>CM055106.1:49238907-49838907 GCA_029204225.1 Diphasiastrum complanatum
ATTTAAATTGCTTGCCTCTACTCATGAATACTAGTTCAAATTCCAAAAGATACACTAAACTAAAAATCGGTGGGTATTCATGATAAGTCAAAGAATGTCCAGATTGTGACGGTTGTTCTTCATATTGTTGGACTGTATGTGCTTGGATAGGCGGATATGAAGGACAAGCATCAACAGGATGCATAGCCCGGCAGTGTGGGCACCATATTGTTTTTTGTCTATAAGGTACCTGTGCAGGGTTTGACTGACTAGGCATACTGTTTTGGATAGACTTCAAGGTAGCTTGAATCTCATTGGTGAGTTTCTCCATCTGTAGTTGATGTTGCTTATTAAGCAACTCCAACTGAGATTTCCAAAGCTGATCTCGGGTGTGTCCTCGATCGGCTTTGACTCATGGACAGGAGCACGTGGTGCTCGCCTTTCCCTGGATTCGTCAACATCTAATCCGTCATCTTCTTCCTTGATGACATCAGACATAGCTAATTTAAGGCTCATATATTCATCATTGGATCTAAGCTCACATTCAATCCATCTTGGAAGTCCAGCTAGGAACCAGATGATGAGCATCTGTTCGGAGGGGTGTTCCTGGACTTGACTTTTGAGGCATTTGAAATGCTCAATATAGTCTCGTACACATTCGTCTTTTGCCATCTTGATGTTACTCAATTTGACAAAAGGGCTCTCGATCAAGCGAAAGGGCTTAAAATGCTTGATAAAGGATTCTTTCAAAATTGACCAGTCTATCTTTTCGTCACGATCAAGGTTGAAAAACCAATCATGTGCTTTAGCGATCATGGTCATAAAAAACAGCTGGACCATAGCATCGGGAGATGTTTCGCCATACACATCACATGCATTCTCAAAGATTTGCAAAAATCTTTGAGGGTCCGAACTACCGTCAAACTTTGGTAGATCTAGCTTGGGTGTACGTACGTCTTTCAAAATGAGCTCCATGGGTAGCGGAAACTCCATTAAGATTGGTTCTGACCCATGAGGGCTCATCACTAGAAAAATGGGCTCGTGCTCAAGAATACTCAGCTCTATCAGGTTCTTGTCCCTCGAATGGGTTTGTTGATTGGTCTTGTAGTTCGGCTCTCATTTGGTAGAACCTATGACGTCTGATTTGTTCAGCTACAGGGGACCTGACCTCGTATGGATAATTGTCTGGAATTTTCGGATCTTCTTGTTGGTCCATTGGGTACTGGTGTTTTTGAGTTTGTTTTTTTTTTTTTTTGCAGTCCCTACGATTTACGGTTTACGGTCTGATGTGGTTTACGGTTACGGTGGGTTGCGGTGAATGTTGCCGATGGTAGTCGTAGGGCGAATAAGTGCGGTTGGATGTGGTTGGGCACTATGGCTTAATGGTGACTACGTTGGTGACAGTTGACTACGGTGGTGACGGTGGATGGGTGGGGTTGAATGCAGTGGTTGCGGTTGAGTGCATTCTGTGGCGGCTGGATTCGTTTGGGACGGATGTATGTGTTCTGTGACAGATGATATGGCTAAATGCAGTGGGGCGATTGAATGTAGGCTAATGTGGTGGCTACAGTTCTTGGCAGTCAGTCTGTTTAGTGTGGTCTAGGTGGATGTTTAAGGTGTGATTGTGGGTTGGTGCTGGTGACAGGTGAATGCAGGTGCTTGTTTGTTGTTGAAGGCAGTTGGTGTGGTTCAATGTTAATACTACGGTGTAAGGGTTGGGGACGGTTAATTGTCATACTACGATTCGAGGGATGTCACTAGGGATCATTGAAGTTGCTACGATTGTAAGGTGGTGGCAATGGCTGTAGTGCGGGTCAATGCGGTGATCTGTGGTCCGAACGGTGTCAGTCGAAATCGGTTGCGAGGATTGACAAGAATGGATGACAGTGAGTTGCGTGTGTTTGCGATGGTGGACGGATCCTACAGTTCGATATGGATGGAAACGGTTTGTGGTGGGCTGCTATACCTACTAGTTCCGATAGATGGCAGTCCTTACAGTTTGCGATGGATGATGGAGATTTGCGATTGTTTACGATTTGTATGGCTACGATATATTACGATGCCTACGGGTTATGATGGATGACGGTCGTGATGTGAGGGAATGCGGTTTAATGGGATGGGGATGGTTGTGATGGTTGTGACATGTGATTGCGGATGCCAGGTGGAGGTGGTCCGTAAGGTGGGAAGAGTGCAAATTATTGCGACTGAAATGGAAGGTGTGTTTAACGGGATGGCATGCGGTCAATTGCGATGCGAGGAAGGTGGTTTAATGAAGAAGGAAGGTGTTTTATGCGGAGGTCGTTAGGCGAGTTGTGTGCGGTGTAGATGCGAGCTAGGTGTGATGGAGGTGGGCTATCTGTGAATGCATTCTCCACGGTCAAGGGTGGATGCGTTGTGATAGCGGTGAATATGATAGATGTACTGTTGTTTGTTGGCGATGGGTGGAAGATGGTCGCGACGCTCAACAAGTGGGTGGTTTGCAGACGGTGTATTTGTGGTTGCTACAGAGCAAGAGTCAACCTGACGGCTATCACGCGGTCGTTACGGCCTAATGCATACATAGGCCCATGTAGTTGCTTGCATTTACAATGGTGCAGCCTGTGGCTTGTGTGGGTTGACAGATAGATCGTCGATTCAAGCTGATGTATGTGGTACTCATCAGTGGTGATCGTGGTTGAAAATATCGAGGGGCTTGCGTGGATTTGGTTTGGCTGAGATGGTGAGGGACCCCTGCGATCGAGATCTGACAATCGGCTCCGGTTGAGATTTGAACGAAGGGTTGGGCTCCGGTCAGATTTGAAGCAGGCTGTCGGTTGAGATTTAACTGAGGGCTGTCGGTTGAGATGTCACCAAGTGCCATCGATTGAGATATGAGAGATGGACGTCGGTTGAGATCTAACGTAGGGCCGTCGGTTGAGATTGGATTGAGCTGTCGGTTGAGAATTCACAGAGCACCATCGGTTGAGATCTGAGAGATGGGCGTCGGTCGAGATCTAACGTAGGGCCGTCGGTCGAGATTGGACTGAGGGCTGTCGATTGAGAATTCACAGAGCGCCGTCGGTTGAGATCTGAGAGATGGGAATCGGTTGAGATCTAACGTAGGGCCGTCAGTCAAGATTGGATTGAGGGCTGTCAGTTGAGATGTCACAGAGCGCCGTCGGTTGAGATTTGAGAGATGGGCATCGGTTGAGATCTAACGTAGGGCCGTCGATTGAGATTGGACTGAGGGCTGTGGGTTGAGATTTCACAGAGCGCCTCGGTTGAGATCTGAGAGATGGGCATTGGTTGAGATCTAACGTAGGGCCGTCGGTCGAGATTGGGGCTGTCGGTTGAGATGTCACAGAGCTCCGTCAGTTGAGATCTGAGAAATGGGCGTCGGTTGAGATCTAACGTAGGGCGTCGGTCGAGATTGGACTGAGGGCTGTCGGTTGAGATGTCACAGAGCGCCGTCGGTTGAGATCTGAGAGATGGGCGTTGGTTGAGATCTAACGTAGGGTCGTCAGTCGAGATTGGACTGAGGGTTGTCGGTTGAGAATTCACAGAGCGCCGTCGGTTGAGATCTGAGAGATGGACGTCGGTTGAGATCTAACGTAGGGTCGTCGATCGAGATTGGACTGAGAGCTGTCAGTTGAGATGTCACAGAGCGTCGTCGTAGGAATGTGTACAAAGGCCTTACATCCAAAGATTCGCAAGTGGTTCACCTTTGGTTTCTTCTTCATGAATGCTTCCCAATAGAATGCAGTTCATCCCTCGTTGTCTTGATTCTAGTCATGTACGTTTGAATGTGCTCTCCTTGCTCCATGCGGGCACTATTTAGCTTTGAACTCAAAAACATGATTATTGATGGATTTGATGTCTCGAACTACTCCTTTAGCACATCCCATGCCTGTCTGGGTGTAACAGCATCACAAATGTGGGTAACGATGTGATCCTTCACTGACAAGTTAATGAAGGTCAAAGCTTTCCTCATCTTTTTGTCGAACACTTTGATATCCACTTCATTTGGCGGCCTTCTCTCATCACCTGTGACGACTTCCCACACATCTTTCTCCATCAATATGTTTTTCATTTTGAATTTCCACATTGCATCGTTGGAAATCCCATCCAATTTGCTACTTTCACTCAAAATGGACTCTCCCATGTTTGCCATCGCAAAACTGCTTGAAACTTCTACCGTAGGCCAAAAACAGTATGTCGAGGCCAACAATGATATCAGAAGTTGAAAATAATGACCTGCACTATTTTCCTTACCAGGCCACTCGCCGCTTTTCCACCAATTTGAAAGCAAAATCAACATCGCCTTCAGAAATGCATTCAGTCGTCAACTCCCAACTACGTGCCCAGTGGAATGGTGAAATCACTTTTGGCACACTCCGAACACTTTTCGCTGCAATCACTCTGTTTTGCTGTACCATACTTGCAGGTACAATCTGGGTGCCCTTCGTTTGGAGGTTATAGCCTTTCGTTTGGGTCAAAACGGGCAAAGGACCCAAAAATAGGGATTTTCTTTGTTTTTGAACTGTTTCTTCACCTTGAAGAAACTTCACTCTTCACTTGTGAAGGGACCCAACTCCAATTTCAGTATGAAATTTTTTAATGAAGTTGAAGGCCAAAATACACTGCAATGCCTCAAGGCCCACTTCAGTTAAATCCAACGATAGGTTTCAATTATGTGGTCCAGATGTAATTAATCCTGTCCGTCGATCGGTGTGGAGATGATCTTGTGGACTTCCTTGCATCAGTGTGTCGACTACACTTCTGAAGCCGCTGGACACTTCAAAACACTAAGTTGATATGACTACTCGTATGTGTACTTGTTGACATATCTGTTTGAGTCTATACACTTATAAGCATATTTTGTTTTTGAATCACAATAGTATTTGAGGCGATTATAAAAAACTATGTTATATGACTTGATTTGTGAGAAATATTCTAACAAGGAATATATATATATATATATATATATATATATATATATATATATATATATATATATATATATATATATATATATATATATATATATATATATATATATATATAAATTGGACATATTGAACAACATGCACACACTCATTGGTTCATAAGTTTTGGGGGTTCTACTAATATGTGAAATCTAGTTTTATGTTTCGATAGCTAGAATTTTTTTAAGAGAGAGTTTGGGATGAACAAAAATTGTTTCAAGTTTTCGAGTAATTCAATGCATGTTTCTAGTTCAATATTTAGGGCTATTTTGTACTCGCTTTAGTGCTTGCTTCAGATTTGTGTGTTTTTGAGCAAACGAATGACATGTTTCCGGTTGAGCATTTAAAGTTCTATGGTTGCTAGCAAAAGTTTCATTAAATATCTATGGTTCACTATAGTGTCCATGTAGCAAGATGATGAGTGTGCCTAGCGTTTAGGGTCGTTTTCTTAGTGACTTCAATGCTTGCTTACAAATTGTGTGTTTTAAGTAAACAAATGAGATGTTTTTGGTTTAGCATTTAGGGTTTTACGGTTGATATCAAAACATATGTTGAATATCTATGTAGTTTGTGTACCAATATGAAGAGTATATTTTGAATTTGCTACTCTATTGTTATAGTTTGGAACTCTCCAATGTTGTCACTAATTTGCATCTCTTTTTCATTTTTCCAATGTTAGGACTTGTGGATCATGAATGGACCAAGAGAGGAATAAGTTAACGATGGTGGTGCTATGGACATGTGTGGTGTCCCAACCTACTTTGGATGCACCCAGTAGCAACCCATCATGTTGGCTTGCCTTCCAACAATGGCTCCAAGCAGATTATCCTAGTTCCAAGCAAACTAGTCTTTGGAAAAAAATAAATTGTTGCAATAAATTTGTATGGAAACATGTGCATTTTGCACAGATATTTGGAAATGCACTTGCTTGGTTTGTACAATAATAAACTATTCAAGCAACACAGGATTTTACATGAGATTTTCATGTTTATTTGCACTCGAGTGGCACCAAGACACAAATTTGTGCAAACCAATTCGCATGGAGTCATGTGCTTGTATGACATTGTCACAACTCGGTCCATGTAGTTATTCTGTTGTCTTGTCTGATTTGTTTGGATGGAGAGTGCCTACTTGTCATAAATTTAAGGGCTTTATAAAAGTCATTACATCATCAAATGTCCAACTTCAGCGTAAATGCATATTTTGGCTCTAGAACTCAAAGACATAAAAGAAATCTGCGATGTTATTGTTGTTGTAGATGGCAGCCACATTTCCATAATTGGATTCGTAGAACATCCTCAAAATTACTACAACCACAAAGGCTTCCACTCAATTTTGTTACAACTAGTCGTACATGCTTGATGCTTGACTTGGGACTATGATGTGGACTGGGTTGCTGGCATACATTACTGAAATTTGCTCAACAAAAGAAACACATGTAAGAGATGCCTATTGAGAGATTTGGGAGACTATAGCCTAGTTGGATATTCAACTTATCCGCCCAATCTATGGATGTTGATTCCATACAATGACACAAGGATGGACTTTCCGAAATTGAGCACGAATTGAATTCTTCTCAATCAACCACACAAATAGTTGTGGAACGAGCCTTTAGAATTTTGAAGTCCAAATGGAGAAATTTGTTAAAGATGATAAATATGAAGTTGGAATATGTCAAATTCTACATAACTTGTGTGGCTTGTCTAATTGCATATTGTCGAAAAAAATCTGGAAATGAATGTCCATAGGAGATGTGAAAAAATACAAATCCAAAATTACACATCAAGATGTAACTAGAACATGAAGAACCAAATATAAAATAAATGAAATGATTCCTCCATGCTTCCAACTTTGAACTCTCTAGAAAATAACAGTAACCAAACAATAAATGATAGCTATCATCCAATGGTTGCATGTCTCCTCCATTTTTGTCCTTCCTTGATATGTCTTGACCATGAAAATCAATGAATGAGCCTTCATTTCCAGCTTGCCATAAGATACCATCAACACTTGATAACTTGATCATGAATGAGTGATATAATGAGCCTCCAATAGCTTCATTTTCATCAGCAAAACCAGCCAAGTACAATTCCAACAATAAGATATTGCAATACAATGTAGCTAGTTTCACCATATCTTGACAATTTGCACACATTCACATGAAATAGCTCAAACATGAGATAGACCAAGTAAATTAAACCTGAAAAACACTTCCTTGTTGCTCCCTTGACCTTACTTTAGTCTTCAATATCCTGAAAGAATAGATCCAAAGTATCTTTGCCAATTGACCTCCATTTGATGCTCTTGACTAGCTCCAAATTACCACCTTTCATTTTGTGTAGTTGAAGCTCTTTGAGATCAACCTCTTGATCTTCCACTTGACCATCAAAGTCATTGACTAAGACCTCTTTTCCAGATCCATTAGTTGCTTCCAATACAAGAAAACCATCATCTACTTGTTGTAAAATCGTGGAGGACAAGCAGCGGAAGCTTGGAGCTTTGAGCATAGGCATGTAGAAACGGAAACGCAGCAGTTAGCAGCAAAAATACTGTTACAGCCATATTCGGTTAAGGACCTGGAATAGTCCTAATATGGTAGACCGGCCCTCCAATGTTCAAGATTATTGGTCACGCCTAGATTTAATTCCACGTCGAGGCCTGTTGGTGACTAATAACCTTGAGAGGACCCGGACACTCTAATTGAGACATATGGAGTAGTGCATGTGCGTGTGACTGATACAGGCAGGAGGTATGCATGTAGAGTTGTAACCTATTTATAGTTGACCTGCATGGGGATTGCATGGACTCATGCATAGGATCCTACTCTCTATATATTGAGGTAGTGATTATTTCGTCGCCGACTTGGTCTAGGTTACCTGATGAGCTCTTCTCCTCTTGCTATCACATGGCATGGCTTGGGGGCTAGATCCAGGAGGATTCCCCAGGAGGGATCTAGGTTTGGTTGGGTGGTTTTGCTCCACAGTCTCTCTTGTGTTTTCCTATCCTCATCTTAGGGTTTTTCCCTAGTGGTCTTTACATTGGTATCAGAACCCGGCTAAGATGCGGTTTTTGGATGGGATGGACATAAGTTCTACATCAAATCGGAATTGGAACTCACTTGGATTCACAGCCCAGTTGGAGTGCTGTTTTTTCAAGGGAAAATTGGGTTTGGATTCACTAATTCTTGTTTTGAGCATGCTTTTTAAACTTGGTGGCAAAGTGCTCTTCTCCTTGTTTGATTTTATTGAGATGCTGTGAATAAGTGTGGAATTCATTCTTATTTTCTGAAGCCTTGAAAATTTTCCGTTTGAAGTAGAATGATCTGCATGTGTAGATCCACTTTCTTGTTCAAATCTGTTTTTTTAGATGAATGATTTGCATGAGTCCATAATGGTTTGGACAGTTTGATTTAGATTGGGCAGCAAGATGTTTATTGATGGATTGACATGGAATCTATTTATCTTGCATAAATAAACTGTTTGCTACTAGAAATCTTGAATTTTTTGGTTTGCATGTGAGGAATTAAGGTTTTATATGTTAATCCTCTTGTATTTTATGCAAACTGGAAACTGAAACCATGGAATGGATTTGAAAATTGTAGATTCTCTAGAAAAGCATATTAGGACTTCGAAATAAGTGTTGCATGCAGATAAACCCTGTGAAACCTTCCTTGCATGGATGCTTGTCAATGGTTGAAAGAATGTAGAACTGTAAATTCTACATTAATTCTTTTTCTCGCCTTTGTGACTATGAAGCATGTTCTGGAACCTCTATTTTTTAAAGAGAGAAGCTGCAGAAGGTCGCGTTTTTTCAAGCAAGCTTGGTGTAGAAGAGTGTGTTACTGGGTAAATGAGTTAAACAAGTTGTGGAACTCATTTGGCAACCATTGCTCGTTAGTTGAGGCATCCATCTGAAAACGGGCAGAAGTGTTGTTTTGGGAACTGAGGTTAGGTGCCCTCTGCTGTGATGATGTCCATACTTCTAGGGATCCTTACAACCTCTGTTGGTGATCTAGAACTGGAGTTATGCATTAGGGATTGCAGGGAAAGGAGTAATCCTTAAGCGGTTCCAAAAAGCGATGTTTAAATCTTGTGTTTCTGCAAACAATGTTGTGTGGATGATGATGAAAATGGTTGACTCGCCCTTTGATAGGCGGTCGATGGAAGGTGATGTGTGGGTCTGATGTGTTGGAGAGCGCCCATGAACTGTGTGTGGAGCGAGAGAACGCACGATCCAGCCTTCTGACCTGCATATAGTCTCTCTCTCTCTCTCTCTCTCTCTCTCTCTCTCGCGGCTGGGCTACCTCCCTTTTTGGGGAGATGGCGGCTGGATTGGCACAATACCTAACATTTGTTGATTAGATTTTTGAGAGGCCTTTTTTATGATTTTTTTTTATGCTTGGTTTTTGGGTATTTTAGAGTTGTGGGGCTGCAGTTTATATAATTGCATGTATGCGCATGCTAATCAACCGAGGTTTTAAGAGCTTGACTTGTAGTGATTTCGAAAATGGTTCCAAAAGTGATTTTGGGAACTCGGGAAATTTGAGTTACTAGTCTCCAGTGAGAGGAATTTCGATTCACGTGTGTCAAAGCAGTAAACTCGGTTTTGGATATTGTTTTCTGATAAGAGGTAGAAAGAATTTAAGTTTTCTTCTCTGTGGACAATATGCATGTATAAAGTCCTTATCAACTTGATAAATTACCTATAAGCCTAGCATCTTGAGAACTTAATATTGTTGTATGTGTGTCAAGCTGTAATAATCGGTTAAATTTTTATTAAACCGATCTTGACAAAATAATGGTAGTGGGTTAGTTCTCCAGGAAAGTACCCAGTTAGTGGGGATTTTGGGTCCCTGGTACTGTGCTTTTTATCGATTTAACTTGATGCACTGATAGGCTTGTCTTAAATAATTTTAATTATATTGGTTATCATTTTGGTCTTATTCCACTCATTCACCTATAACATATAATAGCTTTTCTAGATTTGATCACCTTTCTCCCTCCCCACCAATCATTCATTCAGTTTAGTTGAGCTAACTTGCCCCTTACAGTGGAGAACAATCCGATTGTCGAGAATCGCATCTTACTCCAAAACTCAAAAGTTATGAATGCATATTGATAATGATCTATATGGATTTATTTCTGAACATGGATCAAACGAGCGGTATAACAATGATGAAACATTCAAATACCAATACAACAACGAGCTTTTTGATGACAAAATTGGTATTAACACTACTTCAATGGAATCAACTACAATATCTTTAGGATTGGGCAATTTAAGCTTTTCAGATACTTGTTAAAGTGAACAATGGAATAAGGTCGTAATTTTTTAGAGGTAGTTCTATATTCGATTAAAAAACAAATGTATCGAATATCGTAAAGAATACTCGGGACCAAATTTTATTGATTTTCCACTGATTCAGACAACTTTAACGAAGTAATGAAAATAAACCGGTGTGGTCAGAAAGGAAGTAGCCTAGCATTTACTTGTGTCTAAGTAGTTTTTGGGAGCCTTCGCTAAAAGAATGTTTGGATGACCGAAAAATCTAAGGGAGGAAGAAAATGAGACACCAAAGTAGGTAAATGTGATTGTGTTATGTAGTTTGGATTGGTTAATAATCCCTGCATGGAAATTGCATAGCACCGGTTTTTTGAGTTCATTAAGTTGAATTTATTTTGAATATCTATAGGACCATTAATTGACCCTGTTTTGTTATGGAAAATTGTGACATGGAATGAGAATGACACTTGGTTCACATTTGTACTATAATGAGCCTTATTCCTAAGAGTTGTAACTCTCAGATGCTAGGAATTCGAGATGATAGTACCAACCAGATGGGTTGTTTATGTGACGGTAAAGCCATGTGCAGATTCTTGTTAAATCACAATTTTGTTAATGGATTATTGCAATTCATTTGGAACAAATTTGGGGGTACTCCAGTACTTGGTGGAATAGATATGTGCATATTTGGTATTGGAAATCCAGATGAAAGTTTGAGATCTTTAAAATATCGGATAATGCGGTTATTGATCTTCTTGAAGAAATTGAATTCCTTGTACCATTTCGGATATAGATACTGGATATCTATTGATATACTTCAGCTATATTGAGTTTTTCCTTTTGGTTTTAAAGAAAAAGAATAAACTTAGGTCATTTCGATTGTATATGAACGAGGTTTCCCGTCCATACTGGAGTCAATGCCTAGTGGTATTCTTAGGAAATGGTTGAAGTTTGGACCCTATATTGGATATAGGGTGATCAGTTAATTTTTTTGATTTTCTAATAATTGGATCTAAAAGCAAAGGACTTTCTTGGAGAAGAAACTGGTGGTATGGAACATCAGTGATTTCAAAGAGGAAATTCTTGTGTGAGAATGATCTGTAGGCCGGTGGTTAGTATTTACATTATTTGTAAATCTAATAGTTGAAACCATTGGTTAAAACTTGTTTAGGGTATTTGGAGAGGTTATGAGATATAGATCCGGATCCCTCAATGGTATCTCCTGAATTCCAAATCGAAAACCGTTAAAAGCTATTTTTCTATTAATTTTAAACCTCTACTTTTTAGAAATTTCTTATATACGAGACAATTGGATTGAGATTCATATAATTCCTTCCAATGTAGAACTTGGTTCTGAATGACTGTTTAAGTTATATGAATTCATGCTTCCATTTCAGGTTTATGAATATAGCTCAGAATCAATTGATTTCTTCAAATGATTAAGTGGAAATCAGACTTCCAAATGATTATCTCTATTTGATATCTCGGGATAAGATATTCTATGATTTTAAGAAAAAAGTCTGGTTTGTAATAGTATTGGATACTCATTACTGACTTTTTCAAATCTTTGATATCTTATACGTTGTCTCTTGGGAACTTTTTGATTAAAATTATGAAATTTCTCTTAAAAGGGGGAGAAGAAAATGATAGAAATAAGACTTTCATGGGATTAACCACTTGCTTAGATTTCTTTTGTGGAATCTAGTTTGTGTGCAATGGGGGAACTATCCAGTGGAATAGAGGATAACCCTAGTGATTATTTTGAATAATCTGGAACTAGAGGAGATTTGGGAGTTTTTGAGCTATGAGATATTCATGAATATGGGAAGTAATGGTAAAGATTAAATTAGATTCACTAATTGGCTACCAAATACCATTTAGTTATGGATTAGATAAGTGGAATAAAGCTTTAATCTGAACCTTTTGTCCGAAAATGTATGTATAAGTCAGCCTAATCTTAGTTTGTGCACTAAGATCTGAAGTAGGTTGATAGGTTGAAGGAATTTTGTGGATAAAAGTATGATGGTTGGAAAACTTGTGTTGTGGAGTTGTTCACTTCAGAGATTTCCCATATATGTTATTTACTCAAGAGAAATAGAAACTTATGTAGCGAGTTACAAGATTCTCAGTGAGATATGTGAGTAACATATGCAGATTTTGGGGGAATCTGCCAGATAAGGACATGTGTGTTTATGTACTGGGTCATAGTGAGATTTTTCTCATCATGATTAATCTTGTTTGGATCTTCTATATATTCATGGTTAATCTATTGGTTAACTTAAAATGATTTGGATAATGATCTAAATGTGGTGTTGTACATGTATAATTTAGATCTGCACCTAGACATTTAAGATTTTTAAATCATGAGCAATTAACTTGAGTAGTTGATTTACTCATGTGGAAGTTAATTGATAAAACGGACAGTGTGAAGATAATTCACCAGCAACTGTTTGTTTTGTGTGTGTAAGACACATAATTTATGAGTCAATTGGATTCATTAGGGAATTGTGTGCATAGGATACTGCTTTCTTGGATGAGTATTTCTCAGCTTAGAAATAAACTTGATTCGTTAGTGATAGTATCCATGTGAGCTCAATTGGATACCGGATCCTAATGGTGCCAAGAATGGCAAACTGAATTTTGGAAATTTAGCAGAAACTTTGTAATCTCTAGATGTTGTTCTAGGAGATTGTATAAAGTTTATATTGTTAAAGATGAAGGTTATAATAGTCTTTAATTAATTGGATGATTGTAGAATTTGGAACTCATAATTTGATTAAGAATCAGTTTGGAAAAATATTCTTGGAATCCGGAGATTTTCCTTGTGGAAAAGATTTCAGAATGATGCTTATATTCATGAGTCGTTTGTTGTACATATAATTAGAATTAAAGTAGAATCATTGTGCTACTGTACTGTGGGTCCTATCAGTTGATAAGGATCAGTTGGCCTCACCACAAGGCAAGTCGACGGGACACGCGTCCCGCCAACGGTAACTTGGGTCATGCATGGGTTGCCTGAGTGAACAACTATATGTACAGTGTAATTTCATTTTGAGAAATACAGTTTCTATGTGAGCTTGCAGTGGAGAGTGTTTTCTGTCTGTGTTATTGTGTGGCATGATCTGTGTTCCTGTGCAAAGCAAATTCTAAGTTGGTATCAGAGCCATACAGGGAGTGTTCACAGTACAACATCGCTGTGGAAGAGAGCTTCGGGAGAACTGTCTTTTGAGAGTTCGGGGTTTACGGCGGGTTGAAGACAGAAAGAGAAGCACTGGTGCACGGTTTCTAGTTTATAGAGGCTTGCCAAGCTCAGCAGAGAGATTAATAGCCTGTGCATAGCATCAGACAGGGAAAAATTTGGTGAAAAATTGACAATTTTGAGCCAGTTGAAAATTGAAACCGGGTTTGGGGTTACGGTTTTTTATACATAACTGGTGATTTCTTCGCTGTTTGTGCACCGTTTTGGATGCCGTAAGGACAGGAAGGAAGCTAATTACATTGTCAACCAGCCATGGAGAGATTATGAGGATTATGTCAGAGATTTGTCTCCAGACAGTTAACCTAGCATATTTGCGATAAAAGGTGAAAAAAGCCACTTTGTCAAGTTGAACTAAAATCACCGTTTCTGCACAGAATTTCATGATTGAACACTCTATAGACTTGGTATCAGTAGGACGACCCTGCTCCAGGCCTCAGATCGTGCTCAAATTGATCCAAAAATGAAATTGATCAAGCAAAAACTAGTTTGGGGAGGCACGGTCGTAGACTGAGAGGAGCGTGGAGCTCATGCACGACAAACGGGAAATACTCACCACAACAAGCCGACATGTGCAAGCAAAAATATTGATTAGCTAAGCTATATACTTTAAGAGTTAAGTTGAGCTCCCAAACTAAATATACCAATTGAATGTCAAACTATAGAAGATAAATATAACTGCAACAAATCTTTGCTACAACTCATGTTGTGTATGTTTACAAGTGTGTAAGTGAGGAGATAAGAAGTGTAGACTAGAGAATGAAAGGAATGTACTTGCAATTCACTAAGGGTGCAGAATTGAAGAGGGCACTTGGAATCAATATCCCAGCAATAAATTTTGGTGGAAATTTAGGGGCCTCGGGACCTTATGGTTGAAAACACTGCTAAGAGCACATCTTGACACTTGGAATCAACAATCATAGATGGTTGGAAATCTAATAAATGACAAATTTTAACTACATGATAATTGCAATTGCATAGCCATATTACGAGAAAGGAATGACTAAGGACAAGAATTTAGCTAATGGAGCTACGTTGATGGGAGCTCATGATGGAGTTGTGATGATGGAGCTCATGATGCCACCTCTGAGAAGTTTATAGCTTGGCACCTTGTGTAGAGAGAAATGGGCGTGAGAGAGATGGCGGGAGTGCATTGAACACCTTTTAATGAGTTGTGTTGCTAGAGCACTTATCCTAGGCCCAAAAAACTAGTGTGACTTTGCCCTTATGTGGCATAATCTTCCACGACAAAGAACATGTAATTTTAAACTCTCTTAGGCCACTTTGAATCAATTGACTCAACCACGAGTTGACATGTCATTGTTCATGTTGCCATCACTTGTGATTTGAAACCGCCCTCAATTAAAGAAACGCCTTCTTAATAAAAGGTTAAAAGTTGGATGAGTAAAATCTGATTTTGATGTAACTAGCCATCAAATTTAAACATTATGATAAAGAACTTGACATAGCATGCATACCCATGGTTCCATTGAAAAGCTTTCTTTTTATTTATTTACTTATAATTTAAGGTTACCCTTGATATAGAAATATAAAAAATTGAAGCCTGGGCAATCCCCGTCTTTGAATAGGAATAAAAACTTAAAAAGTATATATAATCTTTAGACGGAAAAAGAGTGAATGTTCTTTTTTTGACTTTAGATCTTTTTTTTTTTTCTGAAAAAGGAGGGGCAATTTTTTTTAAAGTAAAGGCCGTTGAAGCTTTGGCCCCATCGTCCTGCTCACTGCCACCTTCCAATCCAGCCATGAATAGGGTCTGTGGCATGTGTCCCAATAATGTGCAGCCACGTGGTGAAGGCCTGACATGGCCCCATTTTAAAGACTGCCCCCTAACGTGCGAGAGAGCTGGCTGGGTTGGTGACGTCCCTGCCCTGCCCTGCCCTGCCCCTTCATCCTTCCCGCCCCCGCCATCTCCGTCTCTTTTTGCTTCCTCGATGAATGAATGAATGGCTGAATGCAGCAGCAGCAGCAGCAGCAGCAGCATGCGCTAGTAGTATGGATAGTGAGCCAAAATAATAAGTTGCTCTACGATCCATTCCATCCATATTGAGGCAGGCAGGCGCCGTTTCTTCATCATCCTTCCTGTTGCACTTGCTTTGCTTCCTTATGGCCAGAGCCTCCTCCTCCTCATTCATCCTCATCCTTTGTATCTAATTTAGCTTGCATTATTTGCTCCATTTTGTATGCTTCACTTGTGATTGGAGAGAGCCTCCTGCCTCATTCTCATCCTCATCTTTCGTATCTCTGTCTGATTCCTGCTTCTCTTTTGTGACTGCAATCTCTTGTTTCATCCGCGTCCGTTCTGCTTGGTTAGACTTGTAATTTCTGCTCCATATGCATAGCATGCTTTATTTTTGACCAGAACAGCCTCCTGCCTAAAACTCTAACCAAGGAGGAATTATCTCGGGCTTGATGTTTTTGGCTCGTTGTATTTATTTTATTTTATTCGTGTACCATTTGGGCCAGACAAGAGCAGATCTGTTTATAGCTTCACATTATCGGAGCAATTAGCTCTTAAGTTTAGATCCTAATTCCAGAGTCGTTTTTGACTACAGCCTCCTGCTGCAAAAATTTATCATCAAGCAGGAATTACCTCGACCTTGATGTTTTATTAGCTAGCTCTTCATGTTTATTTGATTTCATTTTATTAGTGTGCCCTTTGGCAAGACGGCAGCAGATCTGTGTGCAGCTTCACATTATATGAGGATTTAGTTAGTGGTGTAGTGTATGTACAAGGGAGGTGATAAAGTAGGGAATTGCGTATCAGTAGTGGTGCGGATGAATTAGGCGGCTTGGTTTGGATCAATGAGCCTGTAGTGGTTCGGCATTGCGCGGAGCTCGACCTTGCCTGCTGATTACTGCTTGCATTGGTCTTGTGAGCTGTGGGGATCAGCGGGCGGGCTGATATGGAAGAAACCTCACTTGTGGATTCGCCTCTGGAGTCCGACCTAGCAGACTTGACCGATCCAAACATCGAAGATTACTCAACTAGCAATGTTGCTGAACCTCCAACAGAGGTTCACGAAACATCAAATGCAGAATCTCTTTTGAACAATGCGGGATTTGGTGAAGCATTGGACGAAGAGGGGGAAGACAATGTGTCTCAAGAAGCTAAGATACATGAGAGCGGAAAATCTCACGCTGCGCACGCGGATCCGGAATCAACCCTGCCAGATGAAGGAGTAAAAGAGGCTAATGTTGGTTATGCTCAAAATGGACTCTCCAATGGGTTGACGGCGGACAATGGATCTGGAAAAAATGGTAAGTCAGAAGTTAAAGTTAAGCAAATACAAAAAGGAGCTGGATCGAGTCTTCATGGTGGTAAATCGTCCATCAAATGCTCTACACTAGTCAAGAAAACTCATGCATCCGGAAATAGTGGTACATCATCATCATCGTCTAAGCCCTTTTTGAGATCGTCATCTTCATCGGCTTTAGCAAGGAGGCAGGACACTAGCGCCCCTCAGAGCAGCAATAACAATGGAAGCCCCAATGTGGCGTCAAAACCTTCAGTGCTGAAAAAGCACTCAGCCACAAGCACTTCAGGAACTGTCGTTAGCTCTCCTGCCACTCCCGGCAGGAGAAGCTCCATCAGTGGTCTTTCTACTCCATCTAGACCAACCACTCCTGCTACGCAATCAAGACGCGCATCTCTGTCTGCTCTATCCACTAGATCAGCACCTTCAATCACTGAGCTGAACAAATGGGCAACCTCCCCATCCTCAAAATCCAACCCCCCTCTAAAATCTGCTGTTTCCAAAAGGCCAACCAGTCTATCCCTACAGTCTAATTCTGATGGGGGAAAAACTATACCGGATTTTCTCAAGCGCAGCAGCCCTTCTTCCATCAGATCTCCCATACCCTCAGCTGGGAAGTCTCCTGTGCCTAGTAAAATATCTCCTAAAGCTCTCTCTTCATCTCCCAAGGCTTATACAAACTCAAAATCTCTAGCCTCAAACGGTGGTCTTTCTGGATCAGCTAATGCACAGAAGAAGCCGAGCACGACTGATAGCTTCACCAATAAGAGGTCGTCAAGGTCCTCAGAGGGTGCAGGTCTAACTTCACGATCCTCAAATGAAAGAACACCCGCATCCACTGACAGAGCCCCAAGTATGCTTTCTCGGAGAAAGTCTTTAACTCCCGAGTCTCGTGACACTCGCTTCATACCTCTTCCTCCAGTGGATGTCAAAGCAGGCGATGATGTGGTATGACTTCCCTAATTCAAGACTGTAAGATCATTAAACAGCAGGAAAGATCTGCTTGTTTTATACCATGCCAGTCTCATTTTTAGGTCTATCAAGTAAGTCGATGAAATTGACCTCAATTGTAGAGTTTTAGTATGTATCTGAATTCAGTGCTGAATTCATTGCACAATTGCATCAATCGGACCTTGCCTTCCTATTATGCTTTGCAGTTACATCAGTCTGCAGGCTAAAGGCATCACTTATGTTTAAACTATTGCAGCACAGCTCTCGGCAAGTAGTTGTATTCTTTTCTATGGTCTTTATAGTTCTTGTGGGCTCGAAGCCAGGCATAAAGCTAACCCTCTCCTCAAGAGGAGAGAACCAAAATGTAACATATAAATACAAGAGCTGGTTTTACTGCAGAGGTTGGATCTAAGAGGACAGAAGGTGAGAAGCCTCGATTGCAATCTTGTGAATCTGACACCAAAGTTGGAGGTATGTAAATATCTGAGAGTGTTTTACTCTATAAAGATCGCAAGTTGAAATTTCTCATTATCAAGTCAATCACCTAATAATTAAGCGTATTTTTTTGGCAGTAATGACTGGTAATGTCATAAATTCTTAGGCTGTTACTTCCATTCTAGATTTTACCCTAATCCCTAGAGATTGAACCAACTATCTCCCTGTCGCGTGAGAGCTCTCTTTCTTGCTGTTTAACCCGCGGGACTTCTGTTTTGCAGTTTGTGTATCTTAGAGATAACAAACTTTCATCGATGAATGGCATTGAGATATTGAAGCGAGTGAAGGTATCGTGATTTTTCCAAATCTAGTTTAGTTTCTCGTTGAACATACAAACTTTATAGTGAAAAATTGTACTTTTTAGTCAATATATAATCACATTGTTCTAGAAGAAGGTTGCAGTAGCACATGGGTACAATGATTCTTGCTTCCAGTCAGCCATTGCTGCGTGCAAATTTTATTTCTCTACAATGACGTTGAATAGATCAACAGGGTTAGTACATTGTAATTGTCTCAAAGCTTTTGGATCATGATCAGAGGAATGAGGAATGACTTGTGGGTGTTGACTTTTATCATGAACAGGTTCTTGATCTTAGCTTCAATGAATTCAAAGGAGCTGGTTTTGAGCCTTTGACAACCTGTAAAGCTCTGCAGGTAATGCTTCTAGTTGGAGATTAGATATGAAAGCCGTATTGGGCTTTTTGAAGATTGTTCTTCTCTCTTGACTGCTTGAGGACTTTGCTGTGACTAATTTGTTGGTTTGATTTTTGTGTTCAGTTCAGTTTAAGTTTTGTTGATGTCCT
This sequence comes from Diphasiastrum complanatum, assembly GCA_029204225.1. Classification (NCBI taxonomy): domain Eukaryota; kingdom Viridiplantae; phylum Streptophyta; class Lycopodiopsida; order Lycopodiales; family Lycopodiaceae; genus Diphasiastrum; species Diphasiastrum complanatum. Next base: position 49,257,914 of record CM055106.1, read on the forward strand.
TATGAGTCGTTTCTGAGCTAAATGTTGAAGCTCTCAAGTTCCATGATGAGTTATATTAATGTACAACATTGTTTACTGCTGTGTAGCAACTTTATCTTGCTGGAAATCAAATTACCTCGTTAAGTGGATTACCTCAGCTCCCAAATTTGGAGGTATACATGTGTTTCGTACTTTTCCCAAACTCTACTGGTATGTGGGAAGTTTTCCTAGTCTGCAAAATATGATACTTTGGCAGATACATGTTTTTCCTGTGTCTCACTGGAATCACTCTAGAGTAGCATCACAGTTGCTTCAAATTGTGCATTTTTTGGGCAAAAAACCAAGAAAAAATATAAAACAAATGTTCAGGAATGCTTGTTATTTTTGTTGTGTTGGATGATGATTCACCAAAGGTTTTCTAAGTTCATTTCAGGTGCATTGCAATATGGCTATATTGTGCTGTTTTGATGTCTTAGTTTGGTGGCTCTGATAATCTAAAAGCCAATAAATAAAATTGAAGAAGTTGTTTTTGAGTAAGTCCATATTAGCTGGACATTCATTTTTTGCAATTTTATGATCCAAATCACATAGTTCTGCTGAACTTGCAGTTCCTTTCAGTGGCTCAGAACAAGTTGAAGTCACTAGCCATGGCAGCACAACCAAGACTTCAGGTAGCACATCTATGCTGTTCAAGTTCAAGTCTATTCTCAACAAACATGTAGGATAAACTTAACCTTTTTTGGTGTTTGTACTTCGCTTTACATTCTAGGTGTTGGCTGCAAGCAAAAATAAAATATCAACGCTGAAAGGTTTTCCGCATCTACCTGCTTTGGAGGTATTCTATCCTAAAATTCTATCTAATGGACTAGTTCAACATGCATAATGCTGTTGTTCTGTTATCTCAAATGTGCAGTGATACATGTTCACATTAGTCTGTAATTGTTTCTAAATTAAGTGTTCCGGGGTGACAATCTTGTCAAAGATTGCACTAAGAATGTACTAATCTGATTATGTAGCTTTCAAACTACCAATTTATTTGAAAAAAGATATCTCCATACATCAAATTTCACGTCCATTATACTTACAACAGCATTTGCGCTTGGAGGAGAATCCTATCCTGGACGTTCCTCACATTGAGGCCGGTGCAATATTGCTGGTTGGACCAACATTGAAAAAATTTAATGATCGAGGTGTGTGCCCCTATGCTTTACTAATCTTTTTGTTCGTACGCTTTATACTTTGATACGAAAATATGATGCAGTTGATAATGGAGAGCTTTGTTATGATTTGAGGGATTTGCTATGCAGATCTATCCACTGAAGAAGTGAAGCTTTCGCAATCATATCCTGCATGGACGGCTTTTTGTGTTCAAGAAGGCTTGGAGTTTTGTAGTCCTGAAGAAGCCTTAGGTACAACTCTTGGATGCGACAGACTAGTGCAGTCTTACAACTGAGCTTGTTTCCACAGGCAATGCTGGGAGTAGTTTCTAGTCCTCCACGTACAAAGCATGCTTGCTCATTATTGCTTGCTTGTTAAAAGCTTATTCATGAGTTGCTAGCTTGTAGTCGGGTTGTGTTAAAGATAACACTCTTTGCTTGTGGTTAAGTTTTTCATATGTTTGGTTCACAATAAGAGTATTATTGTCATGTGCAATATTTCTTTCCGAGCTACTTGATCATAGAGATGAGATTTTTCTTCTTTTTGGGTATACGAGGGCATTAGAACTCAGTTAGATCTCATGTAACATTTGATGGTGTTTATGTTTGGCCTTCGTAGAAAGAGGTATTGTAACAAAAATGTGCTACATCTCCAAGGGTTACAACTTTATAGGTGACAGGTGTACTTTTGAAATAAGCAGCCTAAGGCCAAGTTTCTCATATATGTCCTTAATCCTTTTTCATAACAAGAAATTGTTGCACCTACCTACTCTGCTTGATCGCAGAAGTTCGCCTTATCATTATAAAGTAGTTGCATAAGGATGGTTATTGGTTTTTGATGTTATGATTGATTTCAATTTTCTTTTAAAATGACTTCTCATTTTACTAGTTGGCTGCATGATTTTGTGATAGTTGAGAGTTTGCTCATAAACTTCAAACTGCATAGTTTTAATTTGTTATGGCTCAAGGACTAAGGTACTGTGGAATGTGATGGCATGCAATTTATTAACACTGAAACATAATTATGGCCCAAATTATTCTTAATTAAAAATTCTTTACTTATTTGGAAAGGAACTGCGGTGCCTAAACTAAGAGATAAGAAAGCATGAGACACTTGTGCAATGGTAGACATTGATAGGACGGACACTTTGTCATTAGCAAACTAGAGTAAAGCAGGAAAATATCTCTTCAAGCCAAAGATGAAACTTCCAAAAAATACATAAATGTGACTTCATGAAGTAAATACAATTGAAATATAGTATCAGTTACGTTGCACAGAATAAATTTTTTTTGAAAGCAAATGGAAAATGTTCTTAATGGATTTTATTGCCAAATTTTTTTGTAGAAATGATCATGATCTAGTTAAGCTATAAAAAATTATCCTCGCCAAGAAGCCCTTCATATGCTTTTGTTATAGACAGTTTCTGTAACAAAACTGTTTTTCATTATACGGTCTACCTAATGATGCCTTCAGTGATTATGCTTCCAGGCTCCTAGTTCAGGAGTTGAGTTTATTTACCACTCTAAACTCACAAGGGATTGTCAAGAGATAGTTGTATTGGGGTTTCTGTAATCTTTGGTTCTATTGGTGCAATTGAGGCTTGTGCATATTTACTTCTTTATTAGTTTGAATAATAAAAGTTTAACTAACTCAATGGGTCCTCCAATAAGTGGCATGTTGGTGAAACATCCTCCTCCCTGTGAGTCTTGGAGTTCGACTCTACTTGTCTACACAAAAAGAGGCACAGAAGAGAAAGCAAGTTAATTCATTGAATAAGGTTTCTATTGGCAAGCAGGTTGATAAAAATGAGTCTCCTATATTCTGAAAAATTTACCATGGCATTTGCCTCATTGTCATTTCTGATTAGCACTGTGAGGTGAGGACATTTTACCGTTTTAGCTGTCTTGTGATCTTGCAGAATCGACAAAAAAATTCATGTTTAGCAAATGGAAGGACCAACTACCACCGGGGTACCTTGTGACTGAAGCTTATGTGGATCGTCCATCTGAAGAGGATCCTTGCCGTTGCAGATTCAAGATACAAAAAGAATCAAAGATCTCTGAGGCAGTGGACTTGGATCTGCACTATCAGTGGCACATTGGGGATCGAACTCCAACAAACTTTGTGCCAATTGAAGGTTCAACTAGTGAGGCAAGCACACAAGTTCTTTGTATTTAGTTAAGTGGTTGTATATTCAAAGACCCGTTTAAGAGAAAAAAGTTGTCGAGTAGGTTCTAATATTGAAATTGTGATGCTCTAGCATAGCTTACATTGAAGTTTCTTTATCATGAATTATTACAGTCTGTCTTCCCTGTCTACTGTAAGTGTACTTGATGCTTAAGACTTTGTTGGCAACTTCAGTTCTTAAGAACATGGAGCTTTCTAAGTGTTTGCTCAATAAGAGTGTTAGCCATTTCCTGCTAGACTTTACATTCTACCACAGCAGGAGAGATAAATGGAAGGGCCTTCTTTCTACATTCCGTATACCACTTCTATTTTCATGATCCTATTTGTCGTGTTCTTTTAAAGCAATCAATATAGTTCTACTCATTTGCCATGGCATACTCATAGCACCTCAAGTTGATTAAATTTACCTTCAAGTGTTCCTAGTTATATCTATGATTGTGTTTGACTTTGGTCAGTTCATATTCTTTAGCAAGAACTTAGTTACATGTGTCTACTTTTCCCTTAGAATGCTAAATATGAGAATCGAAAATGATTAGAAAAACCATGAAAATGATTTACTGTATTGAACCTTTGTCCTGTGTATTCTGAAATGTTTCATTTGCATAAGTATGTGCCATGTCAGTTCTCTACTGCGTTTTGACAAAAGTAGAACTTGTACTACAAAGGTACTCAAGCCACTCAGAGCCTTGGAGGTTGACTACTCTTGTGATTGTGTTCATGTACAATAGTTTTTGCATACAACTTGTTCGTTGGGGGGTTATTTTTTTTTGTATTTAATATCCCTATGTTCGATTCGATCCCATGACCTCAAGGAGTGGACAAAGCCCTTCACCAGCATAGCATTGATTGGGGATCAGCGAAGTGCTATCTTGAGTTACTGCAGGTGTGACTTTTCCATGAATCAGCAGATGACAACATGGGTTGTTGTGTAGAGGTTACATTTGTGCTTTATAATCTCAGAGTACCTATTAAACATAACTCTCTTTCAATGGGTCACATCTTTCACAACTTCAATCTACTCAAAATTTATTGGTGGCTGTAACTTGATGCATGGAGTTAGATGAGGTTTTCAATTGGCAATCATCTGCTTGATGCTGCTATAGAGGACAACATCCCGTGTCTTGGCATAAATTGATCAATGTTAAGGTCCAAGGAGTAAAATTGTGTGTGATGATTGAGTGAAATGATAAACAACATAACTTGTAGCTTCTTTGATGACCAGGTATATTGGCCAAAGCACGAGGATGTAGGTTACCATTTAAAGGTTGAGTGCACACCCTTCCTACAGGACGTGGAATTTCCTCCCATCTTTGCCATTTCCTTGCCTGTTGCTGCAGGTAAGTTTTTTGCCTCTGGAATAATTTCCTTAAAATTAACGTAGTTCGCATTTTGGATTTGATTTGTTAGTTCTTTGATCAAGTTGTGATTTGGAGTTTCTGAACTTATCATTGTTCTTCAAGCATACAAATCAAGAGGAAAACTTTTCATAGAACCATAAGTAAAACACAGAATAAAGCATTTTTAAATCTGATTGCTTGATTGGTAAAGCTATAGTGAACTTTCCACTGCATATTAAAAGAGTATAGTGTTTTGGTAGGTACGGGGTGTCCCAGAGTACTAGGTATAATTTTGGAGGGTGAACCTGTAGAGGGAAACATTATTTCAGGATCTGCAAAAGTAGCTTGGTGTGGCGGAACGCCTGGCACTGGCATTGTAAGGTATGTCTTTAGATCTTTTATCATTCAAAGTAAGTACTCGTTTTATGTCTAAAAAATCAGTGTGTGGCTAGACTAACATAGATGTCCATGTTGTTTTTTGTTTTGTGATTTACTATTTGTAGCTGGCTAAGGAAGTCAGAAAACAGTTCTGCTGCTATTATTGGAGCTGAAGACTACGGATATTCCTTGACCCTAGAAGATGTGGGTGCAAATCTCGTGTTTATGTATACTCCTGTCAGCAGCGAAGGTATCAAAGGCGAGCCACAATATGCAATGACATCTACAGTACAAGCAGGTACAATGAATGGTATTATGGATATCAAACTTGCTGGAATTTCACAATATAGAAAATCGACCTGGCTTAACTAGTCATGTTGAAGTATAGAAAAATGCTTATTGAGCCCAGCCTTTTTTGGTGCAAGAGATTTTATGACTCATGATGTTAACTCGTATTAAAAAAGGCTTCATTCTCAAACAAATGTTGATGTTGATTCTTTTTTCTGATTCATCTATTGTCATTTGTGCTGTTAACATAGAAAAAAGGATCTAGTTTCTATAGAATTTTTATTTTTTGACGAATGGCTGTGGATTGGTTACCTAGTTACACAAGTTGAAGCAAGGGTATTGGAAATTCTGTCAAAATGAGATAACTTGATAAGCTAAGAAGAGTTACAATTTGCATTGTTTCATGATTTGGTGGTTTGAAAAATGAATTTTGTCTTACAATTTATTTCAATTTGGGTATGATCTTCACCAAATCAACGTGCAAACCTCTCCTATATCTGATCTAAGCTAGCTCAAAAATCTGATTTTTTTCGAATAGAACCTTCATTGTTTAAAAAGAACCCACCCTAAAACAATTGAACGGTACTGTTGCACACAAGCTCACAAACTCTAAGTAAATACACAGAATTACCCAACAATTCCGCCACTTTATTAATCTCAAGCAAATGTACATAGATCAACAAGCAAACGTGAGAGCTCTGCTGCAAGTCTCCTCCCAACCATAGCTGCATAGGAATACCATAATGGGGTATGCTTGACAAGGCTCACACTATATCCCCTCAAGCACCCCTTAACTCTGACACATCCTAACGTCGACACATGGCAAACTCCATGCACAGTCGACACTTGCCACTTGGCAGTACCCTGACACATAGGCAAGCTAATAGGTGGACAATCTGACCCGTGTCACTCATGACCAAGTGTCCCAATGAGCATATGACACATGTCCCGTTGACCTGTCCATTGATCGTCCGACAAGTGTCACTCATGCACTAAACCAAGTGTCCCAGTGGGCATATGACACGTTGGCCATCGGGATTTAATCACTATAACAGATATTTACATTGCAATTTACAATTGTCTCCACAGGTCGGTGACTTAGCCATTTACAATTAATAATTACAGTTTACAATTTCATTGGGCAAGGGATTCAAAGTACATGTGACATTCCTTTCCTCCTCAGATGACATCGTCCTCGATGGCAAAGTCTGGATACTGTTAAGACTTTTTTCTTTTGAATTTTGGGTTTGAGGAATGTATCAATTACTAATTGTTTATACTTCAATCCTTGGTTTGGGCTCTCATTTTACTAGCTAGTGCTCCCTCCACCTTCTGATGCACTAGATAATCAAGATACAATACCATGCCTCCTAGCCAGTAGCCATTGAAAGAGGAAAGTCGTGGCCTTACTCAAGGTCTTACTTCAAAGCCCTCTTGCAATGGCCTTTCTACTTTACCAGTTGCTTAGGTTTGATGATAAGGGAGTCAGAGTGCACGTTGGCCATCCGGATTTAGTCACTATAACAGATATTTACATTGCAATTTACAATTGTCTCCACAGGCCGGTGACTTAGCCATTTACAATTTAATAATCACAGTTTACAATTTCATTGGGCAAGGGATTCAAAGTACATGTGACATTCCTTTCCTCCTCAAATGACATCGTCCTCGATGGCAAAGTCTGGATACTATTGAGACTTTTTTCTTTTGAATTTTGGGTTTGTGGAATGTATCAATTACTAAGTGTTTATACTTCAATCCTGGGTTTGGGCTCTCATTTTACTAGCTAGTGCTCCCTCCACCTTCTGATGCACTAGATAATCAAGATACAATACCATGCCTCCTAGCCAGTAGCCATTGAAAGAGGAAAGTCGTGGCCTTACTCAAGGTCTTACTTCAAAGCCCTCTTGCAATGGCCTTTCTACTTTACCAGTTGCTTAGGTTTGATGATAAGGGAGTCAGAGTGCCCCATCCCTAGTTTTGATAATGGTTATTCTAGTGCTTCACATTTGAAAGTTGGGTGAGTCATTATTCACGTTTGAAAGCTGGGTGACTCATTATTCACTCTTACCAATCTTCTCCCTTGATTACTATTATCCTATGGAGAAAGATGTGAAATTTGAGTGCGGTATTTAAGAATTTGTGAATAGAATTCCATAGTTGCAGTCATAGAATTACTGAACCGTTATCGGTTCAACACGGTTCTGAGAACCGTACAGTGAACCGTACGGTTCTTAAATTTTTTTGCTCAGAACCGTGGTGAACCGTACTGATTAATTAATTAATTGATTAATCAATTATATTTTTTTTAGTTTCCCCCCCAAAAATAACCCAAAAATATGCAGAAAAGGGCCAAAAAAATCTGTGAATTCTGTGAAATCATCTGTGAAATCTGTCAATCATCTGTATAATCTGTGAAATCATCTGTATCATCTGTCAAATGACTCAAATCATCTGTATCAGCTGTGAAATCATCTGTATCATCTGTGAAATCATCTGTATCATCTGTCAAATCATCTGTATCATCTGTCAAATCATCTGTACATCATGTGAAATCTGTGAAATCTTTGAAATCAGTGATGATTTCAGATGATTTCAGATGATTTCACATCTGTATCATCTGTCAAATCATCTGTACATCATGTGAAATCTGTCAAATCTGTATCATCTGTGAAATCTATGAAATCATCTGTGACATCTGTGAATTTGGTAATTAATTAGTCAATTAATTAATTGATTATATATTTAATTAAATAGAGGAACCGTACCACGGTTCAAGGAACCGTGGTACGGTTCCTTCCACGGTTCCCAGGACCCACGGTTCTGGGAACCGTGGGTTCTATGGTTGCAGTGGATTTTGTATAATATTATAAATTTATATTATCATAGTTGCATCGACGATTTTCGAATGGCAATTTTTTTTTTGTAAATACATGCAATACATATATCAGTAAAAAGAGAAAACATAGAGGATTAAGATTAAATGAGTTTCTAATATTTTCAGATCCAATTTAGGGCAGTTAGGTGGGATCCATAAGCTCAATTGACCCAACTGGCATAAGATTAAATGGGTTTCCAGTAGTTTCAGCTTTATAACTCAAATTTATTCTCTAATAGAAGCAAAAAATTAAAGGAGAATAATTTTGTTTTTGGTGATTGCGATTATTCATTGCAGCTATGATATGTACAATGTAAATATACTAAAAATTCATATTTAAAGCTTTCTATGCCATAAAGCCCAATTTCTTTTTGCAACACCAATAAAAACAGTTAAATGCAAAAAAGAGATGCCAGCTCCATTCCTATACCTTGCTGGCTTTCTTGAACACACGCTTTCACTAGCTTTTCTTTGGCTTTCTTGAACATTCTTTTAGAAGTTCATCCTTATCCTCACTCATCATCCATGAGTTTGGGACTCAACTAGCATTAGGTGTGATAATTTCTTACAATAGCTAATGATTCCAAAAGGCCTTCCCTCAGCACACAATTTTTCAACAGTCTATTGATAAAATGGCATACTTCCACCCTTTCAAGGAAAAGTTTTGCTTTTTAGAAAACGCTAACCCTAATTTTCAGAACGTGATCTGGTTGGCGGGCTGCAAGTATGCTACATTTTAATTGTGATGCCATTGGAATATATACCTATTCCAATCAGTCATACAGCAAGAAAATCACTTGAAGAAAAGACCCAATTATTTTTGGACACCAACTAACAAAACAACATCGATACACTAAGAGGGGGCAGTGTACCTTGCCACCCGAGTGCTATGCTGTAATACACTGCCCATCATCTAAGCTCTATGGTAGATTAATATTGCTGTGAGGTTTTTTTAATCTAAAGATGAGTGCCTTGCAACAGGTAAGAAGATGATGAAATATTGAAATTTGAGGATTTGCGTAGATCTAAAGTCTCCTTTTAGGAATTTGTGTAGATCTAAAATCTCCTATGTTCCTTCACTCTACATAGATGGCTGTTGACTCTCCATTATTTGTGTTGCTAACTTCAAAGGTGATACATGTTCTAGTTGTCCTCCCCAAAGTGAGTTGACTACAATTAGCTGCTCTCAAATTGCCTTGAACTTCGCAGGATCCTCTTGCTATCCAATATTGCTATACTCGAACCCACCCTGTTTTAAGAGCCTCACACTACCAATTGTTGGTTTACGCTTTCAAGGGCTACCATAGTGGCTTTGGAGTCCTCGCTCCATCTTTGCTTAGTGCTAATGGATCATAATTTGCTGCAGTAATTCAGTTAAACGACTAGTCTTGTCCTTTAGGTCTTGGTCTCTTTCGGCAACTGATCTGTCCCTTGGCCTCACTTCAATTTCCGCCTTAAATCGTGGGATACTTTCGATGTATTTTTCTCATCTTATTGACACTCGAGGTGATGATTTTCGGCAATGCTTGGATACATGATGTCTGATCTATTGTAGACATTGAGTTTCACTATTTTTTAGGTACCAGCTTGTTTCAGTTCATGCTTTTCTTCTTAGGAATATAATGTTTCTAATTTGTTGCTTCTGTCCTTATAGTTAAAACCTGCAGTATTCATATGCAGTATTTTGGGAGATAAGTAGTATGGATCTAGTATGAGTTTCGAAGGTATTGCTAATTGACCTTTGATGTTCAGCACATCTCGGTCCGTAGAGCAGTGAGCTAAGAATAAGAAGTCCACTTTGTTTCCACTGTTTTGTACTTTGGTATATTATTTGTTCACTATTGTCCACAGACCCTGGTGTTGCTTTGAGTTTCTTCCTTTAGTTTTTAGCTTTTTTGTCTCAGTTGCAGTTTACTTCTTGTTCAGCACTGGGTCTACCCAAGACAACGTCAGCTTGGGTGCTGATGAGAACATGAGTATTACTTGCTTGCTAAGAATTTTTTGTCATGTTTTTCATTATTGTTCTGATGTGGATTTTTTGAATCTTTTGGTTGCATGCATAGTTTGTTCTTTACCTAATGAAATCTGGTCATCTCAAATCAAATCTTTAGTCTGGATATTTCTTCAATCTCAAAAAGAGAGATTCATCAAAGAGTAGAAGCTCGACACTTGAAAGCCTTAGCATTCTTTATTGCCATACCTGGTGCACTGGAGTCTTCATAAAGAAATTAGTCCTTGATTACCCTTCAAGCTGGAATTGCACTTCACTGTAATAAGGGCAGGTCTTTAGATGTCCTTGAGTGGTATTAATTGGCCTTCTGATGTGCATGATTTTATTTTGATTTTCTGAATCCTTTCCGTCTCACACATTCTCCCTTGACGATTATCAGTACTTCTGATCTTGAGCTCTGAATGTGTTTGCAGCTGCACCATGTGTAAGCGATGTTCGAATTCTCGGTGATGCTGTCGAAGGAAATGTCATCCGTGGCACAGGAAGGTACTTTGGGGGAAAGGAAGGTTCAAGCACTTATGAGTGGCTTGGTGAAGATCCTGATACTGGGTAAGCTTGTGACTGTATATGTGTGCAAGAAAAAGCATTCAAAGGGTCCACCTCTGCTTAAATAAATGCTTTACAGGTGGCAATAAGCTAATGTTTTTGATACACTTTATTGTAAGTGAAAACATTTCTTATTTGGAAAATCAGACTCCAAAAATGAGAAATTAGAACCAAGAAATATGGAATGCCACGTCGTGACAAAGAGCAGCTAGAATTTAGTTTATGATATTGTATGTGAAAGGAAGAGGAGGATTGAATAAAATAGGCATTCTCACCATCAAGAATCGTCTCTTGCTAATTAGAACTACTTAATCAGGGTCCGACCTCCAGCATAGAACTGCTTAGATCTCTTTAAAATTCAGGTTATTTAACCAAAAAGTAAAGAAGCGTGGGCATGTATAAGAGCCAGTGCCTTAAACAAGAACTGGCCATATTCTCTTTAGTATTGGAACAAGGCCTCAACCTTTTATATGCTTCTGGCTTGACAGGGAGTTCAAATATCGATCCAGGGGAAGTTCAGAGTACTTGCTTACAGATGAAGATGTTGGTTTACGGTTAATGTTCATATATACTCCTTTCAACTCAGAAGGTTGGCCATCAAAGAGCTGACATGCTTACATTTGGAAAATCTGGCAAATAATTATAATTTCAGGCAGTAGTAGAGTTAGTCTCACTTGGTGAAACTTCTCACTTTTGCAGGTATTTGTGGTGATCCCATATCTGCAGTTACTGCTAGAGTTCTGCGTGGTATGCTTGCTCAAAATTCATTTCTCCTTGATGAAATGATGGTTAATCTTTGTTGTGGGTAGTAAGCCATGTGTTCGAGAATTGATACAAATAGGGTATTATTGTGAAACATAATGATCTTGTGCTTGCTGTAATCTTCTTATGGCCTTAGCAAACCTTCTTTCCATGCAAACCACAATCAATGCTTTTGAAATTCAATCACTTACTAGTTTGTTGAATATTTTACTAGGACAGCTCCTCCTAGAGTGAACCAGCTACGAATTGTTGGCGACATTCGAGAAGGCAACAAAGTAGTTGTAAGTGGCCAATTTGTTGGGGGAGTTGAAGGTGCAAGCCGGGTGCAATGGTTCAAGACAATTTCTCCGCATGTGATGTCTGACAGCGACTTGGATGCAATCAGCACCTCAAAAATTGCGAAGGTCAGATCTACTAGGCCATGCGTCGAATTACAGAAGTCATTGGTTCATGTTAATTTCAAAGCTTTTTCTCTTATAAGAGTCCTAAAAGATGAAAAAAATAAGTTAACCTTGTATGCAATGTTTTCTTTGTTCTCAAAGCTGTTTTGCTTGATGCTCATTTTTTTGTTCTTGATTTCTTATATCTCTATTGCAGAAAAAGATGGTAAGAAACTTCTAGGTAATCCCTTTCACACAGTTTTTGTCTATTTGCAGGCATTTCGTATTCCTTTGGGAGCCATAGGTCATTATTTGGTTGCAAAATATACCCCGGTGCGATCAGATGGTGAAAGTGGAGAAGCTGCATTTGTAATATCTGATTCACCTGTTGAAAGTAAGTAGTATCTCAGCTATCAGCAAAACAGCAATAGATGATGATGTAAGCAATGGAGAACAGTAGATTAATTTCCAACCAATTACACTGATGGAAACAGTTAGGGGCTTGCTTATAGCTGCATGCTAGCTAACAAGCTGGTCTACATTGCTCTGTGCTAAGTGACCGAAGTATGTCAGCAATCAACCAAGCCAAACCAGGCCAATCATCTCATTTATGCTATGGGAGATCTTAGGCTTTGCAAGTTAGGGTTCTAGGCCTAGTCATATTTTTCAATATTTACACCAGGACTAAATTCATAAGCTCTAATTCTTATTTAATTATACAATATGGGGTGGCCTAAATGCTAATAAATGATGTAAAGCAATAACATGGGGCTTGACGCCTAATAAATTGTGTAAGGAAAGCCGATTACTCTTTTTACTCCTCAAAAGACAACTTCCATTGTTATATTAGAAAGAAGGGAGGACCAGAGTTGTTGCACAAAGTAAACAGGCTAGATCAATCAGTGGGTGCTGTCAACAATTGCTCCATTAGCCCAATGGTCATTGGGTACTTACATGAGTCAGAAGCAATAAAACCCATTGCTTTTTCCAGGGACAGGACCTAACCCAATGTCTCCACTATCAAAAGCCATGAAAAAGTAGGATAACTAGATGATAGGAAGAGCAATTCTAAGGTTCTAGAAACTGAATTCAGCTTCAGAAGTCCACTCTAAAGGACCAGGACCTTTAGTGTGTCATTGCAAATGAAAGTGAGATAGATCAGCATTAGGACAAATCATTTTGCAGATGGTTTGCTAGACCAAGGAGTCGAAGCTGGTATGAGTAGTACTAGGTATAAAGCCAACAGCAAAGTTTGGCTAAATCTAAAGCTATACCATCAACAGACAGCGCAGTGAGTATATACAGGAAGTAATATTCCATCTGTTGGCAAAAAGCTGGTGTTAAACATTGTGAGGTAATGGAGGATGCACAAGTATGGTACGACTAGGAATCAAAATACCATCAAAACATATGTCAGCAAACTTACTAATTAAGTAGCAGAACTTAGAAAGATGACTCATCAAGTTATTAAATGTAAGATTAAATGGTATTTGTTTGGTCTTCAAAGGTTCAAAAAGTGGTCTTATATTAATCGTCAAGGTGAATAAAGATGTGATGATAATCAAAACATCCTTATTGGATCCCTGAAGAGACAGGTAGGTCATCAATGTGAGGAATTGGGTGATGTTCTTAATATTAATTTAAGTGAAGTCTCTGTGAGGTGTTCAGAATTCATCCTTGTGATTTAGAACCAGTACAAGAGATGCAAAAGGATCCATACTTGGAACTACAAGGCCTGCTCCGATAAGTTTAGAATCTTGATTAGATGCTTTAGTGAGTTTCTACTTGGGCATCCAATATGGTGGTCAAACAACAGTTGCAGAGGCAGGAAGGAGATCGTTGAGATGGTTGATATCATGTCAAGGTGGAACTTGTAGGACATGATGACATCTGAAAAATGAAGTGAATATATTGAACCAGATGTAACAGTGGTTGAAGGGACAATGATGGGAAGTGCAGGGAGCTATATTAAGTGGAAGTGAAGGGAATGATAGAAGATTGCTGAGATGGTGGTGTGGCTATGGACGTGAAAGAAAGGCCAGTCAAAGTAAAAATGTTATCACATAGACTTGCATGCTTTGGCTTCGAAAATAAAGTCTAGCAAAGGAAGACTGAGGGAGTCAAGCAATACCAATAAAAAACCATATTGTTTAATAGCATATGTGTAGAGATGTCTCAAATACAAATGGCAGCCGTCAAATATGATTTGCAAGCATCAGCAACTTCGACATTCAAAAGGGGAAGATGCTAAAACAGAGTCACCCAAACTTTGTATGCTACTTATTTTGATGAGAGTAATATAAGTGATACCATTCAAAATGATATGAATATGCAATGTGGTGAGACTCATCGATCCTAACTAAGCCATGCAGGTGTCAGGTCGAAAGATTTTGTATAACATCATCAGTGGGTCAGTGTTGCTAATAGAAGCATCAATATAAGCAAAAGGTGTCAGTATCATCAATGTAGATTGCATTGTAGCTAGCTAGCTTAAGTGAAGCAAAGGCACATGCTCTGTGACCAGGACATCACATTCAGCATAGTCTTCTAGAAATGGAGCGGAGCCATTTCTTGAGTGGAAAAGAGATGTAGCAGAAGGTAGAGAAGAATTGGACATGACAATGGAAGATCATGAGGTTGACTGCCAAGATATCACAAGAGGATGCAAAAGTAGAGGTAGTGCAAGGGTAGAAGCAGTCTCAATGAAACTGAGAGCATGTGGCACGGCCTGAAGCACATGCAAGTAGATATGATGTTGCACCCTGTGACCAGAAATTGATGATGTTCTCCAGTAAGGGTTCATGCAGCCATTAATGAATCTAACAAGGAACTCTGTGGTGGTGGTAAAATCACACAAGGGCCGATTTACTTCCTATGATAAGAACAGTAATTAGGGCACTCGAGGATCTCACCACCAACATAGCAGCTGTTTCTTGTCTTGCTCTGAAATGGGTTTCCAAACATCAGCTTATGGCCTCCATCCATTCTTGTCGTATGGATCATAGTCTTGGTGAATCTCTTGATCTATCACACATGATAAATTCTTAGTCATACTTGCACTAACCTGAACCTTTTGACAGTATGACACACCTCTAGACTGCGATAGACGCTCGATGTACAACAAATCACATCACTAACCAGCAATGCTATAGAATGAGCTCCTAGGACCTTATCCTATCAATTTCCTTCACGGTACTCTCTTATCTTTGTTCATTCAAGCCCTCTTTTCCAGGGGTAAAAAGATGAGACAGAAAATGCAGTCATGTGGGCTCTCTTTGGCTTGTCAACCTGCTCTTACTCTGCCTTTATTCTGCACTCTGGGAACTGATCAGCATCTTCCCCTACCCACTTGATTTGTGCTCTCCTGTATTACGATTATGCTGTCACACACTATTGAAATATAAAACATGATGTGAGTGTCAAAACATAGAAAGAACTTAATCACACCTGCTTTTGAAACCCGAATTTTCACAGAGAAATGCAAAGAGTGCATGAAAAATGCTGGTACACTTCTAATATGTGAACTATTTGTGAATGACTTGCATCCAGCAGTGTTGCCTCCTAGCCTGAACTTCTTGTCAATAACGGGTGATTTCTTGGAAGGAGAAACTTTAACAGCTTCTTATGGATACATAGGAGGACACGAAGGTGGCAGTCACTACGACTGGTACATACATGAGGTACACACTGTCACCTAGAGTTAAAAGATTTATTGTCATGCAGGGTTCAGAAAATAACTGCAAAATTAGGATAAGAGGTGATTGGTGTTAAATTTGGGTCATCTATGGCTTTTCTGGATAGAATGAATATGATCCTGGAAGTACACTACCGGAAGCAAGACAACAATTACAACACTTTGTTACCAAGGAGGCTGTACACAAGCTCATATCGTTTAGATGCACGCCAGTTAGAGATGATGGTACAGTTGGTGAGACAAGGAGCACAATGTCCCAGGAGCGTATTCGAGCAGGTGATGAAATAAAATGTCTTTTTGTTAGTTCAGTTTCTGTTGTGAATCTTGTTAAAATGAGAGCCAAGTATGCTGGGATGCCTACAAAGAAACATTGTTCTTGTATTATATTCAGTGCTCAAGTTGTTAAGATCCGTTCGTTAATGGAGATGTAGCTAAGATGTTGGCAATGCTATACAAGTACAGGTCCCCCAAAGCTGCTGCGATTGAAAATATTAGGTGATGCAATTGAAGGAAGCATGTTGCAAGTGGACAAGGAATACTGTGGGGGTGAAGAAGGATACTCTAAATTACAATGGTTTTTGGTATATTTACTTCTGGTAGCATTGATGTTTCTAACAGCCTAGTTGCTATTATTATCCGATGACAAATCTGCTGTATCTCTTTGAAAAATATATAGAGTTGATTCAACGTATTATATTTAAGTGTCACTAACTTAAAGACATGCTTTTGGTGCTTATTGTGAGATGTTTTTATTCAAAAAATACAGACCAGTCCTGATGGTGCTCAGCGTGAAATCAAGGGGGCCAATGACCATACTTATGCGATCTGCACTGAGGATATCGATGGTTTTCTATGTTGTTCTTGTTTACCTGTTAGAAACGATGGAGTCAAGGGTGACATTGCAGTCTCTCCACTTTTGGGGCCGGTGCTACCAGGTGAGACAATTTTTTGTAGACGGGGCTTAATTTTGATTGTTTGAGATCCTAGGCAAAAATTTCATTTTTCCAAGCATACCCACTCTTGTAATCGTAAGCTTATTACCCGATGAGATCCCATATAAGGTTTGACCCATCAGATGTCTGCTAGAGTTTGAATCTATGAGTTCAATCTTACTTCTAGATAACACATGCTTTGACAATATCTTTTGAATCGGTTTTGCTCAATATAAATTTGCCAGAGGAGCCTACAAATATAACTGAGGAGCTAGTTGCGAAGGGGCCTAACTGAGGGCCATATTTTATGAATATACTAGTTAGTAGTTTACCTATTTTTCACAAAAGCATCAGCATGAAAAATTGATTGTGTCATCTGTATGCAAAAAGCATCTAAAATAGATGGGCTACAAGTTCTTGAGGAGCTCTATTAGATGATAATGTGTTTTGATAGAAGAATGTAGCAAAATATCAATGATAATCTGCTGCAAGTTCTTGAGGAGCTGTATTGATAAAAGTATCTGATATTTATTTTTACTTTGTAGGCCCGCCCATGTGTGAGTCCCTCGAGATATGTGGACCACTTGTAGAAAGTGGACGCATCAGCTTCAAAGCCAGTTATAAAGGCGGGTGAGAATTCTAGACTTGCAACATAGCATTGAAAGTCCGGTTATATTAGTACACGTGAGAACCTATTTGTTTTACACTAACTGTGAAAACACATCAGAGCTTAGGTTTACACAGTTTCACTTTCCAGGGAGAAAGGGTTATGTAGGCATGAGTGGCGTCGAAAAGTTCTAGGTGGACGAGATGTTTTCCTTAGCAACAATGGTAAGCTGCTTCTATTTTCTCATTTTACATGTCATATTACGAATTTGATTTCAGAATCTTATCTGTTTGATGCAATTCATATGAAGTGTTTGCCAGTTCACCCCAAGGGTCAATTTTTGAGGTTTTAACTCTGATGTAATAATGTAGCGTGTGAATGTTGTTAGCATTATTCTAGGCAGGCTGACATAAATCCTTTCATAAGTGACACTGTCCTTATTGTTTTGGTCATGAATTACTGTTTTTAAATCATTACTGATTGACTCAATCTTTGTGAAGTAGTATGCAGTTATATTAAAATCCTGTCATAAAACTGGTTCCCCTAAACTGCAGAGATCCTCGAGTTGACGCCAGAAGAAGTTGGTTCTCGGATCGAACTTGTGTTTACTCCGGTGCGGAAGGATGGCTTCACTGGAATATCGAAGAAAGTTGTCTCAGATATTGTTGTAGATGGTAGGTCATGCTCCGAGCTTGATGAGGAAGTAGGGACTAGGCTGACGCATCATCAGTTAATTTCATTACTCTTGCAATTTGCTATTTCTGTTTTAGGTACTTTATAAGCCATCATGCAGAAAGATGCTCTTTTGTGTCACTTTGTCTTGCTTGAAATGCTAATGGATATTTTCTGCTCTAGCTGAACCTGAGGGTAAGAGCCTTTTTATACCCAACTGCTTTGAGGATATGGAGCTTGTTCCACAGACTCTCTACTTTGGTGGTCGTGAAGGTGAAAGCAAGTATACATGGTATCGAATTTCTCATAAGATTGATGAACCTCAGATACCAGATGAAGCTGAACCTGTTGGAAGCTCCATGTATGTTTCTTTTTTGGCTAAATCAGCTTCATTTATGTGTTTTATAAGGCCAAAAGTCTCACTGGTGACATGTATCCTTTGTGTATTCATTCATTTTTGTCCAACTTTGGATAGGGTATTCACACCCAAGTTAGAGGATGTTGGCACATATCTATCCCTTAAGTGGGTTCCGGTTCGGAAAGATGGAAAACATGGCAAGCCTCTCATTGCCTGCAGTCGTAGTCCTGTTGCACCAGGTTAGTGTGAAAATCTACCTTTCAAACTATCTTCATCCAAAGTTGTTTCTGTTCTTGTAAACTTTCTTGATTCCAGCTCTTTGTGCTATGAATTTGCATTGTACCTTATTTTGGCCTTGTGAGTCGACATCTGTCAAAGAACATATCACAGGATCCTATATGTATCAAAGTTATTACGAATGTAAGACTCTGCGCAAGTAGCATTTTGTTCCATTAACATACATAATGAAGGAAGTTACTTATAGAGGTAACCCCCTCTATGTAGGCAATCCAAACGAATATCTGTATTGTTGAAACAAGATTCCTTTGCAAGCCTCTCGCACTTCGTGACCTTCACCCTCAAGATGTTGGAATTCCATCTCAATTTGTTTGCTAGTGCAAAAATGACATGTTGCGGCTCAACCTTGGCTGCTTACTATCTCTTGGCTCTTGTTTATAGCTAATGAGACCTTGTACTTCTCGACGTTGCAGATTTTTTTGTTGCAGATATGTCATTCTAAAAAAAATTTGGCCTTCTTATCATTATATGACAATTTGATTTTATCCTGAAAGTGGTGTTTTATTTTCTTTGCAGATTCCTTCCACATCCTTATTATGTAAACATCAGGGAAATCTTTGATGCAATCCCTCTTCTGACCAATCCTTCAGCTGAATTTTCAAATGTGGAAGCTATTTCTTTTGATCTAACCACCATCTAACACGATAACTATCCCTAGCTAACTCTAGTAGTTCATTAACCTCTTCTAGAGGCTAATTAACATATTTTAACTACGAACATAACATACTTCTGTTCTAAAAGATTTGTTGTTCTTAGGACTAGAAATCAAGGAAATTTTTGTTAAGACCTTTAATTCCTTCCCAAGAAGGATTCATCATATTTTGAATGCCCTTTATTAAGAATGAAGCACTTAGAGAGAAGACAATTTCTCAATCATTTTGATCTCCTAGGAATAAGTGCTATTTCTAGCTCAAAATGCTACATTGGATGAAATGTTCCCAACACAGATCATCTTATTTGTAGAAATAAGTGAATCCCCTTCTTGTACATGCACCCTAACTTCACTTACACGAGATATAAGATGCACTTGAACACTCTCGCAAAGTTTTACCAGTCAATTGACTTTTGTCACTATCTTAAAACCTTCACAATATTTTGCTAATATTTTGTGATGCTCTCTACTTTTCAATAATTTCAAGTCCCCTAAATTTAAAATGTAAGATGTAAATTACCTTCACGGAACTATTAATGAGTCCTCTTTTGATTCATGTAATGCCTTGCTCTATCTCTTGCATATCTTGCCAGAAGCCGGCTATGTTTTAAAGCTTGATCCCTTTCTTGGATGAAACACATATATAAGTGTAAAGGGGTTGGACGAAGTGGATGAATTGTTGTGAGCAAACTGAATAACTAAGATGCCTTTCCCATTTAGATTGCTTCATAGATATCTATGCTCTAAGCATTTCCTCCATTTTTGATTAATCCTTTTAGTTGACCATCACATGAAGAGCAAGCTCATGATGGTTTCCAACTTGTGGAACATTAGTAATCATAGTCGTTATGTGAAATGACCACAATGATTCACCACATCAGATGGCTATTCATAAAGCCTAAACTCCTCTACAAATAAGATTCTAGGGAGTTCTATAAGAGGGGGCGTCATATATCTTGGTATTCTCAGGCCACATGACCATTTTGCACAATTGGTATTTCCATCTCAGTATCTTACATCTCTCGGAGGGAACAATTCCTATATTTGTCAATTTATGTATAGATCGTATGTTCAGAAAGTTTGGTTGAAGCCTTTTAAGGTCAAGTTGGACTTTTATTGGAGACACTTCTTGGAGGAGAGAATTGAAAACTAATTTTGCCACGATAGTTAGATTCAAGGTTGTCACTTAGCCTGCGTTTCACTCTGAACCAGCTCTGCATATCTTCTCATAAAGTTCGAACAAAGATTGGCAGGTATTGGGGTTTCCTAGACAAATATAGGTTGTGTTAGCATTGCTCTTTGGATGAGGTGGAGACTACAGAGCATTTTGATTCTCGCTGTCTGTTATATCAAAATAATAGAGGGAGATATCATTGCCTTTTTTGAGACAGCCAGTCACGATTCGCTCCTTGATGCCATGTGATTGTCAAAGAGGTGTAGCATTGATAATGCAAGAGATTCTCCGTCTACAAAATGCGTGATGTTGCTCTAATATCCAGACGTTGACCTCGAGTAGAGAACAACTCAGAGGATGATGCAAATATTCTATGCAGACATTGAGACCACAAACAATGTCGACAAATCTTGAGACCTTTTTGCGCAACGAGCTAGCAATTGTTGTACATCTAGCTGCTTATGCACATGCTCGGTTCATTAGAGAGGACCACAATTAGAGCAGCAACATCTTCCATTGCATCTATTGCACCTTATTTCTAGCCATAGTTGATAGTCTAGAATAATTAGCATAGTTATTACTCTGTGTTATCTCATCTTGTTATATCATTTAGTTTTGTTTTTTAGCAGGTCTTACATAGTGGTTTTCCTGTTATCCCAGATATTAGTATTATTTTCATCTTAAGATCAGAGACATATTATGTTCCCAATGTATGAGTCACACTTGAAATGTACGTTGTCAGTGTTATGTACCATGGAGACATTAATAAAACTTTCCTTTGTCCTCTGTGATGGGCTTCCCACAAATTCCTCATTCTCAAAGCATTCCCCCAAACAAGTTTTGGAATGGGTGCCACTTTCATTCTTGTAATATTTCTGTGCCTTCTTCTTACAAGTGAATAAGACGCTCTAACAGTCGTGATTCTTTTTTTTCAGCTCCCCCTTCAGTGCGGGAGGTGACTATTAAGGAAGTCTCTTCTGGAATGTTTGTTGGAGATGGTGAATACTATGGTGGATTCGAGGGTGATAGCAAGTTATGTTGGTACCGTGAAACTGCTGATGGTTCCAGCTTTCAAATTGAGGGGGCTACATCCAAAACTTATGTTGCGTGTGAGGATGATTATACCTGCAGAGTCGTGTTTGGGTAATTGCCCACCTTTTATCTACCATTTTTTATTGTTGTTTTGACTTAGATCCTTTGACTTTTTGAGTTCCTCATATATTGTTTCTAAGGTTTACCTTATGACATCACTGACTTCTCTATATAAATTTGTGAAATTGGATATATTCTAATTTCACAAATAGATATTGCCCACCTTTTATCTACCATTTGAGGTGTTATGGCTTTTTTGTTTGGTGAATGCATTTATGCTTTATTTGACCTCAATGTGGGTGATGCATTTTTCAGGTATACTCCAGTTCGGATTGATGGTGCCGTTGGTCAGTTGATATTTTCAGAGCCTAGCAGTGTAATATATCCAGGTCAATTTCTTGATTTGTTCTGTTTTGCAGAGTGTTCGCCATACATAAAATATGGCCATCCTTAGGTTTAAGAGTATTACTGTATCGACGTACAATTCATGTTCAGTTATGCAAGATTGTTAGCCGCGAATAATATTACGGCCATCCCGAAGGCTTTAGGCATTACTTTTGTTATAGGTACAGAATCCAGATTAGATTTGGCAGGACATTCATTTGCCATATACAAAAATGTGGCCATCCTTGAGGCTTCTGTAATGTTGTTTTTGTTTTTTATTTACTTTGGTTTTTACAGTGAAAATTTATACCATACAATATTCACATGGAAAATCTTCTGTTAGTTTGAAGCTTTGCTGCTGTTATCTTCTGTTCTAATTTGGATGCTTTATTCCAGAACTGCCTAGAGTACAGAAGCTTATCCTTTCAGGAAAGGCTATTGAAGGTGAAGTGCTAACTGCATTGGAGGTCATACCAAAGGGTGACTCACAGCAACGTGTGTGGGAGAAGTATAAGAAAGATGTCAAGTATGCATGGTAAGCCTATTCCTAATTGATCTTTTGATTTTTTTGAAAATTCTGTTTCTCTCAATTGAGGAGTTCCTGTGTTTGCAAATTATTGAGGCCGTAATGTGTTTGTACTTCAGGAGCGTCTTTTTGAGCACCTACATGCTGTTTGCAAGTCTAGACTAACTGGAGTATTTTTAGGCTCATTTATATGTTGCACCAGATTTCCTTATTGGCTTCTCTTCAGTATTAAAGCTCCAAAATTGGAATGGCTATGGTCACCTTTGAAAAACAATTGTTTACAGGTCACGTTCAACTGAGCCCGGTGGAACCGACAGCTTTGAAGCTATCCCATTACAACGTTCCTGTTCATACAGAGTGCGATTAGAAGATGTTGGGTACTGCATGCGCTGTGAGTGCATAGTTTCAGATGTCTTTGGAAGATCAGCTGACCCAGTCTCAATTTTGACAGCACCAGTTGCTCCAGGTTTGTTTGCCTTCTAAAAAGCAACACCTTACTTTGCCATTGTAACATAGAATTTCATGATTGCAAGCTTCAACATGACTCTTTGGTAGCATACATATTTGAAGGAAGTGTCGAGGAATATTTGAAGAAAATTAGAATGAAATTCAAGGGACATTTGAACAAAATTTGAGAAAAATTCAAAGGAAATTCAAACGAATTTCGAAGGCTCCATTGGAGCCTTAGAATTTGATGGATCTTGCTGGTCAAATCCTGAGTAAATATAAAGACCTTTGAATCTGGATTTCTTGTTGCCTGAATCCTGAGTAAAACTGCAGACATTCGAATTTCAATATATGCTGCTCGAATCCTGAGTAAAACTGCAGGCATTCAAATTTTGCTCATGGTACTGTGACATGAAGGGTTTGGAGTGGAATTGAATTTCCAGCACTTCCCCTTAATTCAACTGCACAAACACTTTCAAAAGTTTAACATTTTCATATACTTCCAGTGCTCATCTCTCGGCAAAGCCTTGGTAAAGATATCCACAGTTTGATTTTCTGTTGCACAATAAATTTGGAATGGAATTAAATTTTCTAACATACTTTTGGCTCCCAACAATCACCTCTTGCAGAGGTTGTGGAATGTATGTGCTTGCCATCATGTTTGGAATCACTGGCTCTCACAATTCATAGCAGGGAATGTATGAAAAAGATTAGGGTTTCTTGGAGAAAATGAATTTTGCAGTTACTCTCTGGTTCAGAATGTTGAAGATTACACTTTAGTGGCATCTTCCATAGATTGTGACAATGGTTTGGATAAACAATAGATGTGCATGTTGTAGAAAGACTCATTATTCTCAATATAAGAAACATGCCAAGAATCTCATATTTTCTATCCTGATACACTTGCACAGGGTGGCATTTCAATTTGTTTGGACATAATATTCAAAAAAAATTCTGATTGTTGCATTCATAGCCATCTTTATCTTTGCTTTTAAAACCATGTCAGCCGGCAGCTTAATTATACATTAGTTGCATGGTAATTGCATCACAGTAAAGGCACTCTATAATGTCTTTCTCAATGGTGGTCAAATTTGATGGAATGATCACTCTGTTGTTTTAGAGAGCCATTATATTGACGGGTGATTGCTGTTTAGTCAGACATGTCAGATATGCATAGTCCTTTGATTTTGGTACAGTACATATCCAGGTTTGCCTCGAGTGGATAAGTTGGAGGTAGAGGGCAGAGGTTACCACACCAATCTCTATGCCGTCCGTGGTATATATAGCGGAGGAAAGGAGGGCAAGAGCTTGATTCAGTGGTTCAGAGCTATGGCTGGAAGTCCCGACCTCATCCCCTTGCCTGGCAAGTTTTCTTTTTCTATGCTATTGAGTACCTTGTTTTTCTCGAGATATGCTTATCTTCAAGACTCTCAATGTCACAGAGTTTCTGCTGATGATGAACCATGTGAAGCTTGTTATAATATCGTTCGCTTGGCATCTTTAAGGATTTGGATTGGAACAGATACCTATTTAGAGTACGTATCTTAAAGAAATTCAGCAATTGCATTTATGGAAAGTTCCATCAGCTATGCAGGCATCTTAATCTATCCCTTTTTTTATTCATTCGCCACTTGTGTTCCTTTTTATATTGCTTTAGGCTAACACATATCACAGGACTATACAAAGAATGCTATGCAATACCTTGAGACAATATAGGTGTCTCATACGTGATTGTTGGCTCTTTCTGCCTTTTATCAGTGATAAACCATGACATACTGAAGACAAAGAGTGACTCGTGACTCGTGACAAATCCAGCCTGATATGCTTCTTATAGTGATGTTTGTCTTTTTTAGGGGAAGTTGGGCGAATGTATGAAGCTAATGTGGATGATGTTGGGTATCGATTGATTGCTGTATATACTCCTATTCGTGAAGATGGCATTGCCGGAAACCCTACTTCAACTTCAACAGAGCTAATTGAAGTTGGTAATATCCGATTTTCCGGCTGCCAGTTGATAGTTTTGTATCCAAATTATATGATTGCTGTACAATGACATTATGGTTTGTTGTGAGTCTGATGTTTGGGATAGATTGCTTTTATTTACTTAAGGTTGTATAGCAGTTGATTATCAAAAGAAATGGTGTGGAGTTCACATTCTAGTTAAGTAGTTTTGTAAGAACACAGATTGCTATGATTTAGTTTTGTATGACTATCACTTGTAGCCCATGTCAAAAGCTTGTCTTAAAAGCTTTTTGTGGACATGTGCTAAATCAGAAGGGCAAGGGGATGGGCTATGAATGAACTCAATTAGTGTTTTGTTAAGATCATTAATGCAGACTTGTGTATTAAGAGTTCATTTTTTATGCAGAGCCAGAAGTGGCTAAGGAGGTGAAGCAGAAGTTGGAGACTGGTGCTGTAAAATTTGAGGTTTGTTATGTTTTCAAGGACTTGCCAATATGCTGCACGAACTGTATGGAAGTGTGTTGCACTATGTGAACTGTAATGCGTTTTAATGAGCGTACATTTCAATGCTGCCCCCTCTTATGCAGGCTTTAAGAGATCGGGATAGGTCTCCAGTGAAGGTACGTCAAGAGCATTTGAGGTGTCCTTCCAATCAAGGGCTTTCTCTTGCACAATCGTGTCTTTTGAAACTTTGGTCACCTGCACAAATAAACCTGCTAGGCCTTGCACTTCATTCACCAAATGCTGCTATATCTTGTGCTTACACTTTATATGAGCACCCATCCAATATTTTGTTTAGCTGCAGACTATCAGTGGTCTTAAACCAAAACCGTTGACCATAACTATCCTCATCTGTAAATCGTAGTTACCAGCAAACGTTAGCAACCTTCAAATGTTTGAGTTTGCAAATTTTACTGCAAGTACAAATGTTTGCAAATGTTGTCATGAAAAACTCTTTACTTTATGCTAGGCTAGTCTCTTTTTTTTTTTCTTGTAGGGTATTTTTAGGACCAAAACAGCTTCAAAATATGCATCACGATTAAAAGTTTCAAGGTCACATTGTATAATGAAAAGTAAAATTTTGTAACAAGTTACAATTTACAAGATGAGTCATCAAATTCGAAAGGAGATTACATGAGAAGGTCTCAAGTTTGCAAGAAGTCTGGCAAATGCGTTTGAAACAAGCGAGTTTGCAACTTGATGCCAATGCGTTTGCTGGTAGCTATGGTGTAGATGAAGTTAATGTTGGTTCTTTGTAAATTACTACATTCTCTGAGCTTCGCATGCTGGGAAAATCTCATCCATTATGCCAAGTTTTTGGTAAAGTCATTTTGTGGTCTGTCTTTAAGTTCACAGTCTTATTAAGTTGGTTACATTTAGAGTCAACAGCATGGATTTGGGAGCCTTGAAAGACGTATTTTGGATGTGAACCGAAAGAGGGTAAAGGTGGTAAAACCAGGCTCAAAGACCTCCTTTCCCTCAACTGAGATTCGTGGAGCATATACTCCACCTTTTCATGTAAGTATGATAACTACCTAATGGTGCATTGCTCACTGTATGATAACATAGTATCAGATTTCATTCATCTTTATGATTTTTGCAATTATTCCAGAATCCCTGGTATATTCCTTTACATTCCTCCATTTACTGGAGTAAATGGTTGTTATTAAATGTGCTATTGTCCACTCAACATTCTGTAATTAATACCATGCAATGAAAGCAGGTACCTGTTTTTATCCTCATGTCTTTACCTGATACTTCTGTAAAAATCCCAAATAGGTGGAGCTTTTCCGCAACGATCAACACCGAATCAAGATTGTAATTGACAGTGAAACTGAAGTAGACCTAATGGTTCAATCCAGGCATATCCGAGATGTCATTGCTCTGGTGATTCGGGGATTTTCTCAAAAGTTCAACAGCACCCCATTGAATTTACTGCTGAAGATGTGATATGCTGATTATGGGCATCAATGATGGCCACCTGAAAGCGTCTATGATGATTAACCATGAAGAAAGTTGTATAATAATACACTAAGGACCAGTTGGCATCTCTAACAGCGATGCCAGACGGAAATGATTAAAAACACATGGGAAGAGAAGGTCTGATATGTGCATAAAATGAGCTGCTGGAACTAGAAAGACAGGTATAGTGCTTCATTAGTTGCAACGGTTATATGGGCTCTATCTAGTGTTTCAGTGGGAGGTGGTTGATCTGTTCTACTTCCAAACAGGCCCTATTTGTCGGTGGAAGAGCATTCATAAGTATGTAATCAAATTCTATCTGGTGCTTTGCTTCAACATCTCTTGTACCTAGTTATGATTCATTCAAAGAAATTTTAGATTGTTTTCAGATATAGGAAAGCGGTTGATGTAGAAAGGGTATATCTACAAAAATTATCTTCTCAGAAAGCATCAGCTAACAGATGGGACTTGATACCTACCTACCGAATTTTCTATTATTCTATAAGCATGAGGCCTGTTCCTCGATATGGGAGGCCTCTGCTGTCAAATATGTGTGAATTGTTGATGTTGAGTCGATAAGTGAGAGTGAAGGCTTGGAGATTTACTTGGAAGCTTTTGATTGTTTCCATATTTAACATGGCTGGATCATATGTCTTAATTCCAATACTCGCTACAAAGTACGTGTCCATATGCTTTGCGGGAACGTTCATCAGTATGGGTCTTTTTATTGATTGAATGGATAAATGTCCATGAAGATCATGTGGTGCTTGCATGCAATGACAAACCCTCATAGAATACACAAACTTTAACTGGACTCTGAAAGAAGCCGACTAAACTAATGGGGTCACTGAACTACTGTAGTTCATAAGGCATCTAAAATAATGTTTCTGTCGATCTTGAAAATACTCGCTCATGTCTCGCATTGTCATATCGAGTTTTCTTTGTTGGCACCACACACTTGAAGGTTCTTGAGCATTGTATGTGGTGTAAATGCTGAAGTCTCAGATATACGTCTATTGTTTTTGTTTTGTGGGACGACATTTCATTTTTTCACAATGTGTGAGAAATACACATCAATGTCTTTTCAGCCCACAATCAGTCTTGCTCAGTGAGGTGAATAGCTCTCAGAGTTATCCATCAAATGCATGAAGACCATGCCTGGTGTAATAATGCAACAGATTTTGTGCACTGGATTTTATGGAGTCTTTCTTGGAGCAATTCAATAAATTGATGGTTAGCAAGCATATGCTAGAATGATTGCTAGGGATGGCACATGATTCTGTTTGCTTATTGGTGTTTCCATTACTGAAAAATGGATGTAATAAGAATTTAAATTTCCCTGTGGAACTTTGGAAGTAAATTTTGAAAATGAAGGTAGTCAACTGTTGGAGGGAAAATAGTATGCCCCCATTCCAAGTACTTAACTATTAAAAGTTGGGCCTTCGGCGAGTCCTGAATATAAATGCCAATAAAAAGGCTTTAGGCTTGTACATGAATAAAAAGGCCACGTGGCTAACAAAAGAACGAAACAGCTCTTTGTGTGTAACAAAAAGTTTGTCAAGGTGAGCAAAACAACTTCATATGATTGGCTTTGCTCATTGGTGCTTTCATTGGTGAAAAATGAATATATATAAGACATTTAAATTTTGAAGTTTATAAGAGAGTTAGGATTTTGGAGGATTAATAGTGCGGACCCACTCCAAGTACTTAACTTTTAAGCCTTTGCTTGTACTAAATATAAATGCCAATAATAAGCTTTAGGCCAATACTTATATCAATGAAAAGAGCTCTTGACAACAAACTAAAGAAGGAGATCTGTGCACAATAAAAGTATTGCAAGGTGAGTAATATGAGATTAGTCCACAAGTCTTTCTCAAAAAACGTTGATTCCAGCGCCTGCATGGAGAAAAACAGTAGTAAGAGCAATAGTATTAACATCAATTACAATAGTAGCAAAAGTATCCAAGGATTGAAACGTAACAAGAGTGCTTGCAAGCTTGATCAGCAAGCCTTATGTATGATAGAAAACATCAATAGGCTCCAAGTAGCCTCTGCAACAGGCCTACCATTCCACTGAACAAAGAATTGACTCTAATGTTGATGTCCACTAGATTGCAATCTGATTTGCAAAGTAGTTGCCATAAAAAAGGAGCTTTGGATGAGCATGAAAAGTAGCATAGCGAGGAGCATCTTTTTTAATAGCACCACGTAGCAAGCTCACATAAATGATGTCATAGACACATGTATTAGGAGTAAGCCAAAGTAAGACATGTAATATGGGCTCAAGTGCTAAAGGATTTGATGAGGGCCATTATACTATAGTGTAGATTTCTCAATAGAGACGTCACTCTAAACAAAATGATGTAGAGCAAAACTAAGCTTGAGATACAGTCACCCTCATGAAACTTCACATGGCGGTAATGTCTGTCAACGACAATCTTATACAGTTATTGTATGTATCGTAATTGCATATTAGTGTGAACAATATGTTGCTCATGTGATTGGATAATAAATAAGCTATAGTAATTGGTGAATAATTGGAAAGCAATGGAATATTAGGTAAAGCTAGAGAATTACTGAGCAAGTAGGAAATGAAAAACACTTGTGCTAGAATTGACAAAATTTGTTATAACTATGTTCTCTTGAACCAATTTTGACTTGTTTGAGGAACATAATGTCGCAAATAGTCCTCCAAAACATGGTTAATGACCTTTGATTGACCATCAACAAATGAATGATATGCATCACATGTATACTATCAAGTACAATCATAACAATGATGGCCAAGGATAAGTCTATGGGAATATTAGTACATTGGTGATGAGGGATGGATAATTGTTGGAGGAGATCAGAAAGCTTGGCACGAGAACATCTATTGTGAGCATTGAAGATACATTGATGGAGCAGAGTATGAAGCTCATATTTCATAGAAGAGCAATGAAAATGGTCTTTAAGATGACTATAGGACTTCTGAAATTAAAGTGGCCCTCAACAAGAAATAAGGAAGCATATTAGAGAAGCTTAGGATGTATTTCAAAAGCATTGGAAATACAAATGGACATAATGAAATAAGTGGTTGACAACAAAATAAATTGATGATGGTTTGAAGAAGGAAGCAGCTAGGAAGCACAAACATTACAAAAGTTAGGCAACATGTAGTTGATCGAATTAGATTTAAGAAGCAATGACAAGATTATATACATATAAGAGCTTGAAGGTGAGGCAACTTATCAAGAATAAAATTTGAATGATCGACTCTATGATGGTAATCAAAATGATAGGAGTGAAAAAAATTGTACCAAACGATAGTGTTTATCACTAAGATCCTTTTGGGTGTACAAGAGAGGAAAAGGTAAATGTAGTGGTGAAAAGCTCACCTAAAGACCATCCATAGTCAAAAAAATTATGAGATTTCGGGGAATTCGAGAGAATTTCATATGAAATTTGAATTTTTTTGGAAGGAACTATAAAAAATTCAGATATAATTTGAGACATTCGAGCGACTTTGAAATTTTTTTGATAGAAATCTGACAGAAAGGCTGTCTATATTAAAAAGCCAAAATTGAGAAATACAAAATGAAAATTGAAATGAGTCATTTCTTGTTATCTAACAAGTGGTACTTTTTCTCTCTCAAACCACCTGTTTGGGTTTCCAGTAAATTCTCTTGCAAATCAGATAATTGTAAAGGTTCGTTAGCAAATTTTCCACGACTTTGCATGGACCCATCCAGGATCTATGCACACTTTGCTTTGCCTGAAAATTCAGGATATATACTGTCATACATTAACGCACATTCTCCTTCTTTCAATGTGACTACTTTGAGAGGATCGCTGAATACTTCATTCCTTTTGGCCTGAATGCAATGTGTTTCAATCAATTCCTCCTTGACAATGCTTAATTTACTCAAGGTGAAGTTGATGACTTTCGTCTTTAGAGAGACGCTCCTTTGTTTGTGTGAGATAAGTAGACTTTTCAAATTCAATTGGCAGTATTGGATACATACATGCCATAAACCAAATAATAATAATAATATCCCTACTTTTATTAAAAATGATGAAAAATCCATGACCATACAAAAAAATTAAAGTATTTAAAATAATACGGTAGAACCAAAAAAATGAAGTAAGCTACCCAATTACCCAATAGATAAGTAAAAATTTAAAATCTTGAGATAATTACTCAAAACTAACTAAAATAGATCGAGTACTAGTACTAGGTAATGCATGATTGTGATTTTCTCAGTATCTCAATTAATTGGTCCACAGAATGTTGCATGCTCTCACTCTCTCTCTCTCAACCAGCGGAAGTGATGGAGGTGGATCGGATGCTACCAACTTCCTTCTAGTCTCTCAGCCAACGGAACACGTCTTGATGACCATCGCTCTGCATTGATTCCTAATCCCCATTGATGTTTAGAGAGAACCCTTCTTGCCTTCACTGGACCTGCACTTTATCTCTTCTTCTTAAGGCTGCTACAAGCAGACACGTTGGAAGCAGGAAGGCAGCAAAGGACTCATTTTCCAATGCAGGGAGAGGCTGCCACATTCTTCAGCCTTTATAGATTTCCATGAAGCTATTTATCAAAAACGTCTTGTAGAAGTTATTAGCTCTCTTGTAGAAAGGCTTTTCTGTCTGGAGGAAACTACCATGGCCAGGAACAAGAAGGGGGAGCTCCCCCCCCCTTCCTGCTCGCATGCAGATTTGTAGGCAGCACCTTCCTTTGCTCCTCAGTCATCTTTTTTTTATTCCATTGCTTCAGCCTCAACCTCATCTACACCTCCAGCTATGCTTGCTCCAGTGCCTCGCTCTGATTTGCCTCATGCCATCCCTATCTCTCGTTCTATGCTTGTTGCAGATCGTATCTCGCCCTCAAATCCGCCTATTCTTCACAGTAGTGAAGCTACTACAGCTCTCTCTTTGACTCTATCAACCCCAGAAGCATATTTACCTCCAGTTGCCTTAGTCCCTCTTCTTCATGAAGATAACTCATTATATTGCAATACTTTAGGTATCATAGGAAACAACTTGATTCTCATAAATCTATGATTCTAGCTTGTGCAATTACAACTTCAATTCGTCTATTGCATGTAGGTCGTGGTAGATCTATTCAAGGTCCTCAAATGCACATTTTCAACAAATATTGAGTTGGTCATTACAGCATAGACCAAGTTGAGAGGTTAACTCAAGATTAAAAAGGAATATATGAGTAAGCCGCCATGAACATAACAGGGCTAAGTTGATGCCCTTGGACTCAAGATCAAGATATTGGAAAAAAGAGGCCACAAATGAAGACTAGTTGGAATCTTGAGTCAAGACTAACTTGAATGAACCATCACAGAGGATATTGAGTCCTCAAGGTATCTCAAGATGAAGATTTTTTTTGTATGCTCTTCTTGCGCATCCTGCGATGGAAGACACCAAGTTGTCAAGGTGACCAAAGTTCAAGCTTGATCAAGATCTTGAATGGCCCTTGTGTGATTAAAACTTTGCAAGTGTCAACTTTTAAAAGATCACCAATGCAAATCTTGCCTGTCTCACAAGATACAAGTAAATTTGTAGAGCTCCACATCAAGATTGCTCTAAAGCTACATGATTTGTTTGTGATAGAATTCAAGGCTACAGTTATTTCTCTCTCCTAGACTGATTGCATCCTACCAATTGACCATAGAAAATGTTTACATTCATCTACAATATTTTCAATGGTTGCCAACAACATTTCAAATTCCAGCACACTACACAAGGCGGCCTTTTTTAACAACTTTCAACAATCAGCATACTTGTACAAAGCCATTTACTTGAAGCATCATCCAAATGTACGGGAAGGCATCAAATTCCAAACCTCATTACGCAATACTTTACCAATAACTTTGACAAATTTATAAGCATGTCGTAGGGATCGTTGCATTATAAGTGATATGCAAAAAACCATTTAGCTTTTTTCTCAAACACATTTTGCTGGGCATTCATTAAGATGGAGGATATGAGCACTGCAGTCTCTGATGTCCTGACTGGGATTGTTCATAACAACCATCATTGATTTATAAAGAACTTTCCTATCTTTTATTAGTAGGATCTCAAGGAAGGGGGCTGGAATGGAGGATATGAGCACTGACCAGTCTATCATGTCCTGACCAATACTGGACGGGCGAGAGTCACAATTTTATATAACCACCAGATTTAGTTATAAAGAGATTTTCCATTTTTTTATAAGAACTAGGATGTCGAGGGGGCTGAGCTCATCATGTCCTGGGCGAGTATCACAATTTTTTTATTACAACCAGATCTAATTTTTTAAAAAAATTCCTATTTTTAATAACCAGCCCATAGTACGTGTATATGTATTATTTAATGCTCATAAATCCATATGATAGTAACCAATCAAAAAGGAAAAAATCACCCATAACTACCTGATTCATCAACCAACTAGGAAAACTATTCTGCTACCTGCAATTAAAGTGCAGTTTGAATCTGTGCAACAACGAGAGCTATTTTCTAGCTGGACTAGAGAGATTGTTTATAGTTAAAATATATATATTAAAGTTCACATTAGTAATTAGCAAAAAGAATTTCAAAACAATGACTGCTCTTGATTTTTCTTTTTTCTCTTGACTGACATTGGATTTATGAGAATATAAATAAGAACTGAAAAGCTAACAATAAATGAAAAAACAGTTAGGACTTGCTTTGAATAAAGTGTAATAACAAATAAAACAAACATCCATCTTTTTAACTCTACGTGGCAATTGAAAGTAATTTTGCAATAACATTCACGAGGGAGAGTGACAATTTCCAAGTGAATGAGTTGTCAGTTATTTTTTTATAAGAATTGTACATTGGAAAGGCAAAAAAAATTCCGCATTCAACAACAAGACGTGAGAGGCAATTTTTGTCACATTCTTCTAGTTGCTAACCTAATTAGATGAACCTTTTCATCCCTTAAAGATCAAATTGATAACATGGAATGGTATGATCCTCAAGGTAAGTGCATAAAAAGGTAGATCATATCGTTTACGGAAAACAAAAATAAAAAGCTCTCCATTACAAGACTATTCCAAATTAGCGAGTTTAAGCAGATAGCTAAATTTTGATTTCAATCTAGAAAGGAAAGTTCCTAGTGAGCTTTTTACCTTTAAACAAAACTATATGGCATTTGTGCATGAGATGAATTTTCATATGACGTTCTCTGAATTTCAAATACCGCATTACTTGTTACAAAAGTGAACATGCATTTTCCAGTTAAAACAGGACCCCCTCACTACATTATGCAGTGTCTGCACGATTGACATATATCCAAATACGCATAATTATACATAAATCTCTCCAAGCAGCCAATAAGATCGCAATTCTCCCGAAGGCCATTCACGCAAAAGCAGTGTTGCTCATTGAAGGCGTGTCCATGAACCATCCTTGCTGAACCTCTGAATCATGTCCGTCATTTTTTCAAATATATGTCTTAATTCTTTGGTTCATGGAAAAAATCCAAACTCATCAAAGTAGCTGAAAGGGTCAAGATGAAAACTGTAAATTTAATAAAAAAGAGCAAAACATGTTTGTAGCTTCTATATTATGGACTATCATTGATTGACAAGCTAAGCAGCTTTTACCTCCTTGTTAGCTGATTTACTGTTGTTTCCTTCGATAAACTCCATCTTTTATTTCCAGCTTCTCTTCTCCTACAAGGCGAGCTAAGAAGACTTGGAGTTGTTGCAGCGTTTTATCATATGGGGGATCAGAGACGAACATCTATAAGCAAATTCAATAATGGAAAGTGTCAAATGAGGTGTATCCTTCTGAACTTATAACAATCAAACGACCTGTTATGAACCATTTTAATCAGGCTTGGGAAAAAATTTAAGAGATTTGATCACTTTATAATAGTTCCAATAAGAGGTGTATTGATGAAGATCTCGTTTCCTCTTTGAGATTAGGAGATCAACTCCACTCATCCACATAAAAGAAACACGCAAGAGAAGAAAACCAAACTTATAATTACATAGCAAAATAACAATAATGTTAAAAGGAGGACTGTACCTTGAGCATGTTGTGAATGCGGTCAAGTGGCAAAGAATCAAAATTTGTGAGCATCCCGATAATATACGACTGCATCGAAAGAAATCAAACAAAGGTGGTTTCAACACACAAGAATTTTCAATCACAGAAGTTCGTAATAGTTACGA
This sequence comes from Diphasiastrum complanatum, assembly GCA_029204225.1. NCBI lineage: Eukaryota > Viridiplantae > Streptophyta > Lycopodiopsida > Lycopodiales > Lycopodiaceae > Diphasiastrum > Diphasiastrum complanatum. The sequence goes on from CM055106.1 coordinate 49,292,755, forward strand.
TCTCAAGCTCTTGGAGAGAAGAAACTCTACCATGATGAGGATGTCAACAATTGTTGATAAATAGCATGCAAGAGGCTAGCCATATTACACAGAGGAATTAAGCCTTTACTCCACAAAGTAGGAAATCAGAAAGTTTGCAGGCAGTGGGTGCACCCCCTTTTAATGTGAAGGTGGGCTCTTGTGATGCCTGAAAAATGAACAACCCACCCTCCTACCCCTTTTCCTCTTTTCCCCCTCTTTTTGCTCTGTACAACTAACGTTTTACACCCTGTGATTCCAAAAGCCACAGTTGGCTGCATGGCATGGCAGCTGACTGTGGATGGTCCAGAGAAGTGCAAAATCTTTGGTAAAATAGCTGAAAGTTTGCCTGAGATTTTCCCAGGCCAAAAAGTTGAGTAGTAGCCCATCCCCTACCCAAGCTATCTTGGGGCATCACAAGGCTCAGGTTCACTTTGAAGGTATTAGCACAAAAAATGTTTTTATACTTAACCAAACTTGCTGGTGACAAAAAGTAGCAAGATGTGACAGTAGCATGAGAAGGTTAGGTCAACCCACCAGCTCTTGCTTTGTAATTTTCAAGTCTCTAAGGCGCAACATGATTATGTTAACATAAGTCATCAGCAGGTAACATTCGTCGTGATTTTCTAATTTAGTGGAAAGCATGCAAAATGAAATAACAAGAAGTATTGCAAATTAGAATACGTATACCCTGAGAGAAACAAAGCCTACACTATCGTCCCATAAGCTCCATAAGTTAACTTCTATATATTGGTTCAATGACTAGTTAAATTAAATCCCAGACTTGATGAGAAAATAATACATTCCAATTTCAGTTCTTATCATTCCCACCTGCAACATAGTAAATGAAGGCATGACAAGGGTTGCAATTGTAGTAATCACCTCATATACAGTCATTTCTTGCTGCCATTGGTCTTCCACAGAAGCTACTGCACTCTCTCCTTCTTCCTCCCCAAGTAATGGAACTGCTATATCACTAATCGACTGAGTAATTCTAGAACTTTGATTTGCAGCATCTCCCATGTTTTCAACAATTTCATAAAATGGTTCATCTTCCTTTGAACCATGAGACTCCACAAGCACGCCCTGTGTAGAAGGATAATTATGTCAGATAGTATATTTGTGCTACTATGTTGTCATACATCATACTTGAGTTAGACACATTCAGTAAGAACTGGAAACAATTTTTTAACAAAAAACTACCTTCAAATAATCTTCAAAGGTGTGAAACAACTAACACTTTCTGGATGTCAGATATACTTGCAATGGTTACAGTTAATTTCTCCAAGAAAAAATTGCATAGTGACATATTGAACAAAAGTTCTGAGACTCCAACCTGGTTCACCCAGAGCATGATTCGTCTACGGAGTGTAGTTTCATGAATACCAACAGCAGATGCAAGTTCAGAGGCTGCCCACCTGAACATTAGGTACCAAAGGTTAAGGACCTTGATAGAGAAGTTCAATGCAGCAGACATTTACCAAGAGATGGCACATCAAAGAAAGAACATGGATCAAGACCTCTACACAACAATCCAGAAGTTCTCTAGAGAGAGCCTTTTTCACTTGTGGATTATGGAAGAGCACTCAAGCCAGACTTGTTACCCAAACTCTAACCAGGAACCTTGCCAACGAGCCCATGTGGCTTTGCTCTCAAGGGTGAACCCATGATTAAAAAAGAAGAGACAATGATAGATACCCCTCTGTGATTTATCAGAATTGGCTCTGGGAAAAAGAACAGGCAATCCAGCATGGGAATGGTCCTTTCCTCAAGTATGGAATATTGAGGGCTCAACATCAAGAACACACCGATGATCAGAATCCAACATGAGATGATATGTTCCTCAGGTACAGGATACAAAGGACATCAACAACAGGCACACATTGAGGATCATAACAAATAACTGCGAGACTTCGTTCGCAAGTCTAGCATGACTGCACAAAGAAAGCTAGAACCGCTTGTTATTTGGAACTCACCCTCAATCAGATTACCTCTATCCCAGACCAATCTTACAAGTTAACCTTGTATTGAAACCTATAAAGCTGAGTGAATTTTCAAATCAAACCTTGGATGTTCTTCGAACTGTAAAATTATGGATGCATGTAGTGGTGCAACTACAAATTGTGCAGAGCGATCTTCAAACTGCAACTCTAGCTGTCAAACATGGGAACATCTCTGAAAATGAGAGTGAGCAAGAAATTTGCATAAGCTCAGATTAGCAAGGTCGTTACTTGCATCACCTCCTCCACTTACAGAACGTTTAACAAGGCCAAACCCATCCACATACCAACTTCTAACTTATATTTGGTTCTCATAATAATTTTGTATCAAGTATACGTACTTTTACCACACCTAGATGCTTTTTCCACTGGAGTTTACGAGGTGCCTTGATGGTGTGATATCTCTGTGCATAATCATCAAGTAAGTGGTCTACCACGTCTGGAACCTTGATCGTTTCTACCTGCGAAAAACCAGAAATTTCAAACTACGACAAATCTATAACTATACATTTGTTTCTCCTAGATTTGCCTAACGTAATCTACCATTCCCAGGTGAGATAATACTTAGGGCTTGCTGAGTTCAGAGCATATGACCAGTAAAACCTCGAGCACAGTTATGCCTCCACAAACCATGGTTTTACCAAACTCTGAAATATTTTAAGTTTACTGTCTACATCAAAACATCTCAGAGAACTGGATGGACAACAGAGAAGTAGCCAGAGTCAAAGCAAAGTATTTTACTAGTACTAACAAATTTTGCAACGGAACTGAAGTAAAACAAGCCATGGCATTAGAACAAGCTACAAGGATATACATAATATCGCTAAGGCATGAAAGTTGATAGCGCTCTAAACAACTTTAATTTCTAAAAAGGAGATCATAACCCCTGACTTTCCCAATAGCCGGTCATGGGAGCATTGTCAGTTGAAAGTTCCAATAACAATCAAATCACATTGAAATTTTACAATATTATCAAGGAGACTACTCATAAGAATATCAGCAGTGCAATAGGCAATACATATCTACATAGAAAATTGAAAGCTGACTTGCACCAAATCTAAAGTCCAGGCATAGTTACCAAAGCCGTGGCTACCACATCCATTCTTTCATGCAAAGAGCATTCTCAAGAGTGTTGTCTCATAGCTTAGCAGCCTTATATAGGCATGAACTCACCTGAATTAAGAGCAGCACTCGCAAAAGTAGAAATATTAAGGGCTCACTATGCTAGCCTACAATCAACTCCTTGGTTAGCCCCCAAGTTATGTCCAGAATGAACTAATTCAAAAGCCAAGGTATTGAGACTAGATGGAGTTACAGTACTCTTTTAAGCAATTTTTTAGGTCTTTGACCCATGTTCTCGGCCTTAAGCAACAAAAACAAAATTGAATTTCGAATTTTGAGCATTCCAAATGGTTTGAAACATCCAAGTTTTGAGCATTCCAAATGGTTTGAAACATCCAAGTTTTGAATGACCTTAATACAATTTCTACACTTGAAAGATGCAGTGGATGCAAGTTCATAGGTTGAGTTCAGCATTCCTTTTTATGTAATATTTCAAGAGTCATGGACGAAGAAAAGGTTAAACAGAGATTTCAATATTTAGACATATAGCAGCGGGGGACAAACAGATAAAGGGGCAAACTATTTAAAGTGATCGGATTAGAAATTGAACAGAAATTAAATTGTCTCACTTACATGCTTTATCAGTTTCCAACCAGCTTAATAAGCATCTAAACACCAAAAAGGGTAGCCCAGTCACTGTTCTCCATATTTTGTGGGGATTCCTTATCTTCCATGGTCCAAGCAAACACATCTTGATATTCTATCAATAAATTAGTGTATGCTTGTAATTCTTTTTTAGACAAATGCTGAGATACCTTTACTTCTTCTCTGGTGCAACTGTGATATCTATAACATCATCTGGTTTGATCATTCCTTCCGTCACATTTGTAAAATTGTGACCTTCAACTTCATGAATTGAGACGATTCTTTTGTTAGTAGAAGATGATTCTGCTTCTTCAACTTCGTAACATTCAAAATAATTGATTAGGACTGTCCTCCTTCTCTAGGGAGACCAGTCTTCTGAAGTAAAACTTGTATCAAAGGTTGGTGTCTCACCTTTATACTCGTAAACTTTCCAGGAGATTACATGTTCTGTTTCTGGTTTCTTCCCATCTTTACAGGCTGAAAACCAAAGTTCCTTCTTCTTCCAGTGAACAACAATATTAGCTTCGTATATCCATGGTCTTCCAAGTATCACAGAATAAGTTGGATCACCCATTGTTTAGATTACTAGAAAATTCATGAATAGTTCATTTTGTGTATAAACCATAACCTCTTCGAGTTCACCCACTAGTTTCTTTCGTGTAGAATCACCTAGTTTGATCTGCCTTTGGGTTGGCTGAATGTTCGTCAGTCCCCATGCATGTGCCATATCTTTTGTCATTGTAGTGACACTTGAATTACAGTCACCCGGTACATGTTCAATAAGACAACCTTCTATTGATATTATAAAGCATCTGCCTTCCAACAGAATCTATGATGAGACAGTTCTCACTCAAGGAATATCAAATATTTGCGAAATTGGAAATACCTGAAATGGAGGCCAAAACAGAGAGGACACTATTGTGGCATCAAAAACCTCCAAAGACAGCTGCTCCGCACCATGCTCTCCTAGAACAGGATCAGCTTCTGAATGTCTACCAAGGGCATGAACTTCACCTGGCGATGTGAACACCTGCTGGGCAGGATTATCTGGCATTGGCAAGGCTGGAACATCTGTCTCGACACGTGCATTATATTGAGGCTCTGTAGCAGCTGTAATAGTAGGTACCGAGTTCATGCTAGCAGCAAAAGAGGCTTTTATGTTGGAATTTATGCGTTTTGAATCAGCCACATCTTTCAACATGATCTCACAACCATGCATATTGTTTTCACCAAACCTCAACTTCAAAATAATGACACAGCCCCATCAGTCTGGATTCTTATAATTACGTGTAATTATAACATAAAACTCTCATACAGTCCACATGGTTGGGTTATACTAGTGTTTTATTAAGAGAAACCATTTAGTGAGCAGGCATGTACCACAACAAAATTCACTATAAGAGCCTTATCTTAAGACGCTTATGATAATCAACAATAAAACACTCACCTTAAGAAGTTCTAAAGTACGAATGTCACGATCCGTGTCATAATCAGACTTGTTCATTAGCTTGTCAGCTAGCATTACCCTATATTCATTGACAAAAAGCTCCTTTGAACCGTATATTCCAACTAGCATACTTATGATATCCATAGATCTACGGCTTTTACTCGTTTGTGAAGGGTCAGCCTCCACAGGATCAGGTTCCCAACTACCACCAATCAAAAACAGTAAGTATGAGCCCATATGCAACTGGTCTCAAAAAACTCAGACTATTTATCGGCAGTTCTATGACTTACAAGCAAAAAAATAGTACCGCTCTGCAGCAGCCCAGGCTTCAGAATTATTCATTTCGCCATCATCCTCACTGTCACCATTCTCAGTATCAGCTGCACTCTTGCTTAGCTCTTCAAAAAGGCTTTCACCGAGACCGACAAATCCACCAGCACTGCCTGCACTTGCATCATCTGTTAACATGGTAACAATGCACCGAATGGTATCTTTTCTTAGTCTCAAATACTCTCTGATTGGTTCTCCTACAGCTTCCAGTATTACACCAGTGGGGTCCATGGTCCGTAATGCTCTGATAGTAGACATATATTGCATCAAAATGTCGGTTGTGGCTGCTCCTGCGGTTAGAAGACGCTGCCTCAAAGCTGCACGGAAAGAGTTAACCAGCTTTGCATGATCACCGGTATTCGTCAAGCACTCCCTCAAATCCTCTATAGCTGCAAGACTGACCTTAAAAGCATTAGAAATAGGTATGATGGCAGTTATTGATCATAGAATGACTAGAAATCTTCTCAAGTCAACTAGATAAGCGTCCCATAACGAGCCATTAATCTTCATTACAAATTTTAACAATTAGCTTGAAAATATCTCATCTTGTTTCATATAAGCATCCTAGCTATTGCATAACAAGTGTGTATATATTGAAAAGGTAATCTGAAAAATCCTACCGTTGAACATAACCACCAGTAAGCTTATAAAATAGCAGTCATAGTTACTGAGTTGTTCTATACACCCAATGTTTGACAAAAGGAGAGAGACATTAGAGATGAGCAACTCACCTTTCTGGATAGTCCACAATAATATCAAACAACTCACTTATCCGCAAATCCCCCAAAGTTTCATATGTGAAAAACTGAAGCCGCAGTCGCCACCTGATAATTCTTTCAGCTAAGGCTGCATCAGCATGTTTCTTAAGGAAAAAGGAAGAGGTGAGATTTGCATCAGTGACAGATGAAGAAAAGCTCTTCCATCCGCTTGAAAAAATTAGCATCATCAATAGAAACCGCATCGGAACAGCCTGCAACCAACAGCAGGTTTTAAGGGGGGGGCGGGCACAACTGAATAAGTGATATTTAGAGTTTCTTTGCACTATCAAAGACATCTTACATGAAGGAAACCATTTGCAAAGCTTGTTGAACGAGAGATATCTCCTCAGCATTCATCTTGCCTCAGCATGGGCTATTATACCTTCCATTAGAAAGCTCCCTTTTTCAATAGATATGCAAGTATTGATGCCCTCTTGGCAGAATATTTGATAAACTTTCTATAGAAACCTTGATCTTAGGTCACCATGTAGGTGCCTTGCCTAGTGTGATCAAGCACCAAGAGCTTGCATCAACTTAGTCCCTAATTGATTTAAGTTTCAATTGATGCCACTAGTGCCTCTTATACAAACGCAACCTATGGCCATATGTCTTGGGTTCCTGTTGCAGCTCCTCCCACATGTCCAATTGGGGTGTCCCCTAATTGACTTCAGCTTACCATTCCAATTTCCAACTATTAACAACTACAACTAACTTGATTGTTAACCACAAATTATTGCCCAACCTCATCGGGTTTCTCCTATCCTGATGCTAGATGCTGCTAGATGCTGACTAACCTCAATCTATCAAGGACATAAAATTATATTACCACGAAGAATAAGTCTCCAATATGAAGGGTGGATGGCCTATTGAATGATGCAAATGGTGCCAAGGTCTTCCCCAAGATTTGTGTACTTTTCACACGTGTGAGGACAGCTCAAACCATGTGAATGATCTCCTAAGGTGTGTGTGATTGCACATAAATCTAACACCACCAAGATAGAATCACTCTAGCTTAACAATTCTAAGGCAAGAGCACTTAATACATGCATGAATCATTCACCATTCAACATACACAGTCAAAAGCAACTTGTGATGAAAAAAAAACCAAGTATGGAAATGGCTTGCTCTCGGGTAGAGATAGAAAAAGTACATGTAGCTCTCGAGTAGAGAGAGAAGATGCAACAAATTCTAAGAGTAGAATCACTCAATCTCTCAAAAAACTCAATGTAGAATGAGCTCTCTCACACTCTCTCATAGTAGCTCGAGATCCAAGAGGTGTTGCAATGGTGCTCAATGATTGAACCTCTCTAGAATCACCTCTTACTTTGATTAGACCACTTACATGCCACCTCTTACATTAATTGGACCATTTTGGTGCATCCTTCACTATGATTGGTCCATATTGACAAATAGGATTATGAGGTGCAATGTCACTAGCCCTCTACCATCAAGCCAAGTGTAAGCAACCTACACTATCACAAGCTAATCCAAGTCTAAATTTGGCCTAATCACTTAATTACAAGTGTTAGAATGAGTGGTTTTGATAGAGGATCCCCAAACCTCAAGATTAAGGCCTATTGACTATTCAAACTCATCATAAATGAACTAAAGTGATTATGCCTACCCTTCACACGTGGGAAAATGCTCCACACATGGAAATCAATATGTACATGAAATTGCAAAATGATCGAGCTAGATTTTGTCAAATCTTGGGGTTTGTAAGCCCAAATACGAATTCACCATAACAAATGTGCCCAAGTACAATAACTTCCAAAGCAAACACTCCACCAACAAGCTTCAAAGCTCCTAGTTGGGAGCTTGTCATCATCAAGTAGTTGCGCCTCAACTTGTCCAAAGAAAAAGACATGATTACAAGCTAGATATGTCCTTCAAAATGCTATACGTTATTGTTAGAAACACACAGATAGTCCATGTTATGGACATACATAGTCCATACTCCTCTATATTTGGCCATGCACTTTTTATTACATTTGGCAGACCTCGAGTTACAAGCTAAGATTCACTAGCTATGCTAGAAAGCAGGACTTAAGCTAAAAAGCAGGAAGAGAATGCTTAAGGAGGCTAAAGCGGAGCAATCATCAAAAACTGAATAAAGAAATACAATGGTGCCCTACTTATACCCTCTCCCTGAATCAAATTGAGGATTCAAAAAAGGGAGGGAAAAGGATTTGGAGGGAAAATAGTGCACCTTCCCAATAGGAGGAACCCCACTCCAAATCAATGTGACCAAGTCCTAAAAATATAACCAAATAGGGCCCAAGGCCAGTATATGAATAAATAGGGCCCTTAGGCCTGCTTATGCATAATAACAATAAAAGAATGAACGCGGCGAATGTAATGAGCCAAGTCCATAACTCTCCCCTACAGAAAAACAAAGCCCTCCACCGGCTAGCAAGCATAATGACTATCTAAAATAATAATATAAGCATGCTAAATACTGAAAAATCACGAACTAATGGAAATACTGATGGAGAGGACATAAGTCGTCACAACAGATACCCCAAAAGTATCATAACTGTGTAAAGCAAGTACTAAGCAAATACTACAATAAAGAATATTCATAGCTAGCCGAATCATGAAGTAGAGGGAACATCTACAATGATATCTGTAGTAGAGGAAAGAACTAAAGCCATGAGGGCTCGAGCCTGATCTGCCAATAATGGTGTATGATAAAACACATCAATAGGCTCCCATGTGGCCTCCTCAACAGGACGACCATCCCACTAGATCAAAAACTGAATCTGCTGGCAACGTCGACTATGGTGAAGGCGAACCTAGTGAATGGCAGCTGGTAAGAAAGGGAACAACTCAGGATCAACATCATGGCGACAAAGGGAAACATCTCGGCCGCGTCATCAGAAACCAAGCAATATGGAACAGCCAGGAATGCCAAGGAACCTGAAGAAGATCAAGCAGCAACTAGGAATGCCAAGGTATCCGCAATGCCCAAGCTAGTAGAGGATCAGCCCAAAAGATAGGGACATCATACCAAGGTATCCAAAAAGCCCGAGAGGGTAGAACTGCATCAGCAACGGAAAGCCAATAAGGAAACTGAAAAAAAGATGGACACTCATCGCGAATAGCCGCATCATACACGTAACCATTAACCATATGTGAAAGGTGCCCCATGAAAAGATAGCAGCATCGGAAGACCAGCACCAAAGAGTAGGAACATAAGCAGGATATCATGCACGTTGTAACAGCATGAAAAAGCAAGCAATATGCCAGGAAACATGGAGCATAAAGAGATCATCCTGACAAAGGATAGCTAAAATGGAGAAATATGCACCAGCATGGTCAAAAGCCCAAGGTATCCATAAGGCCCATGAATGAGAAGTAGCAATGGCACACGGTACCCTCAAGGCACATATCACGAGAAGAGCAGCATGCCAAAAGCTCCAGAAGGTCCAAGAAATCAATGCATCATCTAAAAAGACATGATGCATGAAAACAGTAGCAACAAATCTAGAAATAGTAGAGGCCCCAACTGAAAAACTATAGCCGGAAAACTCATCCAGAAAGACCTCATATGGACATACCAATCCATCATAGGATACACCAAAAACGGATGGAGAATCGGATGACCCATCGGAACTGGCCGCAAGTGTAATCCCAAAGTACACACCAGGCGCACAAGTGAGGAATAGAATAAATGCACTGGAACGAGGAACAGGATCCGCAACATCAGTAGCAAGCATCGAAGCAATATCCACGTGTATCTGGGAATGAGTATCAAAGCACATATGAGCAACACTGAAGTATATGGCGGCAACATCCCCAAAAACTATCCAAGAGAGGAGAAGGAACTCTCTCAAGGTACCCGATGGTCTCGGAACACCAGAACAAAGTGGCAACTCAGCATCGGAGACCAAGCGATATGGAGCAACCCGAAATGACGGGGAGCCTGAAGATCACCCGGACAAACAGTAGCTGGAACGGAGGCAATAACCCAAGCCATCAGGATATGCCAAGCCTGACAATGAGCAACAATCCAAGGAACACATAGTGAGCCACATGCATAATCATAGAGATATCCGCACCATAGGCGATCATTAGTAATATGAAAAAACTGAAAACCAAGCTATATGTAATAACCAGGAATGCCATATAGCCATAGCATCGGCATGGACTGCAGGAAACCTATATGTAGAAACACAAGGAGACTGAAGGATCCCCGTATACTCATCTAGAAAAGGTATACGGCCTCAATATCAATGAAACCAGGAATGACCACCGAATACGATATCTGTGAATCAAGGCATATAGGCGCAAGGCACGTAGCAACAACCTGTAAATCCGGAGCACCATCAACTTGAGTAAGAGGACCCACGGACGGTGAAAGTGAAGCAGCAACTTATGTACTCTGAATGGAAAGAAGAGCTGCACCATGAGCCTTTGGCAGGCTACGCATAAACTGCTTCCCGCTAACCAACTGATAGTCACTTTGGGAATCAATACCAGAAAGTAAATGATGTCGATCAGTGTCTGCTGAGAAAGATCCACAACAACAGTACCAAGTGACGAAAACCAATCTGCACCAAAAATAATGTCATAGCGCTCTAGAGGAATAATATAGAAATCTGCCTGTCCAGAGAAGTCACCAATGCTATAGTCCAAGCCCTGAAACATCTGAGCACTGGAAAAAGAATGGGAACGAGCAACCTCGACACTGAGAGACTGTGTAGCAGAAATAGGTGTAGCACGAATCCTGGTGGAAATGTAACTGCTAATAAATGAATGTGTACTGCCAGGATCCACCAAAGCAATATACTCTCGTCCCAAAATGCGAACACGTAACCAAATAGAATGAGGACCAGGACGCCCACCAGCCCAAGTAGCATAAGCAAGCTGTGCATGGCAAGCGGCGGAAGCAGGATCATCAGGAAGCGGGTCAGCCGGCTCATCAACAAAATGTGGGTCAGGAGTATCAAGAATCTGGATATAAACATCAGAATCATCAGGAGTAAGAGCCTCATGGTAAAAAACAGCGGTAGGAGGACCAGGAGGAACGGTAGTAGAAGAAGCCAAAGTAGGAGAAGCAGTGGAATGAGAGCAAGAAAAATGAGAAGAAGTGGATAACTCAGGATACTTATGCTGCAAGGTAGTAGCCAAGGAGATAGCATCTGAGAGATTAAGAGGCCGAAAAGATGAGACATCATATCGTAAGGTGTCTCTAAGACCGGCAATAAAACGTGAAATAAGCTCTGTAAGATGAAGATCAGTAAAAAGGTAGGAAAGCTCAATAAACTGATCAATATAAGTAGTCAAATCACTAGTATGGCGAAGGCTATGAAACAGATCACGTTGGCAAACCAACCATTGTGGGTCAATCATAGCCATACGAAGATCATGACGAAAAGTGGGCCATATATGTAACCCCTCACAAGTAGGCTCAGAGCGATAAACACGCCACCAAGTCTGAGCTCTACCATCTAAATGTAATGCGGCCAACTGCACTTTTTGGGTTTTAGTCTTGGGATATATAAGAAAATAGGTCTCTAATTTAGAGAACCAATTTTCCAAGATATTCCCATCAGACGAACCAGAATAAGTAGTAAGCTGGATGCGATCACGAAAATCACGAGCAAAATGGGGCTCAGGATTACCTGAAAAAGTAGGAGAAGGAAATCCTGGTGGTGCGTAGGGAAATCCAGGTGGTGGTACAGAAGACCCCAAAGGAGACCCATAAGGACTAGCACTATATGAAGGGAGACCAAACGTACTACCAAAAGCACCTCCTGAAGATGAAGCAGGAGCAGGCGTACTCAAAATAGGAAATAAAGGTGCTTTACCAGGACGATGAAGAATGTCTGGGGGGATGGTATCCCCTCGTGGTAGGATAGTCTCAAGGCTAGAAAGAACACGATCAATACGACTCTCAAGATGATCCATGCGGGCATCAATATGTGTAAAACGATCATCTAAAGCGGTGGGTTTTTTGATGAAGAAGTTGCCATAGGGACTGAGGAAGAGACAAACCTGAGGGAGAGGATGTTTGTCGTCACCCCAACTTAGTCTAACTTCCAAAATCACCAAAAATGGCACAGAAACAGCCAATCAAGATGGATAATAATCATAAAATAAGGGGCTGAGAAAGTAGAATAATGGACAGCAAATGTGCAAGGCCAATAAGTAGAAGGGTTCTAACAAAATGGATAAAGGAAGGAGGAGGGTGTGAGGCAACAAAATAACAAATATGAGAGGGAAATAGGGGGCTGGAAAAAGAGCAGTATGTGAAGAACAAGAGAGCAAGTAGGTGCAAAAAGGAAGTACAAATGGGCGCAAGCAATACCTGGGTGGGTGCTGATCCGTTGTCCAATCAGTAGTGCCAACAAAGAGAGGTAAAAGCTGAAGATATGACAGAATAGATGCGCCAACCAGCCACCAATCCAAATCCGAATCCTCAACTTGCGCCAAATAAGCTAAAAAAAGTGCTGAAAGAGGGCGCTAGACAGCCGACAAATAATTAGCAAAATGAGCAGCAAGTCGATGGAGAAATCCGTCGAGAATGGTGAGACAATAGGGCGCTGGGCAGCAACTACCAAGATCCACAATATGCTGAAAAATAGGCTGGAAAGGGTGCTGAAGTAAGGTGCTGATCAGCCTCCAATCAATAGAAGAAACGGATAGCAAGTCGGTGAAAAGAACCGCTGAAAATGAGACGGTAGTAGGGCGCTGGACAGCCTCCAATCAATATAAAAAATGGACAGCAAGTCGGTGACAAAAAGTGTCGAATATGATGAGGTAGTAGGGCGCTGGGCAATAGCTACCAAATCTGCAAAAACAATGAAAATCTGTTGAAAAAATCGACGAAAGTGATGGGTTACCGCTGAAAATGAGACGGTAGTAGGGCGCTGGACAGCCTCCAATCATTATAAAAAATGGACAGCAAATCGGTGACGAAAAGTGTCGAAAATGACGAGGTAGTAGGGCGCTGGGCAATAGCTACCAATCTGCAAAAACAATGAAAATCTGCCGAAAAAATCGACGAAAGTGATGGGTCAGCAGGGCGCTGGACAGCCTCCACCAAAACTGCAAAAAATGATGAAGAAATCGTCGAAAGTGATGGGCAGTAGGGCGCTGGACAGCCACCACCAATCTGCAAAAATGACGGAGAAAAATCGATGAAAGTGATGGGTGGTAGGGCGCTGGACAGCCTCCACCAATCTGCAGGAAGGTTGACGGAGAAAAATCGATAAAGTGATGGGTGGTAGGGCGCTGGACAGCCTCCACCAATTTGCAGAAAAGTGCTCTGATACCAAGTTACAAGCTAAGATTCACTAGCTATGCTAGAAAGCAGGAAGAGAATGCTAAAGGGGGCTAAAGAGGAGCAATCATCATAAACTAGATAAAGAAATACAATGGTGCCCTACTTATACCGTCTCCCTGAATCAAATGGAGGATTCAAAAAAGGGAGGGAAAAGGATTTGGAGGGAAAATAGTGTGCCCTCCCAATAGGAGGACCCCCACTCCAAATCAATGTGACCAAAGTCCTAAAAATATAACCAAATAGGGCCCAAAGCCAGTATATGAATAAAAAGGGCCCTTAGGCCTGCTTATGCATAATAACAATAAAAGAATCGACGCGGCGAATGTAGTGAGCCAAGTCCATAACTCCTCCGAACACTATCATACATGGTTCCTGATTTGGACTGAATATTTGAAATTTTGTATTTCCCTCCAAGTCAGTTGAAGGGAGGTAACTTTTGCTTAAAATAAATAGTCACCAGGGATTCATTAGTTAATCATGAGTTTGAAGTCCTGAGCTCTTTGTAAGGGATTCATTAGTTAATCATGAGTTTGAAGTCCTGAGCTCTTTGATATTGCAAAAATGTTGTTGTGCTGCTTATGATCCTCCTGCTTGTTGCTAATCTTCTGATGGATACTACATCCCATTTGCATCATATAGACCTAAGAGTAGGTGCAGGCTACATGAATAAAGATACTTACACTTTAGCCTCCATAGATTAATAAGCAGACCGATGTAGTGCATTATTTTTGCTTCACCAAAAATGCAGGGCAGATTGATGCAAGCTGCCCCTGAAGAGCACAGAATTATATTGAAGTCCTTGCTTCCTTATTAAATTGTGATAAATACAGGAACATACACGAAAGGAAAAATATTTCCACAAAAAAACTACAAAGATCGAACTTTATCTAAATATGTTGCTCTGAATGTGGGTTGCCCACATTTCGGAACAAGCCAAAACAATTTCTTCCAATACGTACTGAAAAAAGTATGTTAATTTTTTGTTGTGACTTTCTGTATATTGTGACTTTCTGTAAAGTTCTTTTGCAAAAAACAGCTCAGACAAAAAAGGCTTCTGCATAAAGGTTAGTAATACAATCCCACCTAAATATCTTCTGATAGTTTTATATATCTGCTACCAGAGTTCATAAAGACATCTAAGAATAGGGAATTTGTTTGAAAGCTTTAGATATAGACAACAAGCAGCAGCATGAAAAAGACAGCATTCATCTTACACAGTCTGACAACACAATACAGTCAAAATTCTCATTTTCTGAATTGCATGTGCTTAACATGAGGGAATAGAGGTTCGAGTTGCCTTCAGATCATAGTACTTGGATGGGAGGAAAAGTTCAGAATGTTAATATTACAAATTGCAATAGATGACTAACTTAGTACCAACCTCTAGCCATTGTCGTATAGGAGAGAGAACTGGCCTCTCATATCTCTTGTCAGATACTGCCAATATTTTGCTCTGCAAATGAACATTTTTTTCAAGAGTTAGCTCAAAACTTAAGAGATTAAGAAATGGACTCCAAACTAACATATCGTACAAAGAATTGATCACTTTCCAATCATCTTTACTGCAAACTGGATGAACTGAATAATAGCCTAGCTGCCTAAAGGACCTTGCAATTTTCAGGAGCCACTGTTTACTAACTTTGACAAGTTTGAAAACAGCAAACGCATAAGCTTCTTCACACATAGCCACAAGTCCAAGTTCTCTCAAATGCCTGACCACAGAGCCAACATTTGAAACCCAGTTCTCTCCAGAAATCTCTAAGATTGCAGGCCATGCAAGATCCATCCCTAGCGTATGATTGATTTCTGCTACATCATAAACTGCTTCCATGTCATTATCGTTCTCAGCCTGGGACCTTTTAATGCAAAAGTTCTGCGGACTCGCACTCCCACTAACATCCATGTCATCCGGATTTATTGAAGTCCGCCAGTGGCTTGAATTACTTTCCATTTCATCATCCTCTTCTGTTATGTTGCTCATAACTTCCTGCAACGCTTCAATGTCCATCTGATCTCCTTGATTTCCCTCCAAGGACTGAGAATGTCGTCTAACTGCCATGCTAAACTCTTCCAACCGATTTTCGAAGTAAATATTTAGCACCTCTGGATAGCAAATGCAATGACTTAAATCATTCAATCAATCATTGAAAATACCACAAAAGCTTAATTTTCAGCTACCGCAGTACACAGCAGTTAAACTTATCAGCCTGCGTCACTCGAAACATAGATTGCAGGAGTAACCAGTTTTTCAGTCCTGCGCTAGCTTCACTTGAAAAGCATAGAACATATCACCAAAGAAATTGGTAAGAAGATCAAGGGTACATAATGTTAGGAAAAGCTTCCCATCAACATGCCACAAACAGCTATCCAATCAAGAATGCTATTCTTATGTAGTAAGAAGATAACATTTGCATAACGAGAAACTAGAATGCCTCAAAAAACTCATAACTTACACCTTAATGTCAAGCACATATCCAAGCTATCTACATGCACAACCCTGTTATTTTCCCTTTTCTGGAAAGAAAATATACTTGGACTGTACAAGATCAAGCTATATTAGCCCACTTATGCTATTTCAGTTTTTGATATTTGGGAAAACTGTGACAAGAGAATACAAGTGTCATAGCTAGAGAACTGTACATGATCAAACAGACAAGTGATTTGTGCTTTCTTAGAAATTTCGATGGCACCTGGTGGTCTAAATTTACATCATCCTAAAAGAAATCGGACCTTCATAGCTAGGCATTGAAGGGAGGTGATGATTATAATTATCATATCAAGCACAATAATAGCCAAGACCATGTCGAGCATGAAGATCTTGAATGAAAGAATATGGCCAGCATGTCACTTGTGCGTTCACTCTTCTGAAGAAAAGTAAAAGGAAAGTTTTCGTAGCAAGCTGCAATTTTTAACTCTCTCAAATCATCAATCGAAATCAAGAGCATAGAAAATGCTAGACATAACTCCTAAAAAATTCCACTTTAGAAATAGTGTGAAAAAGATAAAGCTTACTATAAATCTTCCAAAGTAACTGTAAGAAGGATAAACCAAAAGAAACTTTCGAGCACAATTTTCTATCTCTAAAATAGAGCTTATTTGACTCTGTCTTTAAGTGCTAACAACCGTGTGAGGTAGCAATGATGTAGCCAACACTCTAAAGCAGTGAAACAATTGTGATTTCAGATTATGCAAATGATCAAAAAAGAAAAGTCGAGACTTACCTGGAAAGAACTTGGGTGCACTGGTAAGGATAAGAGCAGTTATATTTGTTTGGAATTTTGAAAGAAGATAACATTTACAACTATCATCCGATTTATCTGAATCCCTTCCTGCATTTGTTGAAGTAACATGAATTGGAGCTCGCCTAAGTGATTCTAGAAGCTGCACTAGTTCCTTCAGACACTTTTCATGCCAAGATTTTGCTTTGCACAGCTCTCCAAGGGATGTAGGAAGACTACCTTGTACCAACTCAGCTACCTGAAACAAAAGGTAAAATTCCATCATTGTGTTGCAACTTCTGGGAACTTTTCAATAAACTTGGCAGCTCACAGCATATGATTCAACATAAGGCAGCTATAAAGAAAACTTGCTATCCACCAGCATTCAGCTTTATCAATACATGGCAGAAGTACAAGTCTTTTCTACGATGCATGCAATTGACATACATTTTTATCACACTTGGGAGTGCAACGTTTTGATTGTTTGAAGCGCGTTGAGTTTCAAGTACAAATTCTTTTCTGTTTTTTTTTTTAAATCTAGCAAAAGATACTTATTGAACATAATAAAAGGCCACAAAGACCCTTAGATGGAGAAATAAGGATCTACTATACCATTTCGACCACAAATAGCCAAGCTTAGGCACATTAGAAAAAGGCCCATGATTATGGGACACGGTTACAGAATTATAACCCTATAAGTAGGAAAGAAATCGAGAGTTGCAGAAGATTATTATAGAAGAAGGTGGAGTGTCTACGGAGAGTTGAGAGCTCATAAGCATAGTAACACACAGAGTAGCTTAGAGTAGCATAGGTGGATGTTGGTTAGAGTTAGGTGAGGGTTTTGTTTGGATATTCATCGGTATCATCATTAGATTAGGCATTTGGGTGCTCATTTTTTTAAAAATCAATCAATCAATCTCTCTCTCTCTCTCTCTCTCTCTCTCTCTCTCTCTCTCTCTCTCTCTCTCTCTACACACAAGATCCTCCTTGGCAAGTTTGTTGTTCCACCTATACAGATAGATGCAGCTTTCCAGCTTATTGCATATATTCAAAGAGTTCAGGAACTTCCATATGTAGAGGGGAGATAAAACACAGATAGATGTGATGGTGGAAACCCAGGGGAGGCCTCCTATGACATGCATCAAAAGATCGATGCAGTGTGCTGCACACAGGGTCTCTATAGCAGGGTAGTCCCTCTCCAAAAGCTCACCCATAGCCACACAATTGCTAGCATTGTCGATGACCACCTGCACCACATGCTATGCCCCCACCTCAATGAGTGCTGCACGTATATGCTCATAGATAAACTCTCCAGACTCAACAACGTTGTCTCGAGAGGCATCCACACCCTTGAGAAATATTGTGCCCAGCGGACATGAAACCAAGATGCTGATTATAGGCCTGCGCCTAATATCAATCCACCTTGTGCAACATCATCAAGGAGCACACATTATTGGGGTCTGTAAGCCCAAATACGAATTCACCATAACAAATGTGCACAAGTACAATAACTTCCAAAGCAAACACTCCACCAACAAGCTTCAAAGCCCCTAGCTGGGAGCTTGTCATCATCAAGTAGTTGCACCTCAACGTCTCCAAAGAAAAAGACATGACTACAAGCTAGATATGTCCTTCAAAATGCTATACGTTATTGCTAGAAACACACAAATAGTCCATGTTATGGACATACATAGTCCATACTCCTCTATATTAGGCCATGCACTTTTTATTACATTTGGCAGGCCTCGAAACACTTTACATGGTTCCTTATTTGGACCTGAATATTTGAAATCTTGGATTTCCCTCCAAGTTAGTTGAAGGGAGGTAACTTTTGCTTAGAATAATTAGTCACCTACCCTCAAATCACATGACTACCACCCTCCCTATGCCACCTCACCCAAGGGGGTCACTCCCCAAAAACACCCTTAGTCACCTCCCTTAAGCTCATAAATATGGCCCCAAGAAACTCCTAGAACTCCCCTAAGGCTCATCCTTAGGCTTGGGAGGAGGAGAAGGTACAATTGTACGTTCATGAGGAGGAGGTGGAGGAAAAAAGTTCAAGTTTCCTCCCTAAAGGTGATGAGAAGGCTTCTATGGTAAAAAAAAATTGTGATTGCAGGTGACAAAGGAGAAAGAGGATGGAAGAGGCCCAAGAGGAGGCTATGGGAAGTGGAGAGCTACTCCCCACAAGCTTATAATTGTTGTAGGTACAACCTGTGGTACCTCTTCCAATCCCTCCCCTCTTTCTTTAAATTCCAACTTGTGTGTAAATTACAAGCTTATACAAAGCTATGGTTCAAAAGATGTGAAAATTCTTTTAAACATAGCTTTTAAGCCTTAAAAATTTTAAGTTATAATAAAGTGTCAAAAGTTTCATAGGGTTCTAATTTGTGAAGCTTTTGTTTAAACATTGTTTTGAAAACATTGCTTTGCAAACTTTGTATTAAGCTTAAAAACTTAATTTAATTTCCACAAAAAAAATTTCAGGCAGATTCAGAAACTGCCAGATTTTTTTGTATTTAGGCTTCCAAAATGCCCAAAAACAATCCTTATGGGTTTTTTACAACTGTTACAAAACAGAGGTTTCTTACGATTCTGTGTGCTATTTTGACTGCAACCTTAACGGCTACCAGAAAACCCAAAAAACCATAAAGAAAACAAGCCTGTTAGCATGCATACAAGGCCCAAAAACCTATCCAAACAACGTCGAATTTCGAAGGAACGAAAAGCAAAATTGTTCATAGCGATCAAACCATGAATACTAAGTTGTCCTTGCACATCAACAACAAGTTTAAACAAAACAAAACTTAATTTGAAGCGATTGCATACAAGAACGCTACGTTACCACCCATCCATAGAGGTACTGCCACCTCTCCAGCTATAGACCACCGTCAAGCAAGCTCGGATCTCCGATAAGCCATGGTGTTCCATACCACCATACCTTATTGCCTACCTACATATAAAATGTATGCAAAACTTCCTCACACAAAGTAACTGATACTCCTCCTCAAATACTTTCTCACACAAAGTACTTGGCACTATCTGTTCCATGGAATCTCCTGCCTCTATCTTACACAAAGAATCACTTGCCCCAAACAACTTTCCCCAACTTAGAAAGCATCTCAACATACTTCCCAATTGGTGTATGTCCATCTTCCTGCCGATTAAGAGATTCAAACATCTCCATCATAAAACAATTGTCCTAAATCTTTTTCCAACACATCCCTACACCGAAGTCATCCATGATGATAGACAAAAGTAGAGATCAAAGACTCACCTTGAAGGAAACCTACTTCACTTAAGAAAACTTCATATTGATTTTCTAAGGCTGATCAATAACCTGTGTATTCATAGAAATAAACCCTGTTGTCTTTTATGAGGCTAAACAACAACTTGAACTATTTATTTTCAGAGGATAATCAACAACCTGAACTTCCAAATCTTATTGGAAACAATAGCATCTACCACGTGACAAACCATGAACTTGGATAGATTCAAAAACATGAAGAAATATTTTTTCTCCACCTCAAACTAGATCTTCCTAGTAGAATTGATCTCACTTGGTACCACCCATGAATGATCAGCTATGACTTGGATGGTATTCAGAAATTTACTTGAGGAGTCAGGACCACAACAAACAATCACTTCGATTGATCATAAATCTCAAGTAATATTACTTCAGATAGACAAGAAAGTTTCTACCACATAAAGAAGCTATTATGACTTGGATAGAAACCAAATAATTTAGAACAAATAGAAACCTCGGATCTTTGTACTCAATACAAAGCTTTTATTGCTCCTTGGTGTCTTTGTGTTCCCAAACCGATACAAAGTAGAATGGCAACCACACAACTTGTCACACCTGTCACTTGTAACAATGAACTTATCATTTGCGACCGTGATAAGCAATGTTTCCTCGAAACGGGCCGTACGAAACGACCCCGTTTTGAAACGCTGTTTCAGTGTTCGAAATGACTGTTAAAAAAAAAACCAAATTTTTTTCCGAAACCGCGCCATAAGCTTTGTAGTATGTACTGAGCATGAACAGATTCTCGCAACCTAATAACCTATCCATGACATCAACAATTGACTGAGGAAAGTGACCATAGTCACCATACACAGCTTCTCCTCTTGAAATTGCATTCTCTAGAGCATTCTCATGAAATTGGATGTATCTACTTGTTACTAGACTTTCTATGACATCTGTAAACCCTCAAAAACAACACACTTTCAAAAAAAAAACCTAAAAAAATTTCCCGTTTCACACCTGAACCAGGCGTTTCATACATGTTTCGAAACGACGTACGAAACGAGCCCATGAAACATTGGTGATAAGAAACTGTGAAACAATGAAGCATCCCCTTCACTTGCATATCAATTTACTTATATAGACACTAGAAGAACGAAGGAATGCATTGCGTCAACAGACCAAGCTTATGGATGATGACTTGACTTACATTCAAGATGAGGAGCACCGTAAGGCTTTCCAAGAAGCAAAGACTACAAAATGATGGGTGATTTATAGAGATGGCCAAGTTTGATACCTTGATGATGCACCTAGCGATTTTTGGGGCCCCTAGGCACGGGAGTGTCATGGGGCCCCGTCCACACCGGTTGAGGATTGGGGTGTGGAATTGTAATGGTATACATTCATCATCTACTGTTGGAGACCTTCTTGACTTCATTAGAAGGAGGGATTTATTATTTTTCATGGAAAGAGAGAGGACTATCTATGTTCCTGGGATACATATGGGGCCAGGTTTGATACCTTGATGATGCACCTAGCGATTTTTGGGGGCCCTAGACATGGGAGTGTCATGGGGCCCCGTCCACACCGGTTGAGGATTGGGGTGTGGAATTGTAATGGTATACATTCATCATCTACTGTTGGAGACCTGCTTGACTTCATTAGAAGGAGGGAGTTATTATTTTTCATGGAGAGACATTACATCCAAGAGAGAGGACTATCTATGTTCCTGGATACATATGGGATTCAGTATACATGACAAAGACCAGATCTACAAGTGGTAGAGGTTCTGGTGGGGTCACATGCTTATATGGGGAGCCATTCCATCCGATCATTGAGTTCATCGTACCTAATCAGCATGCATGGTACATATTGGTCCAAATTTCAGGACATGGAATTGGATTGGATAGAGATCTCTTTGTTGCAGCTTACTACTTTCCTCCAGATTCTTCTTCCTTTGTTAAGGGTATTGGCTCTCCTTATGTTGATCCTCTCAGAAACATCATCAAACACAAGGACTGCCTCCAACTAGTGCGAGCTACAAATAGAGTTTCATGAATACCTCCTCAAATCTCAAATCTTAATACCCAATGGATGGCTATGTATAGGTAATATAGTGCTCCATAGTGATGCAATTTTTGCTTGAATCGAATGCTACTAGTTTGTCCAACCAATGTCCTAAAGTTTCATAACCGCTCAGGTTTTATGCCAGCCAAAATATCTACAATAGCTTCATATGCCCTAAAGGTAGGCTAACTCACTTTTGAAAGTAAGGTTTCTAACCCTAACTCACAAAACAGTAAGGCTTTCTAACCCTAACTCACAAATGATTGTATGACCGATTTCCACCACTCAAAACGCTAGGTGGCACAGTCGTGCAAGACTACTTATGTCTCTATACCAATGGTGACAACACTAGAATGCACAAGCACCCATCACCAAAGACACACGAACAACATGCTGTAAAACTGAAAATTGGACAATTTCTTGCATGCAAACACGTTCATATGATAACTAGTATACCTGTAGGTATTGGGCCAATTACCATTAAGGGCATGTGTTTATGGGACCTATGTACCCTAAGTTGCCCTAATCTCTAGAAGGTTCCACTAAGGGCCTCTGGATAGTATATATAGGTCTATTGTTTAGACATTAGTGATATTGATTGGGCTCTTCGTGGGAGAACCCTTTGCTAATTCTTGTAGGGCTTCAGCCATTGATTATATCTTGGCCATTCTTCGTCGGGGACATTGCTTGATTGTGTCTATTATCATCATGTATGTTTCATACAAAATCCATAGATTGAGTCTGAGACTTGATCCAATAACATGACAAAATTAGCGCTCAAATACCATGTAGGAAAATCAATAATGGGCATGGGCATGTTCTCCCATGCAAATACTCATATGCTCTAATACAATGTTAGAACTCACAAGCTCTAATACCTTGACAGAAAACTAAACATGATCTAACATGCTCAACTGCTATTTTCAGAGTAGGGTAAAAGCTACCGCAAAAAAAGGCCTGTGCATGAATAACAATTTTACTTTGAGCCAAACACAAAGTATAGCAATTGCTAACCTAGTTAGACTGTCTCAAATCTCTAAACTCTTCAAACTAAATACATAAGTACATAATATGAAATCTTTTAGTCTCATGAAACTTTTGTTAGGAAGGAGGCCTTCTTTTGGGACCAACCTATCACACTATGCTTATTGATCTCATATGAAGTTCAAAAATTCTTTTGCTAGCTGCCATTATAGTAAATTAATTTATTTTATGTTAGTTACACTTGTCGTAGACATTTACCATGCTCCCATAGTTGCATCCACACTTGAAATGCACTTAGTCTTTAAAACAATAATAAAGCTCTCGGGCTCGCTCTCTCTCTCTCTCTCTCTCTCTCTCTCATATATGCTGGCCACATGCGCAGTGCTCATCTTGGATGAGCCCCACAGCCCCACGGAGGCTCCTCCAGAAATCAACGTGGACAGCTATTTCGTCCACATGGGATTGTGGACTTGCTCATCCTGGAACATCCATGCTCCCCATGCTCATTCTGGACCCGCTTATTCTGGAAGAGAAAACAATCCTTCCCCATCCTGGAAAATGCTCGTCCCGGATCTCATCATGGATTAGCACGTTTAAAACCTCCATGCTCTCTTTCTGTCTCTCTCTCTCTCTCTCTCTCTCTCTCTCTCTCTCTCTCTCTCTCTCTCTCTCTCTCTCTCTCTCTGTGGAAAAGTAATACCTCAGTATTGAGCTTTGGCTGGTTCTTTATCGTAACGAAATCCGTGAAATGAGACCAGAACTTTGATACATGCCGCTCTTTGAGTATCCACTACAATGAAACAAACGTAAAAGTAAATGCTCACTGCCTCATTGTGGCTAATCTCTGTTACAAACACGTCATTCTCACCAATTCTGCGTATTGTAATCACATTCAATCAGATATATCGCCGACCTACTAATAATAAATGAGTAGGAAAGATGTTGATCCTTCAGGTAAATCCAAGCAGGAAAATGCGAAACAAAGCAATGGCTAATAATGAAACAAACCTCAAGAGAATCCATAAAGTATCCGGTGATGAGGTTAGCCAGGCCATGCTGGCAAAGCAACTCGACACTGTCAACCAACTCCGAGATTTGCATCCACGACGATGGCTGTTCATCAGGCATTAAAGAAGAAGTGGAGGTTGCAGAGCAAAGAAGTAAAGCTGATGCATGGTCGGAATAGACTTTCCAAGAGTCAGCCACCTTACTTAAGAGTACCTTATCCATGGCGATGTTTCTCAATCTCCCATCGCCATTGCTCCTGCTGCTGCTGCTGCAGCATCAAGCACTACACAAACCCTGAAAAGCTCAAACCCTAAAACAGAAAACTTCTTGGTGTGACATACTAGGATAAGGGCCTCCCTAACTTAGACGCTAACTGGCAGTTAATAAGGTAGTGCAAAACTTGTGCCAGTTAAGTTAAGTGGCATTCTTCCAGCCCCACCTACATTATCCACCTCACTTATATTTGTTGGCCTTGCCTTGCAAAGTTAATATTATGTGTTGAGGTTGGTTATTGGAGTTTGTTGGCCTTGCCTTGCAAAGGCAATTTTATGTGTTGAGGTTGGTTAATGGAGTTTTGGAATTTCTAAGGTGGTCTAAATTTACAAAGTTTGGACCTTGTTGGAGGGCTCACATGAGCATAATTTCGCTTGACTCTTTGCATGAACAGGGTTAGGGTTTTACTTTTAAGGTTTGGAGATAGTGAAATATGCATATATAGAGAGAGTTCTTGAAGAGAGAGAGAGAGAGAGAGAGAGAGAGAGAGAGAGAGAGAGAGAGAGAGAGAGAGATGGACATTATGGATGTTACATGATGCACTTTAGAGATCGAATATTCCTTGTCTGTAATTGACAAAATCGTCTACAAATGCACATGAGGCTTTGTTGATATAGTTTATTGGCTTGATACCGGAGGCAAGAAACTGCCCCAACGAGATGAAGCCCTTGCAAGACTGCATGTCGTGAAGTATATTGCAGCGAAAAGAAAAGATGTTTGGGATTTGTTGATTCAATGGGCAGTTTTTATAGTTGCTAGTGTTTTTTGTGGTGGGAGGGATTTTGACAAACTACGAGTAAATCACCTGCGAGTTTTGCGAGTTTCCTTCTGACATGGGTCACTGATTTTCATAGCACATGGCGTGCTACCAAAACAAAGCTATGCTAGGTATGGAATTCGCACCTCTATCTGTTTTAGCCACGATCTTGGACAATGGCATTATAGTGCACCATTGTCACGTTATAGCAGAGGATGAGGGTGGCGGGGTGGTACTGATGGCAGTCATAAAAGAGAGTGCGGAGCTCGTTGTAGGCGAGGCGAAGGGCATCTGGAAGGGCAGCAGCAGTCGTGTGGCAGTGGTTAATGTGCTCTACGAGGGCTTCTGATGGGCGCGCTAGGGAACCTACTGGCTTGTACTTTGGTGCGTACCGTACCTGCATTTGTTGTGAAGGTGAAGGGATAAACATGGGTGGAATGAAGAGGGGGGGATCTTGCATATGATCTAGCTCCAATTGGAAGCGTCGATCATGAGAAAAAGTAATAATAGCGCAAAGGCCAGCGACAAAGCGGAGCGGAGGACTCCCGAAAACATCGTAGAAACAGCCAAAATCTGTAACTTAGACAAAACTAGTAAGTGTGAAAAATCAGAGATCAAAACACTATTAGTTCATCAATGATCTTTAGCCAATTTGGATCACTCATCGACAACATAGAAATCACTACTTTACGCATGCTAGAATTTAGAAATGCATCAATATCTGATCATAACCACTTAGATATGACTCAGTATTGTCCCTGTCCGTACAACACTAGTACAATATAGTACTCCGCACGTGTGAAAGCTAGATCAACAAGAAAATCAACATTCTACACATAGAAACTCAAGATATCATGAGAAATCCACAAGAGATGGACATAGAATCAACAAAGATGAATTCTCCATATCATAAGAAAATACAATGATCTATTCTCCATGAAGGAACAACTATTTATAACAGCCTAAATGTCGTTTAGACACTTTCCCTAAGTATGCCCTAAAATGGCAACTTCTAGGTACTTAACCAAAAACCCAGAAATACTAGTCCAAATGCAATGTACCAAAATTAGCCAATTATAATGGGTCCAAACATGACCTCATCCACTTAGCTACTTGTCAAAAATAGTAAGACCACTGTTTAGGCCCTTATTGACAAATATGAAACTACCTCTAAGTTGAGATTTCATTTTGGCCTCCAAAAATGCCAAATAAAGTGTCGAAACTAGTTGACAAATTCCACACATTGAGGTAAGCCTATCATTGCCTTCCAACATGAAGCCACTTGAGGTTGCCATGTTGCAATGATTTGATCTTCTTTGAACTTGTTCCAATGCACTTAGCACTCTTGAAACCTGAAAATCAAGAGATCCTATCACATTTAGGGTATCATAAAAAATGTAAAATATTGAATCAAGCAAAATCTACATGCAAAAGCTAGAATCTTGATATATCATCTATTAGAATGTATCAATTTCTACCATGAGCAATTTTTGTCTCCACATTTCATTTAGTGGTTTAACAAATCAGCCATCTACAAGTGCTTTTACATCACAAAGGTCCAATCTCTATAGTTGAAAATGCTTGATTTGAGTCAACAACACCTCCAAATCCTCATAGAATTTATGACGCCCTCAAATCCACTTCTATATTTGGTAAAAACACAAACTTTGGCCTGCAACCTGCTCTGATACCTTGTGAAAAATCAGAGATCAAAACGCTATTAGTTCATCAATGATCTTTAGCCAATTTGGATCACGCATCTAGATTCATCAACAACATATAAATCACGACTTTATGCATGCTAGAATTTAGAAATGCATCAAGATCTGATCATAACCACCTAGATTTGACTTAGTACTATCCATGTCCGTACAACATTAGTATAATACAGTACTCCACACGTGTGAAAGCTAGATCAACAAGAAAATCAACATTCTACACATAGAAACTCAAGATATCATGAAAAATCCACAAGAGATGGACATAGAATCAACAAACTTGAATTCTCCATATCATAAGAGAATACAATGATCTGTTCTCCATGAAGGTACAGCTATTTATAATAGCCTAAATGTCATTTAGCCACTTTCCCTAAGTATGCCCTACAAAGGCAATTTCTAGGTACTTAACCAAAAACCTATAAATACTAGTCCAAATGCAATGTACCAAAATTAGCCAATTAGAATGGGTCCAAACATGACCTCATCCACTAATCTACTTGCCAAAAAGATCGTGATGAGGGAGGTGGTTATGGCAGTGAAGAGATGGGTGGTGATGGCGGTTATGGTCAGAATGATGATTGTCGTCGCAGATCTCCCTTTCCATCAAACCTTGGAAGGTCAATCTTAGGGAAGTTCGTGACGACATGAGATACGAAGGTCCTAGGATTGTCCATCGACGGTGGATCTATGCCAATTTTTTCTTGATGTATTTTGATCGGCACATTAACAAATTCCTCAAGATCTGGGAGATCTAGGGTCGATAATATTCTGCCGAATCTGAGATGCATACACCAAAATAGAAGACGAGGCTATTTTAAGTCTCCTCCGATATTTTTGTAGATCTTTTCTATATTAGGATGATCAAAGGATGGATTGAGACGAGATCGAACCGAAATTAAATCGAGATCAAACAAAAAAATCAGGTGGAAAGAAAATAAGTGTTTGCACAACTAAAAGTCGATCGAAAAAAAATCAAAAAGGCAAATGAATTCTGATAGTTAGTCACTTGGATCTATTCCAAAAAAATTTGAAATTTCTCTGATGGCGAGTAATAGACAGTGGCAAGTAATAGGCGAGTAATAGTTAATTACTCGCCGCGAGCTGCCTATGTATTGTAAATATGATTAGAACACATTGTGAAGAGGGCGAGTAAAAGAGCAATTGCCAAGTAATACAAAAAATCAGATCATTACTCGTCGGTCTGGCATATGATAGATCAAGTATTATACTTGCTACTGCGTTGATGGCGAGTAATGTTATTTGGTGGATTGCAAAAAATCTCAATTGGCGAGTTATAGAAAAAGACAGAAAAAATTGAAAATGGCAGGAATTTCAAATCGGCGAAAAATAGACGAGTAATAGCTCATGACTCATCGAGCTCCAAAATGCTAGATCTGAGGGTCCTGAGCACAATGTACTAATGGCTAGTAATAACACTAAGAAAACATGCAAAAAATGGACTTGGTAAGTAATGACAATTGGTGAGTGATAATCTTATTACTTGCCAAGTTGTCCGATGAGACTTCTGGCCTAGCAGAGGGCTCTTTGCAGAGGGCGGGTAAAGTTACTATGAGAATCTCAATATTTTATGATCGGCGAGTAATAATCACAGTAGGCGAGTAATAGACATTACTCGATGAGCTAACTGATGATGCATCTAGGTCTGCTCTACTCTCTGGAAAAGTGGCAAGTATAAACTCAAAAGAATCCACTAGGGCGAGTAATAAACCTATCAAAAAGAAGAAAAATAACAAAGAAACCCGACAACGGTGGTAAAAAAATGTTGGACCCTTTACGTGCCTCCCTAATCGGTCGATCTAAAGGGCAAAGAAGGGGTTTTGCATCTCCAACCGGGCGAGTAGTCGTGTGTAGTAACGAGTTTTGATCCAATGGGGAGGGAGTTAAGCAAGGAAATGGGAATGGGGATCTAAGCCTACTAAGGGTGTCAAGCTTAGTTTAAGATCAAAGCGTGGAATGGCTTAGATCTTGGATGTGGTTCATCTTCCTATTCTCTTCTTTTTGGGTTTTCTTCGTTTGGTTTGGATCCTTTCTTGGATCTTGGTCTCTTTGGCCTATTTAGGCATCCTTGCTCTAGATCTTCTCCTTAAGAGGTTTATATTCTCAAGGGAGGTGAAGAATGAAGGAAATCCTACGTATGGATCTTAATGATCACTCCAAAATGTATTTCTAACACCTATTTTGCGTGTGTGAACTTTATGGATTAGTTTTGAACTAATGGATGAATGAAAGTGCTAATGACCATTCATGATTGTGAGAGCTTGATTAACAAAAACAATACATGCATTCACCATCCACAAGAATCACACACAAGAAAAATAGGAGGGCTTTACAAGGCAAGCAAGATAGGAAGGAGGAGATACTCTCTCTCTCTCTCTCTCTCTCTCTCTCTCTCTCTCTCTCTCTCTCTCTCTCTCTCTCTCTCTCTCTCTCTCTCTCTCTCTCTCTCTCTCAACTCTATTCTTCTCAATGGGAAGTGACTACAAAATGGTGTCACGTGCCTCTTTATAGACAATCCTAGGGTTAGGGTCTTTGGTTCACCCAAAACCATGTGCCATAAGAACTTTACCTTACAAAAATGTTTAAAACCAAATTGCATTTTAACTACTCGGGTCCCTTTTTTACTTTGGGCCCATTTGAGAGTAGATCTACCACTAATTCTT
Source organism: Diphasiastrum complanatum (assembly GCA_029204225.1). NCBI lineage: Eukaryota > Viridiplantae > Streptophyta > Lycopodiopsida > Lycopodiales > Lycopodiaceae > Diphasiastrum > Diphasiastrum complanatum. The sequence goes on from CM055106.1 coordinate 49,322,262, forward strand.
GCACCTTAGGCTTACAAGTACAATGCACTTTCTACGGGTGTCTAACATTATCGTTATGGTAGATACAAGTTTTTATACCAACTCGGCCATGCTTTTTATTCCCGTCGTCGTAAAATATAATAGTGAGGCACTGGGCTTTGTTTTTGCTTGTTGGCCAGTTTGCTACTTGTCGACTCCTTTGGTATTGGCACTCCCCGTGTATATAGATTGTGGAGTTCTTTTATCTGTGATTTGTTGACGCTCTCCATTGTAGTTTGGTGGCTCGACTCCATTGTCTGATATCCTTTATGCTCTTTATGCTCTTATGACAATCGCCATCGGTTAGAAGAATCTTCTAACATCGCTCCCCTAGCCAAATGGAACACACTTCATAGGGTTATTGCTTTGGCGGCATTGTTTGGATGGAACTTGCATCAAATGAACATAAAGTCCACTTTTCTCAATGAAAAACTTGATGAAAAAGTGTATATGGAACAACCAAGTGGTTTTATAATACAGGACATGGAAGACAAAGTATGCAAATTAAAGAAGGCCTTGTGTATATTGAAGCAAACATCTTTATTACTTTGCTCATGACTATAGCATCACACTGATCTTGCTATATGCAGACAAGCTCATAATCACATGTAACGATGAGAATTTGAATAGTGCAATCAAGAAGGGTTTATCTTTCATTTTTGATACGATTGACCTTGGATTGATGCACTATTGTTTGGGATTCGACATTTGGCAAAGACATAAGGAGGTTGGTAAGAAGTTATCTAATCAGGATGAGAGTAGTTGATGCTACATTATTTCATAAATTACTTGTTTCTTTAATCTATCTTATAACTACTCATCATGAGATAAGCCATGCTATAAGCGTGGTAAGTCAATTTATGGCTACACCTAGGAAAACTCATTGGAAGGCCACAAAGAGAATTCTTCACTACATTAAGAAAACGCCCATCCATTAATTGTTGTTTGAGAAACAATAGGCTTTACTAGTTTTAAAGGGTTTCGTAGATTCATATTGGGCAAGTTGCATAGATGTTTGATGATCTACCATTGGCTATATTTTTTTATATTTGCAATGATGCATTTTTTTGGACCAACAAGAAACATAAAATAATAGCTCTTTCTACGACAGAAGTGGAATACAAAGCCCTATGCTCAGCTACGTAGGAGGCTAAGAATCATGATGGAAGATATTAGCATCTTGTAGAGTAAGCCTACAATGATCAAGTGTGATAGCAAGAGTGTCAGTCAACTAGTTAAAAACTCTAATACATGTACTAAACATATAAAATTCAAGTATAATTTCATTAGAGAAAAATTATTGTGAAGAAACCAGATCACAAAGGCCTAGTTATGCCCTTTGATCTTTGGCAAATTTGGTGAGCACATCTAGCTTCATTACAAATGTAGAAATCATGCATCAACTACATATAGAAGATGAAAACTCAATAAAAGCTTGTCATAAATACTTAGATATGATATATCCATTTTTGTTCAATATCAGTACTCACATGTGTGAATCCATATACATAAGAAAAATAACATTCTACACCCAAAAATTCACTATATCACCACCAAGATGCAAAAATGGATGTAAAAACCCAAAGAGATATCTTCCATAAGAATGAATGAGAGAAGAATGAGAGAGATTAATTCCTCCCATGCTTGTATTCTATCCTCTTGTCCTATTTGGATGGTCTTGCACAAGCTTATCAACTTATGAAAGTTTCTAGATCTCTTCCAAAACCCTAGATCTAACATGACTAGATTCAATGCATCTCTACGAACCAATTAGAGTAGGTCCAAATTCGACCTTATCAACTTGCCTAAGATGCCAAAAATAGCAAATCCACTATTCTTAGACCTTATTAACTTTATAAAGTCTATCTTTAATATGAAAATGCATATTCGCCTCAAAATTGCCAAATAAACTCAACTTGACCGAACTAAACTAGTTGATATTTTTCACAATTACTATATAGTGAGATTGATGTAGTGCATTGTAGGACTGAACACCAGCTAGCATATATACTTACTAGTCCTTAACTATTGATAAATTTGAGTCTTTTAGAGATATAATCGACGTTTCCGAATAGAATTGGCTGGAATCACACATCAACATACTCATTTCGTTTCTCCTCTGTTTCGTTTTCCTATTGTAGTTTTCTCAACTAGCTTTGTCCACCCATATCTCGGTTGCCACTCATCCATTCTACTCCGAGAGAGAGAGAGAGAGAGAGAGAGAGAGAGAGAGAGAGAGAGAGAGAGAGAGAGAGAGAGAGAGAGAGAGAGAGAGAGAGAGAGAGAGAGAGAGAGAGAGAGAGAGAGAGAGAGAGAGAGAGAGAGAGAGAGAGAGAGAGAGAGAGAGAGAGAGAGAGAGAGAGAGAGAGAGAGAGAGAGAGAGAGAGAGAGCAAGGATGTTTTGATCTGATTTTGGTAGAGTCTCCTCCTCCTATTGAACATAGAGAATGGGTACAAGGAGTGCCTTTTTATTCTTGGGGAAAGCCTTGTCTCTGATCTCTGATTGGATAATTCCAATGGCAATAATTCTAATCCAAGTCATTTAAGTTAACAAAAAAGAAATCTAATGGTACTAAGAAAGCACAAGGGCAACTCACATGTTTCATGTGAGTTCTAATTTGGGCCCTTTTATCTTTTTTATTAACAACTTGACTTAGGGACTCTTTTGTAATTTTTAAGTTTTATGCATATCTGGTGACTTGTTTCATGAGGCAAGATACATTGTCGAATGATATTATCTTTCCCTCTTCGATATAGCTGGCCGGCAATCAATTGGTATGGTAGAGCTTTAAGTACAAGCTTCCGTTGTTGAGCCTTGGATAGTGACCGATCAAGTTGGCCATCTATCAAATACTCGACTATGTTCGCGGCCCAATCTAGTACAACATCCACATAATATAAAGCAACATCCGATAACTCATCATCAGTTTGGGGATGCTTCTGCGTTGATTTGATTCGTGATACATGATCCACCATTGTGGTACACTATTTTCTATAATGATCAATTTTATTGACAATTTTATAGAAAAGTCGAAAATATTCTAAACTGATGCAGTACTTGGTGGCGGTGTTACTTATTTATGCTATTTTTTTGCCATGGTACTGTGTCGAATTATTGGCCTAAGTTGGCAAGACTTATTTGAAACCCAAACTTTTTGGTGTTTTGTGAATACATTTCTATGAAGACACATTTATCCTTTATATTAGCAATTATGTTTGGCTATTGAACGACACTAGATGTTCGAATAATTTTCAAAGGCCACATTTCCAAAGTCTCTTGCACTATTTGAACTTCAAGGAAAGGCCATTATCAAATATGACATTGAAGGATCTCTTTGGCCTTCGTTCTAGATCTATGAAGGGTGCAACATAACTTGGATGGGCATATTAGAAGGCTAAATTTATTGTGCCTATTGAAGTCATGTACTTTAAATATTACTTACCATTGTTAAAGGGCATTTATGAAGAAGTTTTAAGGTCGAACTCCTTGTATGTTGACTACACGAATGTGGAATGTTCGAACTTATTTCTATTTTGAGGTCCAAAGGTTAGAATATCATGCTATCGAAGAAGGCCAGCTCCCTCCCTGTGTATTTGAGGGGCCCGAACTATCGAACTTTACGCCTGCTGTTTATTTGAATATATAACCTTCGTCTTCTTACTATTTTCGAAGCCTCTTGACACGTCTCTCACTGGCTGGCTGTTAGAAGAACTATTTGTAAGAAGTACTTCATTGAAGGGCATGAGTGGGACCTTCTATCATCAGATTACTTCATCCACTCATTTCTCAGTCAGATTCAACTTTCAACTTCAGAACTGAAGGACACGTCTCGCGAGTAACTCCATCGTGCTTTTGAAAGAAGAGTTCTCTCAGCGCGACTACCACATTTCGAATATGTCTTATTCGAACAGGCATTCGAACGACATTCGAGCATTTCGAGCCAGTTGGAAGCGAATACTTCTTATTCCAGCTCTATTTCGAACCATCTTGAAGAGCGTTCCTGTCAAGGCAGACAACGTCAACGTTTCTCCAGAGAAAGCGCATTTCTGAGGGCATTGTTCGACCTTGAAATTGTTCCTTGAAGGTGTAGAACAGTCATCATTAAGAACTTATGAAGCGGCAGTTTCCTCTACTTGTTTCCATTTATGAAGGTTCTGAAAGTGCTTCCTGCCAATGTGTTTCTGTCTATCAACGAATGCTGGATATTTGAAGCAACGAATCCTAGATCTTTGAATCAGATTGCTTTACAAGTTAAAAAGATGACGCAGTTGTCTTTTTTTTTCCATTATGTAGTTGAAGCAAGGCGCAGATTAATCAAATGATGAAATATTTAAAATCTGCTGTTATGTGCAATTATCTCTTCGAAGATCCCAAATCACGAACTATCGGAAGGCTCCAGGCAGGCACGCACTTTTCTTTGGAGCATTGGACATATCTGACTGGTCACATTCATAAAGATTATGTGGTAGGATACTGCCCACGTATAAGTCTCTTAGTGTGTTCTTTTATGGCACACGCAACATTTCTTTTTATTGAAGGGTTATGCATCTATTTCTGAGGGTAGAATCATTTCGACTTATCGACTCTCAGTTTTCTAAGCTCAATTGGTAGAATGATGTCTGAACATTCTTATGGTATTTCCGGCACATTCTTATGAAGATTTTCAGCAATCTATCGAATTCTTGAAAGCAGTTGTGACACTCTCTTTATCAAGTTGTTCTTCCTTATCGAATACAAACAAACATTTGGTTGTCACACAAACCAATAGAAGAATGCCATGGTGATGTTATTAGATTGGAGAGAATCAAACCCAATAGGAAAATTTAATCTTTTAGTGTACTTCTAAAAGGTTGATATAGTATTTCAGTGTAGAGACAAATAATTTGAAAATTATCTTATCTCTAAATACTTATTTGATATTGAAGTCAGACTAAAGATTGATTTTCAGGGTAATTGTGAAAATTAAATGATTGATTTGTTAGCTTCTAAACTTAATCTTTAGGTATGGTCGACTGCTCATCCGGTGTATCATGTAAATTTAGTTAATATGATGATGACAGTTTGATGTATTGAAGATTTTGCCCATTTGAAAGATTTATCGCTCAATGTACCTTTGGACCCTGAATGAGTACTCATGAACAGAGATAAACAATTGAGAAATTGTTCTATCTTTATGTGATTGCTTAGGTTGGTTGGTCAAATTGAGGATAATGATTCATGGGAAGAGTTAAAAGCATACAAATTGGGTTTTTCCTAGTTACTCGTTTTGAGGACAGAACTGGTTTAAGGGGGGAAGAATGTTACGTTCATGTTCTGTATAAGGGAATTGGAATAATTCTTGACGTGGATAGCCAGTCACTCCAGGTGTATATGGTTATTAGTCATGCCTCGTCATTCCGAGCTTGGCCTGTAAAGTAATTAATAATCATATGAGGGCCCAGACCTATAATTGGACATAGGAGTACATGCATAGTGAAAGACTGCTTTAATGCAAGAATAGGAGGTTAATAGCTCAATATAGGTTGCATGGGGATCCTAGGGAGAACATTCTCTCTCTCATGAGGAGAATATGTCCATTGGAAACTCGCCGATCCTCCTGTTGGAAATTCAGTTTCTTGAGCCTGTCTCTCGTCCTCTCTCTTAGGATCTTCACTATGGCTTGGGGGCTAGATCCAAGAGGAAACTCCAGGAGGGATCTAGGTTTGGATGGGTGGTTTTGCTCCATAGGTGTCCTTTTGGTTGTTTTGCAACAGGATCTAGTCAGATCTTCATTTGGTGATCCTTATATCCCGAACAGCCTCTAAGGGCTTGAAACCCAAACCAAGCAGCCAAAAAACCAAAAAAACACACCAATCTACATTTTGGAGAGAAAAAGAGTCTAAAAGCTCATCAGATTTTAATATCTCCAAAACCAGAGAGAGTTAACCCTTGCATGACTGGCAGCAGGTCCAGGATACTTTTTTAGACCTGCATAGAATCAAAGCAGATTGCAAAAATCAAAGAAAAATCATAAAAAATTCAAAAAACCTTTGAAAAAATCCAAAAAAAATACAAATCTTCACCAGAACTCTAGCAAACCCTTTTGAAGTTCCATCTTAGTGAGACCAGGACACTGTCTGAGTGTCTGTGCGAGAGTTTCCAGTGAAAAAAAGATGGGAAAGTACTAGAGAACTCTCGCAAACACCAAAATTTTCAGTTCTAGTGGGCAAGAATTCTCGTAGAGGATTCTGAAGTTCCATCTTAGTGAGACCATGACACAGAAGAGCCTGTGAGAGTTAGTTTGATTCCAGTGAGCAAAAAATTGGATTTAAGTGCTAAAAATCACTAAAAAGTGAGGATCCAGCAAATTCTTCCAGTAAGAACTCTCGCAGACCACCTCAATCAATTCAGAATGTCAATTTCCATCAGTGAAGAAGCCTGCGAGAGTTAGTATAGAGATTTGGTGAAGATCAAGCCAAAATAGTGGTTCTGAACCCTCACATGTAATGAAATTTTTACTTAGTGCGTGAGATAACTCTCGCAGAGAATTCCATAGTGAAATCTGACCCAGATTCATCTACTGTGATTCTTGCGAGAGTTACTTCCCAAAGATCTGAGAGATATCAAGTTTTTATCAACAAAAACAGCTAAAGAACCCTCGCACAACCAACCCTCGCACAAGAGAATCCTCACAGACTAGATCAGTGGAAAGATCTGCACTAGATCCAGCTACTGTCAAAATCTCAGGTCAATCAGTGCAAGGAGTAAGAAGCTATCAAGGAAAAACCACCGTAACAGGCCTAAATTTCACTTCAGACCGATCAGATTGATCAGATCCTTAAGATCCAGACTGCATCCCACTGTACAAGCAAGATCCAACTACTTTGGAACCCACCATCAGATGAATCTGAGATCGAGACGATCAATATTACGAAGGATAGCAAATCAAGCACCACACCTTCCCAGATTAGCAGCTGCGCAACAAGAGGCAGAACCGGAACCAGTGCCAATGGAACTAATGGGCCAACCCATACTTGTCGCTCCCTTGCAAGCAGTTTGGAGAGCACCACGGATGGAAATACCAAAATACGACGGATCATCGGATCCCATCCGTTTCCTCCAGATCTACGAGCAAGCTTGTGAAATCTACGGCGAACAGAGACCTGCAGAAAAGTTGTTTCCCATGTCCTTATTGGCAGTGGCTCAAGATTGGTTTTTCAACCTGTCAGAGGAAGAAAAATCTACATGGGAAGCAGCTCTCATTACGCGCTTTAGACCAAGGAAGTTCCTGGAAGATCCATTTCTCTGCTGAGTAGAGTCAAGATGGGAAAACGAGAAAGGGTCAGGGACTATATTGAACGGGTCAAACATCTACGATCCGAGTGCAGTGCAGCCCTAACTCCCGATCATGCGGTGATCATGTGGTTCCTAGCCGGACCACCACGAAGCATCAGAAGAGAACTGAAACGATGGGAGCAGTATGCTACTTTGCAAGAAGCTATGGAAGATGCCATCAGGGAAGAGGATGAGGAATCTGACGACGAATATCCATCCACCCACACTCCTACTCCCTCGATAGCATCGTCATCATCAAACACATCTGCTCTATCCACAAAACTATTGTTGGATCAAATGACAAAATTACACAAACAACAGATGGAGCAACTTACGGCGCAGTTTAATGAGAAACTGAAAGCCTTACAAGGAGCTATAGCAGCAACGCCACATCAACCGGAACCAAACCAGCTACAGTATCCATGACGGGAGAATGTATGGTTTTCAGTGTGCACGCAAAACCATACAATAAGCGAATGTCCAGTCCTAAAGCAAAATCTGAGACTGACACATAGATTTTGCCATCTGTGCAATGCAACATCACACGATACGACATTTTGCCCGTTTAACACCCGGATTGTTCAAAAGAAGAGAAGTCCTTATCAGAATTCTTATCCATATCATCAAGGGGCACCAAACGCGGCACCGAGGTACGGCGCACCGAATCAGCAATAACATATGGCCTTACCTGCACTACCAGGGCCAGCCAATCAACAAGTGGCCCATGTAAACCTGACAGCAGCTGAACTAGAGATGCAGATACCACCTCAACCTGAGCAGCAACAATGGTATGGACCGGACGAACCATTTATGGATCCTACCATAAATGAATATTTTGCAGCCTATGCAGCTCAAACTCAGCGTCAAGGCAGGAGGAACTACGGCTACTACGGATGTGGCGAAGGACACAAAATTGCAGAATGTCCTTACAAAGGACAATATACTTCCTTCTGCCGAGAATGCGGCTATGGACACTACTTCAAAAATTGTCCACTGAGACCTGGAACCAGTGCACCGCTAAACTTCATTGCAATACAACAACCAACAGTTCCAACGAGGATGTCATTGGAAGGACAACAACTCCATGCTCTTGTGTTAGCTATTACGCGAGCACATAAGAGGAAGGAAGTGGACCCCTCACCAGCACCATCGGTCACTGATGACCAACCCTCAACTTCAGCGCCATATCCGAATGTGAGGGAAGAAAGAAGACAGTACCAGAAAATATGACACTGGGTACAGAGAGCCCAAGCAGAGGAAAAAGAGCAAGAAAGGGACAATCCTATAGAACCTCCAGCTGATGGCGAATGAGAACCGCAAACGGACTCACCATTGTGCACTGATCAGAACAATCGGTTGCATCGTCATGAACCACCTTTTCACATGGTGGAGCCTGAGGAACCGTGCACTGAAAGACTCACAATCTTATTGGCAAGCCATGTTAGTTTAACTCTAGGGAAATTACTGCGGATCGCGCCACAAGTTAAAAGCCTTTTGGCTGAATGGGCCAAAACAGACGAGGAGCCAGTAGCGTATTGTACGGACTATGAAAAAACAAGTAACGTCCTCCACATCGAGACAACGTGGGAAAGTGAGGAACACAACATCACCTTGCCAATCAAACACAAGAGATACGAGGACGAGGTAGCAGTAGTAGATGGAGGATCATGTGTCAATCTGATCTCCACTACTTTGTATGAAAAGTGGATTTTACAAGGGTTGAAGCCAACATGATTTGCCATCAAGCTAGTGGATCAATCCTGTGTAAAACCAAAGGGGGTAGTTGCCTATATCCCTATAAAAATAGCAGGCATGCAGTTTGTGATCACTTTTGTAGTCATGGATATACCTGAATCTACAACTGCATATCGTGTTTTACAAGGAAGACCATGGTTGAGGACTGCGCAAGTAGTACACAACTGGGGTACGGGGAAACTCACATTTGAAAACAGAGAGCGGGCTATAAAGGTTGATCCAACCACATGGGCGGTGAAATCTATTACACCCAAAGCTTATGACGGATCATCCACGACAGATCACATGATTGATCGCCCAAGGCCAGCCAAGGGTGGTCACTATGATTCAGAGACGGATGTCGTGAGATGGACAGATGCATTAGCAACTATTGACTGCCGGGCATGTCAATATGAATCAGATCCTGAACCCAGTACATCTTCACCCAAGTGTTACACTATGGACACACCAATCACATTTGGAGTGAATATGATAAACCTATAGAGAACCCAGTGGATGATGATTTAGTCCCTTGGCAACATGCTCTAACTTATAATAAGGAGATTGAGCTGACTGATGAGCAAGTCCTACACCACATGGACCTAGATCATTATGGAATCAAGAAAGTACCAGCTCAACCGCCGCAAAAGTCTGATATGGCAAAAGTCTCAAGGATCGATCCATCAAGGGCACTTGCGAACAAGAAGAATCAGTTGAAGCAATGCTACAACCAGGTGATCCAATGGAGTGATCTACACGGAGAGGCTATATGATATTCGCAACCACGAGGTGAATGTCACGCTAGTTTCGGTGAAAGACAACAAGGACGAATCCACCAATATGACAAAAAAGAGTAAAAAGAAGGTGTTGGATTTCTTGAAGTCAATCAAGATGGACTCAGATACAGCGTCATCCTCTACTCAGATGACAGAAAGTCAAAAGATGACCAGTCGGGCTAAGATCAATATGCTGAAAGAGGAATCTCGACGAGCTCCAGGTCACGAAATGGCTGAGACTTTCAAGAATTATACCTTGGACGACGTGGTAATTATGATGTCGCAAGCCCAGCAAGAACCTGATCAAAGTCAGGCACCAACGGTTTAGGGTGGAGCTAGTCAACGATCGCGGAAGTCATTTCATCAATGAGACCGTCAAGGTCCTGTTGGAGAAATTCTTCGTGATCCATAGAACTAGTATGTCTTATTATCCTCGCGGTAATGGGCAAGCAGAATCATCCAATAAGATCCTGTGTAGCGTGCTCATAAAAATAGTTGAAGCTAGCAGATCAGATTGGGAACATAAGTTGCATGCTGCTCTGTGGGCATTCAGGACAGCATATAAGGGAAGCACTGATCAAACACCTTTCCAATTGGTATATGTTCAAGATGCTGTAATGCTAGTAGAGTTTTTAGTCCCTTCATTAAGGATTGCCACAACGCAACGCCTTAATGAATCCAAATCTCTACAACCACGCCACGAAGCTCTTCATAAAATCTGTGAAACATGCTTACTAGTTGTGCATGCACTGGCAGCTGAAAAGGGAAGATGCAAAGCATGGCATAATCGCAGGTTACAAAAAAAGGATCTTCGTTCCAAAATTCTGGTCCTGATGTATAAAACCAAGGCGATCAAGGAAAAATTAAAATTCACAGGCGAAGGCCCTTATCGAAATAAAGAAATTCTTAATCATGGAGCCGTGAATCTAGAGAAGCTAGATGGGACACCGTTCGACACACCCATCAACGGTAGCCTGTTGCACAAGTACTGGCCACCACAATGAGATAGATCCAGATTGGTGGTGGCACATTATGAAAAGCTATTCTGCTAAGCTATTACAACTAGATCTAGAAAGATCAAGCCAAATCAAGCTAGATCCATAAAAAATCGGCCAGATCTGGCAAGATCGGGGAATTCATCAGGATCCAAGAGGGATCCAGATCCAGATGGGATCAAGAAGGAAGTAGATCATCAGATTATGCCAATAAGTCCCCCAAATATGCAGGTCATAGACCTCGATCTCAGTAACTATGGCAAATTAAGGGCAAAATTAAACCAAAACTGATGGATCTATTACCAAATATCCATCAAAACTTCCAAAGAACTACCAACAGTCAAATCAAACATGGATGAAGCTGATTACCAGTTTGCAAAAGTTAAAAATCAGAGAATCTCAAGATCTCGTAAAAAAAAGACACTCTAAAAGAGCACTTTTTTCATGATTTTTGGAGATCCCCTGGGAAATAGCTCTTGAAACTTGGACAGTCACTAGATCTGACCCAGATGCATCCATGAAAATCTCTGTGAGAGTTTTTGATGGAGTAATCATCATTTTTGAGTTATGCGAGGGTTCCCAGAAGCTGAATCTTCATAACCTTTGTAGAGCATCAAGATCATCATACCAACCTTCGCAAGGGACATAAATGGAATCAAAGCAGTGAAATTAGCCTGCCTATATGGTCTGATCTTGAAAATCCAACCACAGAAACATGTTGTGTGAGAGATCACCTCTTGTGAGAGTTGAACCCTCGCAGACAGTCTGAACCCTCGCAAAACCTTTGCAGGATAGTCGAATCACCTTCTGAACTCTCGCAGACTTTTCTAAGGTCTTATAATTCTGTGAAGAAGGTCCCTGCCAAAATTTGGGTGGAATTGAACAAGGAAAAATGGATTTCACCTAATACGCACTCTAAATTCCGCTATATAAGGGCTGAATTCGAGTCATTTGTCACTTTTGTTGGCGAAGCTCTACTCAAATTTTCACTTAAATTTCCAAGTTTTCTGTTTGCGACCAAAATTCATACAAGCTATCATCTGCACATTCCAAACCCAAATCTATACCAGACAAAGTTCGATAAGTACTGGGAAAGCGCAACTCACGAGCTCGCCCAGGCCAAACAAGCCCTCAAGGCTTGCCAACAGTACATGGAGAAGAAGACCCAGCCACCCCCATGGTGATTCCATCGCCACCCATTTTTGATGCTGCACAGGCCAGCACGAGCCAGGACCAAAGCCAGCAAGCAGAAGGGGATTTAGTCAAGATCAAGGGTCCAAAGGCCAAGACCAAGGACCAGCAGATACGGGTACTGAGACGCGAGACCAAGGCCAAGATGCAGGTCGAAGCCAAAGCCAAGAGGAAGGACAGGCCTCGTCACCAAGATGTTCACGCACCATATCTGCTAGCCAGGCCTTCCGAAGACCAAAGTCCGTGGAGGAGAAAATAAACGAATTCCTAGCAAAGTATCCCCACGAGTCATTAAGAGGCGGCTGGCAGATATCATTTTCAGCTCAGACAATAAAGGGCAACAAGCTGCAAGCCCTGCCAGCCCTCCAACCACAACCAGAGTGGCATCAGCAGCTTTTTGAAAGAGACCCTGTTGGCCATCAGGGCTTATGTGACAAGTCCGCAACAACTACGGGTGAACGCACACTTTCTGCCATGCACACAATGATCCAAATGGGCAGAATGCGACACCCCTATGGAAAAAATCATGATACAAAATTTCAATTGGCCAAGGATTCCATAAGAGCATGGTTAGGATACAGATGTAGACGCGCGAAGGGCTCTCACCATATTCGCCAATAAATATTACAACTTTCTTGATCCAACAGTCCGTGTGACAACCACTTACGCCCGAGACTTAGAGCATTTAATGGAGATTGAAACCAAATGGGATAATTTTCTCCCCCCCATATTCTTTGATCCTAATAAGGTGCTAGCTTCCGACAAAGTCAAAGATCAGCTGCCAGTCACTCGTGTCTATTACCGAGCTGAAGTCAGTTTCCTTGTTGATGATTGATTGTCTGAATGCTTGGCCTCCTGGATCTGATAGCTTCTCGTCTATGTCAGAGTATGACAGGGTGGGCTTTGATACCACTGTTGAGAATGATGACTGATGAATTCGTCGGATTCGCGAAACTTTTGCGAAGGCGAATCAAGCACGACTCTCTTCGTCTCGGATGGAGTTCAGATGCGATGTGTGGACACTGCCAGCTGAATCACTCCTTCAGTCCTCAAGAGTGTAGTTAGTCACTACTGATCTACGTTCATAAAATTAATACAACATTCAACATAGTTTCAACCAAAGTGCAAAATTCAAAATGAACAAGAAGAAACTTAGACCGTCGCGATTAACAGCAGAAACATTTGCATTCGAGATCAGACACAACACAAATTGATATGTGCGCGAAGGCTACAATATCATCTACTGATTCTTTGAGCACTACGTGCATATCCACGTAGTGCATTGGCATGAGAGAAACACGGTTCTCTCACGAGTAATCATCTCACTTTACTAGCGGATAGTTGGATCTTCTGATCCTAGACATAATTGTCTTTACACGTGGGCGAACAAGTATTCTGTATTTTTCGTCTTGATTGCTTACTAGCATCAGACTATTAGATTACACTGTATGTGTATTCTGTTGATCTATATTTCAAGTATTATCCAGTAAGTATGGTCGCTCTATGTGAACCTAAGATTGGAGTGATTAAACATCTACAACTAATCAGGAAATTACAAGAGTGGCAGATTAGCCACGACATCAGTCGCCTCAAGCTCTCCTTGACTCCTCTCTTTTGGACCTTTTCTCCCTTTTCCATCAGTCGCCTCAAGCTCTCTTTTGGACCTTTTCTCCCTTTTCCATCAGTCGCCTCAAGCTCTCCTTCCTGCTACGAGCCCAATATCTAGACCTACTCCCTTTTCCCCTCCGACTTCCTCCTGATTTCGGTCTCACCCCAAGCTTTGTTTGACATTGATAGACCAAGGCCTTAAAATTGTATAGACCAAGGCCTTACAACTGTATATCAGCTCATCCATGTCTCCCCCTTGCCTTACAATTGTATATCAGCTCATCCATGTCTCCCCTTGCCAACTCATGCGTCATGCTCGATTGACTGTTAATAAACACACTTTACTTGACTTGGCCTCCTTGAGCCTTGGCCTCCACCTCTCTTCGGATCAATCCTCCCCACTGGTAGGATGAGAGCCTGCTCTCCAACCTTCTCTCCTCAGCTCTCCCACAAACTTAAGAGCCTATCCCTCCCTCTTCCTTGGTCATTTCAACTCATGTTGGTCCTTGTCTAACACTCATGGGATTTTGCGCAATAGGTTTTCTACCATCCACTCCATCCCTATGGGCAAGCTCTGGTACCTTGCTTACCACATTATTTCCAGGTCGCTCCCCCTCCAAGACAAGTGGCCCTTTCTCACCAATCTCCTTTATTCGATTTGCCAAGAAGAAACTATTGAGCACATGTTCTTTCGTTGCACGTCTGATGGACTTCACCCCAATTCATTGTTTGCTCCATATTGCTAGGCAAGTCACACTATGGGGATATGGCTTCACTCACCTTCTGGCATGTATGTAGGCTCTCTATGCTATGGAAGATCTGGACACTACGCTTAAAAGGGTTCCTCTACTCCACTTTCGGCTTCTGCGTTTCTAGTTTGCTATGATGCTCTCTAGTTAATTACTATCGTTGTCCCATTTACTACTTACTTTACTGCCTCCATGCGTGGTGTGCTAATAATCTAGATTTGATTTTGTATTGTAAAGCATTCCCTTCTAGAGAAATGACTTGATTAACTTGGGTTGCTCTTTACCTTGCTTATGCACATTTTGTAGACATCTAGTACTAGATACTAACTTAAGGTTTTGCCAAAAAAAGTATAGGGTAAGGCCCCCGCCCGGGGGCCTTCCTTGTCGTGAAAACCTCAGATGTTTTTTTAAAATTATTTTTATCTATTTTTTAAAGTGTTTCTAAATATAGTAAATTTGGATTTATGTGACTTTTCAAAAATAGCAAGTTTTCAATTGTGAGACTTTTCAAAAATAAAAAGTAAACATTACATTTCTAAGGTGCTTTAATCATTTTCTAAAAATAGTAATAGTACTTTACAAATGTGTAATGTATTTAGTGCTCCATAAATTCATGTATAATAAATTCAGTGCAATATTATGCCATTTAAGGCGTACTCCAAATACACTCTAAAAGAATATGGAGGTTGTTAGGAACCATTTAAAGCAATGACTCAAAGTTTCTTTGGATCCCAAGCTCCCTCCCTTTACAAACGAAGATGCATTCAAAACAATGGACCATATCATTCTTCATGGCGTGTGAATATATGATGTGGCATACTACAATTGTAGGCAGAAAATGATTATATGCTTCGTGCTCGATGTATGTTCCTTCCCACCTTCGCTTCTGACGGACTTGCAAGAGGTTCGTGGCTTACTCTCAAACCTCATAATTGAATTTTCCATATCATATATGATTCTTGAACTAGAATATATTACCTAAGATCGGTTTGTTTCAGAAGAGATTGGTGTCATTTAAGGTTTTGCTCGCATCGATCACGTGATTGCATATTTCTAGCTTCCTAACTTCAAACTCTAGAAAAAATGCTTAGCTCCAATGCCGAGTGACAAGATTAACGCGCAACTTTTGTATAAACCGATGAATATTTCGTTCCGTTTTGCTTCTGTTCCGCGCCATGGCATTAACTTTTTTTTAAGAAGTAAACACAGTCTCTCATTGTTGATTATCACTGATGACGTTTCTTATCCGAACGCTCGTTCTACTCTTTTGTGTCAGTTTATAATATCAAATTTACTAATCTCTTCGTAATTTGGTTATGTTGTAGTCTCTGCGGCAACTTTCTAACTTGCTAGCGCTCAGAAAGCCTAACCGTTCCTCGAGTGTAGCCTCGATCAACAGTATTGGATTATGTTCAATTTGCATTGCTCCAGTCACAAGATTGTACGAGGTAGAATTCAAGATTAGGCTCCTCCATAATGACGGGTCTTTGCTTTTCAGATCTGTATTTTCTACAGACGTTTGTGCAACTTAAAAATCATAAAATAATTAAAGCGTTCTGCACCAGTTTTGCACATAGATAACTTCTGTATTAGTAGACAAAAGTTGTGAGTTTACCTCTTTAACGGTAGAATGATTTACTTCAGAGTCCTTTTCTTTGAGATAACGAAGTTAGAAGGATCCTTTAGACATTAGTAGGTTTCGTAAGGAAAAAGTATGCTTCGCATAATTGAGACATATAATGTCAAGAGTAGCGTGTAGATACAGCATGGGGTCCAAGAGACACCAGATATGGCTTTCAAGTTGCACTCTGAAGTTCTTAGAGAGCCAGAGGAAGCATTAGGTTTCAATAGTCAACCTGCATGCGGTCGGACGCCAAGAAGATGTTTGCATGAGAAATAGCTTTCGAATAAACTTCTGCAATATGTCTCCAAATAATCCAGCTCCAGTGTCGTTAAGTGAAATATTTCTCAGAAGGCATTGATCTTCGCTGTTTCGATAAACTTCACCACAAATGAAATAGGCTGTAAGTTGAAGATGAAAACCACCATGGCACTTGGATGATTTAACAGAAAGTTTATCGAGTTGTGACTACTTCCCGGGAGTAAAGAGGTCAGGCTCATTAAAGATGTGCAACGAATTTCCTGCAATTGAGTTTAAAACGATGACTTCTGTGAACGTCGTAGCCGACGGCTTTGATTTGGTTATTAAATCAAGGTTACTACCGTAATTGGAAGCTCTGAAAAACAAGATCTATCATCAATCTCAAATAGAATCTTACTTGCACCCGCAAAGTAGTCCTCTGTCAGTTTCATTCATTTAGTTGGACGGCATGCCTTTGTTTCATATCGCTATTTTTGAAGCCTGTATGACGATGAAAACCTCTGTTGTCTTGATAATGTTTCTTCAACAGTTCCAGTCATTCTCTTATGGAATTTTGGCGGCAGCTTGGATAAGTAGCTATTTCGGTTTGTAAAGTAACCGAAGAGCCGCGTCTGCTGAAGTGTTCGGTGTTTGTACTGTTGACATCATTAGGTGCAGGTCGTTCTTGCGGCAAAGAGCCCTTTCAATTTAAGAGATTTCCACCATGCAGTTAGCAGTTTGAATGCACTAGCCAATAATTGTCACTCACATCCTAGGAGCAGAACTAGCGGTATGAAACAATTTCAGGGGCAAGGTGAGAATCTAACTATTTTGACAGCCTTTGGGATATGGTTTTTGTATAGATATGACGCCACTACATAATGCCAGACGAGGCCCATCGCAGTAGTAAATGGACTTCTTGGATCATAAACATGTAGTTCCATTCCGAGATTATAGAAGGTCAGATGTAACAATATTCATCTGTAGCAAGTTCTTTCAGACTGTCATTAGCAATAATAACTAAAAGGCTGGTATATCCTATGAAGATTTCTGCAGAGTGTCAAGATGTTATCATACGAATTTCATCGATATACTTTTCTGTCCAACCAGTTTCATGCCTTACTCAGTTGACAAGAGGCAAAAACGGTATTTCTTCATGGGGATCTCCAGGAGCGAGCAAAAAGTTGGTTGTAATTAGCAGCCATTTTGCTGAGGACGCACTGACATTCCATGATGTGATACTGGTAAACTTTTCGACGACACTTGGTCCTACATCAAACTTAAATTTGCTCCTATATCGCTACCCAAGTCTAATCTGATTCAAACCATTATCCTGAAGGAAGCGGTGGAGCAGTGTCTAATGATTGAATTTATCCAAATCGAGCCGGCAGAAAATCACGACAGACAAGAAGGCGATTCTAGTTCCTTTGGAGTTGTGCAATCAACTTCATCTTCAAAGTTCCATGGCAGCGTTACCAAATACGAAAATTGTACCTTCCGCATTGTGGAATGGAGTGAGTTTTACGATCTTTGTTCATTTCTTTTGAGAAATAATATCAATTATCGGTATATTGCGGAGCAATTTTCCTACAAATAGAAATATACCGGACTGATCTGAGCAGATGTATTATTAGGCACAGTTCTGTCATAAAGAAGATACTAGCAGTTTGTATGAACATGTGTATTTGACCGTGGTTTTCATTGAAACGTGCGACAACAACGCAGATCCATGGAGTTTGTTGCGTCTTGTCAAGCATTGGTTGCAAGACGTGGTTACTGAATCTGAAGGACCTCTAGAAATTGTTCTTTGTTTCCAAGAATCTCCGAAAGAAGACACACGGAGGGTTTTCTGCTCTGTGCATGCTGCAGTGTTGAAACTAGCAGACGTATTCATCCCATGCAAGGTAAGGAGGTTATCAAACACGCCATAGTCTCCGACACAAAAAATAAAACCCAAGCTATTCCTATTATTAAGAAACGTACAGTACATTTGTTTGAAATTCGTTTGTTGCAATGGTAATTTCATGATGAAAATTTGTGAAAACACTCTTATCTCTCTTAGTTTACTCAAGTCTCTGCAAATAAAGTGGTTTAAAAATTCTCTCTCTTAGTTAATTGAAGTATGGACTCATCCCAAAATTATGACACATCATTAGACAATGTTAAAATTATGGTGAACACTACCTTTGCACTTGGTAAAAATGTTGTAAAACCATGACACGAGACTCTTGTGATTTTAAGACCACTAAACAAGGTACAAAAGTCACTTACATAGACCTTCCCAAGCTTAAAAGATGGTTCATGGGTCATATTCTCCCTTTGTGGTGTCAATAATCATTAAAAAATCAGCATAAAGAGAATAAGCAACACACAAAACACTTTCACATTATACTAGCGAAAAGTGCCCGCCAATGCGCTCCGCCGTGGGGGTGGGTGGGTGTGCGCGTAGGAGAGAGAGAGAGAGAGAGAGAGAGAGAGAGAGAGAGAGAGAGAGAGCCCTCCCTACGCCCCCTCCCTTGCGCGCCTCCCTGCACCCTCCCCGCGCCCCTTCTCTTGCCACCCTCCTTACACGCCCTCCCATGCGCCCTCCCTGCGCCCCCTCCTTTGTGTGTGTGTGTGAGAGAGAGAGAGAGAGAGAGAGAGAGAGAGAGAGAGAGAGAGAGAGAGGTTTGTCTACACTCTCTCTCTCAAATACTTTTAATTATATAGATTAGCCTAAAAAGCAAGTCCAATACTATAGAGACTACACCTCAAAGGGCGCCGAAACTTGAGTGGTTTTCCCAAGACACGCGTATGCTTAAGTCTAACATCCAGTGGACATGTACTACACTAAGAAGCTAACTTAGAAAACGTAAGCAACCTAACCATTCAGACTTAGGAAAATAGAAATCCCAACCAACCCGAAAGCCAACCCAAAATCCGTTCCCAAAAAGTAACCAAAAGCAAAGACAAGTCACTCGCAAAATTCCAAGGCATAATGATTACCAAATTGACCAAATGGCATAGCGGTGGGCCTCACGACAGTGACGTGGAGCCTTAGGCACTGACGACGCAAAAAGGTTGTAGTAAAGGTCCTTCCACTTGGACCAATCCAAGAGGCGAAACCAAAGTGATAATCATCTCCAAGGATCAACTTTATCAAATCTGGAAGAGGTTATATTTGTACATGGACTGACTGGTCTCAGGGCCACCAACACGTGTAGGGCATTGTGCTTGATGACTGGATTCATGACGCTACTTGAGATGCCGAAGTTTCTGTCTGCCTGACTCCCTCTTTAGTTCTGTTGTGATTTGCGTGCCCCCTCTATCTTGGAATATAATGATGTATCATAAATCACGCTTTTCTGGAGTTAGTTTTTATTTAATTGATTAAGCCTAGCAGAATTAGTCTAGCTCCCGAATATGGATCTCGCAAGTTGTCCCGGTTGGCAAAATGAACTTAGCTCCTAGACATGGGTCCCAGGAGCTGACTAGGCCATGATTCGAACTCCAGAGCTAGTGCATGCCTCATGACTACTTGACTAGGTCACCATCGGTCGTAGGCTCAATTCGAGTCTTATGGGACACACTGGGTGCACCCAAGTCAGCTTCACAACATTCTGCTCTTGTTTGAGAAAGTTGATGTTCTCATCAAGGCCAAACTAGAACCTAAAACTCATGGTGCGGATTTGATTCACCAGCTAGATTTCATCGTAAGTCCAAAGGCACGGACCTTATTCACCAACCGAAAAAGACTAACTTTAAAATAGGAATACATTTTCCCAGTACACATAACAAAAAGAATCCTTTAGAATTCTAAGATACACCCAATCTCCAATTTAAAACTCTCGAGGCGATCTTTTCAAGTTAGCAAAATGTTTCACCGATCCTGGGCACTTAGAACATTCTCACGTGCTAATTGTAGCATTTTTAAGCTTTTTAACCAGGGTGTAGTTGATGAAATTATGGGTTGCCCCATCATCAACCATAACTCTTACTGACTGGTTACCAACTTTTCCATGCATACGTACTAGGTCATGAGGCCCAAAGCTGAAGGGTCTCGCTAGCATTGCAGAGGTCAGTTGGCAACAATGTTCATGATCTTCATGATACACTTTGATCTCGGAAGTTGCCGAGTCACCGGGGAAACATACAGTCTGAACAAGATGAACTTGTTTCTTATCTTTCTTGTCTTTTTTAGTGAAAGGCCCTTTGGGACACTGTCTGACTGTGTGTCCCTTGCCCATACACACAAAGCACAAACATTCTTGTTTGGCTTTCTCAAAATCATTTGGTTTTAAGGGCTGTATGAGTGAAGGGCGTTTCTGAGCAGCTTCATTTTTAAATTTATCTTGATTCTTTCTTTTTAAAAATTTCTTTTTAAATTGAAAGTCTTTCTGAGGAGGCTGCTCAGAAAGTGGCTGCTGTCTCGCCCTCTTCCTACCCACTGAATCATCATAGATTTGAGCATATCTGAGAGCTTGCTCAAGGGTAGTAGGCGAGTTTCTTTGGACCTCTACTTTATATTCATCTTTGAGGCCACGGACAAATCCCCTGATTTTCTGATAATCATCCATATTTTTAATCTTTAAAATTGCTTCTCGATACTGCGAGATATATTGGATGAGGGACTTGTCCATTAATGTTCTTTCCCAGGCTCTATCAAGTTCATTTTCAGGTAGAAATTCTCTTAGGAAGGCTTCTTCAAAAGCTTTCCATGACCGGGGAGTCTGCCCAGTCTCCTGGAGATTTAACCACCACTTATAGGCCATAGGCCCTAAGGAAAGACTGGCCTCAATAGCTTGCAAATGGTCAGGGGTCTGTTTAAGAGCATGAATGTTCTTCCATTTGCTGAGGAAGGTTTGTAGAATATCTGCATTTCTATCCTTCTCTTACCCATTAAAAGTAGGAGGCTTTAAATCTTTAAAGACACTGGGGTGAGACCGTAAAGTCTCACCCGAAACTGATGGAAGTGGAGAAGGGGATAGTTGAGAAGTGGAGGAAAGGCTTCCTTTCGCGGAACTCATAATCAAGCTCTTGAGTTCAGCGAACGAGTCATCCACACTGGACTTGAAATTGGCTAATGCCAACTTCAGTTCATCCACTTTTGTTGCCAGCTGGAGAAACTACTCCTTGGTAACCAGTTCGTCGAGTTCTTCGGCGAACTGTTCCTGTTCTTCCATTTCCATGAGTTCTTTCCCTTTACTATAAGCCAAGGATTCTATATCAAGTTCGTCGAAGCCTCTCTCCGGGGGTTGATCAGGTCCCTGAGGAGTGGTCATCTTCGGAACTGAAAGAGAGGTACCTTAACTACTGTTGAAAAAAAGTCAAAAAGACTAATTTACAACTGTACAAGGGAAAGGAAAGATGACTTAGCTGTTTCTGAGGACTGTACTTCCAAAGAAATTACGAAGACGAACCCTCTCAGCTCTTTTACCCAAGATTTCAAACCCGCTGTCTCAGAAAATCCCAACTTGAAGCTCCAAAACGACGTCAAAATTTCCGGTTCCTTGAGTATAGTAGCTCGCTGATCTGATTGTAGCTGTGAGGCTCCAAACAATCGAGTAAAAACCGGAAAAATGCAAAAGAAAATCTGAAAATTTGATGTCCTTGCCCTCGCTGGTTGGATAGCAACCTGTCTTGCCCAATTTTCTGAAATTTAAGGCCCAAGACTCGCTGGAATTTCTGATTTAACCTCAACTGGTAAGTCGCTGGTCTGTGGCAAACTAGTTTGAAGTTCAAACTATTGAGAAATCCCAAAAATCAGAGATGAAAATTCACTTTTTCACCTCCCTGTCCAGCGCTGACCCTGCTACTCTATTTCTGATTAGAACTTACTCTAATCTACTCAAAACTTGCTACCAATTTCAAATCTGAGGGCTAGCTACACAGTGATGGATCTGCCCATCCTTTCCCCTTGAAGTTATGTCCAGATGACTCAGAATTATATTGAAATTGCCTTGTCAGATAGCTGTCTCTACAGCGATGGATCTGTTTCAGAAATCTAACTCATATTCCAACAGTAAGGAAGATGATTCAACGAAGATTTTTACAGTAAAAAGCTACTCCTCTAGCGCTGGATCTATCTCTCCTATTTACCAAAGTTTTTTTTAAGAGATTCTGAGCACTCTCTCTACTTTCTCCCCTACTGCTACTTAGCTCCCAAAGATGGAGATGGCTCTGATACCAATGTAATAGATCCTAACACCACAATAGGGCAAACACTAACTGATCCACCCAACCTTGCCTACTCCCTGATATAGAGTAAGCCTCTCCTAGCCAAGTGTGAGGGCTGGTAGCATGCAACTGCCAAGTGTCGGCCACATGTCACTGACGTGGCCGACTGCACGTCGGGACCCAACTGGGGGCCCTGTCCTATTGACAGGTTCCCTAGACTGTGTTAGGCCCGCCATGGTTATGGACCGTGTTGGGGCACACTACTCACACTGTCTTGCCCTGTTGGTCATGTACGCTGGACACGACCCTGACTGTGGTATCTGACCTATCTGTGTTCTCTAGGGTTCGGCATTGGTCACGAGCTCGTAACAACATGGTTTTGGGTTCACCAAAAATCCTAACCCTAAGATGTCTATATAAGAGCATGTGACACCATTTATGTGTTTACCTTTTACATTTGGAGAGAGAGAGAGAGAGAGAGAGAGAGAGAGAGAGAGAGAGAGAGAGAGAGAGAGAGAGAGAGAGAGAGAGAGAGAGAGAGAGAGAGAGAGAGAGAGAGAGAGAGAGAGAGAGAGAGAGAGAGAGAGAGAGAGAGAGAGAGAGAGAGAGAGAGAGAGAGAGAGAGAGAGAGAGAGAGAGAGAGAGAGAATCTCCTCCCCTTCCTATCATTTGTGTGTTCAAGGCCCTCCCTTTGATTGTATGCGATTCTACTTGTGGATGGTGAATGCTTCATCTTGTTTTTGTTTAATCATGTTATCACACTCAAGAATCATTATTAGCACAAACTTTCATCACATTTAGTTTCCCAACTAATCCACAAAATCTACATACAACCAAAATAGGTGTTAACTCACAATATGGAGTGTTCATTAAGATTCGTAGGTAGATTTACATACATTGTTCGCCTCCCTTGATAAGATCAACCTCTTGTGGAGAAGATCTAGAGCAAAGATGCCTAGATAAGCAAAAACAAACCAAACCAAGCAAGAGAAAAACCAAACAAGAAAAGAACAAAAAGAGAAGAAGAAAAAGGATGAACAACACTCCCAAATCTAGACCATTCCAGTTCAAATCTTAAGCTAAGATTGATAACCTTAGCAAGCCTAGATTATCACTCCCATTACCGTGTTTACCCTCTCCCCTTTGGATCGATATCCATTAATACATGCGATACTCACCCGATTAGAGATCCATAAAACCCCTCTTTACCCTCTAGAATCACATCCATAGGGAGACACAGAAAGGGTCCAACAATTTTTTGGCGCCGTTGCTGGGGAGACAGTGTGCTAAACAATATTTGGAGTGAATTTTTGTTTGCATTTGATTGCCATTTTCTCTCTCTTTTTGACAGGTTATTTACTCGCCCTACCTTGTTTTTCTGAGTTTATGTGAGTTTTATTTTTTGCCACTTCTCTAGGGAGCAAACCAGACTCTGATACACCATCAAGCAGCTCGCCGACGAGTAAACATCTGATTACTCGCCAAACTGATTATTGGCCAGTTTGGTTTTCTTCAGTTTCTCTCCACCATTTTAGTCGCCACTTCCACAATACTTGCAAAAATCTCAGATCTATGATCTAGAGGACTGATGAGTAATTCCCTATTTTTTGCGCTAATAGTCGCCATTTTGAACTTTTCCACCAATTTAATTTTTCATTGTCCGTACAGTTTCAAGTACAATACTTGAAAATTATTTTGGGAGCTCGGCGAGTAAAGATATGATTACTTGCTATTATTACTCGCCATCCGCTCTTCTTTATTCATGTTTTTTTTTACAAAGAGTCCTGATCTTCGATCATAGTCCATAGGCAGCTCGACAAATAAATATGATTGCTCAGCAATTACTCGCGCTATTATTCACATAAGGGTCATTGCAAAAAAAATTTTCTGTGATAGATCTGATTTGACTGACCATCAAAATCCATCTATAGTTTTTGATCTTCCCCGATCACCTTTCATATCGCACTTATTTCGCTTTTTGTTTTTTTTTTTTTTTTCTCTAGCTGATTTTGATTTCAATCAGAATTCATTTTTTGATCCGATCATTCTCAGAAAAGATCTACAAGAACATTTAGAAAATCGAAACTAGGCTGAAAACAATCAAGATTTTGAGAAGCCACTTACTTGGAGGTCAATTCCACCCCTAACAAAAAGACAAGGAGCTATTGTCAAAAATTAACAAAAAAGCAAAAAGTGTCTCTCCTTTCTGAATGATGCAAAGCTAGGATTTGATACCACTGTAAAGATCACCATATGTAAATCATTAAGATCATGTTGCATGCACCAAAAGGAGTACTGTGGAGCCAAACCACCCAACCAAGTAGAAGCCAAAAGTCAAATCCCCAATCAACTTTACCCTTGAGCCACGATGACTGAATACAGGAGAGGAGAGATTTCTAGCAACTGGAAATCAAATTCTAGGAGTGGAGGAGGGCAAGTTCCTAAAGGTATCTATAGACCCTTGGAGTCTAGGAATATTCTATATAGGATCCCCATTCTCAACCAATTGGCTTTTATCTCCTTTACATGCATATAAAGTCGTCAATCACTAATAAACTCGTGCACTAGAGTGTCGAATATCCATGCTAAGGATTATTCCGAATCCTCTGAACCAAACATGGACGTAACACAACCTCTATGGGCTCCACCTCATCCTTAGGTCACCTGGTCACCAATCCCAAGAAGCCAGCTCAACCATGTGACTTTGGGAAAAACTTAAGGTAAACCATGCAATCAAAGAAGAACATTGTGTTACCGTCCATCCTTAAAGATATTGCCATCTCACCTCCATGTATGGAGGTATAGACTATCAAACAAACATGTTTATGTCTCCACCATACTACCACATCCTACCTTTGACCTTTGCATACCTACATCTTGAGGCTAAGATAACATCATGGCCTAACTACATGAAAAACAATCTCGAATGTCTCACTGAGAATGAATGTCGAATGTCTCACTGAGAATGAATGTCCAAAACATGAACATACACCTCTCTATACATAGTAAAGGTGGGGTCATCTCCGCTATCATGGTCACATTCGAATCATCAACATACATCAATTGTGTGCAATGTCGTGAGTCAATAAACAAGGGTCTCGACCCTCACCACAACACATTTACAAGTGGCATCCAAATGATCTATAGTTTCAATAATAGAGTGTTCTAGTAAATTGATAAAATAGTAGTGTATGTAGAGGAAAAAATCAAGGCCAGTTTATTCACCAGTAGTCATGGTGGGAGAATATTTGCTGTTTATTATGCCAAAAAAACCACATTGCCAATGAATGTTTGGTACCTCAACAAAACCTTGCCCAAAATCCACAAGGTTGTGTTCATTTTAATATGACTAATCAACTTGTAACTTTTTCTCACACCATATAATTTTGGCCTATGACTCTCCCTCTTCTTAATGGTTGGATTACTAGGAGTTTTTAAAGTTTGATTAGTCTTGATAGTTCCAGTACACTTGTTTCAACAACGTCTGGTTACTATCATACTTGCATGTATTTCTTTCATCTTATATGTCTTGTGGCATCAAAAATACGTATGTATGTCTCTCTCTCTCTCTCTCTCTCTCTCTCTCTCTCACACACACACACACACACACACACACACACACACACACACACACACACACACACACACATGCATAATTTGTGAAGCCACTAAGCAACTTCATATACTCCATCAAATTACTTGCTATGATAAGTTTACACTCTTGCAACGAGTTCGCTAAAATTATCTAACATGCTTATCTAAAAATATGGAGCCCAACTCCCAATACCAACTGTGAGAATCCCCAATGCCCCAATGGGGTTTTGACAATCTGCGAGTAAATTTTATGTGAGTTTTGCGAGTTTCATTCTACCCATGAAAAATTTCAATGGATTTCAATGTAAGCAAACATGTCGTTTGTGAGGACCTCATTGTGAGACAACTTTGGAAGTGACATTGGTTGTCTCCACTTTGTACTGCTAATAATGCTCTCAATGTCTCTTGATATGTGTCATGTAATCTCTAGCACATCTTCCTTCTATGGTATTGTGTCCAGGTTTTTTTTACCTTTGCATACCTACATCTTGAGGCTAAGATAACATCATGGCCTAACTACATGAAAAACAATCTCGAATGTCTCACTGAGAATGAATGTCGAATGTCTCACTGAGAATGAATGTCCAAAACATGAACATACACCTCTCTATACATAGTAAAGGTGGGGTCATCTCCGCTATCATGGTCACATTCGAATCATCAACATACATCAATTGTGTGCAATGTCGTGAGTCAATAAACAAGGGTCTCGACCCTCACCACAACACATTTACAAGTGGCATCCAAATGATCTATAGTTTCAATAATAGAGTGTTCTAGTAAATTGATAAAATAGTAGTGTATGTAGAGGAAAAAATCAAGGCCAGTTTATTCACCAGTAGTCATGGTGGGAGAATATTTGCTGTTTATTATGCCAAAAAAACCACATTGCCAATGAATGTTTGGTACCTCAACAAAACCTTGCCCAAAATCCACAAGGTTGTGTTCATTTTAATATGACTAATCAACTTGTAACTTTTTCTCACACCATATAATTTTGGCCTATGACTCTCCCTCTTCTTAATGGTTGGATTACTAGGAGTTTTTAAAGTTTGATTAGTCTTGATAGTTCCAGTACACTTGTTTCAACAACGTCTGGTTACTATCATACTTGCATGTATTTCTTTCATCTTATATGTCTTGTGGCATCAAAAATACGTATGTATGTCTCTCTCTCTCTCTCTCTCTCTCTCACACACACACACACACACACACACACACACACACACACACATACACACACACACACACACACACACACACACACACACACACACACACACACACACACACACACACACACACACACACACACACACACACACACACACACACATGCATAATTTGTGAAGCCACTAAGCAACTTCATATACTCCATCAAATTACTTGCTATGATAAGTTTACACTCTTGCAACGAGTTCGCTAAAATTATCTAACATGCTTATCTAAAAATATGGAGCCCAACTCCCAATACCAACTGTGAGAATCCCCAATGCCCCAATGGGGTTTTGACAATCTGCGAGTAAATTTTATGTGAGTTTTGCGAGTTTCATTCTACCCATGAAAAATTTCAATGGATTTCAATGTAAGCAAACATGTCGTTTGTGAGGACCTCATTGTGAGACAACTTTGGAAGTGACATTGGTTGTCTCCACTTTGTACTGCTAATAATGCTCTCAATGTCTCTTGATATGTGTCATGTAATCTCTAGCACATCTTCCTTCTATGGTATTGTGTCCAGGGTTTTTTTACCTTTGCATACCTACATCTTGAGGCTAAGATAACATCATGGCCTAACTACATGAAAAACAATCTCGAATGTCTCACTGAGAATGAATGTCGAATGTCTCACTGAGAATGAATGTCCAAAACATGAACATACACCTCTCTATACATAGTAAAGGTGGGGTCATCTCCGCTATCATGGTCACATTCGAATCATCAACATACATCAATTGTGTGCAATGTCGTGAGTCAATAAACAAGGGTCTCGACCCTCACCACAACACATTTACAAGTGGCATCCAAATGATCTATAGTTTCAATAATAGAGTGTTCTAGTAAATTGATAAAATAGTAGTGTATGTAGAGGAAAAAATCAAGGCCAGTTTATTCACCAGTAGTCATGGTGGGAGAATATTTGCTGTTTAATATGCCAAAAAAAACCACATTGCCAATGAATGTTTGGTACCTCAACAAAACCTTGCCCAAAATCCACAAGGTTGTGTTCATTTTAATATGACTAATCAACTTGTAACTTTTTCTCACACCATATAATTTTGGCCTATGACTCTCCCTCTTCTTAATGGTTGGATTACTAGGAGTTTTTAAAGTTTGATTAGTCTTGATAGTTCCAGTACACTTGTTTCAACAACGTCTGGTTACTATCATACTTGCATGTATTTCTTTCATCTTATATGTCTTGTGGCATCAAAAATACGTATGTATGTCTCTCTCTCTCTCTCTCACACACACACACACACACACACACACACACACACACACACACACACACATGCATAATTTGTGAAGCCACTAAGCAACTTCATATACTCCATCAAATTACTTGCTATGATAAGTTTACACTCTTGCAACGAGTTCGCTAAAATTATCTAACATGCTTATCTAAAAATATGGAGCCCAACTCCCAATACCAACTGTGAGAATCCCCAATGCCCCAATGGGGTTTTGACAATCTGCGAGTAAATTTTATGTGAGTTTTGCGAGTTTCATTCTACCCATGAAAAATTTCAATGGATTTCAATGTAAGCAAACATGTCGTTTGTGAGGACCTCATTGTGAGACAACTTTGGAAGTGACATTGGTTGTCTCCACTTTGTACTGCTAATAATGCTCTCAATGTCTCTTGATATGTGTCATGTAATCTCTAGCACATCTTCCTTCTATGGTATTGTGTCCAGGTTTTTTTTTTGTCACGTATTACCACAAAATGCTTGGATGCCATAGCATAAACCACTGTATCATGTGAATCATTCACAACTGTTCAACTTTCTCATGCAAAACAAGTTATTTAGTCGGGTTGAAAAATTCAAATTATTAAATAGAAAAGGTATTTTGACACATTTGAGAACCAAATTTTGAGTAAAAATATTATTAAAGAATATTATTTGTAGCGCACATCGATGTGCTAAGTGAAATAGCTAATTTTTTTTTTGCAGCCTTCAAACATTTCAAACATAGCACGTCGGCATGCTAAGTGAAACAAAAAAAAAAAAAAAAAAAAAAAAAATATATATATATATATATATATATATATATATATATATATATATATATATATATATATATATATTTTTGCAGCCTCCAAAGATAGCACCTCGGCTTGCATAGCTACAATTTTTTTTTAAAATTTTGTGAAACAAAAAAAAAATTGCAATCTCCAAAGATAGCATGCCGATGTGCATAGCAAAACCATCCTAATTTTTTTTTACGGGCTCTTTTGCTATGCATGGCCGCGTGCTATCTTTGGAAGCTACAAAAACAAAATCAATTTCAAAATTTTCTTAGTTTGAGATTCCATTATGGAATTTTTAACTATGTACCAAACCAAAATTCTTAATCATAAACATTTAGTAGTGGCATAAGGTAGCACACCATGTGCTATCTTTTTGTTGAATCATGGCAAGAAAAAAAACTCGTAAAACTCACAAAAAATTTAGAAGCAAAATGCCAAGGCCTGCCCCAATGAAGCTTTAACTATATAGGAAAAAGAGTCTTTTTTTCTACTGAATCACTCTCCTTGTACATGCATGATCAATGAGGTACTATTACTGATTATCTAAGCTAGTTTGGGATGTCAGACTTGCAGATGCCATGGCATGGTACTGGATTTGCAAAAGAAATCAAGTCAAGAAACTAGGAGAGCTTTTTGTCCTTTCTCAGGACAAGATCTCGATGTTCATGATGTGGCCTCTAACTGTGTGAGCATTGGTCATGAGACAATCTTGTACTATCCCTCCTTCAAGAACCCTCCCAAACCACCCGTGATATATGAGAGTGGCGGACCACCTGCAATTTTCAAGGTGGTGAAGTGCTTGCCTTTGGACTTCCTTGATGAAGGTGAATGTAACTAGGAAAATATTTGTAAGCTGAAGATGTGAAATTTCTTTTACTTGAAGCATCTTTAATTTCTCTTGGTACTTTGAAGGGCTTATAGAGAGAAGCTTCTTAGTATCACATTAGCACAATTCACACATATATTTTGATATTTTTCATTGGCTAGTGAAGGCCTTCTCTTTGGAATGCCCTACTATGTCTTATCCTCCTCCGAAGTAGACATGGATGCAGTTGATGAAGACGCCCAAAAGGTTGCTGAGAATGATCAATGTGAGTGTAGATTTTTGTCTGGCTAGATTTGTTTGGTCCTTTAGGTTTACTGTATTACCATCTTGAAATGACACCAGGTAACTATAAGAAAACAAAATCTCAAATGTATAAGGAGAACATATTTCCTGCTGTTATTAATAAAAAATGTTCATTTTTGTAGTCTTTAAGGTTCTATGTCAGTGTCTCTGCGCACAAGACTCTGGTCTCCTTTGCACATCAACAACCGATGTAGAGACTGGCATTGAATCCTCTTTCTGCTGCTTCTATCTTCTGCTGCCAGCGGAAAATGGCTCACTAATGCTGAAGGTAGAGAGAGCAGAGCTGGTTCATCATATTTGAGACGAATGTATTGGTTTTAAATGAGCCTAAATTTTTTCTTTCTATTTTGAAAGCAGTTGCACAAGTTTCTGCTTCTTGCAATACCTGTCTTACAAAGAAGTTTATCACAGAGAATCGCTGGTACAGAAGACTTCTTGCCTTTCCCACAAGCTGCACAATTAGCTAACAAGGCAAACGTGCCAGAGCACATAAGACTATCTGTCTATTCCCTCATAAAGAAGGTCTCTCCAATTCGCCTGAAAACATTCATTTGGACAAGTAAACTCTAAAAGTGACTAAGTATATTGCGATCAGGATAGGAGTATGTCAAATGTGATTCTTCAAATTTCAGTTTAGTTTATTATGAACTTGAATTTAGGGCTCACAAATTTCCAAAATTTGCAGCACGTTACTTAAACTAACCAAATAGTGGCTATCGCAGTTGCAAGCTGACAATTATGATCCCTTAAACCATGAGCGTGGCTGCAGTACTAAACTCGATTCTGTTCTAAAGGAAACCTTGCATTTTTGGTAAGGTCTGAAATCCTAGTTGACTCTGAGCGAATGTGCAAAGTCCTGCTTTGTTCCACCTTATTGGGGAATTAGATCGATTAACTGTATTGCAAAACAATCGGTAAGAAACTCGATTGCCATATTTGGAATTCGAGAAAGCTTACATGGTGAATTATCATGTCCTGATCCGGATCCTTTGTTTCCCAATCTACCTTGCCAGGCCTACACCCATTCAGAATCTACCAATTTCTGCAAGTGATGTTCGTGAGCTACAGGAAGCCAAACGACCAAATCAGTCAAATTATGCCCCTCAAACCCCAATCGCACCACCATCAGAAGATGACCTCGTGGCAGGTTGTATTGCTGAGCAGTATTCAGCTGCTAAGCTCAATAAAACGAATCAATGCATCACGGGCATAGAAAGAACAACTGCCGAGCTGTCAAAAGAACTACCCAATGTAACGCAAAAGATTAATAATTTGCCAGATGCTGCTGGAAAAGCCTCGAAATCATTCATGAATTCAAATATTATATGCGGCATGACAAGTGCAACAGCAAAGCCGTCGCTTTTAATGCGAAAGCATGATCTACCTCAGATTTCAAGGCACACGGAGGGGCCTCGGTCTCTAGCTTCTCAACAAACTTCAGGAAAAATCAACGAGCCACGCCTCAAGGCGAGTTTTCAGAGAATAAAGCGTAGTTAAATTTGCTATTCCAAATTAGTGGTCGTCAAATTTCAAAGCATGATTTGTGTGAATGAGAGCTTCGGAGATTTGGCATGTCAGCTTTACGGTGAAAAATGTAATAAATGTTCTCATACTTTTGTCTATCATACACTCATTGGTGTCGCCGTTTTTTAAATTAAATGTTATCTTTCGGTTTCAGCTATTTGCAACGTGAGCTGAACTCAAAAGCCCCTCTTACAAGCCTCAAAGTGACATATGAGATCTTGGCACATTTTAAGCACACATAACACTCTCTCTTAACACTTCACATAGAGGGTGAAGGGCTGTGTAGTCCTGATTCTCTTATCCCATTGACGTCAAGCATGCATTTAACGCAGCCTTCTTTTTGAGTAACAAATGTTGGATATTTTTTGTTGCTAAAAGTGCAACTATATTTTTAAACAAAATGCACATCCAAAAGAATAAATAATAGTAACCCTGGATTTTTAAAGAATAAAGGAGATTAAACAAAAGCATGATAGCTCTCATCACGTGATCTCCAATGAAGGTCCTTGGAATACCAACAATGAAGGTCCTTGGAATACCAACGAGCTCCAATCAATAAACATCAAGAATAACTATCATAAGCACTACAAACATCAAGTATCATAATTACTACAAAAGGGCAACAAGGAGGCCCAATAATCTTGAGCTAAACAAAAAACATTCTAGTGATAAAAAAAAAGTGGCAAGCAAAGCGTGGTGTTAATGTCTACATGTGATTCATGTCTAGATATGCCAAAATCATGGCATCGTCCCAAAGTAGATGAGCATTGGACATGTTAGTAATACCCATCCCATCACCAAATAAAGCTACTTGAAGGAAAATAGGAGAAAGAGCTGACATACATAAGAAATGGTGCCACAACTGGAGCCAAAGGTTTAGAATGGGCAAAAAAAAGGGACCTTTCGATTGGGGAGTACATGTGTATTATGGCTAGGGCATCGCTATAATTGAACGGCCTTTAAACCTGTGTCGGAGGGGTCTCACTATTTTTCTTCCCAACCAGGTCATGGTATTGAGAAAATTCCTATTTTTGAAACCATCTGATCCCATAATATTACAGTAAGTTTTAGTTTTTTATATCAACTGAGTATTAATGTAGACATGGTATATGGTTGTAGACTAATATAAACTGGACTAATATTGCAAGGGTGATACGGGCTTGTCATCAACCTAGGTTTAAATGAAATGTACAAATTGTTGAAAGGTGTAGACTTTTATGAAAGGATAGTGTTTATAATAGTGTTAGAATTGTTTAAGATAGTGTATGTGTGTGTGTGTGTGTTTAACATTTTGCATTGATGTAGAATTTAGGATTATAGATAAATACATAGTCTATGGTATAATAGATTGTTAGATTTATATTTATTTAGGACTAAGAATGATAGATGTGAGAGAGAGAGAGAGAGAGAGAGAGAGAGAGAGAGAGAGAGAGAGAGAGAGAGAGAGAGAGAGAGAGAGAGAGAGAGAGAGAGAGAGAGAGAGAGAAGGGGGTGGAGAGAAGAGGGAAGAAGTGTGTATGTATTGTGTCTTGCATTTTGAATTTAAGATAATAAAGAGAGAGAGAGAGAGAGAGAGAGAGAGAGAGAGAGAGAGAGAGAGAGAGAGAGAGAGAGAGAGAGAGAGAGAGAGAGAGAGAGAGAGAGAGAGAGAGAGAGAGAGAGAGAGAGAGAGAGTGATTTGATTAAGATTTAGGGTAGTAGATGAATAGATGGTGTGCGTGTGTTTGTGTTTAACATTTTGCATTGATTTAAAATTTAAGAGAGAGAGAGAGAGAGAGAGAGAGAGAGAGAGAGAGAGAGAGAGAGAGAGAGAATGTGTGTGTGTGTGTGTGTGTGTGTGTGTGTGTTTTGTATTATGCATTACTTTAGGGTATTTAAGAGTGTGAAGAATTGCCAAAAATTGGCAAATCTAGCTTGATCAAAAACCATGTAGTATAATGTAAATTTTGTACATAAGTGGATTCCACACATGTGAGGCCAAGATGCCACGTGGCAACCCACTCCTAATGTAGGTTAGGTCAATTCCATAGGGTTGGTCATGTCATTTTGGTAGTGATTCCTAGTTTATAGGACCTAAATCCTAGATTTAAGGTGAAAATTTGACCAACTAGCTATCTACCAAGCATGACTCTAGGAAATAGACTAGGGTTTCATTTTAGGTCAAGGAGAGTGAGTTAACTTCCTTATTACATGCTGGAAATTCAGCTAACTTCAAGAAGGAAGTCGAATTTGCTATGTATTCCCTCTCTCCATAGTGAGAAGATAGGAAATTTTTGGAGCTCATTGACAATCTCAAGCTAGTTCACTATGTACATTGAGTTTTTGTGATCCAAATGAAACCAAATCAATTTCTACTTGTTTCTCAGGTTGAAGGCCGTACTACAGCCTGTAGTACACACATGTGGGCTCAGATTCCGATGTTTATCAATGCTTTTGATTGTTAATGCCTGTTGTTTGTCAAATTGCCAATCTAGATCAACTTTTTTTGGTCTAGTTTTTTGATAGATTGTTAAGCAAGCATCCAATCACTCTTGTGGATGTTTTGTAGATCCATTTATGGTCCTAAAGTACAGTACTTTCACAAAGAGTGATAGATAAATAAATAGTGTTTGATAGAAAATTATAAATATTGTTTATAATAGATTGTAGATTTATTTAAGGTAGTGTATGTGTGTGTTTGAGAGGATGTGTATGTGTTTTGAATTTTGCATTGATCTATAATTTAGGTTAATAGACAAATAGATATAGATAGTGTTGGGTACTAATAGATTGTTAAATTTAATGTGTGCGTGTGAGAGAGAGAAAAAAAAAAGAGAAAAAAAAAAAGATGTGTGTGTGTGTGTGTGTGTGTGTTTAACATTTTGCATTGATTTAAAATTTAGGATTATAGATAAATACATAGTCTATGGTAGTGATAGATTGTTAGATTTATATTTATTTAGGACTAAGAGAGAGAGAGAGAGAGAGAGAGAGAGAGAGAGAGAGAGAGAGAGAGAGAGAGAGAGAGAGAGAGAAGGGGGTGGAGAGAAGAGGGAAGAAGTGTGTATGTTGTGTCTTGCATTTTGAATTTAAGATGAGAGAGAGAGAGAGAGAGAGAGAGAGAGAGAGAGAGAGAGAGAGAGAGAGAGAGAGAGAGAGAGAGAGAGAGAGAGAGAGAGAGAGAGAGATATTTGATTAAGATTTAGGGTAGTAGATGAATAGATTGTGTGTGTGTGTGTGTGTGTTTAACATTTTGCATTGATTTAAAATTTAAGATGAGAGAGAGAGAGAGAGAGAGAGAGAGAGAGAGAGAGAGAGAGAGAGAGAGAGAGAGAGAGAGAGAGAGAGAGAGAGAGAATGTGTGTGTGTGTGTGTGTGTGTGTGTGTGTGTGTGTGTGTGTTTTGTATTATGCATTAGTTTAGGGTATTTAAGAGTGATAGATAAATAAATAGTGTTTGATAGAAAATTTATATTAGATTGAGAGAGAGAGAGAGACAGAGAGAGAGAGAGAGAGTATGTGTGTGTGTGTGTGTGTGTGTGTGAGAGTGTGTTTTGATTAAGATTTAGAGTAGTTGAGTAGATAGTGTTTAAGGTCATCTATCGTGGAAGCAACGCCATGATTAGAAATGACAACTCAAAGTCTACATTTCACCTTTGCATATTAATTAATTGCTAGTGTTAGCGGTAAAATACGATATTGCTTTGAACAAAATGAAAATCATGAATTACATTTAATTTTTTACTATGTTAGATAATGTATTCTAATAATAAAACAAATTGAAACAACACAAACTCACCAGTAAACTCACTCGAAGCTTAAGGGCAAACGTGCAATTGCTCGCTCTTTAAACGCTTGCTCTTTTTTTTTGAATATTTTTGTCACATGCACAAGCAATTAAAAAATAACACTATATTACACAATTGAACCATTATTATAAGCAAATTCAAACATACAATTACCCCACGTCAAAAATAAAGTATTTGTCGTTAGTCTCGTAATCGACTTCATAAATATGTTACAATGTGCCGACACAGTCTAGGTCGTCCGAAATGACATTAGGGTCCCTTGCACTAGAACGACTCTCTTGTTGAAAGTTGGCCATTATACCACAATCATATGTACATCGCTTGTTGTCAACTCTCTCAACACGGTAATGGTGTCCATATGCCCACATGGCAGTGAATGATGTATACTAAAACACAAAAAAAAAAAAAAACAAATGTGTGTAATTAGAAATACTATTCATATATTGAGTAGTACAAAAACAAAGCTTCACAAAAACAATATTACACTAACCTTCCATCCACATCCGCAAACAAATTCCCATTCTAATTCGGTCACTGCTTCTCTGTTTTCGGATGCTTTGAGCATCGTATCAAAAACCCATTCACGAGAGCATCTTTTCAACAAACATACCATTTCAATCATTTAGATTTTCATGGAATCCAATTCACTATTTTTTATTTCTTTTGAGAAAATCCACCTGCAAGATTGATAGTACATTAGGTTGTTTAACACATAAAAATATTAAAATAACACATATTTATACAAGTGCTTAAAAAATACAAACCTAATCATTGATGACAAATTGTAAAGCGTATTTCGTACGTCATTGTTGAAGAGACCTCGAATAGGAAGTGGAAGTATGAATTGCAACATCTTATGCCAATCACGTGATTTCAATCCACTTAATTTACCATCTTTGGTAAATGATTTGCATAAAGAATGTGCATAGCCTGTTGGAGTTCTCATTTGTTTTATGACATGTTTAACATATGAGATTGCTCTTTTGTAAGAATTCACGACACGCTAGGTAGAATCTCATCTCCACCTTCGATGTATTGAATCCAATAGGGTCTTTTCACATCGGTTGCTTGTAGATCTTTACGAGCTGCGGAGTTGTCTTTTATGCCAATGATGTGGTTCCATAAGGATTCACCGATGTTTTTGAATATGTGCATAGGATCCAATGGATGGTTTATCAATAAATTCCTCCAATAGGGTAATTTATGAAAAATAGACAACCGTTTCATACCATCAAAGGATTCATTCCATGAAGAATTAACGTCGTGATGTTTAAGCCATTCACCATGCCATTCCGCTACTTCCATGCGTGGGGGTGGTGGTGTAGTTAGAGAATTATCTCCTCGCCCTCCAAAAAATCGCCTATTCAACCTTCAAAAAGGATGATCAGGCGGCAAGTATTTGCGATGATTTTCGTACACCAATTTTTTTAACATATTTGTGCTATGTCGACCCTCCAAAAGTGGTCCACAAATATAGCATGCATTGTAACCCGATGTGGTTAAACCTGCACAGTTCACAAACCAAATTAAACATAAGCTTAGTTAAATATACTCAAACATTAAACCCTAAAACGGATTAGATTCATTATATAGATACCTGAACATTCGCTTAAACTGGGGTAGTCATGCATCGTCCACATTAGAATTCCACGAACAACGAAGTTCCGTTGTTGTAAAGGTCTCGAGATGTCGTAAGCGTGAACACCATTCCAAAGAATGCACAATTCATCGACCAAAGGTGCAAGATACACATCCATGTTCTTGGCCTTGTACCTTCCTGGAATCAATAAAGCCAATAACAAGTGTCCCGTTTTAATACTCAACCATGGAGGTATGTTATAATTAACGAGCACAACTGGCCATGTGGACCAAGTTGACGCTTGAACGCTAAAAGAATTCACGCCATCCATAGCAAGGCCAAATCTCAAATTACGAGGTTCATTTTTAAACTCGGGCCATTGGTCTTCAATATGTTTCCATGCAAGTGAATCACTTGGTACTCGCATCACATCATCCGTAGATCGATTTTTGACATGCCAATCCATTAGTTGTGCCAAAGATTTACATCGAAATAAACGTTGCAATTGTGGGATAATTGGAAAATGTCGTAACACTTTTCGTGGCACTTTATTCCCTTGTACGTCATCTCGAAAACGTGAAGCGTTACACATTGGACATTGAAGCTTTTCTGAATGCTCACCTCTATATAGAACATGGTGTTCTGGACATGCATGTATTGTGTCGTAATCCATTCCAAGCATGGTCATCATCTTTCGTGCTTCTTTTCGTGTTTTAGGTATCACATTTTCTTTCGGAAGTATTCGATGCAACAACCTAAAAAAAGAGCAATGTGAGTTGTTAGAAAAGAAAAAAAATTAACTTAATGTAAATACGCTATAGAGTATAATAGTTGTGTTATACGTTAAGTACCCGAATAAAGATGTCTCAAATTGTTTGTAATCTCTGTTTTCATTAGAAGATGCATGCATATCATCATTCTCATTTGTTTCAAAGTAAGATTCAAACATGTTGTGCATTGCTTCATCGTGTTGCGCCTCATCATCATAATCATTAGAATCAAGTTGATTACTCTTTTTCCAATCGTGTTTGCCTCTTCAATTTGTCTCATTCTTCGTTTTCTCATGTCTATCAAAACTTGACGTCGATTGTAACTAAACACGGATGGATCAACTCCGTGGAATGGCATTCGATGTATTGGCTACACACATGAAAAAAATTCCATAAGTGACATATATAGATTGACAAAGATTATAATAAAAAACAATCAAATAAAGTTAACAAACCTCAACGTCTTCCAAATTTGATGGTTGACCTTCTTCGTTTCGTCCAAACTTCCACAAATGATTTTCAACAATGCGTCTTTCACGCATCTTTTGTCCATCACACTTGAGGCATGTGCACCATATTTTATTTTGAAAATAATTTCTCTACAAGAAACAAAAATCAAGTACATGTCACTTTAGCACAATAGTTTAACTTATAATAACAAAGTTTTTATGAACAAGAAAACATGCATGTTTATTACTTACCTTGTTAACTTGAGTAGTGTCTTCATCGCTAGACTGATCTGAATGTAATTCATCTCGTTGTCATAAACTGCATATATGCACAAGTACAAAACACAAATAACATAAAATTATTGTATGATTCTAATGTTTTAATTTTTAGATAGCACTATTCTTATACGTTGTCGCTTATATGATTATTTTGCATCTTGGTGCAGGCTCTACACACATATCTCTCTTCTTTTGTTAACACATGTATGAAAGTCCCACTCCAATATGTATTAAAGTTCTGTAGTCGATTTTTTTTTTGTACTTCATTTCAATATATTAGGGTTTATTGTAATGTATTGTATATTTATGAATGTAGTGATCATGTCGGGGTCAGGCAGTGGTGAAAGCTCGGGAGACTATGTTAAAAATTTATATGAATAATTAACTCTTGAGCAAAAAACACAACTGCAAAGTATGCTTAGCCGAGATAAGGGTGGTCCCTCACAAGCGGCCGCGGCTCCCGCCCCCACCGAAAAGTTATCCACAAATTCTTATTATGACGTGGATCCTCAAGGTAATATAATTGCCAATAGAAAAGGGAGGGTGGTTTTGGATAAGCTCTATTCTTTATGCCAACGCCATTTTGACGATAAATTGTTTAGTAAATGGTCCGAACAACCTGCCGCCGATAAACGACATGTTATTGATACCCTTCGTGACGAATTCCAACAAGAAGAGGAATTCAAGGAGAAGGAAATTTATAAGCATATGAGCTTATGGATTAGGCATCGTCGTGATATGGCACGACGAGCTTATAGGGATGGGCAATCCAAGCCCTCCTAGTGTTCAAGAAATGATTGGAACCGTGTAAAAGCGGATGAACGAACACCAGATAAATACAAGATTCAGAAAGATGTTGCGGCCGCTAGGATGCATGGGACAAGCAATCCTAGGTTGGGCTCGAGCGGAAAGGCAGGATTGCAAGCAAGCATGGCAAGTGAACTTACACTACTCTTATAGTTTATCTTTGATTTCATATGCTTTTATTTTTTAATATGCATTATGACTAGCTGCTCCAACGTAGCCCTAGATTAATTTCAAGTTAAATTGAATGCATGGATGGTTGGCGGACTATGGACGTCTGCCAACTAAGGAGAAATACGAATTTGCCTACAGGGAATCGTACACGCATTAGTTGACAAACTAAAGAACGAGGGTTATCCTCCAAATGTAAGTACTAGTTTTTGTATTCATACTAATGTGGTTTGTATTTTGACGTCAATTTTATTTAATTTAATACGATCAAGCATTAAATATTAATATAGTTTGTTTGCTTGTATTCATGCAAACTGGACGTCACGACGACGACGAGTAGATTAGGTTTATAAATTTTAGTTGATGTTAGATCTAGAAAGACTCATGCGACATTAAAGCACCAATTTTGTAATACATTTCTTGATATTACAAAAATATTATTATTGCAAATGATCGTGCTATATTGCCATTGCTTTTATATGTGCAATGTTTTTTTTTCAAAAATTGCAGTGTTGAATTTAGAGATGTGGATTGACGTAATAACCAACTAAAAATTTAAACCATGTGCAATGTCGGATTTCAAAACAACAATCAATATCTTATATAGAAATCGAAATGAAATTTATGAT
Source organism: Diphasiastrum complanatum (assembly GCA_029204225.1). NCBI lineage: Eukaryota > Viridiplantae > Streptophyta > Lycopodiopsida > Lycopodiales > Lycopodiaceae > Diphasiastrum > Diphasiastrum complanatum. The sequence goes on from CM055106.1 coordinate 49,362,636, forward strand.
GTGCACAAAGCAATGCAATAAAGTATTGTCATTCATAATGGACCTGAAATAATGCAATAAAATATAAAATGAAAAGTAATTTAAGAATGAAAAGTACCTCATGCTTAGTTTGTTGTTTGATCCAAATGTTGAATGCAACTCAAAAATATCGTTTTAAAAACAATTCACGAACATCGCTTCCCCATAAAAATACGCGCGCTGTTTTTTACACATTTTTTATTTTATTTTTTATCTAATTTGGGACGTCAAAATCCGACATCCAAACGCGTCGGATAGACTTCGGACACATGTCGGACCTTTTTTTTTTATCATTCTGTTAACAGATGTCGGATCCGACGTCTATCTGGAACATCAGAATCCAACATCCAAGTATACGTCGGATGGGCGTTGGACAAATTTTTGCATCATTCTGTATTTATAGACGTCGGAATCCGACAGGTATTTTGGACGTCGCAATACGACATCCACGTCGGAATTTTTGCGATGTCCATGTCGGACGTCGCATTGCAATGTCCACATCGGCTTGCTTGTTAATCATCATGATTTTTGGTTGAGGAATCCGGCAGGTTGTGCTTGTCGGATTGCGACATGTTTTAAAGTCGTCAGATTCCGACGACCTTATAGCGACGTGTTTTTTTGACGTTCGTGACGAACTAAAAAAAATTAAGCTCGCGATTCACGTCACAAATCGAGGCGGGTGTTGTAATGAGAGTGTTTTTTGTCTGCGTTACTGTGTAGCATGATCTGTGTTCCTGTTTGAAGCAAATTCTAAGTTGGTATCAGAACCATACAGGGAGTGTACACAGTACAACATCGCTGTTGAAGAGAGCTTCGGAAGAAGGGTCTTCTGAGAGTTTGGGGTTTACCGGCGGGTTGAAGATGGAAAGTGAAACACTGGTGCACAAATTTTAGCATACAGAGGCTTGCCAAGCTTGAAACTGTGAGAGGATTCGAAGACAAGAGTTGTCGACTGAATCAAAACTTTATCCAAACGGAAGTCTAGTAAAAAACAAAGTATAGTTGCTTTATCTACAACAGAAGCAGAGTATAAGGCAATGTGTAGTCCAGCACATGAAGCTATATGGTTGAGGCAAATCTTGGATGAAGTTGGCATGCAACAGGAAAATCCCACGACTATATATAGCGACAGTCAGAGTGGCATTCAGTTAGCAAAGAGTCCAATGTTCCATGCGAGAACCAAACACATTGAGATTCAGTATCACTTTGTACATGAGAGTCTGCTGAGTCATGAAATTCATGCTGTTCATTGTAGTACGGATGAACAACTAGCTGATATTTTCACTAAGCCACTTGTTAGAGAACAGTTTGATAAGTTTAGATCAAAGCTTTATGTACTTAAAGTTTGTTGACTTTAAAGCTATGTATATGACTGTATAAAAAGTAGATTCTACTTTAAGGGAGAGAATTAGAATTAAAGTAAAATCACTGTGTTACTGTACTGTGGGTCCTATCAGTAGATAAGGATCAGTTGGCCTCACCACGAGGCGAGTCGACGGGACACGCGTCCCGTCAACGGCAACCTGGGCCATGCATGAGTTGCCTTAGTGAAAAACTATATGTATAGTGTATTTTCATTTTGAAAAATATAGTTGCTATGTAAGCTTGCTGTGGAGAGTGTTTTCTGTTTGTGTTACTGTGTAGCATGATCTGTGTTCCTGTTTGAAGCAAATTCTTAAACCTGCTTCATAAAGAAAAAGAAAAAACATGCATTTTGATCTCTTTTAAAAAATGCGATAGTCACGATATTAAAGTTCAGAAATACAATTGGTTCTATTTAAAAATATGATAGTCAAAATTCATAATAGGTGAGACAATCGTCCTCTTTTCACATAAAAAAGTAAGACAATGCAATATTGAGACAGTCAGGAGGTCACTACCCCTCAAGTGAAATGTGATAGCCTTGATGGTAAAGACACTCACTAGAATCATTGCCCTCCCGCTAGAAATCCAATAGTCTCGACAACGAAGACAATCGCTTTTATTTCATATTTGTAGTACATGTAATAAAATGCATGCGATGCAAAAACTCAATAGTTAGCTTATTGCAACTTTCATGGATTTTGTGATAGATGCAATACCTATAGCTGGTTGTAGTGTATCTCTATAGAGAATGTGATTTGCCTTTTATTGTGTAAATTCTTGTGTAATTTGCAGTCTGTGCAATTTTATGAGTAAATATACAGATTTGCAAATTGTCGTAGGAAACAAGAATTCGACAATTTGTAAATTTTTTATTGGATCAGAACATAAAGTGAGATTAGATCCAACATTCTTCCTTAACACTAGAGTCGTCACAAAATGCACACAAAAGTGTGCATTTCAAGCACTTATTCAAAAAATCATATCTCATAAACTATGATTAATCACATCAAATCCTTTCACACGTGTGTTCTTCATATATACATTTACTGATAAAAAAATATATGTAAGATATGATGTGTCAAACATGTGGGGGTACTGATGAAACTTCGATATTTTCATATTCTGATAGCTCAGTTAGATCTCCAACTAAGACCTCCAAAATAGCACAACTCTCCTACAAGAAGTCCAAGACTCAAATGATCAAAACTAGCAAATGACCAGCCTTAGTGGCTATTTATAGTGGACAAACCCTACCTCCCTTCATATTGATTTGGAGGGAAAGTGAAATTCAAGAATTAGGGCCAAAAGTAGAAAACCATGTAAAATCATGTTTAAAGGCCTGTCACGTGTAATACAAACTGCGGATACTATCAAAAATAGAGAAGTATGGACTATAATGTGTGTCCATAACACTGTGTGTCCTTATGACCTTGTATTATTGTCCTTGACACAAAAGCAATGTACCTTGATAATAATTGAATATGATTCTACAAAATTGAAGATGCTACTAGATGCTACAAAAATACTCCAAAGATAAGTTGCTAGAACAAAGTACCAAAGCTAACAATCTTTTGGAGGCTCCATCACCATATTTTTGAGGTTATGTTCGACTTCGCTTGTTGGTTTTTTAGGGTAGTACCTTCCGTTCTTCCGAGCACTCTACTTGGAGGTAATTTCGACACATATTTTAATATCAGTTTGCTGGTTTTTGGCCTATGTTCTAGCCATTGCATCACCCTCTCTATTGTTGCAATTTGAGCTACCTTGCCAATTTTTTCGGGGCAACATACTCACTTATTTCCAAAGCCCTACTTGGAGGTGATATTGACATATATGTGCACACTTTCGCTTGCTGCTTTTTAGACTGCTTTGTAGTACCATCATCTTTTTTGGAGGCCATTTTGCTGGTTTTTTTGGGCAGCAACCAGTTGCTACCTATCTTTTGCTATATTGCCCTTATTTGGTAGCTTACTTAGTTGGTGCTCTATTGGTGGACAATGTGGTAACTTTTTTGCTAGCTATCGCTTGCTATCGTGGTCTATGGCATTTGCGTAGAGCCTACATTGAGGTGACTACTTGTGTCCTCTCCCTCAAAGTTTGTGCTTTTTTGCATTCTTTCATGTTTTAGAATCTTTTATCTTCATCTAAGTTTCTTTTGTTTCACTTACGTCTCTCATCCCATATGTTTTACATACTTTCTTTTCCATACATTTCACGATTTTTTGTTTCATTTATGGCAAGAATTGTCTCAACTCTTCCAGCAACAATTGCCATTTACTTCCATTCCACTATATTATGGGTACTCTGGGGACATTGACTTAGCAATTTAGTTGAATAAACTAGGTTTTATTTTGAGACCTATCCACATTCTGATGTTGATATGATTGCATTGGCTACATCCAAATTTAGAGGCCAAGCTACATCCTGTTGGCAAACATTTCGACCCAATGATTACCCTTCTAATTTTGATGGCTTTGTATATATGGATCCACTACTTGATGATTCTTAGGGTGTTCTAAATGTAGTAGTTGATCAGGATATCTGTCTAGGGCCATATTGTGAGGGTTAGATAGTAATAGTATCACACATTGAGAGAGATACACATGAGGTCGATGTTGTATCACATAGTGTGAACCTAAAAGATTCTCCTATGCCGAGCATAGCAAGAAAACTTATTGCATTAAGTTATGGCTTTTCTCTCTTTCCATCTCTCCCAGGCTGTTTGTGAACCTTAGAAAGTGCTGCACATGGGCTGTTCTATCAAAGAAGTGGAGGACACGTTTTTCCGATCCAGTGAGACAACGTTGTCTCTGCATTTTAGAGGATAAGGGAAGATCTCAGTGAAAAGGCGAGGTTGTGAAAAGTCCCAGTGCTCATCAGCAGACTAGAGCTGCGGTATCTTCGAAAGCTGATAGAAGGTGGGCTGTAACTGGAACACCAATACAAAATAGTTCTAAGGATCTGGTCAGCCTCATGATGATGTTTCTTAAACTGCAGCCACTTAACGATAGATCACTCTGGACATGCACAATACAAAGACCTCTGATTTTCTCGTCTTCAGATCTGTTCAGCCTCATGATGTTTCTTAAACTGCAGCCACTTAACGATAGGTCATTCTGGACACGCACAATACAAAGACCTCTTTTAAGTGGAGAAAGGAGCGGATTTTCCCGTCTTCAGGTAATGGATGTGTAACGATGGAACTGATTGCATGATATTTGATATAAATAAAGATTTGTGCAAGCGACCTAATCATTATTCATTATGCAGGCCGCTCTCATGCATCCTCTACAAAACAAAAAAGGTATGCAGATCTTGCCATGCATTTTCATTTCCTTACAAGCAATCTGATCTGACAGTATTGATGGACAGTTTCACTTGTGTATTTGTTTAGAACCCACACGCGGATTAGTGGCACAGATCATATTTCTGTGGAAAGCTACATTCGCCAGCTCTGATACACAAATTCGTTCAACTCTCGATTGAGTGTTAGAGTTGGGTGTCTCCTCAACCTCAAGTGCTCTCCGCTGCTGGCGACGCAGTAATGCGAATAAGTGTATTGAAGGTATTTTGAAGATTGGCACTATCACTTCTTTGTTTGAATTTAGCTCTTCGAAGGCGACAGAGCTTTGGATAATCACTTTCTTAAAATTCCTACACAAGCCTTTGGCCCGGGAATCGATCGGGGCAGGAAAACCCAACCTACACCACTGCTCCACCAAGTGTTTGTGTACCACTGATTGCAAGATGACATTTAGGGCAAGAAATTTTTCTCTCATGAATTAACTTAATGATTGCACTCTGATTTTAAAATGACTCCTCATCATCATCAACGTTCAGAGGCTGGGTGCTGCGACAGTATGAATAAATTTTTTGCTCAAAATCTTTGAGCAAGAAGCAATCTCACATATGTTATGAAACAAAATGCGTAGCTACGGAAGAACTTAAAGCAAGAAGTTTTCGCCCCACTAAAAGAATGACTGAAAATGAAGGTTGACAACACAAGAAGCCAATCATAGATGAGCTGATCAAAAGCATCACAAAGAGAACCCTTGATCTTGTCTGTATTTTGAAACATTTTTCAAACAAATACTCTCGTTCCTATGACTTAGCTGGTACTAAAAGTCAGAAATTGATTTTATCTTAGTTGTAATTGGCTCTTGGGTTTTATTTATATCAAATTTGGCTTCTCATTACAGATTGTGCTTTGTATTGAGCTGATCTAAAATCTTGGACAAATGTGGTTAATGCCCTTTGTTTTAAGATTGCCTTAAATTGTGAAACCCCTGATTTTTTTTCTAAATTGATAGTATGCACCAGTTGTAGGAGGTAGTTTCATGTGACTAATACGAGAAACAACACTGATGTAACAACAAATTCTAGCAAGCTGAAACATGAAGCAAAAAAGTGGAACTCTTAGATTTGATGAGGCCATTGAATCAAATTATTTTGAAATTAGTTTTTGATTCTGGCTATGTAAATTTGATAGTATGTCTACACCAAAAGTGAGCTTGTGAATGTGATCTCCCTTTGTGAAGACAATCTTGTAAGGCTTATAATGCTATTTTAAATGTGGGTCCAAACCACTGCTTTCACTTCTTGTAAATCTATCTTTTTAATATGTTATGAAACAAAATGCGTAGCTACGGAAGAACTTAAAGCAAGAAGTTTTCGCCCCACTAAAAGAATGACTGAAAATGAAGGTTGACAACACAAGAAGCCAATCATAGATGAGCTGATCAAAAGCATCACAAAGAGAACCCTTGATCTTGTCTGTATTTTGAAACATTTTTCAAACAAATACTCTCGTTCCTATGACTTAGCTGGTACTAAAAGTCAGAAATTGATTTTATCTTAGTTGTAATTGGCTCTTGGGTTTTATTTATATCAAATTTGGCTTCTCATTACAGATTGTGCTTTGTATTGAGCTGATCTAAAATCTTGGACAAATGTGGTTAATGCCCTTTGTTTTAAGATTGCCTTAAATTGTGAAACCCCTGATTTTTTTTCTAAATTGATAGTATGCACCAGTTGTAGGAGGTAGTTTCATGTGACTAATACGAGAAACAACACTGATGTAACAACAAATTCTAGCAAGCTGAAACATGAAGCAAAAAAGTGGAACTCTTAGATTTGATGAGGCCATTGAATCAAATTATTTTGAAATTAGTTTTTGATTCTGGCTATGTAAATTTGATAGTATGTCTACACCAAAAGTGAGCTTGTGAATGTGATCTCCCTTTGTGAAGACAATCTTGTAAGGCTTATAATGCTATTTTAAATGTGGGTCCAAACCACTGCTTTCACTTCTTGTAAATCTATCTTTTTAAAGCATGTCTTGATTTCTAGCTCAAAAACAAAAAGGTCCAGAGAAAGAGACAAAGAATAAAGTGAGGGGTAGAAAGCAGAAACTAAACACATTGATAATCATAAGATATATATATTTTTATAAATTTTTCAATTACATTTTTAAACACAATCAATTTTAGATGTTAATATTGTAGTAATCATAATTAGTCTTAAAAAAATCATATATATATATATATATATATATATATATATATATATATATATATATATAGGTGTATCAATCAATCAATCGCTCTTGGAGCCTTATGTAGGTTCAATTATGGTCCTTTGTGAAAAAGCAGTTCCAGCAACAAGCACATAGTGCTACAACCAGTCACTCAATCAGCAACAAGAACACAGTGCTACAACCAGTCACTCAATCAGCAACAAGAACAAGATGAAGCCACTCCATTCTTATGTTCTCTTGCATAACAAACCTCTAAGGCTCACCCTTCTAGAGAGAGAAAATGACCTAAACTAGTTCCTTCATTAAGCACTGAAGGCCTCAACTCTTCACGAAGGCCAAATATGAACTTGTGGACTACTATATATATATATATATATATATATATATATATATATATATATATATATATATAAATTTTACAAATAAGTCAATCTCAAAATTTTAAACTATTTAAATCACTTACATTCATAATTGTTTATTTATATTAGAATTTTAAAAATATGGATTAGAATTTTTGCTTCAATTTTAGAAATATCCTTTTTGATAAAAGTACTTTAATTTAAAAAAGTTTTCAAATCTTTTAAAACTTTTGAATTTTTTCGTTAATAAGCAAAATATTTTTTTTCATGTATTTTAGTGGTTGTGTAATTAATGATTTTATTTTAAATAACATTATTATATAATATATGCTAATTTAAAAATCTAAATTATAATCTATTAATTAATTTTTTAGCATCATTAATTTTTTTTAGCAAAATAAGATTTTTTTTTTGTAATGTATTTTTTGAAGCATTTTAAATATTGGCATTTTTCAAAAAAAATTAAAAGTTTTTAAAATATAGGTCTCCATGTCATTTTTTTTTGGTCATAGAATTAGCAGAAATGCTTATTTTACTTTTTTTAGATTAGTTAAAGAAGCCTTTTCTCAAGTGATGGTGAAGAAAACATCCATATCGGGTAAGATTAACAAGAAATTATTATAATAACGGAATGTTCAAAGTAGTTGGCCATTCACTTCATATAACTGAATTATACAAATCAGAATATGGTGAGCGCAATTACAACGATTGCAATAATTTTTTCTTGATATTGAAAATGTTCTAAAATACATTATTCGATTCTATAAACGAGACGAACATCAAGTAAATGAAAAAATTATTATTGTAATAAAATTGGATGAATCCAAAATCATTAAAGGTCAAAAGTTGGGATGAGTGAGTCTCACTTTGATGAACAAAATTTTAGATACAGATGATCGAACATTTAGTGTTCCATCGGGTGGTTGGCGGCATTCTAGGTATACAATTCAATTTTCTTTTTTAGTATTGTTATTAACATTTTATACTTAGTCATTTTTTATTAATTTGTCATTCATTACTTGCTTCTCTACACGTCTTGAAAGAGGACCATAAAATACTTTCATGGATATTTTCACGAACAAATTATGGCGAGATTATAAAGAGACATTTGGAGGGTGAGAAATTTTCAGTCGAAGACCAAGGAAGTTTTCAAATTCAATGACACTTTACAGGCGATTTGAAAACATTGAAATGTATGTATAATGTCTCTCATGGGGCTACATCAAAGTATCCATGTCTTTATTGCATGAAGGATTGCTACAATATGAATTTGAGACAACCAAACACTAGCCAACACGAGAAGCAGAAAATCGAAATATGAAAAGTGTTCTGCCAATTCCATTAAAAAATGTTCACATATGCACATCATTGCATGCTGAGGTTCATATTATTGAAAAACCTAAATATCTGCATATTCTCTTTGCATGGAATCATAAACCAAAGTCTGTGGCCAAAACAACTATTAAGAGGTTGGAAGAAGTTATTTCAAAGGCAAGACTACATAAAAGGAATGTCACCATTGAAAAGAGTGACAGACTCCAGAAAAAAAAGAAAACGTTCCCAATAAGCCATCAATTGGAGGTGCTAAAGCAAGAAGATTTTTATCCAATCACACATGCAAAGAATCTAGTGTCAGATACGGAATTTGGAAAGAAATTGTTCAAGCCACACGAACACTGGAAGTAAGTAATCGAGTGAAAAAAGGACAAGCGTGGAACAACTTAGACAAACTCATAGGTGTCATCAGGAAATAAAACCTATCATTAGAAAATATGAGTACTTTGCAAAATCATTGCTTCACATTTGTAAAATCTATACGAGATTTTTGGGGAGAAGATCACGTTACACATTACATGGTACTGATCTATTTCACTATATGGTACTTATCTCATTCATGATTATATTTATTTCTATTGATGTAAATCTTGCAAAGGAATATGAGAGCTTAAATATCAGGTCATCACAAGGCACGCAAAAATCACATTGGCAAACAAGAGGAGCATTTCGTAGAGTTACAAATCATGGAGGACATAATTCAAAAAATAAATATTTAGTTCAACTTTTTCAGTGGTTTTATTGAAGAGCACAATTTAGATATCAAGCCAAAAACTCGCCAATTGTTACAATATTTCGTAAGGCATTCAAATTCATAACAAAAGAGAGATCCTTGTAATATATCAATAATCTATTATAGAAGATTGTTTGGTTTTCATCATCATCCTCTTCAAGATTCAGACGGATGGTATTCATGTCATGAAGGACTAATCTCCTTTCATATGGATCCAAAAGTTCTAAATTTTTCTTTTTGCTCATATCAATGTAATCCGAATAAAAGGCCATTGAAGATGATCTTTTTGTAGTCTCATTGGGAGTATAATGACAAAATTTTACAGCAAATTCAATCCCAATCAATCCTAAAAGGGATGGAGGATGCACAAATAAAAGATCTACATCCAAACTATGAGCTAGAATCAAGACTAGTTACCAAAACTAGCAAATTTGGCATTTAACTCCACATTAGGCACATAGATTTTATCAAATGAACCAAAGTAAAGTACAACAAATTTCTCAGACCTGTAAAAAAGTTCAGCACCTTCCAATCCAAGCAATTAATGCATAAAAACACTCACATCCAATAGCTAGAACTCGCCACCAAAAGACAATGATGATAGAAGTGGAAAAACTCGATTTTTCTTGATAATTTGATGGAGATCCCATCATGTATTTATACATTTCAAGCTCGGATCTGAGCATATTAGGGCACCTCTGAACTTCTCATACCCTGACCCTAATATCTATCCTAATAGGTCATTGGATCCACCCTAACTTGGGGTCAAGATCTCGAGATCCAAAAACAATGAAAAACATGCTATTTTTAGATCCTAGAATTTCTCTAGCCTATCCAAACACATTTTTGCCTCATTTCAAAGATGCTATCACAATTTAATATGAGGAATGAACTTATTGGAAAGCATCCTATGTGATTTGGCACGTGTGGCATCTATTTACATGGCCATCTTGCCAAGTACAATGCATGTGACCAAAAATGGTCAAGCTAGAATTGTGAAATTTCAATACTCCTCCTCACAATCTAGCTAGATGGTAACATAGCTTTACTAATTAAGCCAAGGACTGATCTAAGCTTCAAAAAAGCATTCTTTTGAAGAGGCTTTGTCAATATATCAGCTATGCATTCTTCACTTGAAACATGCTCCAATGAGACCTCCTTAGCTTGGACCTTTTCTCTTACAAAGTGGTGATCAATCTCTATGTGTTTGCTCCTTGCATGGTAGATTGGATTGGATGCTAGGTGTTGGGCTGAGATGTTGTCATTGTAGATGAGTGGAATGACACCTGATCTGATCACTTTGAGCTCCTCAAGCAACCTCTTGATCCATAGTACTTCCTTGGTTGTGGTTGTTAGAGCCTTGTACTCGGCCTCGGTTGATGAAAGAGATATTGTTTCTTGCTTCTTTGATAGCCAAGAAACCACACCTTCTCCAATGTAAGTTGCAAAGGCACTTGTTTACTTTCTATCCTTCTTGTCCCCTGCAAAATCTGAATCACTAAAAGCATGCAAGTTAATGGATTCACCTCTATAAAGGATCCCAAAATCTAGTTGCCCGAGATGTATCTCCATATTCTTTTGGCACATTTCCAATGGATAACTAATGGATCTTGCATATTTTGAATAAGCTTGAAAACACTATAGCAAAGATCAGGTCTTGTTATGGTTATCCACATTAAAAGTTGCCTATAAAGGGTGATGTCCTTAAAGGATCTTTCATCCTGTTTATTGGTCACTTTTACATCATGCTCCATAGGAGTCTCTACATACTTACATCCATGCATGTTAAATATATTGAGTAATGAAATGGCATACTTAGATTCACAAATGAAGACATAATCTAAAGATCTAAGTACTTTCATGCCCAAAATGAAGTGCACAAGCCCGAGATCTACCATCTTGAACTCTTTGGATAGATCTAGCTTAGTTTTCTCAACACCTTCTAAATCATCTCCACTAAGTATGATATCATCAACATAAAGTAATAAAAGTACAATGCCTTTTGCACTAAATCTTATGTACAAGGTGGGATCATATTCACTAGGAGTAAATCCAATAGAGATAAGAAAAGTATTGAGCCTTGTGTTCCAAGTTCTAGAAGCTTGTTTCAAACCATACAAGCTCCTCTTGAGATGACACACCTTGTCTTCCATACCTTGCTTGATGAAGCCCTCGGGCTGCTCCAAGAATATATTCTCTTCAAAATGACCATTTAAGAAATCATTTGACACATCCATTTGAAACAATAACCAATCAAAGTGAGAAGCAAGAGCAATGATTAGTCTTATGGTGACCATCTTTGCCACAGGTGCAAAGGTCTCATCATAATCTATGCCCTTTGATTGAGGATACCCCTTGGCTACAAGCCTTGCCTTGTGCTTAGAAACACTCCCATATTGATTCAACTTGAGCTTAAAGACCCACTTACATCCAATTACATTCCTATCCAAAGCTAAATCAACAAGCATCCAAGTATCATTCTCCATCAATGCATTGTACTCATCACACATATTTTGAAACCACTCCTTTGATTCTAAAGCTTCACTAACATTTGAAGGCTCTTCAAAAGATGTGATAAAGGCATAAGAAGAAGTACTTTTCTCGGCTTTGTTACCCTTGTCCTTGTATGTGAGCCTTAATGGCTCCATCCTTGACCTTGTGGATCTTCTTGGTGTGCTTGGTGTTCTTGGTTCTAGCTCCTCCTCATGATCAAGCTCCTCCTTGATCTCGGGTACCTCTCTTCCAATAGAGTGGTTAGATGAATCATCTTCAAGCTTATGCATTCTAGTCTCATCAAAAATGATATCTCTCGAAATGACAACCTTTTGAGAAGAGGGAATGTAGATTTTGTAACCTTTGCTTGCATTGCCACAACCTACCATGATCCCCTTCATGGACGATGGATCCTCCTCGGTTCTTTTGTCCAAAGGGACACGTACATAGCAAATACATCCAAACACCTTCAAGCTTTTGAGATTAGGCTTTTCTCCATACAATAACTCATAAGATGTTTTACCATTTATAGAGCTACTTGAAACTCTATTACATAAGAAGTTAGCACATGTGAGAGCTTCTCCCCAAAAAGACTTAGGTAGGCATGCATCTAACCTTAGAGCTTTAGAACACTCACATAGTGTCCTATTTCTCCCCTCGGCCACCCCATTTTGTTGAGGAGTGTAGGGGCAAGATAACTCCTTCTTGATCCCTTCTTGATCACAAAAGTCTTTGAATTCATTGGAGATATATTCTCCTCCATTATCACTTCTAAAGAACTTGATCTTGTGATTATGATGCTTTTCAACAAAAGTCTTGAACTTTACAAAACTCTCAAAAACATGTGCTTTAGAGGAAAGTAGATATACCCATCCATATCTTGAGTAGTCATCTATAAAGGTGACAAACATTGTAGCTCCACCATTGCACTTTGTGCTAGCAAAATGCACATCCAAGTGGATCAACTCGATAGGATGACTTGTCTTTGTGATTGAACTTGAAAAAGGTAACTTGTGTGCCTTAGCCAAGGCACAAGCTTCACATACCCTTTCCTCCTTTTCCAAAGATCTTGGAAGGCCAAGAGCAAGATCCTCCTTGCACATAGCTTCCATGGAATTGGTGTTGATGTGACCAAGCCTCTTGTGCCACAAGTCAAATGTGGTCATCTTGGTCTCCTCGGCTACCATCACAACTTGGTTAGGATTTACAAAAGCATCAAGCTTAAATAACCTCCAAAACCTTGTTCCCCTTGCTATGATCATCCCACTTTTCCTAATGTTGCATACATTAGTAGAGAACTCCACAATGAAACCATGATCTAAAAGTTGGCCAACACTAAGCAAATTCTTAGTGATGCTAGCAATGAAGAGAACACCATCTATCTTAGTCTTCTTGGAGGATCCTAAGCATAAGGGAATATATCCCACATCTTTAGCTCCACATTCATGATCATTTGCTGTAAAAATGGACTTTATAGGTCCTACATAAGGTGTGAGTTGAGAAAAATACTCTCTTTTACCCGACATGTGGGAGCTAGCCCCACTATCTATCCATCAAGGGTCTTCACCTTTGACATTTGATGATGAAAAGGTTGACATCATGAGTGAGTCCTCATGATAGCTCTCTTCCTCTTGTCCAATGTTGGCTTGGCTTTGATCTTTCTTCCTCTTGAAGCATTCCGAGGCATAATGCCCCATCTTGCTACAATAGTAGCACTTTATCTTAGATTTGTCCTTCTTGAGCTTGACTTGTGATGATGAGGATGTGGATCCTCCTTTATCTCCATCCTTTTCTTGCTCCTTTTTGAATGCTCCTCCCTTGGTCTTTGCTTTGCCTTTTCTCTTGAAAAACAAGGCTTTGTCATCACCATCATTGATGGAGAGCCTCTCCATCCTTGATTTGATATGAGCCTTCCTACTCTCCTCGGTCATCAACACACTTTGAAGGTATTCAATTGTAGGCAAGTTTTCCATGATGGCATAGCTTTGGACAAGGTTAGTAAAATCACTACATAAGCCATTCAAAACTATTTGCACAAGCTCACTCTCTATAATAGGTTCACCAACATAAGTAAGCTCTCAAATCTTTGTTCAAATCTTTTACTCTCAAAACAAATTGATGTCCACTCTCACTCCTCCCTTGGAAGCATTGAAGAACTTGGTTCTTGAGGGAAAGTAACATTGAGGTATTCTTGGACTCATAGATCTTTTGAAGAGTCTCCCAAGACTCTTGGGCTGAGGTACATGCTCCTACTTCTTTGAGCAAATCATTTGCAACATTCATCTTAATACAATGAAGTGCAAGCTTGCACCTTCTCTTGTATTTAGTTGCTTCTTGTGGATGGATTGGCTCATCTTCCTCTCCATTCACAATATCCATCAAATCTTGCATGATAAGGATGGATTCCATTCTTAACTTCCAAATTGAATAATTTGAAGAGTTCAATCTATCACTAGAATCCAAAAGATAGGCACTTATGGATGCCATCTTCAATGATAAGGAGATAGATTCAAAGAAACAAGACAAATTGTACAAGATATGATCACTACTAGCTATCCCACTCTCTTTGGGACCTAAGATGAATCACTCTCTGATTTCTCAACAAGATCTAAGGTGATCTTGAGCTTGATCTATCTTCTAGATCCAAACTAGATTCAAACTTACTATAGATTTGATCAAACTAGTCTCCTCCTTGATCTCAACTTCACAAGAAGGGTGAATCCACCTATACTGAACCAAAAGCACTTTATAACACACAAATGTCTTACAAATAAATCCTCTTAAGTTCAGGTTGAATCATAAGGACATATTCAATCACCAACCTATCCAAAATCGAGTAGAATAGAAACAGAATTTTCACTAGTTTTGCATTTCTAGATGAAAACTCATCAAAACACTTAATCTAAACCTAAAAGGTGTATTTTAGGACTATAAGAAGCCTAAGAACGATCTAATTAAGCTCTCAAATGGCTGAACCAAACATCTAAAGAGTGGTGGCATTCAAATCCTTATGAAAATCTCTACTAGGAGACATGTACTCCAAGATTCAACTCATCAGAACTTTCTAATTTGGTTTGGTTGAATGGAAATGGGTCAATATCAATTCCTGCAGCTATAACTCAGCAAAACAAGTTCCCTTTGATCTATTATCACTCAAATGAAACCAAATTTGAAGGTACAATCACTAGATTAGCAACTAGTAGCAAGAGCAAAGCTAATACTACTCAAATCTAGGATCAAAGCTTGAGAAAATCAAATCTAAATCTCACTTTTGATTAGGCTCTGATACCATGACAAAATTTTACAGCAAATTCAATCCCAATCAGTCCTAAAAGGGATGGAGGATGCACAAATAAAAGATCTAGATCCAAACTATGAGCTAGAATCAAGACTAGTTACAGCAAATTTGGCATTTAACTCCACATTAGGCACATAGATTTTATAAAATGAACCAAAGTAAAGTACAGCAAGCTTCTCAGACCTGTAAAAAAGTTCAGCACCTTCCAATCCAAGCAATTAATGCATAAAAACACTCACATCCAATAGCTAGAACTCGCCACCAAAAGACAATGATGATAGAAGTGGAAAAACTCGATTTTTCTTGATAATTTGATGGAGATCCCATAATGTATTTATACATTTCAAGATCGGATCTGAGAATATTAGAGAACCTCTGAAATTCTCATACCCTGACCCTAATATCTAACCTAATAGGTCATTGGATCCACCCTAACTTGGGGTCAAGTTCTCGAGATCCAAAAACAATGAAAAACATGCTATTTCTAGATCCTAGAATTTCTCTAGCCTATCCAAACACATTTTTGCCTCATTTCAAAGATGCTATCACAATGTAATATGAGGAATGAACTTATTGGAAAGCATCCTATGTGATTTGGCACGTGTGGCATCTATTTACATGGCCATCTTGCCAAGTACAATGCATGTGACCAAAAATGGTCGAGCTAGAATTGTGAAATTTCAATATATAACTCCATTTTAATGGCCAAATCCCTTTTCACAAAAAAATATTTTATATGTTCTTCTGGCATACGTATGGCCTCCTCAACAAACAAATAATGACTTGATGGCCATTATGACGATGGTAGCATATGGATTAAAAGATGAATGATATATACAAATCTCATTATTTTGAAATTTTTTCAAATAATGAGATTGAGACACGTCATTTCTCCCGGCTGATACACCTCGGACGCCTCCATGTCTCATACCAAAGGCATCTATTTCAATAACATCTTTTAAAGGAGTCAAGGAAATAAATTTAGAATGATACATAAAATGCAAACTCAAACTTCAACACAATGTTTGAATCAAGAAAACTGCACAATATAAATACCAATATAATATCTATTTACCAAATCGTTATCATCGTATTCAATGACATTTGTTCTGCTAATGTCATGTCTTCCAATGGCCTCTACATTGCCTTAGGAGATATACCGAATCCTTGGGGATATTTTTTTTTGGAATTCCAAAAATTCCTCCTATGTAGGCAAAGTTTTTTTCATAGGCTTTCGATTTTTCAATAACGGTCTCCAATGCCTCATTGCCAGATTTTCAATTGCCATCTTTATTATAATCTATCTCACTTTCAAGGTCATTATATGTGTAATCAATAATGTCAAAAAAATTTGATAAATTTTGTACAAAAATTGGGAGGATTTCATCCTCTCTCATATTCAAAACATTTTTAGTATCATTAAAAGAAATATAACTCTCATTATTTATAAAATATACGAGAGCCATAGAAGCTTCAGATTCAACTCCTTTATCAGTATCTACTTCATCTACATCATTTGGAGCAAATGTCGATGCTTCAATCATGGAAATAGCAGAAGATCCAACAAACTCATCATCTGAAATTTCAACAGATATATAAAAGACAAATGCCATACCTTTGATTAGAAGGCGACATTTTTTTTTTTGTCAATATCACAATATATATTTCTCTTGAAATTTTCATGCAGGTTCGCATACTTTCTATAATGTTTGTGAGGACGGTTGGAAATGTAAAGGTCATGAAAATGAACGAAACAAAAACTATTGATATCCTTAACATGAGTATTAATAATTTGAGAAACATTATCAAGAAGAGCAAGTAGATTATAACAATTTTGATAAACTAGCTTATCGATATCAAAATGTGCAAAAAAAATACTTGAAAAATACTCTAGTTTTTCTGACTTTCAGTTTGTAATCATCTATATTCGTATGCGGTATCAGTTCAGTGCACCTAATGGAACTGCTCAGCTTCCCTCCCAGACTCCCGCGTGCCCATCCGATCTCGACTACTATCCAGACTTCCATTTGCGATATCGGTTCGGCATGTCCGACCTGCATTCTGATTCTGTGACTTCTATACACGCGCGTTGATCCGATATTGGGTCCTAATGGTGCACACAAAGCAGGGTATGCCCAGATGGGATATCGAGAACCACATTATGGAGGAAATTCGGTAGCTAGACCTCGTCAATCTGCCCTTGGATACCCGGAATGATTAGCCTTACCTGCCCCACCAAAGCACCCCGCTCCTCCTACCAATTTGATGGAACCAGAACCTTACAGAAGTGCCGAGCAATGGAACTATGGTAATGATCAAGAAGGTGAATCTTTAGAACAATATGCTATTTATGCTGCCGCGCAACAACAAGCATCTAGAAACTGGACTAGAGCACCACTTGGATGCTTTGCATGTGGAGAAAATCACAGAATTGTAGAATGTCCAAATAAAGAAAAATTTGTACCATTCTGTCGTGACTGTGGTTATGGGCATTGCTATAAGGAATGTCCAGCAAAATCGAAGCCACCACCGGCTACAACTCCTGTAAATTCGATAACAATCAAGCAAAGACCAGTAGCCTAGAATAAACCAAGTGTACCCTTGATGGTGGTCACTAGAGCACAGAAGCACAAAGGACCGGTAGCAGATCCAGTACTTGCTGATTCTATACCATTAATTGATATACCAATAGCATATGGAGTATTTCCAAATCTTCATGCAGAAAAAAGAAGATATCAGGATATGAGGCAGTGGATTAAACATCTGCAAGAAGAAGAGAACTTGAAGCTGCTAGAGCAATAGCCGAAGTTCGTTCTTTACAATTGCAGCCACCAGAAAATTCACGAACAAATATGAATACTCATTTGCATTATCATGAAGAGCCCTTCAAGATGACTGAACCAGAAGCACCGCAAACAGAACTGCTCATGAATATTTTGTCTAGTAAGATCAATATTTTGTTGGGAGAGTTCTTGAAGTTGGTGCCAAAAGCAAAAGAAGTATTAGCGCAAAAGTTAGCTCAAGCTGAACCAGAAGTTCATTGGGAGCCACTTTTTTGTGCTGGATTTGAAGAATCTAATGAAGTACTCCATGTCGAAGCAGCTTGGAAAAGTGAACAAAAAAATATCACATTGTCGATACAGCATAGACAATTTCCTGATGAAGCAGCTGTGATAGATGGCGGTTCGGGAGTTAACCTGATTTCTACAAAGCTATGTGCAAAATGAGGCCTTACAAAGATAAAGCTTGCGACTTTTGCCATTAAGCTAGCTGATCAAATGACAGTTCATTCGTGAGGAATGGTTGAATATACTTGTCAGAATTGTCGGAGTACAATTCATCATTACTTTCGTAGTAATGGACTTACCAAAAGCACCAAATGTCTACCAAGTCCTATTGGGACGCCCATGGTTACGAGTTGCGCAAGTAATTCATGATTGGGGTACCGGAAAAATCACTTTTGAAAATCGTGAATGTGCAGTCAAGGTTGATCCTGCAACTTGGACTATCAGACCAGTGGTTCAAAAAGAGGATGATGATTCATCAACAACGGATCATACTTGTGACCGGCCAGTAAAAAAATTTGGGAGTTCATTACGATTCTCAAACCGATACTGTCAACTGGAATGAAGCTCTTGCAATGATTGACTGTACAACATGATATATGTGTCAACAAGATAATCAGTCAGATTTGAGCGAGATTTTATTATTGGATCGAACCTTGGATATACCGACCACTTTTTCATTGAATGTGCTAAATGTATCTTGGATATCAATGGAGCCTATACCAGATTCAATTGAGGACGAACCCATTCCTGTGAGTCATGCCTTGACTTATGATGACAATGCAAAGCTTACTGATGAGCAGATTCTAAATCATATGGATCCGACCAGATTTGGAGTGCGTAATATTCCTGATGAACCAACAATAAAACCGCCAAAAGCAGTTATATTAAAGAAATACAGGATCATAGGGTCAATGACGAAGAAACAAGTCAAGCAACATTATAATACGGTTCTGAAATGGGCAAATCCTCCTCAAAAGATTGATTCAAACAATGTGCCACGGATCTAATAAAGAAAGAGCTTCAAAGACTGCTTGACGTTGATTTCATTTATGAGATCGATCATACAGAATGGGTTTCACCGTTTGTCATTGTTCCTAAGAACAATGGGAAATTGAGAATTTGTGTGAATCTCAAGGCCTTGAACAAAGTGACGTGGAAGGACCACTTTCCGTTACCTTCTACTGAAAGCATTTTGGACCGCTTGTTGGAGCGGAAGCTTATAGTTTTCTGGATGGATTTAGTGGTTGCAACCAGTTCATGATTGCACCTTCAGATAACCACAAAATAGCTTTTGCAACAGAATGGGACACCTATGCTTACCGTTTGGACTCTGTAAAGCACCAAGTTCGTTCCAAAGAGTAATGCAATTTGCGTTTAGAGATTATCTACAAAAATTTCTTGAAATTTACTTGGATGACTTTGGAGTCCATAGCACAGATATAGACCACCTGGATCGATTGGAGAAAGTATTTGAAAGATGTCGCAAGTATCAAATTTTCCTAAATCCAGAAAAATGCCAGATATGGGTTTCCCATGGAGTTGTGCTTGGGCATGTGATATCAAGACATGGCATTGCCACAGATTATTCTAAAATCAAGGTTATTGTGGAATTGCCACCGCCAACAACAATTCGTGGAGTTTATGTGTAAATGGGTCATGTCAAATTTTTATTATCTTCTTTGCGGATTTAGCAAGACCTATATACAAACTGCCTATTGTTCCTATTTGGACAGTAGAGGTGTTAGAAGCCTTTGAAAAACTAAAAAAAACATTAATTTTAGCACCGATACTGCATTCTCTAGATTGGACGATTGAGTTTCATGTTCACACTAATGCCTCGATCATAAGGCTCAACCTTATCGATTGATTGCAAGACAATTGTATTGTCGTGGATCAAACAATATTCTACATAGATGTGTTTTACCGCATGAAATATCAGATTTAATCACGTTTTCACATTATGGCATGGGCGGAGAACGCTTCTCTACAGATATTACTGTTCGCAAACTTTTGCAATCAGGTTGTTGGTGGCCTACGCTTCATAAGGACACAGAAAATTATATTCAGAAATGTGATGTTTGCCAGCGAGCACGATGACTACTAGACAGAACTATGAACTCTTTATTGCAAGCACCATTTGAAAAATGGGGACTGGATTATGTTGGTCCTATTCATCCTGCCGCGCGAGGATCTTAGGCCCGATACATTATTGTAGCAAATGATTATATGACCAAGTGGGTTGAAGCCAAAGCTGTCAAAGTTGTTGATGCAAAATCTACGACCAAGTTTCTCTATGAAAATATTATTATCAGATTTGGATGTCCGATCGAGATTGTAAGTGTCAGAAATGGTGAACTCTTGCAACTTTTTCGTGACGCAAAAGTCAATGTGCCTTGATTCGAAGGTCGAACAATTCGAGAAACAATTTGCGAAAGTCAACGTGCTTCCAGGATGAACGAAGGACGAATGATTCACAAACTATTCACAAAAATTAAACATGCCTCCAGGACCGCATAGTGACACAAAACGAAAAGAAACGAAAGAAACAAAAGAAAATGAAAGAAATGAAAGAGAATCTTTTGCGCTGGCAGCTGGTAGCTCAACGGGCTTGGAGTCTTAGTCTTCACGCCCAGCTGAAACGGGTAGCAATGACGGAGAGTAACTAATTAGTTGATTAGCGTTAACTACTCTTGTAATTCTATGTTTAGCTATCTTGTAAACTCCACGCAGTGGAGATATAAACTATTCTTATGGATCAAAATATATACAGTGAGACACATAGAATGTGCGTAAGTAGAGCAGAAAAAAAAGAGACTAGAAATACAATTAGCTGTGCATGAAAGTCTGCCAACGAGCAGAACACAGCAAAAAGAGCAGAGCGTCAGGCCGCCAACGAGCGAGACACTGACCATCTCGCTCTAAAAATTAAACTAATAATTGATTGCTCTATTTTTGTGCATCTCCTTGTCTTCCGCTATCTTGATTGCTGGAATGAAATCTATTTTGTGATCTATAGTTGCGTGTCTAGGTTCCGGCATGCTTTCGCACAAAAGAAAATCCAAAGAAATGAAATTGTTCGTGACAACGAAACAAACCTGTTCGCGACATAGTATCAGAGCTCCAGGTTATCACTACTGATATCTAAGCAGTGATTTTCTAGACAACACAATATGGCTACAACGATCCAGATAAGAGTAGCAATCAGTCTGGATGGCGCAAACTGCAGAATCTGGAAATTCAAAATCAAAACTTTCTAGGGCGAAGGCATCTGGTCGGTGACCGAACTCTCAGAGGTGCAGCCTCCAGAGGGAGAACCAAGGAGAGCTGAATGGATCAAAAAGGATGAGCGTGCAATGGCGATCATCATTTCATCCATTAACAAAGATCTACTCATGCAGATTGAAGACTGCGAAAGCAGCCATGCAGCATTGGAAAGATTCAAACAGAAGTACGAAGTGAGGACTGTAGCTTTAGTGATGCATCTTCACAATCAGCTACAATCCATACGATGGAATGGCAACCAGTTGGACCAACACATTGAGAAGATCAGAATGATCTTCGCTCAACTCGCTGCATCAGGACAAGAGCACCAGGATTCATCTCCAGAACAGCTGATGTACTTCATGAAGTCTCCACCGATGTCTTATTAGCCGCTGAGAATGCTCATACTGAGTCTACCAGATATGACATTCGACAAAGCAGTCAGTCTTGTAACTGATAAGAGACTAATGAGGGATGAAGGGGAAGGAAGCAGTGATCAGGAGAAGTCCTCCTTCACGAAAGGAAAGAACAAAAACAAGAACAAATCCAGATTCGAGAAGACGAAGTTTTCGAATCAACAATCTTCTTCCTGTGATCACTATCACAAACCAAGCCATATAGCCAACAAATGCTGGTTCAATCTAGCAATACCTTGCATGCACTGCAAGAAGAAGGGGCACTCTGCATACGATTGCAGATTCAACCCAAAAAGGAAGAACAAGGCTGAGAAAGCAAATGTTGTAGAGTCATCCAAGGATGCTGAGAGAGGTGAAGCCTTCACAATACTTGATGAAGCTTCAACGAGCTACACTGAACAAGACTACGATGTAGTCATTGATTCAGGAGCAACATCACACATCACCTACAACAAGAAGATCTTGATCGACTTCAGAGAACTATAAAATAATAGAGCAGTGATTCTAGGTGATGGGAGCAGACACGATATCAAAGGCATCGACACTCTACAACTGCGAACATTGTCAGGTCAATCAGAGCTGCCAGGAGCACTCTACGTGCCTTCATTGAAAAAAGGTCTGTTATCAGTCTCCAAGATGGTAGATCTTGGAATTTGAGTTCTATTCGATGGCAACACATGCCGCATGATCGAGAAAATGACAAACAAGTTGCTGACGGTCGGATGCAGAGAAAGAAACCTCTACCAGGCCAAGATGATCAGCAACTTTGATAGCATATTAAATGCATCAGAAAATGAAGATCAGCTTTGGCATAGGAGAATGTATCATCTGAACATGCAGAGCTTGTATGACATGTGCAAGAAAGACATATCACAGGTCTCAAGATATCAAGGCCCGAAACTGAGTTCTGCAAAGCCTACCAGAAAGGAAAACAACATCGAAATCCATTCACACATGAGGAAAGAAGAGCCAAGGAAGTTCTTGAGTTCGTCCACTCCGATGTCTGTGGACCGAGAAAATGGATTCGCTCTCAGGTTTGAGGTACTTTTTGACGTTCATAGATGATTACACCCAGATGACTAAGATCTACTACCTAAAGAAGAAATCTGAAGTGTTTGATTCCTTCAAGAAGTTCATGGCATTTGCAGAACGACACACCTCAAAGAAGATTCAGATCATCAGATCTGACAATGGAGGTGAATACAAAAGCAAAGAATTCTCAAAATTTTGCCAAGAACAGGGGATAGAACATCAGTTCACTCCTGCGTACACACCAGAATATAATGGTGTCGTGGAAAGAAGAAACAGGACGCTAGTCAAAGGAGCCAGATGCATGATGGCACAGGCTCAATTGCCAAGTCAATTATGGGCTGAGGCAATAGCTACAGTTGTACACCTGCAGAATAGATCAACAACAACAACGCTGGAAAACAAGACACTGTATGAGATGTGGATAGGTAGAAAGCCTGATTTAACATACGTATGCGTATTTGGATGTGCAGCATACAAGCACATTTCAAAAAAGAAGAGAAGCAAGCTTGATGATAATCAGAGCAAACGATCATGGTCGGGTACTGGAACAAAGTGTACAGACTCTAAAACCCAACCACGAAAAAGGTTGTTTCGAGTAGAGATGTGAAATTCGATGAGTCCACATTCCCTGGACTGAAAGACGAAAGAGACCATGAGATCTTCACACTGCTACCAATTCAAGAGGGAGATCAAGGACAAACGTCAAATCAGAACGTTGAGCCACAGACTCCAGAGTAGTAGGAAGCAGAAGATCAACCCCATGAACAAGAAATGTTCGAGCAACGACAAAACGAACCCAAAATGTGAACAAGACAAAGAAGACCTCCAGACTGTTATGCTGACAATCTTCAGTGGAGAGAAGACACGCAATTTGAGTACTGTAGATTCACTGAAGAGCCTACAACATATCAAGAAGTTGTCCAGAGTCTAGAGGGAGAATTCTGGAAGCAGGCAATGTCAGAGGAGATCGAGTCGATGAGGCAAAACGAGGCATGGACACTAGAGCCACTGCCAGAAAACAGAAAGATCATCGACTGCAAGTGGGTATACAAGAGGAAAATGAAATCAGATGGCACCGTTGGCTGTTACAAGGCAAAGCTTGTCGCGAAGGGCTACACACAAAAATATGGTGTTGATTTTTTTGACACATATTCGTCGATGGTCCAGATAACAAGCATACGACTACTCCTTGCATATGCCACACAACACAATCTGGAAATTCACTAGATTGATGTGAAGACAACCTTTCTCAACAGAGATCTAGAGGAAGAAATCTTCATGAAGCAACCTAAAGGATTTGAAGACCCCGACAATCGACAATATGTTTGTCGGTCACAGAGGTGCATTTATGGTGTAAAACAGGCATCACAAGCTTGGTACAAGAAGCTTGGTAGTCTTTTGAAGTCTCTAGACTTCAATCCTACACAATCGAATTGTAATGTCTACATAAAAAGAGTAGAAAAAGATTTTGTGATACTGACTATTTTCGTGGATGATTCCCTGATGATAGGAAATTTCGTGACGCTGATTAAAGACACAAAAAGTCAGATTTTTGAAAATTATGAAATCATAGACCTAGGAGAAGCAACAAAATGCCTCAGGCTGGAGATCAGAAGAGATCGAATAAAAGATGAAATGCACCTGAGTTAGTATGAATATGCCAGAAAGGTGCTCAAGCAGTATCACATGATGGACTGCAAAGAAAAGGCCACACCAATGATAGCTGGAGCCAAGCTGACGAAGCAGGATTGCCCAAAAATAGAAGAGAAAGAAAAAAGATGGTAGGTATACCCTACCAAAACCTAATCGGTAGTCTGATGTACCTTACAATTTGTACCAGACTTGATCTAGCTTTCTCTGTTTATACCTTAAGCCAATTTTCTTCCAATCCTGGCATGGCACATTGGCAAATGGGAAAACGAATCCTACAATATTTGAAGGGGTTAACCTACAGAGCAGAAAACGAAGAAAAAGGATTCGAGCTGCACCACTACAGTGATGCAAGCTGGGCGAGCTGCAAAGATGACAACAAGTCCATAACTGGAGGATGTACAATAGCGTGTGGAACTGCAATCAGTTGGATATGCAAAAAGCAACTTTGGTAGCTCAATCCTCTTGTGAAGCCAAATACATCACAACTTCAAAGGTGGCAAACGAGGTAGTGTGGCTGCAGATGATGCTGGAGGCATTCCGGATACCACAAGGTGGACCATGCATGATGATGATGGACTCTCAGAGTGCCATTTATGTATCCCAGGATCCTGTCTTCCATTCAAAGACAAAGCACATACCTCTGAAGTACCATCACATCCGACATTTGATCTCGAAAGGAGAGCTCCAGGTCCAGTACATAAAATCTGAAGACATGATTGTAGATCTGCTCACAAAGCCGCTCGACAAGCCACTCTTTGCAAAGCAAAGAAAGACAATTGGATTGAACATGCAAAGTTGGAAGGTTCAAGAGGGAGTGTCAGAACATGCCTTGACTCGAAGGTCAAACAATTTGTGAAACAATTCTCGAAAGTCAACGTGCTTCCAGGACAAACGAAGGACAAATGATTCGCAAACTATTCACAAAAATCAAACATGCCTCCAGGACCGCAAAAATCTCAAAGCGACGCAAAACAAAAAGAAATGAAAGGAAACAAAAGAAATGAAAGAGAATCTTTTGTGCGGCCAGCTGCCAGCTCAACAGGCTTGGAGTCTTAGACTTCACGCCCAGCTGAAACGGGTAGCAACGATGGAGAGTAACTGATTAGTTGATTAGTGTTAACTACTCTTGTAATTATCTGTTTAGCTATCTTGTAAACTCCACATAGTGGAGATATAAACTATTCTTCTAGATCAATATATATACAGTGAGACACAAAGAATGTGCGTGAGTAGAGCAGAAAAGAAAAAGACTAGAAACAAAATTGGCTGTGCATGAAAGTCTGCCAACGAGCAGAACACAACAAAAATAGCAGAGCGTCAGGCCGCCAACGAGCGAGACACTGACCATCTCGCTCTAAAAATTAAACTGATAGTTGATTGTTCTATTTTCATGCATCTCCTTGTCTTCTGCTGTCTTGATTGTTGGAATGAAATCTGTTTTGTGATCTTTAGTTGCGTGTCTAGGTTCCTGCAGGCTTCCACACAAAAGAAAATTCAAAGAAATGAAATCGCGACAACGAAACAAACCCATTTGCGACAGTCAGTGACCGGGGTACACATTTTGTTAATCAAACGATAAAGTCTTTATAAAGGAACTTTTTTTTATACACAAATTTAGTACTCATTATCCTAGAGGGAATGGCCAAGCTGAATCTTCTAATAAGATTCTGTGCACTATTATGACGAAAACTATTGAAGCGAGCCGATCTGATTAGGAACATAAACTGCATGCAACATGATGGGCATTCAGAATCGCTTACAAAAGTAGTACAAATCGAACACCCTTTCAACTAGTTTATGGTCAAGATGCTGTCATGCCGATTGAATTTTTAATACCATCTCTACGCATAGCAGCAACAGAGCAGTTAAATGATGATAAGTCTTTACAACTACGTCATGAAGCGTTGCACGAATTGTGTGAAACAAGATTGATGGCAGTTCATGCGTTAGCAGCAGAGAAAGCCCGCCGTAAGACATGGCACGATCGTCGATTACACAGAAAGGATCTGAAAGCAGGAGATCTTGCACTGATGTACAAAATCAAGCTGGTCAAGGGAAAATTGAAGTTTACCGATGAAGGCCTGTATAGAGTAAAGGAAATCCTGAACTATAGAGCAGTGATTCTTGAGCACTTGGATGGAAACCGGTTTGATACTCTTGTGAATGGCAGCCGATTACGCAAGTTTTGACAGCCTGCTCCGCCAGTTTAGCAAGCATGATCCAAATGATTTTTTTTTTTATTTGTTTTTCAATTTTTTTGTTCTCACTAGTTAATTGTTAATTTCGTTTGGAAAAGACAGTATTAAAATGTCAAAATTAGGTTGGCTATAGGTTCAGATCTTGAAAGTTGCATTTATGACAGTACTTGGGCGAAGGTTCATCCTTCGCCAGACCTGAAAAACATTCGCCGGATAGGTTCAGAGCCTCAAAAACCTTCGCCGAGATTTTATAGTCTTTTTTCACAGTACTGAACAAGCCTATAAATTTTTGTTCAGCTTTGATCAGCCAAACTAGTATTCTCTGTAATGGACCCTCCAAATTCACCTATAAGTTGGCTGAATTTGATTCATTCCTCACGTGTAGCGAAGCTCTTGACAATTTTTCCAGCGACCAAAGCCTTCAAAACTTTCTGTTTTATTTTTTATATACACTCGCGCCTATTACTTTCAGTTTTTCTTCTTTTTCCATCATGTCTTCCACATATATGTCTCAGTTGCCGCGTTACACTATCCATCGTGATGTCCCATCTGCAACGGATATCATGATCCTTCCTAGTAAAAGCATGGTCACTCAGTGGATGACCCATGCGGAGCCTCTGCTTAATGCAATGGGTATTTATGAGAGAGTCTTCTCGGGGAGAATCAACATGGATTTTATCACTCTTGCCTTCAGTACTTGGAAGGAGGAGATATTCAAATTTTACATTACTTTCCAGGGAGCCACACACAAGGTGCACGTAACGGAGGCCGCCCTTGCTACCATAGGGATAGCATCTGGTACCCAAGCCTCACCAAACCATAAACAAGCCAAACAGGCTATTAAGCCTTATATTGACATTACCAATGATCTGCACTGGATAATGACGGCTATCTTCTAGAGGCCATTACTGATCCTGACATTCAGTTGCTCAGCTCCTCAACAATTTCCTGATGGTTGGCAACTTCAAGATAGACCGTATTACTTCCCAAATTTTGCATAGGATAGTTGAGTCTCACGCCAAGATAGCCAACGCTCCTCTGGAACCATATAACTGGTTCAAGACCATTTTTGGAGAGCTCAAATGAGCCATCAAGAGCAATACCAAGTAGCAATTTGCTGCTGGCCCTATGTTGTCACTCCTAGCAGCCTCCCACCTTGAAAATAAAATCCATGGTTTTTGTATAGATTTCGTGCTTTCTATCTATGAAGAAGCACCGACCGAGTCATCTCAACAGGCATCCAGTTCACATAGTCAACGTCATCCACGCAGCGAGATCGTCATTCCTGACTCGCCTTCCGCGTCACGACGTCGTACTAGGCAAACATCTTCAGTTGCGCTTCCACCCCCTGCTGCTATTCACACTGAACTACCTATTCCCCCCGACTCTGATGCTTCCCTCACCTCTGCTTCTTCTCAAGGACAGTCTGTGACCATTGGGGCTACCATTCCCATCACAGTTGCCCAGGCTGCCTCACCTCCACACACAGGAGTTGTTTTTCCAAACACCCAATATTTCATGGACATGTTCCGACCCCCTTGGGGTCTCAGAAGTTTTTGTAATGCCCCAGAGCTCTGTGTCCTTTAAACTCCAATCCCTTGGAAGAGGATTCGAACAGTACCATGATACTACGACTGGTTTTGCAGACTCTTTTCAGATTAACCAGCAACATCAAGCTGAAGCCGCACCAGCCACAATTCGGGTCGAGCAAGCTGTCAAATCACCAAAGCGGTTCGACGCCACAGTGCCTGAGGACTATGAAGAAGAAGACCTCTTTGAAGAAGAAGAGTTACAAGCACCTGCTCCACGCCAACCAGGGACAGTACCACCAGGTCCTTCTGCTGCTACCACCTCCACAACAATAGATTCTTGTGATGCTCTTGGTTTAGTCTCAAGCCTTGCGCAAGTGATCCAATCTATGCTGGATAAGAAAAAGAAATGGAGCAGCGCATCTCAGATATGGAATCTGAGAATACACTCATCAGCCAGAGAGTCATTCAGCTGGACAAAGAGTTGAAGATCGCCAAGCAGCATGAAGCTAAGTCTGAAGCTGAGAAGAAGAAGGCACAACAATTGGCTGATCGCCTAGAGGATTATGTCAGTTTCCTACAGAATGCCCTCACAACCACCCAAGATCAAGTGGACAAGGCCATGCATGATGCAAATCAACAAGTGCAGCTGCTCCAGGATCAACTGCAGATGGTTGAACAAGATTGCACATGTCTCCAATGTGAATAAGATGCGACCACCCTTGAGCATGACGCGTATCAGACACAAATACTTGATCATTCGGTAACTCCAACGAAAATCGCGTATTTGTTTGAAAAGGTTGAGACCTATAAAGTGGCCCTTTAAGGATTCCAAGGCCGCTTTGACAGATTCAAGGGTACAACTTCAATTGAGTTGGCAAAGGCCAAATCAACCATCAACGAATATGAAAAGGCTGCTGCTCAGGTGTTGGAAGCCGGGCCTCAAATTTCAGTTCCGGTCATGTCGCAGTTCTCTTCTCAGCACCAAGCTGATGCACCTACGGATACAAGGTTGGATTCGGGCATGGACCAAGGTGGAACCCCTGAAGTTGCAGAAGAACAGCCAGCTCCACATGCAATGCAACCAGGTCCATCTTCATCAAGGACCACACCATTGTTCAGAAGACCAATCAGCGTCAAGATCTAGAGATTTTTAGCGCAACATCCTCATGAGTCCTCGCATGGTGGTTGGGTCCTCAAGTTTAAGACCTCTGAAATAGAGGCCGACAAAGAGATGGATAAAATACCCACATTGGGAGAGCAGCCAGCTTGGAGAGTTACAGCTTTTGAGAAAACTCCGGAATCCATCATCCTTGATTAATAACATGTACTTGTGTTTTTTTTTTTTTGTTCAAATATTCGAAGGTCTCCCCAATGGAGATAATGTATTTTCGGCAGGAGACAATAAAATTTGTGATCAAAAATTCATATCTTGTTTCAATTACAGAGTGTTCTCCACCGAAGTTACTTCCAGCTGGACAAATGGATTTAGAGATCATAGAACAAAATGACCCTCAACTTGAACAATGGTACTCAAGTTGAGCGGTTCATGTATTATCAATCAAAATGTGTACAAAAAATTATATGACATAATACAAATTTACATTGTTCAAATTCTATGGATCTTCAATTTCGATGTTCCTATGTCTTTTTATATGCTCTTCCTGCCTTGCCCGCACAAGAGAAATTGTTTAAGTTCATTTATCTTGTAAAATTGATGAACTAAGAAATTAAAAAAAATGGAATTTTTCATATGGCATAACGTACATTGACACCATTCAATCGAAATTGATAGTACTAAAGTAGATCGAATTGCAACATGTCTAGTTCCAATCGAATGTGATTGAGACACCAATCTTTCTCAACCTCGACCATAGCAAGAATGTTGTCATTTCTTTTCACTGTTATTTGAAGTCGCTCTTGATGGTTTATTGCAAAATCTTGTCACATGGCTTCCACTCATTTTTGCATTTTATCCATCTTCTATAATACGACAACAAAGTGTTTAAGCATTTGTTTTTCGATGTGATATCTAAATGTCATTGACGAGTTACATACTCTACACTCAACTTGCTGATTTTGTTTTGTATCCCAACCATCATCCAACAACTCACCGATTATTTCATCACTCAAATCCTTACAAATAAACATTGTTTTCATTCACCGAACATTGCATTTGGAAAAAAAATCAACAAAAATAGAAAAAGGGAGATACCAACTTAATCTATTATTCTTTGAACCAGTGCTATATTTTAATATACTCTGAATATCCATATGAAGTCTAGATCGAAAACTTTTTGAAATTGCTGTATTTGGAGAAATCCATTCCTCACTCGAAAAATCTAGTAGAGGATATGGCTCTAATCTACCCACTAAACCATTTCTATCAGGAATATAGGTGTGATCATAAAAAAAATCCCCGACTCTAAAAGGGATTTTGGAGATCTACCTCTATATTTGTAAAATACCAATATCAGAATGTATGACATCAATTATTTCTGCAATCGATTGAACTGGTTTCATTCAACAAAATTTGATGGATACAAATCTGCAAAACCAACAAAACTATCGTGAGAAAAATTTGATATAAAGAAAATGCTAATACTAAAGAAATTTAATCTGCATATGCACATACTAATCGTATACTTACAATTGCATTTTCTTCTATCATTTGGATTCAAATCCTGAATGTTGAGCTCTTTGTGAAGCATGCTGAACTAAAACTTCCGTGATAGATTGACCGGTAGCTGATACTTTGAAATCCATTATCCTACCTTTCCAAGAGCTTCTATATATGTTATTTGATCTTTTTCTTTTTCAGAAAGCGCCTTTTGAGGATGGATGCATCAAGATCCATTGATATTTATGATATATTCTTGGTATCCATTGATCTTCTGCATTTTTTTCATTGCAAATATTGATTGCATCAATGGTTCCTCTTGGTCTCCGATTATGTGTAGCCATTAGTCCAAAATATGTGTTCGCAAGAGAATGAAGAGAATGAGAGGTAAACCTATGAATGACAATCCAAAATGTCTATGAAAGCTATGAACAAAGAGAACGAGAGGTATACCTAAGAATGACGAGAAGTTTCTAAACTACAAGGATTAGTTAACCATAGTTTATGACTATTGATGTCAAATCAACCTCGAGTAATCCTGGGACACTTATCTTTGAAGAGTTTAGTTCCAAAATACATTGAAGAATTAATGGGGCTAAACTAGGTTGTGCTGTATTTTTTAAGTATATGTTCTAAGTACCTACTTCCTTCAATTGAAGATTTAAATGGAGTCTTGGTTGCCGAGGATTGTAGGAAACACATTTTGCTTCATAGGTTTGGCAACATGAAAATTCATTATGCTAGAGAAAAGGCTATGTTCATCAAACACAAGGACAAATACAAGGGAAAGAAGACCAAAAAGGAGCAGCCCTAGGAAGATGGAGATCTAGCTTCCACTTCATCGTCATGCAAGAGCAAGAGCGAGAAAGACAATAACTAGTTATTGTGAATTTATTGTGGCAAGAAAGGCTACTTTGCATTCGAGTGTTATAAGAAGAAGCATGCACAATCCAACCAAGAAAATGTTGTTGTCAAAGGTTGAGGTACATGATGAACCTTTAATGATGTCTTCATTCTCATCATCAAGTTTTAGAGGAGAAAATTCATGGTCGAAATATCAACTCCCTATGCATTAATTGTGGGGGAGAATTCATGGCAAACGAAATGTCTGACTATTTTATTTCTTGTGGCATACGTCACTAATTCACCACCAACTAAACTCCACAACAGAAAGAAGTAGTTGAAAGAAAAACTCATACATTATTGGATGAAGCAAAAGCGATGCTTTTACACAGTCATCTATCCAAAAAAAAATTGGGTTGAAGCTATCTCTATTGCTTGTTATCTACATAACATTCAAGTACTAATGCTATCAACTCCAAGACTCCTTTCAAAGCTTATTATGGGTACAAGCCAAGCTTGAAGCATCTTCAAGTTTTTGGATGTCTATGCTATATACAAATCTCTTTTGATCTAAGAAATATACTTGATCATGTTAGTTGCAAGAATATTTTTACTGGCCACTCTACATTTCATAAAGCCTACAGAGTCTATGACATAGCTTCAGGACAAGTCTCGGTCAGTCAAGATGTAGTCTTCTTAAAAGACAAATTCTATGATTTCAAGCAAAAAGCAGCCAATACAAGAGTCTGTTCCAACTGTGAAGAATAAAAAGCCATCCAACACACCATTGAGGATGATGAATCAAGATTGAGGTTGTCATAATGTCAAAATTAGATCTCATACTATTTTGCTTGTTTTGTGTTTCTCTCTCTAACCCGAGTTTGGAGTATATTTCATACATTTAATGCTTGTGTACTTTCCCCACACGTGTGAATATTCTGGATGTTTCACATGGTATCAGAGCCATACCAAGCTTTGATTGCTATTCAAGCTAGCAAGTTGTTTACCACTTTTCTACTGTCTAGTATTGAATAGTTTTTGGATCAAAGAGATTAGAATTGATATTTTCAAATCTAAATACAAGTTGTACGGAATTCTAAGAGTTCACAAGTGTGAAAATCAGAGTACTTCATTTCATTCTATCTCATTGATGTTAGATCCAAAGTAGTGACATTATAGCTCGTTAGAAAGCTAGAAGAGTCTACTTTTCGTAGCAATCAGTTTCAAATCAATTTGATGAGCCTAGTAGGAGTTATAAGCTCTTAAAGAATGGTAGGTAGTGACCCAAAATCCGAGTGGATACTTTTTGGTTTGATCAATTTGATTGCTAATTCATCATTCCCTTTTTGGTTGTCAATCATAGATAAAATTGAATAAGACAACTTTGTGTAGTCATAGTCACATCATTTTACACAAGACGGTTGTGTTTGAGTTGCATGTGAGATCCTAGAGTGTTTTTCATTCTTTTGAAACTCGTGGAAAAATTTGACATCAAACTTGTTAGTGCTTCATCTATAGATAGAAGATAGATTCAAATGCAAGTTGATTGATTCTCTATTGTGAGCTAGATCTCACATGTTTTCTTGCAAGTATTCAATAGGTTGGATCAACGTACCAAGTTAGATCCTAGGTTGAAATAGAAGCAACACATTCAATTCCATTTTCCTCTTTAATTACAAGGAGTCCTCACATTCATGGCATTTGTAGGAGGTTATCTCTTAGAAGCTAGTGAGAGACTGTCTACCTCTAACTATTCAGTTTGGAAAGTTAAAATAGAATCTTTATTGGTTCTTCAAGATGTAATGGACATAGTGTTAGGAATTGAAGTAGAACTTGAAGCTCTTAATGAGGCTCAAAAGTTTAAGAAGAGATCAAAGAATACTCTTCATATTATAAAAATGAATGTATTTAATGTGATACTAAGAGAGATTAGTTCTTGCAACTTGGCCAAAGAGGCTTGGGAAATCCTTAAGACTATCTATGAAGCAAAGAACACATAAAGACTTCTTACACTTAGAAATCAAATATTCCTAAGTTATCAGAGAGTTGATGAGAATGCTTCAAGTTATGTCATGAGAGTTAAAGATCTTCACAAAGAGTTAGCATGCATAGGTGATACTCTAAAGAACAATGAACTTGTTCAAGTATTCCTTAATGGATTAAGAGATGAGTACAAAAACATTGTGAAAACTTATGCTATCAGGAAGGAGCTACCATCTTTGGAGACTCTTAAAGGAGTTCTAATTGCTGAAGAGTGCAAGCAAGAGAACAAGATGCTGAGGATCAACAAACTCTCAAGGAAGGATGGAGGAGATGGCAAAGCTCTCTTTGCCAAGGACAAGTCAAGAGGAAGGAGGAAGAACCAATATTCTCAAGCCTTCACCAAGGACAAATCAAAGGACAAAGACTATGGAGGAGTAGAAGATGATTCAACTCATTCTTCTATATTCAAGAAGAAGACTCAAGAAGAAGAATCATAGAAGATTCACATGCAAGTGAAGGAGAAAGATCTCTCATGATGTCTAATTTTTCCTCTACTTCTTTTAATGATGTATCTTGGTATATTGATAGTGGTGCATCATCACGCATGAGTAGCACCAAGAGTTCTTATATTTCTATTGAATCTTGTCAAGAACTTAAAGAATCAATATACATTGTTGTTGATGATACATGTTATATTGAAGGAGTTGGATGTATATTCTTGAATCTTGCATTTTCAATGAGTTTTATACTTTCCAATGTACTATTGCTTTCCCAATCTTATTGATGGTTTCACAAGTAACCAATGGCTATGTCTTGTTTCTTCAAGTTTTATGGTGCATGTGTATTTTCCATTATGCAAAACTTTGTGAAGTTATGGACCTATTGGAAGGAATGCACTATATGGAGTCTTGTTCAACCATATGCCTAAGGTTGTGTACCTTAGTGTTCTTGATGGTTATTGCTTTGCATGTGTTTTTTGGAAGCAAGGAAGGATGGTGATCCAAGTTTATGGATCATGGTAGGATGCTTATCCACCAAGGAGGTCTATAAGGCCATTATATTCTCTATCTTGAAGGTGTTTGAGTATGGAGATTTGATTGTTTATAAAGGTCTATATTCAACCTTGGAAGGCGCTGAGAGCATAGTATCTCAAGATGCATCACAAGTTTTTCTATGGATAATGGTCAACTTATGATAGGGTCGAGGTTTGAGGAGTATCCTCAACATGAGAATCCAAGGGGATCTTCATTGTACAAGGCCGAGTCCTTGTGGCTCTTTATTCATGAAAAAGAAAGGATAAGATTAGGTGGTATTCATTCCATAATACTCACCTATGTTTCTGTTTCTTCATTTGATGTGTTATCTTGCTAAGGTGAGATTTTGTCATCTCAAAGATTAAGTAAGACTATTCTAGTTTTGAATGAAGCCATTAGTTTGGAATTAGTTCTGGTCATTGGTGACTTAATTATGTTTCCAAGTAATCAAGAAAGCAAGATATTGTATCATCATTTGTGTGCTCTTAAATTGAGTAAGAGCAAGAATAAGAACAAGCTCAAACATATTGAAAAATATGTTTGTTCATGTGATGAGGCATGTTGTAAACTTCTTTTGAGGTCAAGTGAAGCATCCAATGAGGACACTTACACCCTTAAGAAAGTATTTAGCCTCAATAAGATCAAGTTAGAGTTTGGTTTCAAGATTAGATCCTTTTTAGATAGAGTTCATAGTGTTTGGACTAGTAAAGCTAGTGTGCTTCATCTTGATTATTGCTCTTGTTTTGATCTTGATCTCTATGATTTTTGTGATCATAATGAGGCTTGGAAGCCTCGGATTTCTACTTTTTTCTTGCAGCCATCTTCATGCAAAAAGATTTCTCAAATCCAAGATCAATATCAAGCATGGAGGAGGCATATCAAAATAGTAATAGATTGGTGGAATATTTTTCAAAGGTGTTTGGAAGAGATTTCTATCAAAGAGATCTTATTATGGTTCTGGTAAGGGTGCTGCTATGATGGATTCTTTGGATGATCTTCAGTTCAAATTCAAAGCAAATAATCCACACAAAAAGTATCTTCATCAACATTGGACCAACCTTGGAGTATTTCAAGATCAAATGTTCAAGTCAATTTAACAGCTTTTTAGAAGTGTCAAGAATAAAAAGCCTACATTGTCAGAAATTGTGAACTCCTGCAACTTTGTCACAAACATACCCCGAAGGTTGAAGGAAAAGTATTTTAGATTTGACCCTAACAAACACAAAACAAAAGACACGAAACGAAGATGAAGGAAAACAATTCACGCTGCCAACTGGCAGCTCGCCGAGCGTGGTATATTGTGCTTCACGCTCAACTGAAAGAGTTAGCGATAATAGAGAATAACTAACTAGTTGATTAGCGTTGACTTGTCTTGTAATTCTCTGATTAGCTATCTTGTAAACTCTACACAGTGGAGATAAATACACTTTTTAATCAACACGAAACTAGAAGATAGAGAGATGAAAAATAGCGAGAATAGTTGTGCATGAAAGTC
Organism: Diphasiastrum complanatum; assembly: GCA_029204225.1. Taxonomy (NCBI): domain Eukaryota; kingdom Viridiplantae; phylum Streptophyta; class Lycopodiopsida; order Lycopodiales; family Lycopodiaceae; genus Diphasiastrum; species Diphasiastrum complanatum. Next base: position 49,398,905 of record CM055106.1, read on the forward strand.
TGCCAACGAGCAAAACACAGCGATTGAGCTGAGTGTCAGGCCGCCAACGAGCGAGACACTGATCAACTCACTCGAATACTCAGAAACCGATAATACGAATTGCTCTCTTTTCCATCTCATCATTCTTGTCGTTTTGATTGCTCGAATCTTTTATGTTTTGTGATCTGTAGTCATTTGTTTAGGATCCTGAAGAACTTCCACAAAAGAAAAACAAAACGAACATGAACAGAACAGGATTCGCGACAGATTCGCGACATGGTATCATAGCATTGAGGTTATCACTACATGATATCCAAGCTGTGATTCTCTAGGCAACACAATATGGATACAACGATCCAGACGAGGATAGCAATCAGTCTTGATGGCGAAAACTATAGAGTATGGAAATTCAAAATCAAAACACTTTTGAAGGGTGAAGGCATCTGGTCAGTGACCAAACTCACAAAGGTACAGCCTCCAGAGGGAGACTCGAGGAGAGCTGAGTGGATCAGAAAAGATGAACGTGCAATGGCGATCATCGTTTTGTCCATCAATGAAGAAATACTCATACCAATTGAAGACTGTGAGAGCAGCCATGAAGCATGGGAAAGACTAAAGCAGATGTACGAAGTGAGGACTGCCGCTTCAATGATGCATCTTCACAATCAGCTGCAATCCATATGATGGGATGGCAACTAGTTGGATCAGCATGTTGAGAAGATCAAAATGATCTTCGCTCAACTCGTTGCATCTAGACAGGAACACCAGGTCCCAGCACCACAACAACTGATGTACTTCATGAAATCCCTACCTGCGTCATATCAACCGTTGAGAATGCTCATACTAAGCCTACCAGATATGACATTCGAGAGAGCAATCAGTCTTGTCGCTGATGAGAGACCGATGAGGGACAAAGGAGAAGGAAGTAGTGATCAAGAGAAAGCTCTTTTCACGAAGGGAAGGAAAAAGAACAAGAACAAGTCTAGATTCGATAGGATGAACACAAAGTCTTCGAGCAGAGGCAACGACAACCAACAATCTTCTTCTTGTGATCACTATCACAAACCAGGTACATAGCCAATAGATGCTGGTTCAATCCAACAATACCTTGCATGCACTGCAAGAAGAAGGGGCACTCTGCATACGATTGCAGATTCAATTCGAAAAGAAAAAACAAAGCTGACAAAGTGAATGTTGCAGAGTCGTCCAAGGAGGCAGACAAAGGTGATAAAGCTTTCACGATATTCGATGAAGCTTCAACAAGCTACACTGAATAAGACTACGATGTAGTCATTGATTCAGAAGCAACCTCACACATCACCTGCAACAAAACAATCTTGATCGGCTTCAGAGAACTTGAGAACAACAAAGCAGTAATTCTAGGCGATGGGAGCCGACACGATGTCTACAGTTGCAAACACTATAAGGACAAGCAGAGCTGCCAGGAGCACTCTATGTACCTTCACTGAGAAGATACCTGCTATCAGTCTCCAAGATGGCAGATCTTGGAATTCGAGTTCTATTCGATGGCGATATATGCCGGATGATCGAGAAAACAACAAACAAGTTGTTGATAGTTGGATGCAGAGAAGGTAATCTCTACCAAGCCAAGATAATCAGCAATTTTGATAGCATACTAAATGCATCAGAAAACGAAGATCAACTCTGGCACATAAGAATGTATCATATGAACATGAGGAGCCTCTATGACATGAGCAAGAAAGACATAGTCACAGGTCTGAAAATATCCAGACCCGATACCAAGTTCTGCAAAGCCTATCAGAAAGGCAAACAACATCAGAATCCATTCTTACATGAGGGAAGAAGAGCTAAAGAAGTTCTTGAGCTCGTCCACTCATATGTCGGTGGACCGCCAATGAAAGTCAATTCACTCTCAAGATCGAGGTATTTCCTGACGTTCATTGATGACTATAGCTGGATGACAATGATCTATTATCTAAAGAAAAATCTGAAGTGTTTGAATCTTTCAAGAAGTTCGTGGCATTTGCAGAAAGACACACCTCAAAGAAGATTCAGATCATCAGGTCTAATAATGGAGGTGAGTACAAGAGCATAGAATTTTCTAGATTCTGCCAAGAACAAGGAATAGAGCATCAATTCACTCCTACGCACATGCCCGAATATAATGGTGTCGCAGAAAGAAGAAACAGGATGCTAGTCAAAAGAGCCAGATGCATGATGGCACAAGCTCGATTGCCAAGCCAATTTTGGGCTGAGGCAATAGCTGCAGCAGTACACCTGTAGAACAGATCAACAACGACAGCCCTGGAAAACAAGACACCGTACGAAATGTGGACAGGTAGAAAGCCTGATCTATCATATGTGTGTGTATTCAGATGTGCAACATACAAACACATACCAAAGGAACAAAGAAGCAAGCTTGATGAAAAATCAGAACAAACAATCATGGTCGGATACTCAAACGGATCACAAGTTTACAGACTCTACAATCCAACCACGAAAAAAGTCGTGTCGAGTAGAGATGTGAAGTTCGATGAGTCCACATTTCCTAGATTGAAGGACAAAAAAGGCCATGAGATCTTCACACTGTTGTCGATTCAAGAGGGAGATCGAGGACAAACATCAAATCAAAATGTTGAGCCCTAGACTCTAGAGCAGCAGGAAGCCGAAGGTCAATCCAACGAAGAAGAAACATTCGAGCAGCGACGAATCAAACCCAGAAGGTCGACAAGACAAAGAAGACCTCCAGAACGATACATTGACAATCTTCAGTGGAGCGAAGACACAAAATTTGAGTACTGCAGCTTCACTAAAGAGCCAACTACATATCTAGAAACTGTCCAGAGTCTAGAAGGAGAATTCTGGAAGTAGGCAATGTCAAAGAAAATCGAATCAATGAGGCAAAACGATGCATGAACACTAGAACCACTACCCGAAAATAAAAAGATCGTCGACTGCAAGTGGTTATACAAAAGGAAAATCAAATCAGATGGCACTGTCGTGTTGATTTTCACACGTGTGGACTGTCCACTACATGTACTTGTGATCTCCTAAGGTGTGTAGATGCACCAAGATCAAGACTAGATTGAGATTCAAGATCAATCTTAAATCCTATGGCAAAAACACACTACTACATGCATTCAATCACTTCCAACTCTCACTCACATGTGTGGGAAGTATTTAAAAAATAATCTAAGTAAAAACAAGCTTCTCTCCTTGGGTAGAGAGAGAAAATGCATCAAGAGCTCTCGGGTAGAGAGAGAAAGCTAGAAATCCACAAACTCACAAAATCCATGAAATCACCAAATCAATTGATTTCAAAATGAGGAGTACAATGATACTAGTAGGTCCACGAGCTACCACTATGCTTAACTATGATTGGACCACATTTTGTCACCTCTTGATCCTATTGGATCATTGATCTATGCACCTCTTAATTCTACATCAAACAAAAACTTTACACTTGTCTACACTCTAATTAGCAAGTGTTTAGCCTCTTACTCTATTTTGGCTCAATAGTGGCATTACAAGTGGAAATGCATAATTTGCCATCTATGCCAAATTTATTCCTATCAACATCCTACACCTAGATGCTTGATGTAAAAAACATAAGACCCCTATATCTAACATAGATAATCTTTTTCAATTCTTCACACTCCTCCTAAAAAATTATCTATGAAGATTTGAGCATTGATCTTGATATAACTCCAAGATTAGATCTATGCTTGATGAAAGCACTTTTGCTCAAAGGCTTGGTGAGTAGATCGGCAATACAAGAGGACAAGTTGACATGCTCCAAATAGATTTCTCCTCCAATAAGCTTTTCTCTCACAAAATGGTGTGCCACTTCTATGTGCTTGCTTCTTGCATGAAATATGGGATTATTGGCAAGAGCTTGGGCCGAGATGTTATCACACTTGATCATTGGTAGATCATCCTCCTTGATGCACTTTAGTTCCATTAATAACCTCTTGATCCAAAGCACTTCTTTGGTAGTTGTAGTGAGTGCTTTGTACTCGGCCTCACATGAAGAGAGATATATAGTATCTTGCTTTTTGGAAAGCCAAGATATTAGATTGCCTCCAAGAAAGATAGTGTATGCACTAATAGACTTTCGATCCATTTTTTCACTTGCAAAGTCCGAATCCGAGTAGCCAATAATGGATAGATCTTCACTTTTATAGAGTAGACCATAATCACAAGATGAAGATACATATCTTAAAATCCTCTTGGCCATCTTCCAATGATGGATCTTAGGTTCTTGCATAAATTGACTCAATTTGTGCACACAAAAACTAAGATCGGGCCTAGTAATGGTAAGCCAAATCAAGGAGCCTACAAGACTTCTAAAAAGTGTGATGTCCGCAAAGGATCTTTCATCACCTTTATTAGGATCTTTTACAATTTGCTCCATTGGAGTATCTATGCTCTTAGAATTTTCCATATGTAATTTTTCCAACATAGAGTGAGCATATCTAGATTGGCATATAAAGACATGATTTTCATAAAAATCAATTTCTAGGCCTAGGATGTAATGTATCTCTCCTAGATCTTGCATTTTAAACTCACATCCAAGTGCTAGCTTGGTTTCATCAACTAGCTTGATACAACTTCCACAAAGAATAATGTCATCAACATAAATTAGAAGAATGACAATATTGCTATCAACAAACTTTAGATACATGGAAGGATCATAGTCACTAAGAGTAAATCCTAGTGAGATAAGGAAAGAGTTAAGTCTTGAATACCATGATCTTGGTGCTTGCTTGAGTCCATAAAGACTTTTGAAGAGCAAGCACACTTTGGACTCATCCTTGATGAATGCTTGAGGTTGTTCCATATAGATCTCCTCCTCAAGATAACCATTTAGAAAAGCATTGGATACATCTAATTGGAACACCTTCCACTTGAAAAAACAAGTAAGAGAAATAAGAATTCTTATTGTCACCATCTTTGCAACGGGTGCAAAGGTCTCCTCATAATCAAGACCATGGATTTGAGCAAATCCTTTGGCACATAATCTTGCTTTATGCTTGTTGATGGTGCCATCATGATTGAACTTGATCCGAAATACCCACTTGCAACCAATCACATGCTTGTTGGAAGGAGGATCCACAAGCTCCCAAGTATTGTTGGTGATCAATGCATCATACTCTTGCTTCATGGCATCATACCACTCCTTGGTATTGAGTGCCTCTTGTACATTCTTTGGCTCTTCATGAGAGACATAAAAAACATAATTAGTGGAATCAAGATCCACTTGTTTGCCTTTGTCAACATATGAGAGCCTCTTAGGCTCGGATCTATCTCTCATGGATCTTCTTGGTGAAAAAATCCGAGGAGAGTCTTCTTCAAATCTCGACCCCATCACATCATGATTGTCTTCAAAATCAATAATTGATGATGCATCCATAGATTTCTTGATCTCGGCCTCTTCAAATGATGAGTGTTGATCTTCATGAAAGACAGCATCTCTACTTTCAATAACTTGAGAAGTAAAGAGTATAAAGACTCTATAGGCCTTCTTGGTGGATGAGTATCCAACCATGATCCCTTTGCATGCACTAGGATCTTCCTTCTTCCTTGTTTCCAAGGGAATATGGACAAAGCATAAGCATTCAAAAACTCTAAGGTGATCAACCTTAGGCTTCTTCAAAAATAAGATTTCATATGGTGACTTTCCTCCAAGAGCTATATGTGGGAGCCTATTGCAAAGATAATTTGCACAATTAATGGCTTCTCCCCAAAAATCTTTGGGCAAAGATGCCTCAATTCTCATAGATTTTGCACATTCACATAGAGATCTATTCTTTCTCTCGGCCACTCCATTTTGAGATGGAGAGTAGGCACAAGAAAACTCTCTTTTAATGCCTTCAAGCTCACAAAAGTCTTGAAATTTATTGGAGATATATTCACCACCTCCATCACTTCTAAGAGCTTTAATCTTGAATGAGAATTGCTTCTCTACATAAGCTTTGAAAATAAGAAAATGATCAAACACCATAGATTTTAAAGCAAGAAGATATATCCAAGTGAATCTTGTGTAATCATCAATGAAAGTAACAAAACAAGTGGCTCCTCCCTTGCTTGTAGTTGATGAGAAATGCACATCCGAGTGGATTAACTCCAAAGGATGCTTGCTTTTGATAGAAGATCTTGTAAATGGCTTTTTGTGAGATTTAGCAATAGCACAAGCCTCACAAGGCTTGATCTTCTTGGAGAATGACTTTGGCAAGCCAATAGCTTTGGATTCTTTGATCATAGAGAGCATGGATTTGTAGTTGGGATGTCCCAACCTCCTATGCCATAATTCCTCCATAGAGAGCTTGTTTACAAGAGCAACATTACAAGCATTCACATACTCATTTGGATCTAGTTTATAGATGCCACCAAATCTAGATCCTAATGCAAGTATCTCATCATTCTTCTTGATAGTGCAAGTATCAACATTGAATTTTACATCAAGGCCATTATCAAGCAATTGGCCAACACTAATAAGATTCTTGGTAAGCTTAGGTACATAAAGAACTCTAGAGAGAGTAAGAACTTTAGAGGATGCAAGCTTCAAGGGAATGTTCCCTATGCCTTCAATAGGACATTCAAAATCATTTGCAGTGTATATTGATTTCTTCACTCCATCATAAGGTGCAATAGAAGAGAAAGAGTCCTTGGAGCTGCACATATGTGAAGAGGCTCCACTATCAATATAACATAGGCCGTCCTTCTTGAAAGGAGTAGATGAGAAACTAGAGACCATAAGAGATCCCTCTCCATCACTTGCAATAGTGTCTTCCTTCTCATTGGTAATATTGGCTTGCTTGAGTTGATTCTTCTTTTTGAAGCAATTGGTGGCATAATGACCTTTCTTGCCACAATAAAAGCACTTGATCTTCTTCTTCTTCTTGAGCCTGGATGATGAAGCATTAGAGGAATCATCTTCCTCCTCATCTTTGTCTTTGGATTTGACTTTGTCCTTGCTTGAGGATTGTTGATGTTGGTTCTTGCTCCTCTCTTTGTGCTTATCCTTGGCAAAAAGGGCTTTGCCATCATTATGAGTGAGAGAAAGCTTGTCCATCCTCAAGAGCTTATACTCTTGTCTTGATTCTTCTGAAATTAGCACACTTTGGAGAGCCTCCAAACTTGGTAGCTCCTCCTTAATGGCATAGGATTGGACAAGATTATCAAATTCACTTCTCAAGCCATTGAGAATGACTTGAACTAGCTCATTTTGATTGATGGAATCACCAATACAAGCAAGCTCTCTATGAATATCTTTTACTCTCAAAACATAACTAGATGCACTCTCATCACTCTTTTGGCTACTTTGAAAGATTTGATTCCTAAGAGTGAGAAGCCTAGAGGTATTCTTAGCCTCATAGATAGTCTTGAGACAATCCCAAGCTTCTTTGGCTGTTGTACAAGTACCTATCTCCCTCAATATCTCATTAGAGACATTCATCTTAATGTAGTGGAGAGCCATCCTAGCTCTCTTTTTGTATTTTTGAACCTCTTGAAGAACTTGTGGTTCTTCTTTAAGGCCAAGAACTATGTCCATCACGTCTTGAAGGATCAAGATAGACTCCATCCTCATTTTCCAAATTGAATAATTTGAAGTGGTCAATCTTTCACTTGGTTCCAACAAGGATGAACCCATTGAAGACATTTGAAGTGAAGAAAACTCAGATGATGAACAATAAATGTTGTTACACACTTTCAATAGGATCCAATAATTGAGTACTATCTCCTCCTATGAAAGATCTTACAACAATTTGTGAATTGATTCTCACTAGCTACACAAATCTCTCTAAAACAAGATCTATTTCACATCAAATGATAGAGTATAGGCAAAGTTAGGATCCAACCCTCTTAGCACGTGTGAAATACACTAAGAAACCAAATTTGACTCAAATACAATGATATTGCATGAAACAAAATGGCTAAGATCTCAAAACAGTGCCTAGATCACATATAGATGAGATTGGCAAGCATACAACTGTGATTTTGGATCAACCAAGCAATCTCTTGACCAAACCAAATGTGTCCACCCAGGTCTAGGTGCCCTACCTAACCCTCTTCAAAAGCTTATAACTTTTGATTGGCTCAACCAAATGGAATGAAACTGATTGCAACAGAAACTAGACAAAAATAGCTTCAAAACAAGCTATCAAGCAAGATAAATGGATCAAACATGAGAGAGAACTTCCAAACTGAAATTGGATGTTCCTCACATGTGTCTGAACACCTGATTCCGTACAGTACCAGGTCAGAACCAATCAATGTCCTTTTGATCTCTTTTGATCCAAGATTGAACAAAATAGCTAGGAAAATGGGCCTTGACAATTTCTAGCTCAAGATTGATGAAAATTTTTCATTTAGATGGATCAAAATGCATGGTAACCTTAGGTAGGCTCTGATACCATGTTGATTTTCACACGTGTGTACTGTCCACTACATGTACTTGTGATCTCCTAAGGTGTGTAGATGCACCAAGATCAAGACTAGATTGAGATTCGAGATCAATCTTGAATCCTATGGCAAAAACACACTACTACATGCATTCAATCACTTCTAACTCTCACTCACACGTGTGGAAAGTATTCAAAAAATAATCTAAGTAAAAACAAGCTGCTCTCCTCGGGTAGAGAGAGAAAATGCATCAAGAGCTCTCGGGTAGAGAGAGAAAGCTAGAAATCCACAAACTCACAAAATCCATGAAATCACCAAATCAATTGATTTCAAAATGAGGTGTACAATGATACTAGTAGGTCCAAGAGCTACCACTATGCTTAACTATGATTGGACCACATTTTGTCACCTCTTGATCCTATTGGATCATTGATCTATGCACCTCTTAATTCTATTGGACTATATTCAAGTACACCTCAATTTCCTATTGGACCTCACAAGGTTCCACCTCTATATCCCTTTGGACCTCTTGGAATTCATCAAACAAAAACTTTACACTTGTCTACACTCTAATTAGCAAGTGTTTAGCCTCTTACTCTATTTTGGCTCAATAGTGGCATTACAAGTGGAAATGCATAATTTGCCATCTATGCCAAATTTATTCCTATCAACATCCTACACCTAGATGCTTGATGTAAAAAACATAAGACCCCTATATCTAACATAGATAATCTTTTTCAATTCTTCACATGTCGGACGCTACAAAGCAAGGCTTGTCGCAAAGGGCTACACACAAAGGTATGGCGTCGATTATTTCGACACATATTCGCCAATAGTCAAAAAGACAAGCATTCGATTGCTCCTTGCATACGCTACACAATACAATATGGAAATTCACCAGATTGATCTAAAGACAGCCTTTCTCCATGGAGATCTAGAGGAAGAAATCTTCATGAAGCAGCGTGAAGGATTCGAAGATCCCAACAATCGACAATATATTTGTCGTTTGCAGCGATGCATTTATGGTCTGAAGCAAGCATCACGAGCTTGGTACAAGAAGCTCAACAGTCTTTTGAAGTCTCTAGACTTCACTCCTACACAACCAAATTGCAATTTCTATATAAAGAAAGTAGGAAGAGATTATGTGATTCTGACTATTTTTGTGGATGACTCCCTAATGATAGGAAATTCCTTGATGCTAATCAAGGAAATGAAGAGTCAAATTTCTGAAAGTTATGAAATCACAGATCTAGGAGAAGCAACAAAATGCCTTGGGCTGAAAATTAGAAGAGATTGAATAAGAAGAGAAATGCATCTAAGTAGTATCGAATGATGGACTGCAAAGAAAAAGCCACACCAATAATAGCTGGAGCCAGACTAACGAAGCAAGATTGTTCGAAAATAGAGGAGGAAAGACAGAAGATGAAAGGTGTACCCTACCAAAACTTGATCGGTAGTCTAATGTACCTCACAATCTGTACCAGACCTGATTTGGCTTTCTCTGTCTATGCTTAAAGCCAATTCTCCTCGAATCCTAGCATGGCATTGGCAAATGGCAAAACAAATCCTGCAATATCTGAAGGGTACCCAAAATATGGGATTAACCTACAAAGCAGACAACGAAGGAAAAGGATTCGAGCTGCACCACTACAGTGATGCAAGCTGGGCAAGCTGCAAAGGCGACAACAAGTCCGTGACAGGAGGATGTTCGATAGCATGCAGACAAGCAATCAGCTGGAGATGCAAGAAGCAAACCTTTGTGGCTCAATCCTCATGCGAAGCTGAATATGTCGCAGCTTCAAAGATGGCAAACGAGGTAGTGTGGTTGCAGATGATGTTGGAGGCAATTGGCATACCACAAGGAGAACCATGCACGTTAATGATGGATTTTCAAAGTGCCATATATCTGTCCCAGGATCCTGTTTTTCATTCAAAGACAAAACATATACCTCTGAAGTACCATCATATTTGAGACTTGATCTCGAAGGGAGAGCTCAAGGTTCAGTACATAAAGTCTGAAGACATGGCTGCAGATTTGCTCACGAAGTCGCTCGACAAACCACTCTTCGCAAGGCAAAGAAAGACAATTGGATTGAATATACAAAGTTGCAAGGTTCAAGAAGGAGTGTCAAAAATTGTGAACTCTTGCAACTTTGTCGCAAACATACCCCGAAGGTCGAAGGAAAAGTATTTGAGATTTGACCCTGACAAACACGAAACAAAAGACACGAAACGAAGACGAAAGAAAACAATTTGCGCTACCAACTGGCAGCTCAACGAGCATGGTATATTGTACTTCACGCTCAGCTGAAAGAGTTAGCAATAACAGAGAATAACTAACTAGTTGATTAGCGTTGACTTGTCTTGTAATTCTCTGATTAGCTATCCTGTAAACTCCACACAATGGAGATAAATACACTTTTTGATCAACACTACACTAGAAGATAGAGAGATGAAAAATAGCGAGAATAGTTGTGCATGAAAGTCTGCCAACGAGCGAAACACAGCGATTGAGCTGAGTGTCAGGCCGCCAACGAGCGAGACACTGACCAACTCACTCGAAAACTCAGAAACAGATAATACAAATTGCTCTCTTCTCCATTTCATTGTTCTCGTTGTCTTGATTGCTCGAATCTTTTATGTTCTGTCGGAGAATTTTTTGATACCCAGTATTTTCAATACCCTAAGCCCAGAATTTTCGATACCCAAAATTCAGAATTTTTTATAACCAGAAATTTTTTGATACCCTAGGCCCAGAATTTTCGATATCCAGAATTCAGAATTTTCGATAACCAGAATTTTTCGATACCTAGAATTTTAGATACCCTAAGCCCGGATTTTTCGATACCCTAAACCCAGATTTTTTTTTGGAACTTTTATGATTCCTAAATATTTTTTGAAAATTCACCCAGAATTCTGAAATTTACCCTAAACCGAGAATTTTTCGATACCAGTGAAGACAGAAGGTAGCTTTCGGAAGTGTGTGGATTAAAAATGGTTAAATTGAGTAACTATTAAAAATAAATTTTCATTGCCCAAAATGGATAATTTGGTAGATTGATTAAGTAAAGCTAAATACTTCACAGAAATAGATCTCAAGATCGGATACCATCAGATTATAATTCATCCTAGTGATGTGCAAAAGACTAGTTTTTGAACAAGGTTCAGTCACACTGAATTTTTGGTATTACCTCTAACAATTTAACAAAAGGCAAAGTTAATAAGAATAAAAAAAGGCAAAGTTAATAAGAATAAAAACAAAGAGGTCAATCTAGTCCATCTATTAAATGGAATGAAGGACTGAACCAATGTTTTGAGAAGATCAAAAGTATGGTGGTTTCAACTCCTATTTTACATATCGTGGATATAGATTTACCTTACGTCGTTAAAATTGACACGAGTGATTCAACGATAGGAGCAGTTCTTTCACAAAACGATAGGTTGAGAGAGTTCGAGAGCAAAAAATCTTAATGGACCTCAGTTGCGTTATACAACTTAGAAAAATGAGTTATTTTTTGTGATTCATGCACTTAAAAGCTAGAGGTATTATCTTTATGGTAATCATTTTATAGTGTATACAAATCACTAGCCTCTAAAATACTTTTGCATATCTATGGATTTTGTAGTTGGACTTCCTAAGACATTATGGCAAAATGATTCTATTTGGATTGTAGTGGACATGTTAACTAAATGAGCTACGTTCATACCAGTAAAATCAAATGCAAAGGCCTTGAATTTAGCCCACATCTTTGTTCAAAAAATATTCAGGCTTTATGGACTGCCAAGTGATATTGTTAGTGATATCCTCAGTTTACTGGTCATTTCTAGTCAGCTGTATTCCATAAGCTTGAGACCTCACTTTGTTTTAGTTCTACTGATTATTTTGAATCAGATGGACAAACTAAAAAACTAATCACACCATGAAAGATATGTTGAGAACATATGTGTCTCACAGGCAGTCTCAATGGGAGGACTGCATTCCTTTTGTTGAATTTGCTGACAATAGTAGAAAACATTCTGCTATAGGTTATGGTTCATTTATGCTTTATGTATGGTTTTCAACTTAATCTCCAATTAATGTGGAAACGAAGTCCATTAAGATCCAAAAGTTGTTGATTTCCTACATGATATGCAAGAAATGTTACAACTGCCACGTGACAGTATCCGTAGTGCTCAAGACAGGGCTAAGCACTATGCCGATCTTCAGAGATATCCAAGAGATTTTAAAGTTGATAACTGGGTATATCTTAGAATTCCAAAAGATTCTAGGACTATGTGTATCGACAAGTATTATAAGTTGTCTAGGTGATATAGTTGGAACTAATGAGAATCTTACCCATTTGGAGGCTTATTGCATAGTGTACTTTTGGTGCCAAAAAAAAAAATACTCAGAATTACGGTTACACAAATAAGAAATCGTTCTATCTTGAGTGCTCGATTTGATGGAAATGACGCACTAAGGATGATGATTCATGAAAAATGGTTGAAAGCATAAAGAAGTATTTCTCCACTTCTAAGGACAAATGTAGTTCAAGGGGAGAAGAATGTGAGAATTATGCAAAATCTAGCTTGATGATTTTACATTTTCATGTACATATGTAAATCACACATGTGTGGAGCATGTTCCCACATGTGATTAGTAGGCCTATTTGCATTAGTTAATTCATGCCATAAAATAGCTTGTTTTGCAAAGCAATGTGAAACTAGACAAAAGCTAGTCATGTAGAAGCATGCCAAGTGTCATCACGAGGTTGGGCCTCAATACCCTCAAGACTTGTACAAATAAAAAGCAGATTAGGCATAGGTATTTGGGTCATGACCTCTAGCTCAATCAAAGGTCAACACGTCCTATTTTGTAGGGATGCGAAGGTGAAAGTGGTGGACCTCAGCCACCCTCATCTCATTGGTCTATAAGGTCCAATCACATTTAGAGGTTAAAAAAGAGTGGCCCAATCCTATTTCAAGGCTCTCCACGTGCAAATTAGGATAGAAACTCAAGCTACCACTATATATGATGATAGCTCCTTTGTACATTTTTCCGAGAGCAAAGTGTTTGTTTGGCTCTTCCACAATGAGATTTACTTAAAGTTTTTTCAAGGATATGCATGAAACTTGCTTGACTTTGGATGATAATTGCCTTTTCTGTACAAGAGCTCTTGCCTAGATCCAAATTGTGTTAGATAGCTCTTGAAAATCTGAGTTGATCAAGAGTAATTTGGTAGTGTGCAACCTCTCATGCATGTAGATCGTGGATAATCTATTCAAGGTCCTCAAAACTCACTTTTTTGACAAAGAATTTTACGTCCATGTCCAATTCAGAGGATTCAGAATAATCCTTGATGTGGCTATTCAGTACTCCAATGTACAAGTATATTAGTTACGCCTCGCCATTCTGAACTATCTAGAAATGCAATAAAAAACTTGAGGGCCCATGCATTCCCATTAGAACATGTAGAGCTAATGCAAGGTGTTTGACGACTATGTATGCATGTAAAGGAGATCAAAAGCAATTGGATGAGACTTATAGGAAAAATTACTAGGCCCCCCCCCAGGGGCTTATATATACCTATAGGGACTCACCCTCCACTTCCTATTTTCATTTTCCATTTGCCAAAAATCCTCTCCTCTCTTGTATTCAATCATTGTGGCTCAAGGGCGAAGTTGATTGGGATTTGACTTTTAGCTTCTTGGGTGGTTTGACTCCACAGTACTCCTTTTGGCGAATGCAACAGGATCTAGAAGATCCTCACTCAACGATCTTCACACTAGCAATAGGTGCAAGTGATGCCGGCCAAATTGATTGACAGGTGCGATGGACATTTGTTGAGCAAGGGCATGGGCATGAGCCCAACAACCGCAATGGAGCATCACCTCGAAAGCTTTTAAGACGCCTTAGCCTCCATTAGTAGCCATTTCTAATCGCTTATCCTTCTTTTTTCCTTGCTTGGCATGCATTGGGATGGTGTTAATTCTTTATTGAGCCAACCTTAAACCATTAGGTAGGATTGTACTTTCATTTTGTGAGTCAAAAGAGCCAAAAATCAAATTAAATAGTTAAAAGTGCAAAGAAACAGATGAAAAGAGACCAAAGAGCCATTCCAATCCATGTTTAGCTTAGTCCAAGTAGGTCATTAGGTCATTTTGAATGAAGGTAGCCTTCTTATATATATATATATATATATATAAGAGTCTTTTTACATTTCTTGGCAATGACACCATATATATATATATATATATATATATATATATATATATATATATATGGTGTCATTGCCAAGAAATGTAAAAAGACTCTTGTTTTTGTCATTATTTTGTGTTTAACCTTGTTAAAAAGGTGTTTCAACATGTGTGCAAATTAGCTATTTGTTTGCTTTGGTCAAACATTACTTTTACCTAATTTTTTGCATTCTCAATAGTGTAAGTATTTCTACTTATAGTGGATGTATTCTAACTACTCATCTTATACAGTCGACTACTCATCGATCTTAAATGCTACTTCATTTGAGATTTTTTTGAAACTAAGTGGATCCAAGTCCTAGCAAAGTTTTAGGCAAACATTTATAAGTTTAAAAAACGTACTCATAATTGCATGTGTGAAGCCAAGTAATCTTAGCAAGTATATTAGAAAATGCTCGCTGGATAGCATTTGTTGTAGAATTTGTGAATTGGTTTTAGTTATCGGCCTATTATGGGTACTTCTATTTACTATTTTGACTGGGTTAAGCAGATTAAAGGACTGAACTTATCAGATCAAAGAGATCTTAAGTAGAAAGAAAAGAAAGGAAGTGTGAGTATTCCACAAATAATGTCAAGTACTCCAAATACTTTCCCTACTCCCGAGTGTTGAATTTTCCACTTTTTGAGGGAGTTTTGAAGAACCGAGTGATCTTAAGCTTCTTCGTGTTGTCCTCTTGACGCCAATATTTTCAAAAGATACTTGCAATCACAAGTGTTAGGGCAAGTATATTTGAATACTCATCATGCGAGCAATTGGAATATTCATAGGTCAATGTTTGGAATAGTCAAGGGATAACCCAAATACTTGCAAACGAGTATTTTGATTTATCCTTAAAGCAATTTTGCTGCTAGAAAAATTGAGTACAAAATGTAGATGTGCCTTAAATCTGTCGTGTAGTGGAGATAGATAGGTCTACTGTTTGGAATTTAAACTTAATCTTGATTGGTGCTGTGAGCTTGAATTAGCAAATCACTGACATTTGTGGAGACAATGCAATGTTCATGCTAAATGCATTATCAGAACATCATAAGCAGCTCTTTCATTTGTTCATCTAGCCAAACAGATGAACAAATGAACAAGTTTGTCATAACAAGAGATATCTCGGAAACAACGGGGTCCCCAATTTGGGAGCTGTGTGCTTTGTAACTAGATGTACAGAGTAAATGCTGTACATCATCATGCTGCTGCTGCAACTAAGTGCTACACAACTTCATTATCTGCACCCTCATAAATATTCAATGCAAAAACCAAGTAATTCTGGAGGCATGAAAATGGTTAAAACATATCCATAAGCAGCAAAAAGCCTGCAATGTACTAAAACTCTTGAGCCTCCAAGACTATTTTCTATGTGATAGATCATAGCTGAAGCACAACTTTTTGGTCAAACAAGATTGTGTGCATGTTTTCAACTCATCAAAAATTAACTACCCCCGAGCTCCAAATTCAGATGTCCAACATAAACTCACTTTCTGGAATTATATATTCTACATATCTTATGCTGATGCAACTTGACTAACTCCTTTTCCAATGTTAGTTGGTATGATAGCCAGAGTGTTATTACTCATGTCTGTTCTATTTATACACTCATCAAAGATGCTTAACTTGCAACATGAAGGAGCTAGAAAGACCATTCCTGGAATGTAGCAACCCCCAAGCCAGTCTTTGGAAATATCTTATTAGGTGAGTTGCTATTTAGGAGCTTCGTTGTTCCAAAGATCCGTCATCGGTGTCAATCATCAGGGAATCGCTATCATCATCCAAAGTCTCAATGGCAGCTAGTAGGTCCATGATTGTCAGAGGAGAATGTCTGGATGCATACTGAAAAAGTATCTGCAAATCACCAGTCTAATGGATTAGGTCTGTCAACAATTATTCAAATGCAAGAGTTTGGAAACATGCCTTGAACTTAGGAATCTTACTACAAACCAGCAGTCAATAAATGCCTTCAAGCACTGTGACAAATCTGGCTGCATGAACCTTCAGAGTAGGCAGCAAAATTCTACTAGCTGCAACAGAATTTGATGACAATGTACAGAAACCTGAATAACTTTAATAATATTCTAGTTGTACCTTTGTGCAACTATCAGCACTTGCACGAGAACGATTGGCAGGACCCTGATAATGGATGTCTGCAGTTACTGGTTTCCCATCAACAATACACAAGCCCTGATCACCTATATCGAATCGTAACAGACTTCCGGGTTTCAGGTACCTGGCACTCTGTACAGATGGTTTCAAACGTGGTGTTAGCAATCATAAAGATCCAATAAAAACTTTTTCCTGGGTCAAAATATTAATTAGCTTAAAAGCAACCACCATCATGCATCCAATCTTCAAGATAGAAACCAAATTACTTCAATCCTAATGTGATGTGTGTCTATTCTTGCAAAATTTCGTGTTTGTCTAGACTCATCCAATTCTTAAAATTTATTCTGATTACTGTCACAAATGAGATAGACAGATCCATATATACACATGAATGTATACGTTTACATCTTCATATACAGATATGCATACCTTACACACATGCATGCAAGCAAGCACTCATGTGTATCCACATATTTTGCACAGAATGTGTGTGTGTGTGTGTGTGTGTGTGTGTGTGTGTGTGTGTGTGTGTGTGTGTACATATCAGGCATATCCATGATATGCTTTCTTGCTTTCCCGTGTGAACTAGTTTCTAGACGAGAACAAATTTTTGTTCGAGCTTTATCATCAGATGATTCATCTCCACTCCAATATGATTCTCATCATATAAGACATAGCAGTGTGTAGATCTTGTGGCTCCCTGTATTCTAACCTAACAGTGACCCTGAATCATAACCTAACCTAACCTGACTTGACCCTGAATCATACTCATGTACAAAGAGTTTGAGGATGATACAGAAGTGGAGATGAATCATCTGATGATAAAGCTTGAACAAAATTTTGTTCTCGTCTGGAAACTAGTTCACACAGGAAAGCAAGAAAGCACATCACGGATATGCCGGACACAGATGCTTGCTCTTCTTGCCAAAGAGAGAGAGAGAGAGAGTGAGAGAGCGAGGGAGAGTTTGCTTGTCAAAATTACAAATTGTTTGCTCTTTCAAGCTCGTTTGGTGGTATCTCAATTATGGGAGGCATGGGCAGTGGGTAGGTTTTTGGTACCTTTTTCATTTTTTTTTAACCGGAGAGGGCAGGCAGTCGTCGTCCACCCCCTGATAATTAATTCCGGGGGGGGGGGGGGGTAGGGAGAGGAAAATTTATTTGAATTGTTTTTGGGCATGTGGGAGCGAGCGTGGAGGGGCCTATTTTTTTTTTTTTTGGGTAAAAAAAAAATGCGTCTGGGGTGGACTCGTCCCCGGGCGCGCGTTCGCGCCCAGGGTCCACTTCCTTATATATTTAGAATTAATGAACCGTTATCGGTTCACCACGGTTCTGAGAACCGTACGGTTCTTGAAAAAATTTGCCCAGAACCGTGGTGAACCATACTGATTAATTAATTAATTAATTTTTAGTTTCCCCCCCAAAAATATGCAAAAAAAGGGCCAAAAAAATCTGTGAATTATGTGAAATCTGTCAATCATCTGTATCATCTCTGAAATCATCTGTATCATCTGTCAAATGACTCAAATCATCTGTATCATCTGTCAAATCATCTTATTGATCTGTCAAATCATCTGTACATCATGTGAAATCTGTCAAATCAGTGATGATTTCAGATGATTTCACATCTGTCAAATCATCTGTATCATTTGTCAAATCATCTGTACATCATGTGAAATCTGTCAAATCTGTATCATCTGTGAATTTGGTAATTAATTAATTAATTAATTATTAAATTAAATAGAGGAACCATACTACGGTTCAAGGAACCGTGGTACGGCTCCTTCCACGGTTCTGGGAACCGTGGGTTCTATGATATATTGATATATATATATATATATATATATATATATATATATATATATATAAAGTGGCACGTGGTACCGCCATTATGGTACCGCCCTTAGGCCCGCAATACTAGGGCGGTACCATATTTATTTATTTTTTAAATATTTTCTATAATTAAAAAATGCAATTTTTATAGTAAAATAGGCCTAAAAGTTGCAAAAAAAGGTTTAGGGTGCAAAGAAAGGGGGACAGTACAGGGGGTAGGGGGCAAATACAACAACACATGGGCACTATGGGGGATCAGACCATGGGGCCAATGGGAGAGCAACACATGGGGGCAAGTACAGCGTCACATGGAGGGATCATCAGCAACTGCACATGGGCAAACAGGTTCTGGGGATAAATAGGCACTCACAATGCCATTGTGAGAGGCATTTTCAGAGGCTGTGAGAGAGCCAGTGAGAGCCAATGAGAGCCAGTGAGAGACTGTGCGAGCCTGTTTGAGAACCAAGGTGTTGTGAGAGGAGGTTGGTGTATGTGCATGCCAACCTACGGCTTGTGAAGAAGCTGAGAGAGACCGGGGAGCCCATACAGGTAATGAATCGTGATTCATGATTAAATCATTAATCTGAATTCTATAGAGTCTACTATCTAGTATGTACCATGAATCATGATTTGTCTAGATAGTAAAGTCTAGACTCTACACTAAGAAGTTAGAACCTTCAGGCTTCAAGTTTCAACTTTCAACTTTCAACGTTTACATTTCAAATTTGCTATTTTTTTTAAATCGTTTAGAAGTACTTACTATTGAGAATCGAAATCTTGGTTTGATTTCAATTTTCGTACTAAGTAGGTTAATCCCGATGAGATCGATGTGGCAAAGGTTCCGGACTTGCCACCAAGATCACAAGAGGAGGAGGATGTCTATGCTCTACTCCATCGGGCGGCCTTAGCAGCTGCAGGTTGATTTTGATGCCCAATTCCCCGATTCACTGCGTAACGCGTTACATTAGTAGGCTTTTAGTACTTTGAAGTTTTGTAGATATACTAGATAGTAGATTACTAGATTGTAAATTGTAATTACTAATTTGTAATTTGTAAATTGTAAGTTAAAACTTAAAAGTAATATGACATGTCGAGACTCGAGCCTAAGTCCTGATTCCACCTTGTGTGCATTGCGCAGGGCCTACCACTCGAGCTGCAGCACGCAGGACCAGGAGCCTAGGAGAGGGCCCGAGCCATGCAGCAGTCTCAGACACCTCTGAGAGTCCCTCTAGCTCTGACTCAGATGAGGAATCCGCCAATGAGGGTGAGGGATCGGATGAGGAGGATGAGGGTGACTCTGATGATGGGGAGGATGACATTGAGCCTGAGGACATGCCAGTGCCTCCACGACGACAGCGTCCGAGGCGGGCAACTAGAGGCTAGAGCCTGGATGGGCATTGAGGGGGCGGGGGGGGGGGGGCACTCAGTACTCACTGCTCAGCATAGATCATAGATGATAGTTATTAGTGGCATACTCTAGGCTAAGGGCTCTAGCATAGTAGTTATACATATTACTGTTTACATATGACAGTTGACTTCAACTCATGGGGCCTCAGGCTTGAGCCTTGAGGGCCGAGGCCACGCTTGACACTCTTGTTATTTATGCAGCATGATAGCATCATTGTTTTTACTTTAAACTTTAAAGTTTAAACTTTTGACTCTTGAATTGTAATTTGTGATTCATTGATTTGTAAATTGTTAGTAGTTACTAGTTAGAACTTACTACTTACTACTTAGAAGTTAAAACTTAGTGCCAACTTGAAGTTACTTCCAAGTTAGTGGTCAGTGCATTGTAATTTGTAATTTGTAATTTGTAAGTTGTAACTTGTAACTTGTAAGTACTAACTAGTAACTTCTAAGTACTAAGTAGTAAGTAGTAAGTTGAAAGTTCTATAGATAATAGTTATTAGAATTTAGTTTGTATCTTTATTGTTTACAATTTTTGGAAGTTCTTGGATGTTTGAAAATTGAGACTGTAATATGTATGATGAATGGTGACAATATCAATAATTGACTGAGGAAAGTGTCAAGTGACCAATGACCACATACTGATACAGTATACTACAGCTTCTCCTCTTGAATTGCATTCTCTAGAGCATTCTCATGAAATTGGATGTATCTACTTGTTACCGGACTGTCTATGACATGTGTAAACCCTCAAAAACACATTCAAAAAAAAAAAAACCTAAAAAAAAAGCCCGTTTCGAACCAGAACCAGTCGTTTCAAACGCGTTTCGAAACGACGTATGAAACGAGCCCCTGAAACATTGCTCCAGAACTGGTCTCCCCTCACCGTGGAAGAAAAGTACTCCCCATTCTCTGTGCGCTGAAACGTACTGGCACACCAAAGATCGATGGCAACCACCTGTAGAAGTTGTGCCCTACACCTGATCAAACGGGATGGGTGCAGCAGCATAAGTGGGATGCACTGGAGGGGCAACATCTGGCATGAGATACAAAAATTGCTGGCTAGGGACGTCATCCAGATGGGAAGGGAGGGAGGAAGAGATCTCCTCAACATCCTCGAAGGCCTTGTCACTAGCATCCTAAGCCTGCTCGGGTGGCGGAGAGTCCATGAGGAAATCGTAAACTGAGGGCGTGCGAGCAACAGGAGGTGGCGGTGGAACCGTAGTGGCAACTGGTGGACGCGAGGGGACGGGTCCACCGGAATGGGTGCAGATGGGGGTGCGTGTGGCGGAACTGTCTAAGGGGGATGAGGGGCAATGGGACGGGACGAGGATGCACTCCCTCTCCTCGTGCGTGCCAGCCAAGCAGGCAGCAACTCGGGGTCAGCCACATAAGGAGCGGTGCAAAACCGGAGAACACCCTCCGTAATGGTGTTCTCCCCCCCCCGCCACAAGACGTGGCCCGTAGGTGTCCAGTAGTCGCTGCCTGACGGGGACGGACATGCTGCCACAAGGGGCAGAATCCGTGCACCGAGCAGGTGGCCTTTAAGGTGAGTGAGGGACGCAGTGAATTCGACTAGGCAATACCGGCAACGCACGACCTTTGCACCGGTCTTGTTGGTCTTGTCGGCAACCTGCCTGACAACGTCCACCTCGTCCCACAGATTAGCAACGTTGGACTGCACCATTGTGATGGAGAAAACTAGGGAAAAAATGCAGAGGAAGCTAAAGCTGGAAAGCTGAAAAAAAAACAGCAGGGTTTAAGTGTTGGAGAGACGCCGAAAATGGGCGAAGGCAGGGCGAGGCAAAACACACATAAGACAGGGCGGGGCATATCACGCGTTCTGTGGGCAAAGGCAGGGCGAGGCAAATTGGACGTAATGCAGGGCGACGCAAATCGGACACAAGGGAGCGAAGAGGGCTAAAAACAGCAGCGAAGGCAGGGCAGCGAGGGCAGAATATTTTCTGGGAGAGACGAACTGAGGGGGGAGGGTAGATTTACGAAGATGACTTCACAAGCTCATCCTCACTCTTAGGATGAGGAGTAAACCTCGGCGGTCTAATAACTTTATGTGGTGGGCCGAAACAGACGGCACCTGAAATTGCACACACATGTGCTTGATTATGCACATGTACTGAGGCTGCTTGGTATATGACAGGGACGGTGTAAGTGAAAGTCAGTTTGAGCATGTTTTGCAAATAGAACTTCAAGCAATGAAGAAGCTCAGCTTCTATACTTACCTGCTATCTTTGAAAACATCTAAGTGAGGTCTCAATAGTCTGAGAATGGTGTTGATTGGGCCCATGCAAGAGAACTTCACAAAGGACACTGCCTTTGGTAAGGTTGAAAAGAAGGGACGTACTGTAGTGAGCATTCATGTCAATGCCCAAGATAGCATGGGACACCATTACACGACATTTTCATGGGATGGAGCCTGAATCTGTTGATGCAAAGTTCTGGTGTGCATCCCAAGGTTTAACGAGATAGCTTCAATTTAAGTGTAGGACAATTCCAAACCTGCCAGATCCGACAGATTCGTTATGGCTTGTGCCGCTCCTCCCCGCCCCATCATTGCGAGGCGCTCCGTCACGAGGTGCGCGGCCAAGGACAGTAGGAGGAGCCGAATACTCAATTTCCAGAGTAGCCTCTTCGCCCAATCAAAACATCTCGTCCGCCCACTCTTTCAGTCGGCAAGAATAGTCTGCCATCGTCGCCGCTAGCTCCTCACCTCTTAGCTCGCCCTCGAACGCCATTCTTGTCATCTCCTAGTTGGTTTCTTCTTCAAAGGCCCTAGCGTTCGCCTCCCACTCCACATGCTCTCTTTGGCGCCGTAGTCTTTGCCCTATTTCCCTGTTTGTTGGCTCGTGCGGTTGTTGGGAGTGTCGTTGGCGATGATCCATGGCTCTCTCTCTCTCTCTCTCTCTCTCTCTCTCTCTCTCTCTCTCTCTCTCTCTCTCTCTCTCTCTCTCTCTCTCTCTCTCTCTCTCTCTCTCTCTCTCTCTCTCTCTCTCTCTCTCTCCCCTCCTATTCCCTAAACGCAAGCACACACTGTAATCTATTAATACCTCACACACGCACACAAATCAAAACACACGCACCCACCCACATGTACACCTCTCCCTCTCTCTCCCTCCCTCCCTCCCTCCCTCTCTCTCTCTCTCTCTCTCTCTCTCTCTCGCGGGGGTCCGCGCGCCCATTTTTTTGTTTTCCTTTTTTTTAAATGCGTCCGGGTCCCGGGCTCGCACCCGAGACCCGGACGCGCCCAGACGCTGGACACGTCCAGCCTAAAAATAAATAAATAAATAAATAAAAAGGGGCGCGTCCGACCCCACGCCCGGGGGCCGGGCGCAGACGCAAAATGGCCGGCCCGAACCCTCATGTCTGAGATATATATATATATATATATATATATCATAGGTCCCGCGGTACTGGGTACCGCGGGACCGTACTGGTACCGCGGTACCACAATATATATATATATATATATATATATATATATATATATATATCATAGGTCCCGCGGTACTGGGTACCGCGGATCCCGGTACCGCGGGACCATACTGGTACCGCGGTACCATGATGGTACCGCGGTACCACAATATAATAATATATTTATTATTTAATATTTTTTTTAATTTTTTTTTACCTAAACCTACCCGCCCCCCTCGCATTTCCTCTGAAATTTTTTTGAGCCCTCTCCGCCCTGCCATCGCTGCTGGTTTTTCTTGCCTGCCTTTGATTCCTTGCGTCGCCCATCGCCCACGCAACGCCCTGCCTTGCATCTGATTTCCTTTGCCCTGCACTCGCCCATTTTCAGCGTCTCTCCAACAGTGAACCCTGCTGTTTTTTTTCCAGCAATCCATCCCTCATTTCATCTGCAATGGTGCAATCCGACCTTTCCGGTCTGTGGGACGAGGTAGACATTGTCAGGCGGGTTGCCGACAAGGCCAACAAGACCGGTCAGAAGATCGTGCGCTGCCGATACTGTCTCGTCGAGTTTGCTGCATCCCTCACTCGCCTTAAAGGCCATCTGCTCGGTGCACGCGCCAAAAATGGTGCCACCTTGAATGCTGCCCCTTGTGGCAGCATGACCGTCCCCGACAGGCAGCGACTACTGGACACCTACGGGCCGCGGCTCGTGGCAGGGGAGAACACCATTTCGGAGGGCGTTCTCCGATTTTGCACCGCTCCTTATGTGACTAACCCAGAGTTGCTGCCTGCTTGGCTGGCACGCACGAGGAGAGGGAGTGCATCCTCCTCTGGTCCCTTTGCCCCTCAGACAGCTCTGCCTCATGCACCCCCATCTGCTCAGATTCCGGTGGATCCCGTCCCATCGCGTCCGACAGTTGCCACTGCGGTTCCACCACCACCCACTGTTGCTCGCACTCCACCAGTCTACGACTTTCTCATGGACTCTCCGCCACCCGAGCAGGCCCAGGATGGTACTGGGCGGGCCTTCGAGGATGTGGAAGAGATCCCTTCTTCCTTCCCTTCCCATCCGGATGACCTCCTCAGCCAGCAGTTTTCGTACCCCATGCCAGATGTTGCCCCTCCACCAGTGCACCCCACCTATGCTGCTGCACCCATCCCTGCCAGTGCATCCCACTCTCCCCATTCCACGTCTACAGCCGATGCATCCACCAGCGCCCAGCCTGTCGCGTCATCGTCCATTCCCGTCACGGTTGGTGCACCGTGCTGGAGGTCCACCACCCGTCGTCCACCAGGGAGAGCCCTCGTGCAGCAGACCATTCGCGGCGCGCATCAGCCGCACATGGACAGAGAGGCCACACAGGCCGTGGCCAGTCTGGTTTACGAGCTGAACCTGCCCTTTGCCATCACCGACTCTGAGCCCTTCAGAAGGGCCTTCCGCCTTGCACAGTCTGTCAGCCCTAGCTGGAGAGTCCCTAGTTCAGAGGTTGTCCGCACACACATGCTGAGGGATAGGGTCGAGTCCTTGTCTAGAGAGATGGAGCCTCTGCGTCGGCACTGGGCCACTTACGGTTGCAGCATCATGTCCGATGGCTGGACTGATGTCAGGAGGAGGCCGATCCTCAACATACTGGTCTCCAGCTGCATGGGCACACAGTTTTTGAGGGCAGTGGATTGCAGCAGGGGGGGGAGAGTCATATCTGCAGAGTTCATGTTTGATGTCATCAGGTCTTCCATCCTAGCCATAGGCCCACAGCATGTCGTCACGGTGGTGACGGACAATGCCACGAACTGCATTCAAATGGGTGTACTGCTAGAGGCCGAGTTCCCTCATATTGTTCATACCCCCTGTGCAGCCCACGGCATAGACCTTTTGATGGGGGACATTGGAGCACTTCCCTGGGTTAGAGCCATCGTCCGGGAGGCCCTCTTCCTGGTGACTTTTGTCACCAGAAAGAGGCGTGTTCTTGCCATGTTTCGGGTGTTTAGCCATCTGGACCTCCGTAAGCCAGCCCCCACGCGCTTTGCATTCGACTTGGTGGTCATCGACCGTTTGATCAGGTGCAGGGCCCAGCTTCTACAGATGGTTGCCAGTGATCTTTGGGGTGCCAGTACATTTCCGCACACTGAGAATGGGGAGCACTTTTCTTCCACGGTGAGGGGAGACCAGTTCTGGAGGGATGCACAGACATTGTCAGGACTGCTTCGACCACTCTACATTGTGCTCCGCATGGCTGACAGCGAGGGGTCGACACTTGGACTGGTGTATGAGCTCATGGACCGGATTGGACAGTTCCTGCAGCTGCCCATCTTGCAGCCAGAGAGGTAAGCGGTACAGTGTTGCAATTGACCTTTATCTTTTCAGTACTTGCTAGTTTGTTTTTCTGTCAATGTTAAGCTTTTTCGTAATGCCCTAAACCACATGCCCCTCACCTGCAGGATGACAGAGCTGAAGTTCATATGGGAGACGCGATGGAACTACTTCCACAGGAGTATCCACAGCGTTGCACACATGCTGCATCCCCTCTTCCTCTCTCCGACACAGATCGCAGACAGGGAGCTCGAGGCCGATTGGCTTCAGTACATTCACAGGGTGGGTCCACACATAGGTTTGGATCCTATCAGGCTCATGGAGGAGCTCGCTGCATTTCGTTTCGGCATGGGCACATTCGGCCACCCGGCTGCCCAGGATCCAGAGAGGAGGCAGCTACCCATTACCTGGTGGACCATGTTCGGTAGCACATACCCATCTATACAGCGTCTTGCACTGCGTGTCCTTTCTCAGGTATGCATCTCATTTTATCCTCCATTTTTTGTGTTTCGTTGAAGTTTCACCTTTGCCACAATGTGCTGAAGTATTTCAATGCACGCACCACAGGACTGTGCTGCCTCTGTGTGTGAGCGTAATTGGAGCACATGGGCACTGATTCACACGAGGAGAAGAAACCGGTTGTCAGTGAGTCAGTTGGAGCGGTTGGTGTTCTGTAGCACCAACGCACGTCTCGCCAGGAGGCTTCCGACCATTACGAGCGCATTGCAGGTGATAAGCTAATCTTTCATAGCATGTTGGTTGACTCCTGGTATGTTGATTTCATTTCTTGAAAAAGTTGTCTCTCTGACATGCAAATTTTAAACCTTGCAGACGAAGATATCTGATTTGGAGCGCCAGGTTGACTTGCCTACGGACAGCACCCATCCCATGCCTGCAGATGACCTGGGCACACAGTTGATGGCAGAGAGAGAGAGGGAGCTTGCCGAGATGAGAGAGAGAGAGCTTGGGCTTGAGCACAGAGAGCCCCCATTGTATGAGGCAGATGAGCCAGTGTCAGAGGATGAGCATGATGAGGATGAGCCCATTCGGGTTGTGTTTGCCAGACCAGAGAGGGATGAGGCAGATTATACAGGTGCAGGGCACACGCCACGGGCAGGGGTCACAGGTGCATCACGTGGCAGAGGTGGGACACATGGCACAGGTTATACCGGCAGACAGGCAGGGCACACAGGGGGGGGCAGTGGCATACCTACCTATGTCGACATGATGGAGGAGGCTCTTGATAGAGGGCAGAGTGGTTTAGATGCTGGTCCCGCAGATGTTTGGATGCGTGCAGCACAGAGTCATGGCCGTTACTACGACAGCACACCAGAGGAGGCACCTGATGACTTTCATTGCACAGATTGGGAGGCCATGCAGGGTCTACAGGGTGCACATGATGAGGCACGGGATGAGGCTTGGGTTGATTCAGGGGTTGGTGCACAGGATGATTCAGAGGTCGGTGCACAGGATGATTTAGAGGCTGGTGCACAGGATGAGTCCCAGAGCCCAGAGCATTTGTATTCGGATGCCCAGCTGGCCGACTTGGTTGCCACATTGGATTCAGAGGCCTTGCAGATGCCGAGTGTCAGGGCGCCCCCATCATCTCTTGCCAGCATGCCACACACAGAGTCCCAGCCAGAGCAGCCGCATGAGGTGCCTACAGTTCCTCCAGCTCCTCAGAGGGTGTATGTGCGTCGCACAGCTCCTCCAGTGCCACCGATGCCATTTAGGCCTGCATCCCCTCCATCGCCGTCCACTTCTGCAGCACCAGGTCTCCATGGCAGGCCACCATCTGTGCCCAGGTTTTCTCTTGCAGCGCCCACATCCACAGTGTCTCCTCCAGTGGCAGCACCCACGTCACATCCTCCTCCTTTGGCAGCACCCAGGATGTACCAGTACCGGCCACCACAGCGCCCCTTTCAGTACATATCGCCACTGTACTCGCCTCCTGCACAGCCAGTTCCTCCACCTGCAGCAGCCCCACGGGCACACACTCCACGAGCTCATCCTCCTCGCTCAGTTGCACAGGGAGTTCCCTCTTTTGCTTCCCTATCCCAGCCGGCCTCAGCTTGGGCCCAGCCTAGCCAGCCAGGTGATTTGCATGGGGGTGACGAGGCATTGACAGCTCCTCTTGTCCGCAAGAGACCAGGCAGGCCCAAGGGTGCACCGAACAAGAAAGGCAAGGCACAGAAACTGCCAGGGAGGAGAGGACGACCACGCAGGGCTCCAGGTACAGGTAGAGGTGCAGTATCACAGCCAGTTGGAGCAGGTGTTGTTGGTTTGGCCTGCTTGGGGGCTGATGCGGAGGCTGATTGGGAGGATGAGGATGACGAGTCTTCCCCCTCGGATACACAGCCCATGCCAGTTCCAGACAGGCAGAGATATCGGCTGCGAGAGTCAGCTCGGGGCCCTGAGTTGTCTCCAGAGCATTCGTCTGAGTCAGAGCCAGAGCATTGATTGTGGCTCTATTGTTTTAGTTTCAGTAGTTTGTCTCTAGCAGTCGGTCTACCATTGTACTCAGATGATTTTTCACATTATATACAGTGTTTGGCCTACATTATTTGCTGCACATTGTGCGTATGTCGCTCTGTACATGTGATGCTTTATTTTATGTTGAAGAATTCTATGTGCGTGTGTGAATCCTATTTTCATTTAATTTCGTTTGAAGTGAATGCTAGCTTCACATAGATGCACCTACATCATGAGCACAGCAATCACCCCTACACCCCAAACGACATTGAATAAACACATGTAATACATCTGCATTTAAAAAAATTACAAACATTGCATCTTACATGACCAGGCTCGCGTTGCACAAAAAACAACTATGTATATATTCAACCGTTGTATCAGGATAACATCACATATACTGTCATTTTTTTAAGCAGCCATCTAGTTATTTGCTGCACCATAAACTGCCGAAAACTACATAGCAACAGTCCGCCACATACGGGTGGACCTCATCTATTCTAAACATCCCTCACTGATCCTCCACCGACTCCTCGCCCTCGTCTGGTGCATTGTTTTGTCGCTCTTGCTCTGCCTCCCGGTTAGCCCGAGCTGCCTCCTGGTTAGCCCGACGTCTGGCCGCCCTTTCCCTGACCATGATGAGCTGCCGTCGTGTGAAATTCATTCCGATCTGCTCATCCAGATCCAGCTCGACAGCGGGGACAGGATCCACAGCGGGGGCGGGTGGCTCCGGTTCCGGATTTCTCTGTCGAGTCTGTCGCAGCATCTCTCGGATATCTGCCTCTTGCTTCCGATGCCTCTCGTTGTGCCTTCGGATATCTTCCTCAAGCTTTCTCCTGGCTTCGCCCTCGGGCTTCGGTGGTATTCGCTCAGCCATCTCGATCGACCTTCTCCTCACAGCACCCTGATCCTTGAACACCCTCTCACAGCACCCTGGCTCTCAAACAGCCTCTCACAGCCTGTCACCGGCTCTCGCTTGCTCTCTCACTGTCTATCACTGGCCCTCTCACAGCCTCTGAAAATGCCGACCACAATGGCATTGTGAGTGCCTATTTATCCCCACAGCCTGATCGGCCATGTGGATCCCCATCATCCCTCCATGTGCCTCCGTACCCGCCCCCATGTGATGCTCCCCCCTGTGTTGGTCTCCCATTGGGCCCATGGTCTGCTCACCCACAATGCCCATGTGCCTCTGTACTTGCCCCCATGTGATGCTACCCCCCTGTGTTGGTCTCCCATTGGCCCCTCGGTCTGCTCACTCGCAGTGCCCATGTGCCATTGCAACGGTCCCCTGCATCATGTACTGTACCCTCTTTTTTTACACCCAGAACCCCCTCTTTTTACTTTTTTTTGTCCTTTTTTGGTAGTTAATATGCAAAAAAAAATTACTAAAAATATATTAAAAAATAAAAAAAAATATTAAAAATGGTACCGCCCTGGTACCGCGGATCCCAGGGCGGTACCGTACCGGCGGTACCACTGATATGGTACCGGCGGTACCATACCAGCGGTACCAGAGGGTACTATGATATATATATATATATATATATATATATATATATATATATATATATATATATATATATTATTTAATATTTTTTTTAATTTTTTTTAACCTAAACTACCCGCCCCCCTCGCTTCTTCTCCAATTTTTTTTCAGCCCATCGTTGCCCTGCCATCGATCCTGGTTTTGCTGCCCTGCCTTTGATCGCCCCTCTTCTGATTTGCGTCGCCCTTCGCCCACAAACCGCCCTGCCTTGCATCTGATTTGCATCTCCCTACCATCGCCCTGCCTTCGCTGCCTTCAGACATTTTCAGCGTCTCTCCAACAGTGAACCCTGCTGTTTTTTTCCCGGAAATCCATCCTTGCAACTTTAGCTTCATCTGCATTTTTTCCCTAGTTTTCTCCATCGCAATGGTGCAATCCGACCTTTCCGATTTGTGGGACGAGGTAGACATTGTCAGGCGGGTTGCCGACAAGAGCAACAAGACTGGTCAGAAGATCGTGCGTTGCCGATACTGCCTCGTCGAATTTGTTGCGTCCCTCACTCGCCTTAAAGGCCACCTGCTCGATGCACGCGCCAAAAATGGTGCCACCTTAAACGCTGCCCCTTGTGGCAGCATGACCGTCCCCGACAGGCAGCGACTACTGGACACCTACGGGCCGCGGCTCGTGGCGGGGGAGAACACCATTTCGGAGGGCATTCTCCGGTTTTGCACCGCTCCTTATGTGGCTGACCTAGAGTTGTTGCCTGCTTGGCTGGCACGCACGAGGAGAGGGAGTCCATCCTCATCCCGTCCCATTGCCCCTCATCCTCCTCAAACAGTTCCGCCACACACACCCCCATCTGCACCCATTCCGGTGGATCCCGTCCCATCCCGTCCGCCAGTTGCCACTGCGGTTCCACCACCACGTCATGTTGCTCGCACGCCCCCAGTTTACGATTTTCTCATGGATTCTCCACCACCCGAGCAGGTCCCAGATGCTACTGACGAGGCCTTCGAGGACGTGGATGAGATCCCTTCTTCCTTCCCTTCCCATCCGGATGACCTCCCTAGCCAGCAGTTTTCGTATCCCATGCCAGATCTTGCCCCTCCACCAGTGCACCCCACTTATGCTGCTGCACCCATCCCTGCCAGTGCATCCCACTCTCCCCATTCCACGTCTACAGCCGATGCATCCACTAGTGCCCAGCCTGTCGCGTCATCGTCCATTCCCGTCACGGTTGGTGCACCATGCTGGAGGTCCACCACCCGTCGCCCACCAGGTAGAGCCCTTGTGCAGCAGACCATTCGCGGCGCGCATCAGCCACACATGGACAGAGAGGCCACACAGGCCGTGGCCAGTTTGATTTACGAGCTGAACCTACCTTTTGCCATCACCGATTCTGAGCCCTTCAGAAGGGCATTCCACCTTGCACAGTCTGTCAGCCCTAGCTGGAGAGTCCCTGGTTCAAAGGTTGTCCGTACACACATGCTGAGAGATAGGGTCGAGTCCTTGTCTAGAGAGATGGAGCCTCTACGCTGCCACTGGGCCACATATGGATGCAGCATCATGTCCGATGGCTAGACTGATGTCAAGAGGAGGCCGATCCTCAACATCTTGGTCTCCAGCTGCATGGGTACACAATTTTTGAGAGCCGTGGATTGCAGTAGAGGGGGGAGAGTCATATCTGCAGATTTCATGTACGACGTCATTAGGTCCTCCATCCTGTCCATAGGCCCCCAGCATGTCGTTACGGTGGTGACGGATAATGCCACCAACTGTGTTCAGATGGGTGTCCTGCTAGAGGCCGAGTTCCCTCACATCGTCCATACACCCTGTGCGGCGCACGGCATAGACCTTCTCATTGGGGACATAGGTGCACTTCCCTGGGTTGAAGCCATTTGGACCTCCGTAAGCCAGCCCCCACACGCTTTGCATTCACCTGGTGGTCATCGACCGTCTGATCAGGTGCAGGGCACAGCTTCTACAGATGGTTGCCAG
Organism: Diphasiastrum complanatum; assembly: GCA_029204225.1. NCBI lineage: Eukaryota > Viridiplantae > Streptophyta > Lycopodiopsida > Lycopodiales > Lycopodiaceae > Diphasiastrum > Diphasiastrum complanatum. The sequence goes on from CM055106.1 coordinate 49,430,534, forward strand.
TGATCTTTGGCGTGCCAGTACGTTTTAGCACACGGGGGATGGGGAGCACTTTACTTCCACGATGAGGGGAGACAAATAATTGCAGGCTTCTCAGAAACAATCTGGCAATTTAGATTGTGTACAGCTCCTCAAAGACAATTTCAATGATTTCTGTTTGTTCCTAGATAAGTTGTCGATAGTCATTTTTGAAATTTAAATAAAAATAGAATTCAACATTTTCTTCAGGGCTACCATCAAGTAATACTAAGACCTGCTGGAACTCGGGAAAACTTTCTTTAGTTATGCTACCCAGTGTCAAGTGATACTATTGACTATAATCCCACTCATGTACCTTGTTGATGCCCTCATGGTTCCAAAGAATCAAGATTCAATTCTTTTGAAATTGATCCAAACTGATTCGAATCGAGAGTCTAAAAGCAAATTTGTTTACTCCATTTTTTCCAATCCTTTTGAATCACAAATTAAAAATAGCTTTAATATGAATAGTAACAAGTCAAATACCGATTTATTCAGCCCAATATGATATCTACTCCCAAAAGGTTCAAACGAATCTTCTGGCAATCAATTGCACCAATAGTTCATAGGTGCTAGGCCCAACTCCTGGTACTCTTTTCAAAATTCTAGGTGGCTTTTTGCTGCATCTTCAATGGTTTTAAAAATATTGAGCTTTTTTTAATCCCCTAGTCTTTTTAGCAAGTTTCTTGTTGAAATTTCAAAACAAAACAGTAGAAGCTCAGGTGACGATTCCGAATTCTTCATAGAATCAAGATGAATCTGAATTGGCTGAATCCGAATTGACTTGAAACTGTAGTTTAGGTTGCAATTGAAAAGATGAGACCCAAAATATTGGTTAAGTGGTAAGATTCAAGTGTATTGACCACTTCCTCCAAGGCTCCAACTTATACACAAGGCATCTCTTTGGTTCTCAAAGTTGATAAAAAGAAGACACTTAACTCACACAGGTGACTTTTGGCTGAAAAATCTTTGCCCTACAATCAAACACTCTCTCAATGAACTCTAAAGACTCGCAACATAAAGAATGCAACCGCTTCTAAGGATTACTATGTGGCATCCCATGCAAGCATCAAGCTAGCATGAACATACCTTGCCTCCTTATAAAACAAAGAATGGCACACGTGAGAAATGAGAATGTCTCATATCTTCCATCAAACCATCCTCATGAGCTTGTGACGATATTTTCTGTCAAGAAAAGTGAACAAGACTAGTATATTCTAGCTCTTTTCAAAACCACATTTGTTGCAAAGAGAGCTTCTTGTTGACTACAAAGCTGATAAATGCAGCCTACCTGACTGAGAAATTGTTCAGGCATTATACCAAGTACTACTGGCCGATCGTCCCCAGTTACCACTGTTCCATCACTTTGAAGTCGCAATACAACCTAGTCCATTTCAGAGAACACATGCAATAAAAATATGAGATACCACACAGTCATGGAAGTCAACAGCATTCCTGTATTAAAAATAGATCCTAGACAAAAAAAACTTCCTGAAATTAAGTGAGCCATCAACCAGCACAAAACAAAAAAAATTGACTTGAGACCTTTCCATTAAACGAAAGAAATGTAAACTGGACATTGAATGAAAAAGTCATAGGCTCCAGAAAGTTCATCTATCAAACCTTGGATTTCACGTATGCATGCATGCACAAGATTGATGCTTGATTCTGTGGCGGGACAAGTAATGGGAAAGGAAAGCTTACAATAAGAGTAAAAGAATCATTGCAGGATACTGACATTCTCGTGAGTCTTGTTTACATGTAAGATTTAGTCCAGTTCCTGAAGATTTCATGTTAGATAACAGGTTCAAATATAGAATGGTTCTGTCATGAACTGAGAGAACAAAACAGATGCTATAGTTTACTGTATGGGAGAAAACCAGGAATATAAGTTGGAATTTTTCACTTCCTTTGCAAACAGCAAAAAAATTGAAGAAGATTTGTTGATTCGGTGTGAATTCATATGAATACTAAAACTTTTTTGTGTTGGATGGAGAGTGCACATCCAACCACATGCCACTACAGGGTTGATAAACCTTAATCCTAGGAACTAAACTGAGCTACAGCAGCAAGAATAGACAAGTTATGATGGGTCACATCAACATATTTATAGAATGAAGCTTATGTTTTAAAGTGGGGTTTGGCATTTTGCGAGCAAATCATTTGCAAGTTTTGCATGTTTAGAGTTTTTTAAATTATGTCAAATTGATAGCACATGGCATGCTATGTTGTTTAGGTTTTTAAGATTTATTCAACTTCGCTTTTGGGGGTGAAATCTATTTGTATACTTCATTATCATGTTGTTTATTTTCTTACTAGCTAAAAGATATGTCTGCAAATCATGTTGTTTACAAATTGTACATAGTATGCTATATCATTGAGAACGCAGAAAACTTTATTCACTTTAATTTTACTTTTATCAAGCAGAAACTTTTTTGTCTACTGCCAAGGATTGATGTACGACCATACATTAAAAGACATGATGGTATGTGGCCAAGCCTATGATAGGTATCATAAAATCAATGTTGATAAAAAAAAAAACTTTTTTATTGTATGTTCTAGGTGGAGGCTATAACTTAACTATAAAGCTTATGTTGAGATGATGAAATAATAAAATATTTTCATTTTTTTTTATCAAATTTGATTAAAGCAATGTATTGTACATGAAAGCTTGAAAGGGGTAGCACGCCGGCGTGCTACCAATTTAAGCTTTTAGTCTTTAACTCAAATTAATAGCACGCCGACGTGCTACCCCTTTTAGGTTCCAAGGGGAAATGTTTTCTAGTCTAAAAACGTTGAATTGTCATAACTTTCTTACTATTGCTCGGATTGAGATGGTCCAAAAAGCAAAAGTGCTCCATTTTTTTATGTAGAATCCATTGGTATAATCAAAGTTGGTTTTTTATCTAATATAAAACGAGTATATATAAAGCCTGTATATCTGATGGCATACCATGTGCCATGAAATTTTAGAAATCATTTGTAAATAAAACTCACACAACTCGCAAAGAATTTGCTCGCAGATTGTCAAAACCCTTTTAAAGTGGTCAAGCATTGAAAACCTCCAGAAGGTCAACATTGATGAAAAGCCCTAGAAGATTCTACATCAACCTCAGGTATCCGCAGCTAAAGACTCTAGAAGGGGAAATTCCCAACGGTCTGGCTACTCTACACCAACCTAAGGAGGTTACTTGAGGATCAAGCTATTAGTAGCTTGTAGGAGAAGGCACAATGTCACAACAATCTTGCAAGATGCAAAAAAAGTTTTAAATTTACTGAGCTCAAAAAGCAAATTGGTATGGAGTAATATGGACATACAATACATTAGGGTTTTGCAATTGAATCACAAGGGTCTCCTTCATTAGCATGCCCGGATTTTTAGCCCTGATTTGGTAGAGTATAAGTGGTAGCAAAGGCCTTCATTCTATAGCTTAGGTTTTATACTACACTTGAGTTCTTTGTAGAGACTCATTGCTCTTCCTTGTAGAGGATCAGCATTGGCTCCAAAGATTCAACATTCATATTCACCAATGGCTCCAAAGATTCATCGATAGGATCATTCGGTAGAAGCAATCGATTTTTTTATTGTGTCTACTTCATTGAATTGCCTTCACAGGTCATCAACTCCATGAATGAGAGGTTGTTTCTTACTAACAATAGCAAATTCTTAGATATATCATTTTTTGGTAGCAAGTGGATCTCCAAACTACTTTACTACTAGCTAATCAGAGTCTCACAAATCCTAGCCACTAACAATCTAGTAGCAGATTAGTTTCTTCCAAAATTTTAGTACATCTTTTTCGTATGAGACCTCACACAGTTACTATTAATCAAATAGTGGGAGACTGTTAGTGCTTCTATAAACTTGAATTGAATGGTTTTCACTAATTCAAAAAACTTTTCAATAAGATATTGTGCAAGCATTCTCTGCTAAATTCTGCCTAGAATGACGGAAATGACAAAAAAAAGACCCAACTTCGGTGATCAATGTTAAAAGTCCTCTTTAATTTAACCTAACATGGACCCAACTGAGTACAAGAACAACAAGGATTAGAACAAGTGAATCACCAAACTCAACTTTAGAGCGTTGATACCTAACATGGACCCAACTGAGCACAAGAACAACAAGGATTAGAACAAGTGAATCACCAAACTCAACTTTAGAGCGAATCAACGCTTGTGCCCGAGTTGGGAGATTCATCTCACAACACCATCCTAGATCTGTCCCTTAGGTAGTAGCTATGGCATCCCATAGCACCACAACCCAACTCACTCACTAAAGCACTTTGCCCAAATCCACACACGCAGCCCAAAGTCTAAGCCTAGTACCTCTCTTATACAGTCGAGATCCACATCCGAGAGGTAAACTGACTCTGCCAAGCTTGCTAGGCTTAATCAGCAAAAAAAAACTAAGTCCAAAAAAGCGTGCTTTACCAAACAGCACTATATTCCAAGACAGAGGGGGTGAGTCGAATCACAGCATTCACGACAGAACTACAGGGGGATTCCGGCAGACAGAAACTTGGGCAGCTCAACCAACACTAGGAATCCAGTCGCTAGCGGGAGCCGCGGGCACAATGCCCAACACGTGTTGGTGGCCCCGAGAACAATCAGTCTATGTATGATTGTAACCTCTTCCGAATATAATAAAGTTGATCCTTGCACAAGTGACTTGTCTTTGCCTTTGGCTACATTTTGGCGATGGATTTTGTTACGAGCACGTAACCAGTGCCAAACCCTAGAGAACACAGGAGGTCAGATACCACAGTCAGGGTCGTGTCCAGCGTATACAACCAACAGGGCAAGACAGTGTGAGTAGTGTGCCCCGGCACGGTCCATAGACCTGGCGGGCCTAACACAGCATAGGGACCCTATCAGCAAGATAGGCCCCCACGTTGGGTCCCGACGTGCAGTCGGCCACATCAGTGCCATGTGGCCGACACTTGGCAGTATACAAGCTACCAATCCTCACACTGGGCTAGGAGGGGCTTGCTCCATATCAGGGGGTAGGCAAGGTTGGGTGGATCAGTTAGTGTTTGCCCTACTGTGGTGTTCAGATCTCTAACAGATTTTGAGTTAGCTTTTGGGTTGGTTGAAATTCATGCTTTCATAAGTCTAAAAGGTTAAGCTGGTTGTGTTTTGTAAGTTGGCTTTTCAGTAAGTGCATGTCGGATGAATGTTAGACTTAAGCGTGTCTTGGGGAAACCGCTCAAGTCCTAGCACCCTTTGAGACACTGGCGCTACATGTGGTATCAAATCCGACTATCTGATCAGCTACACGAGTCTCACAAGGATGGCCACTTTTTGGGACTCGTCAAGATAACCGTTGTGCAAGATGCAGCCCGTAGTGTAAGCACGGGTACGCCCACGGTCAGCGTGGTCGGCAGAACGGGGGACTTGATGCGACAAGAGCTCTAGGTGTAAGCACGATTAGTTCTCGTGGTTCAGACTTGGCGTTGTCTACACTTAGGACAATTGAGGCAAAGTGTTGCCTAGGTAGGTGAAAGCACAGTCTGTGCCTTGTGGAGTGCGGGGTGACATATTCGAACTATACGAGTTAACCACGATACAGAGATGCTGGGTGTAAAGCACGGATGGTTAGAGGCCAATGCAGGATAGCTGCCGATTGTTCTCAGCTATAAGGGTTGTCGACCAAATTTGGTGGGGCGTTACTGAGGCAATGTGCTGCTTGATGGTGAAAGCACAAATGGTTAATAGATGTTTCCCGTGGGCTACTTCTGTGATATATTTGTGTGGGCGCGACTAGGCAAAGGTCCTATGTCTGGTCTCAAGGTAAATGTGACTTGAGAGGAAACCTTTGTGTTAGCTTTTGCTTGTATGTTTGTTTGTTGTGTGCTTGCTTGAACACAAATGACCTAGTTCTCACTTGGCTCCAGGTGATTTGATCGTACTTAATTGGGAGGAGATTCTTTTGTGGTGGAGCTAACTTTATAAAGAAGAAAGCGCTATGAGGCCCAACCTACAGATTTTCAAAAAGAAAAGTAGTCTAGTGGAAGTGCACCCTTTACAAGGATAGATGATCACCTCAATGATTCGCGAGCATTAATAGACGGAGAAGTGCGAGCCATGAATCAAAGTAAATTTGACCTCGCCAGAGAGATGAGAGACTGGCTAACACAGCTCAAAGCCAGGCTTGAAAAGCTGGAGAGAGAATGCAGGAGCACCTCCTCCACTTAGACCAAGAGACACACCAGCACGAAACATGAAGGGCCCGAAGAAGACTGCCAAAGTAAAAGCTCCACCAACCTTCAAAGGGGAACGAGATGTTCAAGTTGTGGAGGATTGGTTGTTTCTAGCACAATCCTCTCAAATCGCTAAGCCTTAGGCTCTCGTGAGTGCCTCCACTCACGCCAATGGTGTAAGACCACCATCTGTCTCAAGCCGTCATGCACCTTCAAGAGGCACTCCAAAACAATGAAAATAAAGCCAAACCTTGAACAAATCATAATTGCAAATTGTATTAGCTTCAACAAATCAATTATCGGATAACAAAATTGAAACTCGAAAGTAGTTAGTAGTTGCTAGTAAGTTGTGTACTAACTTCTAAGAATCTAAGTGAATAATCAAATTTGATGAATAGAAAAGTAGACCTGGTGGGGGCAGGCCTCAAAATCTCGAGGCTAGAATATTCCCTGAACATGCTCAGGACCCTCGATCTCCTGGTGACAAACCTCACCAAGAACCGGCCTATGTCTAGTACCTTTGCAATCCATGGCAACTTTGCTATATCCTCAAACAAGAGGTCTAAGCAATGTGCAGCATAGGGTGACCAAAAGATCCAAGGGTACTTTTCATTTACGAGCTTCCCCATGGCAACACAATTTGCCGCATTGTCGGTGACGACCTGCAAAAAGCACAACAATCATCAATGCAACATCCGACATCGGACATCCATCGTCCATGATCCAAGAAGCAACATTGAACAAGTGTCAAGTAGTAAATAATAAATATTAAGTAAAAAGTTTTCACTCATTTTTATTTCTCACTACTCAACTAAAAGTCAAGAATCAATACCTGCACAACATTTTCTTTGCCGACCTCCACAATGGCCTCGTCAATAAATCCAAACAATGTCTGGGCATCCAAGACTAAGCCCGCCTGTGAGGTGTCGATGGATCTCAAGAACGTCGTGCCCAAACAAGAAGAAACCAATATATTTACAATATGGCGCTTCCTACTGGTATCAGTCCAACCATCTGATATGGAGCACCCATACCTAGTTCAAAAGATCCCATTGCCCACAAAATTCAAATTTTAGATGGCAATTGTCAATTGCATTAACAATTTATGTAATTGGTCAATAAATATAACTATTTCAATCATTCTTAAAACATAAAAGTTAAGAGATAGAACTTAGAAGTTAGAACTTGGCACTTGCCACTTCAAACTTGGAATTCAAGTTAGAACATAAATGACAATACATATTAGTAATTACATTAAAGTAGGATTTAGGAATCAGGATTTACATGGCCCATGATCTCCTGATAGGCTCTAGCTCCCTATCCACAGAGTCTCGCTCGGCAACCAACTGAGTCGTCCTCAACTGCTGCATGGATGGTCCCTCCCACTCTGAACCAATCCTAGATACATGTCTCATCATCTCCCTCCATGCAGGGGTCCTAGCCAAGTGAAAGGGGAGGTTGCAGATGTAGAAACACCGCACAGATACATTGGCTATCTTCTTGTTACTTTGCTAGAAGGATGCCACATACACATCTCTGCCCCTAAGATGTGTACCAGTAAGGCTCTGGGCATGAGAAGAGCCTCGTGACAACGGTGCCACTGCATCACTCTGACTCTGAGTCTGACCCTGTGATGTGGAAGGGTCTGCTGGAACTGTTGCAAATTGCCAATGGCCACAAATTAATAGTTACTATCTAGATTCTACGACAATGGAGATAGATGAATCGTGATAGACTGTAGTAGTCTGTAGATTGTAGCAATGTCAAAGTACATACAACATGCAATGAATTATAATTTACAACACAATCATTCCAAATCACTGATTACGATCACCAACCAGTGGGCGACGGATGACCCTTCGAGGTGGCCGTAGATAAGGTATCATCGATGAGTCAGGTGCTCGCGCACAACCTGCGATCTCATAACCACGTAGACACAATAGGTGTGCCTTTATTCTAGTGGGGCCACTTGTGTAGTCCTTGCAGCAATACTTGCAAGTCCACCTCTTAGTGCCTGAGGTGCCATAATTAGAAGCAACTGTCACATGATCCTACAAGGGATCCTTCTCTCTCGGCATGGTATCTAGATTCTAGTCTCTCTGCCCCTCCTAAATTCTGATTTTTCACTCACACACACCTAAAGGCTAGCTCTCCCTCCCTCCACACACACACACACACACCCTAAGTCTACCTCCCTCTCTCTCAAACACACTCTTCTAACTTAAGAATCTATTCACACACACACAAAAAACACACACACACACACACACACATAATCAAGACTCAAATACACAAACACACACACACACACACACACACTCTACTTCCCTCTCCCTCAAACACTCTTCTAAGTTCTGATTTTTAAGAAATAAAAATCTAATATCTATTCACACACACACACACACACACACTCAACTCTCTCTCTCTCTCTCTCTCTCTCTCTCTCTCTCTCTCTCTCTCTCTCTCTCTCTCTCTCTCTCTCTCTCTCTCTCTCTCTCTCTCTCTCTCTCTCGTGCGTGCGCGCGCGGAACTCTGTCGTGGGACTGAAACTCTGTCGCGGGGACGAGCAAGTAACAAGTTTTTTTGTTTTTTTGACAACAGTTCGAACAGCAAAAAAACGGTTCGAACCGGACGTTCGAATCGCGGTTCTTTTATCGAATCGCGATTCGACACAACATTGATCCTTGGGAATAATTACCATTTCGGTTTCACCTCCGAGACTGATCCAAGTGGAAGGACCCTTACTACAACCTTTTTGTGTCGTTGGCTCCTAAGGGTCCACGTCACCAATGTGACCGCTATGCCATTTGGTCAATTTGGCAACCACTATGCCTTGGGATTTCACGAGTGACTTGTCTTTGCCTTTGAAACCTTTTGAGAATGGATTCTAAGTCGGCTTTCGGGTTGGTTGGGATTCATTTTTTCCTAAGTTTGAATGGTTACGCTGGTTTTGTTTTCTAAGTAGGCTTTTCAGTGAGTGCATGTCGTGTCTTGGGGAAACAACTCAAGTCCTAACGCCCTTTGAGGCGACGGCACTACAAAAGATCTAATACCAACTACCTTATGCTGACCTCTGACAAACTAATCTTAATGAGCCCTAGCATAACCCTAGTCAATTACAGATATAACAATTAGCCGCATTCTTCTAAAAATGCTCATCACATTGAGGATGTGGTGAATTAGTATTGCATTTCTGATTTGTACATTTCAGAATAAATAGTAACTGAGCTATTGAGTGTCCATTCACCATTACAGCAGGAAGGGCAGTGTGAAGGACATGTTAAGGATGCCCTTCAGCACGAACATTTCCAGTTGCAATCTTCTACAAAGACAACACAACTGTGCCTTGTTGCTACGTAAAGAGAGAGAAAGAACATCCACTTCTGAGCAGGCTCTCTTTAGCAAAGGCAAATTCAAGAGCAGATTGCCGCGCCCAAAATCGGGTTCGGCTGGGAGCTAAAAATATTTCCAATTTTTTTCTCGACATCGTTCTGGCGTTTTGGAACATTGGGCCTTGGAAGGCCATTTCGGTGCTACTCAACACCAGTTATAAATAGTATGTTAGGTTTTTTGAATCCAATTGTCTCATGAAAGAAATGATTATGAAGTTGTTTTTTAAGGGAGTAAACAATGCAACGATTCCTACCTACATGCAATCACACAAAGAAGCAAGCCCTATCTATCATAACCCACCACAAATCATTAAAAAATACCATACAATGTCTTGCAAAAGTAAATGCAAATAACACAAATATCCATAATGCTTCAAAGCAATTTACCACCCAACCATGTATGCATGCAAATTGCACACTCAATAATCGACACACGAAAGGCCAATAAAGGCACATGCACAAACATGCGCACACAAGCACAACTATATGCATCGCCCCCAAGTGAGGACACCAAGATGCAATACTAGTCAAGTCAGTAGACCAATCTAAAGTAGTTCCACAATCTAGCAATTTCCCATTAAAAAAACCCAGCTGCAAGCACGTGACTCACTCTCTAACATGATACATTCATGAACTCTCGCATTGTCACTCAATAAGTCCATCCCTAACATAGCACCTAGTGAATAGGAATCCTCTTTGTAAGAATCATAGACCCATCTTATGATCATTCACTTCATAAAGTAAGGACCTTTTGCTACGGAATATCAACCTACACCTAATAGAACTGCATGTGTACACTTACAAACTGCCTCCATCACAAGATCAACATGCATTGCAAACAAAAGACAAGAGTAGAGAGAAGTATATGAAGCAGAAGGTCACAGTTGCATAGCACACTCAACAACCTTGAAGAATAGATCCATCAGATCATTGTCTTTGCCCGCATGAGAGAACCTCTAACAAGGGGAGAAACAAAATTTTCTTGCTAAGGTTCTTGCAATATCGCAACACAAGACTAGCAACCAGTGCCCATGAGGAAATGGATAATGCAAGACAACACGTGAGGCTTATCACCTACAATCTCCCACAAGTAGGTGTGGATCCTCCACCATGTCCAAGACGAGATGAACACGAGACTATCTACACAAAGCTGAGCATAAGAGATATGGGAAGATCTCCTTCCTTGGAGTGCGCCCTTCTCCACGTAAGTCACCTACAAGCACGTTCGTATAAGTGGCCTCCTCCTCCCACCCCCACCTACATATATAGGTCAGATGGATGGACAAAAGAGGAGCAATAAATATCAAAGGAGGCCGCCCTAGTTTCATAGTCTTTGTCGTGCAGTTGCTTTTAGCATGTCCCCAAATTCGCTAGGACAACATGCATGACATCATTCAACGGGCAAATTGCAACAAAAAAACAGCACTGTCGACTGTATCTTTGTCTCTAGTCACTGGCTTTAGCATGCAAAGATACTATCCTGAAGCTCTTGAGTTCCTATTTCTAGGGAGCTAGGCCTTATTCTGCCATCTATGGTCCGCACATGTTCCAAACCCTAACTACACTTAATCATTAGTACATTCCCTAAAAGTAGAACAACACACTCGTCCACCCAAACTATCAATACTTTTGGTGTATGGACCCTTACATCATCAATGAGGATATGATAGGAATTACAATGTGGCATACTAAGAGTAATCATCTCCAGTTGTGACCAAAAGAAATTCAACTCAAACAATACGAGTATTGGCTATGTATTGCAGCTCGATGTTACTATTACAATACAGAACAATGCCATAGTTTTGAAAGATAGAGATTTATAAGCATAAAGGCTTAGGATGCTAAAAGTTGACTCTACAATGCAAAAGTTTTGAGAGAACAGAAGACGTACATGCACGATTTTCAAAGAGACAGCATTTACTCGAGTTAAAAAAAAAGACTACAGGACCCAGATGAAACAACTCCTTGAAGGGGTTGCAACTTGCATTTCAAACAAGCTTCAAGAGGAAAGATACAAATTCCACATCTTGTAAGACTATATGCTTGCTTAATCTTGTTCTGAATAAAAAGAAACAGACGTACCTGTTGATGTGCTGGCACGTGTCCCTTGCTATCAGTGTCCAAAGGGAACTGGCTGCAATCAGCATCTTTCCAGAGTAGAGCGAGAGGGGTGATGCCCAAAACATAATGTGCATGTCTACATTTTTCAATATGACAAACATCAATTGTCAGCTATAGAACTGTTAAATGGTGCCTGGAGTAGATAAAGCCCGCAAATCAACTACTCAGAAAGAAAACCCAAAGCAATGCTTCTCTAAAAACACAATGTCTTAAAAATCATTAAGCTCAGCCAACCTAGTACGAAGAAAGCACCCATGTCCAACATTGATAACCCACATCCCTCTCAATTAGAGCCTGCATTAGGGCCAAGTGTCCGTCTGAGGCCACTGAACAGGAAACCATAATCCGTCTGTTTGTGCAACTCTTAACAGTAAAACTTCTTTTATAAGGCTAGATTTTCTAGAACATAAGAAAAGCCAAAGAGATTGTCAAATCTACTTTTTTTGGGTACACATGGTATACTCTATCTTGCATTGTGAAACACTTCTTTCACAAAAGCTGTGTGCTCTCCAGGCACTTACTGGCACTCTTCCACAGCCTAGATTTTTTCTTCTCAAACCACCCTGAGGCTCACTTTCCAGCAATTTAACATTCAAAGATCTGGCGGCTCTATACCAAGCAATCTTGCTAGAATTGCCTCGGAGGCTGTTGCCACTCCAGGGGATCTAGCAACCCATACGCATGGAGCTTATTGCTTGCCCTACCTTTGACTAAGTGTTATCTGAATAAGTATCTCCAAGTACTAAGAGTAGATTATAGAAAATGAGAGCTTTGAGACATGTGACACTGCCCTTTGCCTTAGATAAAATTCAATCTACAGCCAACAATCCCAAAGCTTTAGCAAAAGAGCTCTGAGTAAAGAATACCAAACTAAGACTGAAGAAGCTCAAATTATGATGCAGAAACTTGCCAATGGTGTGCACTATGCATATGCACATGTGAAGCAACATGTCTCATCCACACTAGTGAGACCTTTATGATGACTTGACACCATCAAGACCTAGTTAGCATGCAGCAAGGAGTATGCCATATTAAAATAACTAGCCTGAGCTCTTGTCTGCATAGAATATCCAATTGATGTCTCACAATTTTGGTGTCATACAGCCATGTGCATATGTCCTTGGAGTTACAACAGATAACGTTTCAAGCTTTTATTTCCCATTATTTTGAATACCTGAACATCCTTCAAATTTCATTCGACAAGTATGTGAACTTTATTGTATTTGTGTAGACTGTTTGAACTTGCGTGTAAACTATAGACTTCAAGAAAATACTATATACACATATATACAGGTAATCCTCATTATTATTGATTTCTATCAAAGATATAAATCCAATACTCTCCTTTGATGTGGATCCTAGAAAAGCTGATCTTTTGAATTTAGTATGTTGCTAAATTTGGTATGATTGTCAATTGCAAATGCCTTCGTGAAAATGCTGCTGCCATGAACTATGTTCTGCAAAAAATTAGAATAATCTCCCTTTCGACTACTTTGTCTCTGATAAAATGATAATTTATCTCAATGTGTTTGCCCTTGGTATGATACAAAATGATAAAGCAATTGTACTCTAATTATCACAAAACACAGAAGTAGGTTGTGATTGATGAAGGTTGAGATCTGACAATAAACTCCTTAGCCAATTGTCTCTTTTGCAGCATGTGCAGTAGCTATGTATTCGGCCTCTGTTGAAGATAATGTAGTAGAATTCTACTTCTTACTATTCCATGAGACAGGACCATTGTTGAATACAAAGAGAAATCCTAATATCAACTTTCGTCTATTAACATGAATGGGTCCGGGATGCCAGCATTTTACTAGAGACCCAAGAGCAGCTAAGGAAGGAAAGGTTCCTGTGAAGAGTGAGAGAGAGCTTTGCAGCACAAGCTTTCCCAATTGTGACACATCTCCAACCCACCTTGCTTGCTACTGGGTCTTAGGGTTCATGTCTATTGAGCACACTTGGTATCTCCGTATCACATCTAGTTATATTCAGAAATTCTTCTATGGATCCTGTGTTAGATTGTCTGGTTGGGCCAGCTGGGGTCAAGTTAGGATTCTACAGGACATTTTTTAAAGCTGCATGCTATTGGGATTCCGACACTACCTTGATACCTGGACTCGGGCCTATCATATAGCCTATGAATTGCCTTGGGACAACTTCATGTTTCCTCATACTAGCTGCAAGTAGAGGTAGGCTGCTTCCAAGGGACACCTTTCCACTAAATTATGAGATCGGGGGGAGGTATCACAGCCTCTTGTGAGATAAGCCACTCACAATGTGTGCCCTAATTGGATCATAGATTCATTGCTTTGATGCTCCGCTTGAGAAGCAAAGCAAGCTAAACTGCCGTTGGAGAGATGCAGTCAAATATCACTTCTTATTTCGCTACTTGCCATCCATGGATAGACATTGATGCAAAGTTAAAGTATTATATATGCACATCACACCGACCTACCACAACATGTGCACCATCAACGCTCACCACGACATACAGCATCACCATCAGCCACCTCAACTGCCGTCATGACCTTCTTTGAACCTATATTCCAAAATACTATGGAATTACTTTTATTGAATCTATTCAACTGTGTCAATATACATTTACGCAACATTGTTGACAGCTGGCTGGTTTATGGCATCATCATCATTTTCTGCTACCCAGTGATACTACAGTTATTAATCTTGGCTTAATTTTTTGGAACACTTATGCTCCCAATGTTATGAATAACACCTAAAAAGTACCTTATACTCTTTTAAACCTTCGAGGCACTCAAAGGATATTAATCACTCTCTCTCTCTCTCTCTCTCTCTCTCTCTCTCTCTCTCTCTCCAACACATGGCTATTTCTCATCTTAGAACCTAGAAAACCCTAACCCTAGAATGCCAAAAACCCTAAAAAACCAAAAAATCATCTCTCCTTCAGCTCTCCTTCACACAGCTCTATCCTCTCTCTCTCTCCTTCAGTCTCCATCAAAATCATCTCTCCTTTCACACCTCTCTCTCTCTCTCTCTCTCTCTCTCTCTCTCTCCCTCCGCTCTCCCACTCTCTCTCTCAACTCTCTCCATCTCCTTCCCTGCTCTCCCTCTCAGCTCAGCTCCCATCTCTCTCTCAACATTATCTCTCTCTCTGACCATTGCTCTCTCTCTCGATTCACCATCGCTGCAGCCTCTCTCTCTCTATCCATTGCATGCCCTCTCTCGATCCACCATCACGCTCTCTCTCTAACCTCTCTCTCTCTCAATACTACTCTCTCGATGCATCCATCGCTCACCCGCTCTCGCAAAGGCATATAGGACTAATGAAGTACATGTCAAGTATGTGGGAACCATGGGAGCGTAACCTGTAATAAAGAAAACATCTAGTCCAAACTAAATCTAAAATAGACACGTATGCGAGAGTGTGTTCATAATAATCATCTATATCTATGTCAAGATGTCAAGGTTATGATGATGGATGATGCTGCTGCTGCTGTAAAAAGATGTAATGCGGGCCACAACATGAGAGAGCACTGGAGCCTGCCGGCGGCGTCTGTGAGCATGAGCATGTGTAGTAGTACGTCTCTGCGTAGGATGTCTGGTGATCCTGGTAGTAACGTGATGGTGGGGGGTACACTGTCTCTAATCTCTATGAGCATGTGAGCGGCTATCATCCTCGTCGTCGTCATAATCCTCATCCTCAGGCACTAAATCACACGATCTCCGCCTAGTGAAGAATGAAATAATCCCGTATATATCTCTCCGTAGTATGAACATATCGCGTACCAACGGAGCGACACATTGTGGGTCCTCATAGGCTATGAGGGAGCGTAGAGTGGTGGGCATGTCTCGAAACAGGCAATGATATCACCCTCTGATCTCATAGTATATTGGGCATCTAAAGATAAAGTGCTCCTTAGACTCCACCTCACCTAGAGAGCATAACTGGCAAATCCGCGCTTCTTTAGGAATACCATGGAACCTCCCCGTCTCCATAGCTATCTGGTGAGAAGACACCTTGAGCTGTCCCAGTGTGAATCTGAGACAATGTAATAGCCCCGACTCCAAGTAGCGTGGCATGACCGGGGTACCAGATGCATCCAACAACAAGAAATGTGTCCGGAAAGATGGCTTAACCCCTAGCTGGTTACGCCAAGTCTGCTCTAGATATGCGTGATAGAGGAATCGTCTGATATATTGATGGGTGCCTGAGGGAAGCTTTGTGATGGAGATACCAAATGACTCAAGTAGGAGGTGGGATGCCTGAGAGAACCATGATAATCTGTAGCCCTGATCATGAAGACGATGTGAGGAGGATAGTGCAATCTGTATGTATCGTCTGTCTATCTCTGGTAACGCCTGTATCCTCTGTGTATAGGTAATGAGCTGAAGAGCTGCCTCGATCTGAATAGGTGGAACTGCAAACTCGGCCAGGAAAATCTCATGTGGAACAGAAGGCTTCGCACGGATCAACCGAGCTAGCATGGTCTGTAGTCGTGAGAGACTGGCCTAGTGTGAAGAGGGAAGACCTGTACACCATGCCTCTGCAGCATATAGAGCCGTGGGGGTACAGTGGTATCAAAGAGGCGACACTTACTGCGAGCATCTTGGATGGACTTTCGGAAACAAAATCTCTCTAGCTGAACAAGGGAGGCATGTCCCTTCCCCCAGTTGAATGGTAGTGGCCTGTCTCATGCTAAAAGTAGGACCTGAGAAAAGGATCCCCAGGTATGTGTAGGAAGGGACCACCTCTAGAACCTGTCCACCCAAAGTAAGCTCCTGTCGTTGCATGAATGCTCGAGAAGTGCTGAAGACCATAACCTTAGTCTTTCCAATGTTCACCCCTAGGCCCCATCTGGTGCAAAACTCATGCAAGCAATCCAACTGTCGTTGTAGACCCTCTCTGGTAGGTGAGACCAATACCACATCATCAGCTTTAAGGAGGATAGCAATCAAGATGTCCCCAAGCCTGCAACCAGCACCACCACACTGTGTAATGACTCTCTCCAACTCATCAATATACAAGCCAAAGAGGACTGGTGAGAGGGAGCAACCCTGCTTCACCCCAATAGTGCTCCAAATGCGATCGGATATGCCACTGCTATGTCGGAAACATCCCAGGACACGCTCATAAAGTGCCATCACAGCAAGAACGATGCCAGTGGAGAAGTCGAGGTCGCAGAGTCTCTAGATGAGCAATGAGCGAGGAATAGAGTCAAAGGCAAAACAACAGTAAACCCTCTCTCTCCTGTGCTTAGCTTCCTCAATCAAGACCCGCAATGTGAAGATGTGATCTGTGGTAGAGTAATTGGCTTGAAAACCTGCTTGACCCATAGCATGTAGTCGCCTAGTCTCCGCCTCTGAGCTCACAACAGATTGAAGACGTACTCACTCTCATTCTGAGTTGCAGCGGATCGCGATCCGGAAGGATTTCAATCCGGATCGCGCGTTCCGGATCGCTCGCATTCGGGACCAGAAACGCTGTCCTGGAACGCAAAAAAAATTTCAAATTTTTTTATGTGGGCCGCGAGCAGGCAGCCTGCAGCCCACATAAAAAATTTTGGCTTCTGAGAGTTGGAGAGTGAGAGAGAGCAAGGATGAGGAGGTGATGGTGGATTGTGGGCTGCGTGGGGCATCGATCCGTGCGTGATCAAGACGGTGGAAGCGACGAGGTGGTGGCATTTGTCTCCAAAACGATTTTAGGTAAGTTTTGACTTCAAGCCTTGGTAGCTCATAGAATGAGCTGTAGGCAACGTAATGAAGTGGTTTTTGGTTTCAAATCAGTTGTATTGAACCCCACAGAGATGCTCATGCTGTTAGTTTTTCCCATTTTTGCTTGTATCAAAAGATATGAATCTCATGCCTCTTTTCCATGTGTTCTTGACTCTTTTTGCAAACTAGCTTATAATCATCTGATTGAGGTGCAATTTTAGGCTAAACATCACCTGCCTTGAGGATGGGGTGAAGGATATTAGTACACCAAGCCGTAGGAAAACCAGAAGTAACAGCTGTGTTAAAAACATGAGCAATGTAAGGGGAGATGAGATGTGCTACGGGCTTTAGGAAGTCTACACTTAAGGAGTCATAGTCAGTGGCTTTATTTAGTTTGGCATGTTTAATGGCGTTTTCAACCATGTCAGGGGTGAAAAGTGAGCAGTGGTCAGGTCTCGGTGAGAGTGAGGTAGGAGGAGAGTCCGTGGTATATAACTCCGTGGCATACTCGATCCAGGATTCGATGGCTATGGGGGCCAATGTTGAAGAGTGTCTGGTGAAATGTTTCCAGAAAAAAGAGGAGGAGGGTGAATCTAAAGAGTTGATCATTTTTTGGCAGAGTGATTGTAGGTACTTGATCTTCTTTGTTCTGGTGGTTCTATGATATTCTTTCTGGCATTGTTTGAGTGTGGCAGGGGAGTGTGACTTGGCATATGTCACATGATTGTGAAGAGAGCGGCATTCTGCATCATACCATCTGTTGTGAACACTTCTGTGAGATGATGTCGTTTTGGTGGGGAAGGATGAGGAAGCAGCAGCTAAGAGGGATGTAGATAGAAAAGTGGCTTGCTGGTCAATTGGTGCCATGAACGGGAAGTTAGCGAGTAGTTGGGATAAGATTGTGGTGTAATTAGTGAATCCAGATTGGGTGAAAGGAATACGTTTATGAGTGGGAAGAGAGCAAGAAATTTGCAAAGAAGAGGTTATGTGACCAAGTGAGATGTGTAAGAGTGAGTGATCGGAAATGGTAGGGGTGTGATGGAGAAATCAGAAATGTGAGAGATCAAAGCAGGTGATCCAATGAAGTAGTCGACCACACTATGTCCTCCACCATGAGGATAGCATGTATATGCTGATGAGGAAGGCCACTGTGTGAGGCCATTCAAAATGACAAGAGCGTGTGTCTCTGCTAGAGTGATCAACTACTCCCCGAAAGATGTAGCTGGAGTGTCTGCATCCTGTGATACCCGGTCTAGCCCCATATCCAAAGGGTAAAGCCTGAGAAGATCCGTAGCTGCATGAAATTCGGTTTGTCTAGAGCTTGTGCGGGCGTTGAAATCACCTGCTAGTAAAATGGAACCCTGCTGAGAAAAGATAGCAATATCATCTGAGAGAGCCTGAAAAGGGTCCCCGCCAAACTCAGCAAACACTGAGGTCTGTGGAGCAAAATAGCATACAGCTATATAGATGTCCTGAGGTAATCCCAATAGTGAGCCAATAATGTGTAACCAAATATAGCGAGCGTATGGATCTTGTTTAACCATCTGAACTGTGGTGTCTCTGTATAAACAAGCTACTCCTCCAGATCCTCGACAAGTTTTTCCCCTAACAAATGGACGAAAAGCAGAATGCCAAGAGTACTCCTGTATATTTGGAAGAGGATGATATAAGGACTCATGAGTTTCAGCCAACAACAAAATGTCGCATTTTCTAATAAAATCAGCAAAGTCTCCGGCTGATGACGAAGATAAAAAACCATTACAATTCCAGAAGCCAAGTCTCAAATTGGTAGGGGATCTCGGGTAGCTTCTATATCCGGGGGCCCCTAGTTCCTATTGTGGAAGGTCGAAAAATCTCGGTTTCCCGTCAATAAAAACAACCCTTTGCCCTTTCTCTTTCGCTTCAAGGATAATCTTTTTTCTTGCCAACCATTGAGTATTTGTTAAGTCATCATCCATATAAATGAAAGTACCTTTAAGCTTTGCCCTAAGCCGAAGGGCAGCATTGCGTTGTGAAAGCGAGCGGAACTTGATAAACAAAACATTGTCATCACATTTACTGCGCCAAGCAGTATCAAAACCGTCAGCCACATGAGATAACTTGGAAATGAGCAAATCCGTAGCTTCTTCCAACGGTTTTCCACCATTGGCAATGCCTCTTACTCTAATGTTAAAGGCTTTTTTGGCCCTTCTGGCTTGTTCACCCAAAACTGTCTCCAAATCGTTTTCCTTCGGAAAAGATGAAATCTGAGAGTGATTACCTTGCTTAAGGATCGATGTCGTTTCTTCAACCTGTTTTGCGAGTGATGAGAGTTTGCTGCCCATATCATCCGGTTTGAAGAGTGCTGCCCACGTTTTCGTCTCCTCGACTTGTTTCTCCAAGCTATTGATCTTGTTGGAAGTCTCCTCCAAGGCACTTTTTTCTGCAATTCGTTGCTTAAGATATATATTTTCTTGCTCAAGCTGCTCCACACGTTCCGTGACACCAAAAAGATCCTTAGCTAACTTGCTATTTTCAGCTTCAAAGAGGTGTAGTTGTTTCTTAAGTCCAAGAATTTCTTGCCGGATAAAACTAAGATCATAAGCAAAAAGACTTTCGGTAGGTTTGGAAGGAGTGTAGTCAATGGCAGCCATGTTGATAGTTTCTGTCACCGAAGACGGCTCCTCCATCACTACCGGTGATGGGGGGGTGTCCAACAGGGAGGGGGGTGTAAGAACACCCTCCTTTTTCTTAGGTGCCATAGGAGGCGGTAAGCAGATGGAGGACCAGCGCAGGGCAGCGTAGGGCAGGTGCGAAGGTCAGCACTGCAGCGCCAGCAGGGCGGACAGCAGCGCCAGCAGGGCGGGTGGGCGCGCAAGAGAGAGAGAGGGCAGCAGCGCTAGCAGGGCGGGCAGCGCACCAGTAGGGCGGGCAGCGCACCAGCAGGCGGGCAGCGCACCAGCAAGCGGGCAGCGCACCAGCAGAGCGGCGAGCGAGAGAGAGAGAGAGAGAGAGAGAGAGAGAGAGAGAGAGAGAGAGAGAGAGAGAGAGATTCAATACGCTTTCAATGCTTTTCTTTGCACATGATTTCATTTCACACAATACTGTAGAAAATGATATAATAGTGAAAAATAAGTTAATGGACGACAATGGTCCTGAAATTGATGGCAAACTTGATAAATGAACTGCCCTTGAAAAAACCTTTCATTTGATACCCATATTGGCATTCTATTCTTTTTTTGGCCTTGAGACCGACATTATATATTTTCGCGTTTTTACATTGTGTCCTATCGGTCTGTGTTTCGATATGATTTTTTTCCAGCATGGTCTATTTCAGTAGGTAATTCGGTATGATTTTTTTCTAGCATGGTCTACTTCAGAGAGAGAGAGAGAGAGAGAGAGAGAGAGAGAGAGAGAGAGAGAGAGAGAGAGAGAGAGAGATTCAATATGCTTTCAATGCTTTTCTTTGCACATGATTTCATTTCACACTATACTGGTAACTGTAGAAAATGATATAATAGTGAAAAATAAGTTAATGGACGACAATGGTCTTGAAATTGATGGCAAACTTGATAAATGAACTGCCCTTGAAAAAACCTTCCATTTGATCCGGATCGTGGCCTGCAACCTTGCTCTCATTGTAGTGTGCAAGCTTAAAGTAATAGAGCAATGGTGTTCTCTCTTCCCTCTTGTCTTATGTGAATGCTTTTGTGCATGCTCTGATTTCAAACATGGTATCAGACCTAAATATGACTAATCCCTTAAGATCCGGGCATGCAGTTTGAATTCTAGATAGAATTCTGTTTTCTGTAAAGAATAAGGAGAGTTTTCCTTGCTGGAAAATCTCAGTTTTGAGTTTTCTGTTTTGTAGAAAGAAATGCAAAAGTGTTTTTGGTTTCTTGTTTTTATTTCTGTTGAAGAAAATAGAAATGATTCTGCTTTTGTACAGAATGCCTCCAATATGTCAAGTTGGGGTACTTAATGTCACAATTAGGCCTAGTGGACCCATGAGTCCCTACCAAATTAACTTCATACTAACTTAGCTGACTCTAAGTTTAGTACGCCTAATATAATAAATGACCATGGTTACACAACTCTCGACCTTTTGGGTCAAAGTAACCTATGGTAATGTAAGCAATTCCATTTACATTCCAACACCCTCCTTAAATGGAAATGCATAACATAACATGTAAGTAACTTCTCAAAAGAGAAAAATGCAACTTGTTGTCCGAACTTCATGTCGCCAAATAAACTTCGCACCGAAGTAGTCGAAATCTCATCCCCAATCATGTCCAACATATAAAAGGAAAAGAATGCGTAATAATGAAGCATCAAGTCGAAGGGTGAGGATTTGCATGCTCGATCCGAAGTAGGGAACCAACATAAACTCGGCAATAAGTCGAAACATGGACTTGTAATCCATCATAGGCTCCCACATCATTCGAACATAAGGACAATAAAAAAGAGTACCAAACTCTTTTGGCATCACCTCCTCCCGAACCTTACCATCAATGACTTGCTCACATAGAATAGGCGATGTACCAACATCATGATGAAGAGTAAGTGTAGAACCAAAAAAATCAGCAAGAGGTACTGATTTTAAAGAGGCATGTGCCTTCCTTTCGTAGTAAGATAGCTATTTGCTGTCCTGCAAAGTCTCCAATAGCCGACAAGGAACTGTTATGGGCTGTTCAACACTTTGCTGCCCAAAGTGTTCCCAACATGGACCATGTTGTCCATAATCTTCCGCAATCTGTTCCTAAAGCATAATGGACTGCTCATGATGTAAAATGGGCTTTAAATGACCAAAAGAAGATGACTGAACCTGCTGTCCAACATCTTCATCATAAAAATTTAGCAAACTATCAAGAGATGCATCAACAATGGCGTCATCAAAGCTGTCCCTCGAAGAGGCATGGGATGACATTGAAGATTTTTCAAATAATGAAAAATTCTCTCCAAACAAATGCTCACTCTTAACACTTTGAACAAAAGTACTAATTGACACATGTTGACTCCCTCCTCGATTAGTACAAAAAGGTTCCAAAGAGTGCTTGAATTTTTCAGCCTTTGCTAAAACATCAAATTGAAAAGGTTTCGCATGAAACTTTTCACTAATGCATCCATGATATGCATTAACTTGCGGTGACTTGAAAAAAGAAGATTGTTTCAACATCTGCTCAATGTATCGTTGTTGAGAGATGAAGATTCCAGTCCCATGTGGAAGATCAACAAGAACCCAAGTGTGGTTCTTCATGAGTGAGTTGTACTCCTCTTGCATCGCATCCTCCCGACATTTTACTCCTCTGGTCTGCTCATGAAAAACAAGTTCTACTGCACCATCCTCAATAGAAATAAGGAGACTTGGAAGTTGAAAAGTTTTTTGCCAGAAATTTTTTTGCTTCTAGGTTTCTTCCTTATGCAAAAAAAATTTGAAAAAAAAAAAACATTCTAGGGCACCTGCGCGCCCGCGCCTGCGGTCCGTACGGCTGGCCTTGGTTTGGCTTGCCATCAGCAGCCGCGGCCTGCGCAGGCAGTCCCGCAGGCAGATCCTTTTGAAGCTATCTTTCAGTTTTGGGGGAGGGGAATTATTTCCATCACATCACTTTTGTACTTTTATAAAGTACTCCTTATTCTTTCTTGTGATGTGATGTTAAGTTACAAAGCACAATAAACTTTGTAACTGCAAACTTTGTAGAAAAAAAAAGTTGAAAAAATGAACTTGCAGCTCAAAGCTTTCTAAACCTTGTAAACTTTAAACTATTGAACCTTGTGTTTAAACTATTGTGTACTTCAAAAAGTACGTGTTAAAAGTATTAAGTTAAGTTTCCCAAAGTTTTCTTTCAAAGTTTTACAAGAAAACTTTGTACAGCTTGCAAGTTTTAAAATAAACTTAACCTTGAGTTTCTAAGTTCAAGCTTAAGGTTGAAAAGTTTATTTTCTAACATTCAAAACACATAAAGCTATTGTTTGTTGAAATAAATGCCTATTTTGCCCCTTAAGGCTTGTATACTTGTAACTTGTAAGTTGTGCATAAGACATGGGGGTAAAACATTTATGTACATAGTACACCCCACTTGTGCTAATTAGGCAAGTAATAACAAGTAGGTTGAGGACCCATGTGGGTTCTAGAGCTAGAATTAGCAAGACACCACCTCTATACAATACATGCTAAATGTAGCCCAAAGTT
Organism: Diphasiastrum complanatum; assembly: GCA_029204225.1. Classification (NCBI taxonomy): domain Eukaryota; kingdom Viridiplantae; phylum Streptophyta; class Lycopodiopsida; order Lycopodiales; family Lycopodiaceae; genus Diphasiastrum; species Diphasiastrum complanatum. Next base: position 49,454,125 of record CM055106.1, read on the forward strand.
TGGAGGGGTTTCCACGCCCTACTACTCTTTGAATAATCATTCAAGTTGTGTGAGCTTTGAAGTCCTCTCTCTCTTGCTTTTGTGTTCTACTCCATAGCTGGTTTTTTCAAGCTTTCGTAGTGTGCTTACTATGCTATTATGATACTCCATAGCTAGGCCTTGGAATTTGTCATGGTATCAGAGCAGGTTATGTTGCCTGTGGTGTGGTGAAAACTTGGACCTGTTTTGATCAGATTCCTTTTTGTAGGGGCATCTGATCTCTGTGCTATCTGCATGGTTGGAGTATTGTTGGCAAGGGGAGTACAGGGAGCCAAAAAGTTTCTAATTTGGGACAATTTTTTGAGTCTTTTTGGACAGCCAAGACTGCAGGAGGGCGCTTTCTACAGTGGGGACTTCAGTGAAAGTGCTGAGGGTTATTGAGCAAGTGGCTGCATACCCTAGTTGGGTGAAAACCCTAGTTTGCCTTTTGTGTTTTATTTCTATCCAGCTATGTCTAGTCTTGCAAAGAGCATGCTGAGTGAAGCCAGCCGGCTTGATGGCACTAACTTTAGCATATGGAAATTCAAGATCAAGAACATTCTTGAAGACAAAGAATGTTGGAAGCTTGTGACAGGTGAGGAGCCTGTTCCAACATCTGAACTTGAACTCAAGGACTATATATCAAGAGAGGGGAAAAGGCACACAAGATCATCAACATGTCAGTGAGGGATAATGTGATTCCTCTAATCAGGTCAGCCAAAGGGCCTGTGGATGCATGGCACATTCTTTGTGCATTGTATGAGACAGCAAGTACAACTCGGTTTCTCTACTTGAAGAACAAGTTGTATACTCTCAGAATGGAGACAGGGGAGACAGTTACTGATCATCTTACTAAGATTCAGAATATTAGATATCAACTTTCTGTACTTGGAGAGTCTATTGCTGACAAAGACTTGGTGCCAATAGTTCTGAATAGCTTGTCATATGCTTATCAGAACTTTGTGATGATGATATCTGTGAGAGAGAAGATCCCTACCTATGAAGAAGTCTATGGTCTCTTGTTACAGGAGGAGATGAGGAGAGTTAATCTCTCCAAGAGGGAAGATTTCCAGGAGCATGCCTTTGCTTCTAAGAAGAAGCAAAATCCAGCCAAGGATAAGAGTAAAGGTAAAGGCAAGAACAAAAGAGCACCACAAACACTTGAGCAAGGAATGGAGAACTTGCAGATGTCAGAAGCACAATCCTCCTCGAATACTTCTTCCACACCTCGAAGGAAGGGGAATTGCAATTACTGTGGTAAATATGGACACTTTGCTTTTGAGTGCAGGAAGAAGCTTGCAGAGCAAAAGAAGGGCACAAAGAAGCAAGGAGGAATGTTGTTGAGAGTGTTGCAAGAGAGGAGCAGAGTGACATAAGGCAAGCTGACTTTGTTGCATTGGCCTCACAAGCTACAACAGGTGGTTGGTACATTGACTCAGGTGCTTCAAAGTACATGACCCCTCATAGGGATTGGTTTGATACCTTTGTGGGGATTTGTGATGGACAAGAGGTGTGCCTAGATGACAACTCAACACACAAGGTCAAGGGAAAGGGCACAGTACCTGTAAAGCTTCCATTAGGAGAAGTCAAAGTCATTAAGAATGTCTTATATGTACCAGGACTTGCTAAAAATCTTCTTTCAGTAGGAGCTATCACTCAACAAAATATGAAAGTAGAATTTGATGCTACTTCTTGTCTTGTGTTGGACTTGAGTGATAATATGAAGGTTGTGGCCAAAGCATTGCAGGAAGATAATCTATACAGGTTGTACACTTCTATCCCTAGTCAGCATGCTTATACAGCAAAAGGAAGTGATGTGGATAGATTGTGGCATGAGAGGTATGGACATCTTGGCTACCAAAGCATGCAGGTGTTGAACCAGCATCATATGGTGGAGGGGCTTCTAGTTGTTAAGCCAAGCTCTTCAGTTTGCGAGGCTTGCGCTATGGGAAAACAGCAAAGACATAAGTTTCCCAAGGAGAGCACCACCAAGGCAGCAGGCATACTTGACTTGGTACATTCAGATTTGTGGGGGCCAACCCAAACCAAATCTGCAGGGGGGGCATATTACTTTATGACCTTTATTGATGACTTCTCACGCAAGATTTGGATTTACTTCTTGAAGTTAAAATCTGAAGCATTCAAGTACTTCCTGCATTTCAAAGCTTTGGTAGAAGAACATTCAGGAAAGAAGATAAAGATGCTCAAGTCAGACGGTGGTGGAGAGTTCATTAAGACTGAATTTGTGGAATTCTACAAGGCCAATGGGATCAAAAGGCAGCTTACAGCTCCTCATACCCCTCAACAAAACGGCGTAGCAGAGAGAAAGAACCGAACTATTGTGGAGTGTGCAAGGTGCATGCTCAAGGCAAAGGGGTTGCCCAACTCTTTTTGGGGCGAGGCAATGCACACAGCAGTGTTTCTGTTGCTTTTGTGTTCTACTCCATAGCTGGCTTTTTCAAGCTTTCATAGTGTGCTTACTATGCTGTTATGATACTCCATAGTTAGGCCTTGTTCGATCCAAGTATGGCCATTATGAGTTTTTAGTGTTACCTTTTGGACTCACGAGTGCGCCTGCCACTTTCCAGCAGATGATGAACGATATTCTTTGTCCATATCTGGGAAAGTTTGTGGTGGTGTATTTGGACGACATATTAATTTATCGTCGGACACTTGAGGAGCATGAAGAGCATCTTCATATTGTCTTGGATCTTCTAAGGCAAGAATAGCTCTATGCTGTGAGTTCTTCCAGACTAAACTCAAATACCTGGGCCATGTCATATCGGATAAAGGTCTTGAAATCGATTATGACAAAGTCCGTAAGGTACGAGAATGGCCGAAACCTCTGACAATTCGTGATGTGAAATCCTTTTTGGGCTTCACAGGATTCTTTCACAGGTTCATTTTGGACTATGCCTTAATAGCATTGCCCTTGACGAACGTTCTAAAGGGGGTGGAGAAAAAATGTAGCCGCAGAAAAAGTCCATTGATAACATGGACTGATGAAATGAATGAGAGTTTTGAGACTCTCAAGCACTGTGTTTCTACGGCTCCAATTTTACACATTGTCGATCCTAACCGACCCTTTGTGGTTGATACGGATGCTAGCGACTTTGCTGTAGGAGCGGTCCTTTATCAAGACGGTAGACCAGTGACTTTTGAAAGCAAGAAGCTGGATCCTGCTCAGACTAGGTATTCTACCTATGAGAAGGAGCTTTTTGCAGTCATTCACGCGTTAAAAATTTGGAGGCATTATCTTTATGGTGCCAGATTTACGCTAATGACTGATCACCAATCCCTTAAGTATATTTGTGACGCCAAGGACCTTCGAGGCCGTAAGGCTAGATGGTCGGAACTCATTCAGGAGTTTGTGTTCGACATTAAGTATCGTAAAGGTACGTCGAACTGTGTTGCCGATGCCTTGAGTCGGATTGGAGAGATTAATCAGTTATGCTTTGCTGAGATCCAATTTGATTTGTATCTTTCACTACAGGATCTTTGTCGAACCGATAGGTTTTTTCGTCGCATCTGACTAGATGTCCTGACAGGAAATTATAGATCTAGTGATGACCTTGGGATGCAGGATCCCAAGCAATCCCGAAATGATAAGATACTTGAAGACTATTCCATAAGGAATGGCCTGCTTTTCCGAAAGGGAAAGGTTTGTGTGCCGGATCGGAAGGACTTGCGAGCCCAAATCCTGCAACAGTGTCATGACAACCCTTGTGCTGGTCACCCAAGCATACAGAGGACACTTGACCTTGTTAGGTAAAATTTCTTCTGGCCTAAGATGAAAGGTCATGTGGAGGCATACGTTCAAAGTTGTGAACAATGCCAGCAAAACAAAGCAGAAAGACTCAAAGTTGTGGGTCTTCTACATCCCTTGGAAATTCCCAATAAGAAATGGGAAAGTATTTCAATGGATTTTGTGGTTGAACTCCCTAAAACCCGGAGTGATCACGATGCCATTGGGTGGTGGTTGACAGGCTAACCAAGATGGCGCAATTTATACCAACTAAATTAACTGTCAAGGCATCTGAACTAGCCCAACTTTTTGTTGAAAAGTTTTTCAGATTGTATGGTTTGCCGAATGATATTGTAGTGATCGTGCTCCAAGTTCACTGGCAAGCAGTTTTTGAAAAACTTGAAACAACCCTTAGTCTTAGTTCTTCGGATCACCCAAAATCTGATGGGCAGACAGAACGTGTCAACCAGACGTTGGAAGATATGCATAGAGCATATGTTTCTCACCGACAGTCTAATTGGGAAAAGTATCTCCCTTTAGTTGAGTTCGCGCACAATAGTGCCAAGCATTCTGCCACTGGATTCAGTCCTTTTATGCTGATGTATGGCTTTCAGCCGCGTTCTCCAGTTTCGGTCGGACTCAAAGGTCTCAAGGTGCAAGCTGCAGTAGATCTCCTGCAAGATATGCAAGAAATGCTGCTAGTGGCCAAGGAAAGTAAAAAAACCGCTCAGGATAGAGCTCAATTTTATGCTAACCGTGGTCGCTCACCTCGGGATATTGAGGTCGGAACCTGGGTGTTTTTTAGAATCCCTAAGGATTCGAAGGTACTTCAGACGGAAAAATGCCATAAGCTATCTCCTCGATATAGCGGACCTTATAAAGTTGTAAAGAGAATCAACCCGGTCGCTTATCAGCTAGATCTTCCGATTGGGATTGGGGTTCATCCTGTCTTCCATGTAAGTCGTTTAAAGGAACGACTTAGTAGGAAGGATTCCCTAATTCCGGAAGGTGAACTAGTTGAGTAAGAGGATCTGTCTACCTTTGTTTCTAATGTACCTGAAAAAGTTGTTGACGTTCGTCGTCGCCAATTGAGAAACCGTTTGGTTTCTGAATTTCTCGTACGTTGGAAAGGCAAGACAGATGAAGAGGACTCTTGGGAGAGAGAGGACTATTTAAGACTGAACTTCCCTGGTTTGCTCCCATTAGAAGGAGACTCTTAAAGGGGGAGGGAATGTTACGTACCCATAAGGGCACACAACAGGAAACTTGAGGTAACGGTCTCAGTTATGGGACGGAACGCTGATCTAGAGCTATAGGTCTTTCGGGTGCCACGTGTCAATGTCTCATTGGCGCACGATGACCCGTTGTTATGGACCCGCGTCAGTGTGCACAGCTGCCGCGTGTCGTTGGTCATGCGTGACTCCTATGGACGGAGATGACCCACCTGGACTATGTATATAGAGGTGGATCTCCATGAGCTTGGTATTCATTCTCTCCTGGAGAATGAAGAGCTCTTCCACTGGTGGTCAGGTCAGGACGAGTATCTAGGCCTCAGGATGTAGGTAGGCGAGGGTCGAGGGTAAGGCATGGTGGTATGGGGCACCATGGCTTACATGAGATCTGAGCTTGCTTGATGGTGGTCTGTAGCTCCAGTGCACGGGGGTGAGGTGGCAGTACCTCTATGGTTGGGTGGTAACGTAGCGTTCGTCACCTGTTTGTGCTTTAGCAATGACTGGCACGACGATGGGGATTCTAACAGAAGGAAAGTGGTCTAGAAGACGAGAGACGTGGCCAACATAGGCCTCGGATTGATGAGGAGGTATACGATAGCAGATGGGGCGAACAAAGAGGGAAGGTGGAGGAGAAGGCAGACTTGGCACTAGGGAGAAGGCGAGGTAGAGCAAAGAGTGATCAGCGAGCACCGGGTAGGGATGGTGAAGGATGCCAGGCGGGGCAATAAAGCAGAAGATGCAATGAAATAGTCCACTACGTTGTGACCGCCACCAAATGGGTGGCAAGTATATGCAGAAGAGAATGGCCACTGAAGAAGACCGTTAAGGATAATAAGACCATGTGCTTGGGCCAACCTCAGAAGCTGTTCCCCAAAAAGCGTAACCGTCGCTGATGAGTCCTGAGAATAACGGGCATAATTGTATCCAACGGATGAAGAGAGAGCGTGTCAGCATAGAACTCAGTCTGGCGAGCGGTTGTGCGTGTGTTAAAGTCCCCTGCAAGCAATATGTAACCCTGTAGGGAGAGAGAGAGAGAGAGAGAGAGAGAGAGAGAGAGAGAGAGAGAGAGAGAGAGAGAGTTTATTAATGTCCTTTCCATGCCAATAGGCATATAAGACAAAGTGTGTGGTACAATGGGAGCGTATGAAACGTCTCCGTAACAGAAATAAAATGCCAATGTTAGTACTATACTATGAACATAAAGTAGGTCTAAAAAGTCTAATGCTGCCAATGAGATAATGGTATAACTCTGTGTCATCAAGTACTGCTACTATGAAAGAAAGATGTGATGGGGATAACGCCTGGAGGTTGTCTCGAAAGATGTTGTTGACGTCGCCAAGGAGGTCGTCTCTAAGTAGTGGCTCTATGGGCAATATGAGTAGTACGTCGTCTCTGGTCTCTATGTAGTAAAGAGTCACTGTCGTCGCCATCATCCGATCTAGGGTCCGTCCGCGTTCTCCTGCGGGAGAAATACGATGGGATCTGGAGCTGTGCGTCAAGGTGAACAAATGGTTGGTGTAGGTCCCGTCGCAGTGCAAACATCTCTCTGATCATAAGTGCGACACATCTCGGGTCATCATATGCTATAAGGGACCGCAGTGTGACAGGAGTCTCTCGGAAAAGGCAATGGTATCTTCGTCTGATCTCGTAGTAGACTGGACATTTGAACAAAAGTGCTCCTTCGACTCCACCTCAGACAGTGAACATAACTAGCAGATCCGCTCCTCACATAGGATACCATGGAAACGTCCAATCTCAATCTCAAGCTGATGTGATAAGACTTGTAGCTGACCCAGTGTGAATCTCAGGCCATGGGATAATCCAGAATCTAAATAGTGTGGTAGAACTGGGGTCCTCACATCATCCATCTCCAAGAAATGACGTCTGTAATAGTCGGGTTTGACCCCTAATTGGCCCTGCCATGTGCGACGAAGGTGTGCTTTGTAGAGGAAACGTCTGATATAATCGTGAGTACCCGATGGGAGGTCCGTGATAGATATGCCAAAAGTATCCAATAGACGTGATGCATGTGAAAACCATGAAAAGTGATAGCCCAAACTGTGAAGGTGCTGAGATGATGTGAGTGCTGCCTGAGAAGCCTGAGACGCTGTATATATGTGAGGAGACAGAAGATGGCATCAAGCTGTAGAGGTGGAACTGCAAACTCTGCTAGGATACTCTGGTGCGGGACAGAGGGCTTAGCCCATATCATCCGTGATAGCATAAGGACCTGGAGGCGTGAGATACTAGCCCAATCAGCAGAGGTGAGCCCTGGGCACCATGTCTCTGTTAGGAATTGCTTTCGGATGGATTTTGAGCCTCATAACCCTGCAAAACAAACTGGAAACTTTCCTAGAACTGTATTTGAACAGTTAAAAGGAAAAGCCGTAAAATGAGTGCTTTTTTATTCTGCACCCAGCGTGCAGAACAGCACTACTGCTCCTTGTCCGAACCTGCATTTGGACGCATCCATCTCTCTCTCTCTCTCTCTCTCTCTCTCTCTCTCTCTCTCTCTCTCTCTCTCTCTCGGGCGTGAATCTGCTCACGGCCAGCAGAGCCCGCGGCTTTGTTCTAGGCCCGATGGATGGGGGTGTAGATGAGGAGAGGGCGGGGAGGTGCCTTTTTGAATGGGCCCGATGGAAGGGGGGGTGTCATTTTAGAAGGATAAACCTTCTAAATTCTTGGACTTTGTGAGAAATGCAGGGGGGAGGGGGGCTAGCCTCTTATTTAAGCATTCTTAAGAATTATTGGTTTCCAAGGTAATAAAGGCAGTTATGCAATGCTTAACGGTGATTTTTTGTATTGCCAGACAATAATTATATGTTTGTAAGGATGTTTTGGCTCTAAGCACGATGTTCAGAAAAAATGGTATTTTTTATGAAAATTGCTTTGATGAGCTTTATAATTCCTCATACAAACTTTTTAATTAAGAAAAAATTTCTGTTTTTCCTACACATCTTGGCATAGTAATGAAGTTCCTGTTTTTGATCGGCGTCACCCCGCAAGGATGACTCATTCGATCACTGCAAAAGCCTTACCAACAAGTTGCATTTGGCTAACTGCCACATGGGCAATTAGAAACTGGACATTTGTGTCCAAGGGTTTCTCGATTTTTTGGGCAACGTGCCATGACCCCTTTGCGAAAGGGGATGCACGGACAAAACGGCCCTGAAACCGATAATTATCAGAAGTAGAGTTGTGCGTGAAACCAAAAAGCAATGTTAAGCCTTGTGTCATTATAAATCAAATTCGACTAAAGAGTCGTAAAATCTGATGGGCGGAACTCGTTTGAAAATTTGATTTTGGCATTTAGCATTTTACGCAACATCAATCAAGCCATTGCCATTTTAAGAATTTGTTCTTAATTGGATTAGAATTCCCACTCATTCTTTTCCATTTCTAAATCTGTTACTCAAGGAATGTCAGGTCAAGACCTACAATCCTTATAGTAACCGGATAGATTATGAAAAGGATGAAGTAATATATGAGTTGGAATTTGTGCTATGAAGTTAGAATTCGGAGGAATTCCCGAGAACTTTATAGTACGATTCATTGAACTCAAAAGTTTTTTGAAAATCACTATGAGACAAATTTATTCCAATGAAATCAATCGATTATTGGACGATTTATCAGTAAGTGGATGGTCTTCTTGGAGGAAGAACCTATGGTATGGGACGCATGCCATTCCAAAGGGGGGATCTGAAACTAACTGGATCAGGTTAAACCATAGTACGGCCGTAAATCTATAGTGATGCCAAATACTAACGGTCACAAAAGGGTGTTTTGTCATAATTTGAAGGTATTGGTCATGACCCCTTCTGGATATCCCATATTTACAAAGTCGGAAACCCTAAAAGGTATTTCCTTATTCAAAAAAATGTATTAAGTGAATTTATTAATATCACTTAACCTGATTTCATGTGATTCCTTGGAAGGTAATTTTTATTACCCGTTGACCTTGGACGATGTCACATGAATGGTTAACCAGATTGTTTTCTAATTTATAGTTATTCTTCCCTAGAAAATCAATAATCCTTTTTTGATTTTATGGGTCAATTTTACTAAAAGGTAACAAGATCTTTATCCACTAAAGAAATTTTTTGGATAAGTCTTTTATCTAAATGTGTTTGGACATTGGTGGTATTAGATTACATTCATGTAACATATTTAGAAAGGACTTTTTCCTGATTTTCGAGATTTTCTTTGTAAACTTCTCTAGGTTGTATCTAGACTAATATGACACCTATTGGAAACTCGTGTGGTTTCCTATTAAAAGGAAGAGAAAAATGTGGATAGGGAGTTACCTATGTGAAACGTCTATTGCATAGATTCTTGGAGGAATCTGTAATATGTGTAGATGGAGGATTTGTTTTTGGAATCATGATGAAAAGGATGTTTTGATGAGAATCTTCTAAGAATTGTGTTTAAAATCTAGGAAGGGAAAAAAAGTTAGAAAACGTTCTTGTAGTAGAAAAGTTGCTGATTAAAAGTCCGATCGATTTGTATCAGAGCTTGAGAGTTCTATTTCCAAGAAGTAGTTTGTGGGGATTTGAGAAATATTCTCTCTTAGAGTTAACTGGGTTACAGAATTCTCAGTTAGAAATGTCTTGATTACTTTTAATCCTGTGGATCTACAAGGTATTCCATGGACTAAGTTTATAAGCATGCATAAACTAGTCAGTCAGACATAGGCATATTGATGAGAATTGTATAGAGGTAATAGTAATATCTCGATGAGAATTGCTTATTGACCTACATGGGATTAGAATCAGATTGAATGTGGTGTTTTGGATTCACACCTAGACACTCAAATATTTTCTGAATCTGATACAACTAACCGTGTCCGGAGTCCTACTTTTGAGTAAGTTGTTTGAATCAACAATATAAATTTATTGGATATTGTTGTTGAAATGTATTGCTTATAAGTCGCAACCTTTATGAGTCATTTTTGGATTCATTGAAAAGGTTTTTTGTGCATAGAATACACGGAAACTTTTGGCCTTAATCTTTTCCTGGTTGGAAAGGATGGAATGCTATCTCGCAAACTCAAGAGGATTTGATAGTAGATGTAAGCCAAAAGTTAGAACCCTTATAGAAGTTCCGGTGAATCTTAAGTTATTCGAACTTAAGAGTAATAGAATCTCGACACATTCTAGATTGAACCTTAACTTTGGAATGACATTGTGTGTCGTGACTTGTCTAAGGAGATTTTGTGATTACAATTCTTATATAGGCATCCTAAGTGAGTTGGATGAGTCCTGGACTATCCTGGACCTGGTTTGACAATTTTTTGTCAAACGGTCCATTTCTCCAATCTGCATCAGTTTCTTGTGTTGTCTATTCCGGCCAGTGGGAAACGTCAAGGGGAAACTATGGTAATAGACAGGACATCGAACGGGCATACTGATAGCTTGAAACCTTCGTTCAAAGTTCGGCCCATGAAGGGGCTTCAGGGACAATTGCCCCATCGGGGGGTGGCCCTAGGTTCATGAACCCGATAAAAACTTGATGGATCCATTCATGCCCAATTTCGACATCGTTTGGTCAGTATGACCTTTTGTCCCGGAGAGTACGCTTTAAGGGCAATGCAAATGACCTAGTTTGGCAATTTTATGTCTACTGATCCATTTTCTTCAGATGGCGTCGGTTTAGGGGACTATATATTCTAGCCAGTGGGTCTCTGATAGAGACTTGATGGATCCATTCATGCCCAACTTTGACATCGTTTGGTTAATTTCTCCTTTTCTCCCAAGGATAAGGCTTTTAGTGCAATGGAAATTTTTCGTCAAACAGTCCATTTCTCCGAACGGCGTCAGTTTATAGTGTTGTCTAGTTTGGCCAGTGGGCGACGTCAAGGGAACCCTATGGGAACAAACATGACATTGAACGAGCATATGGTTAGTCCAAAACCTTTGTTTGAAGTTCGTTTGGAAAAAAGTTTCGGGGACAATTGGCCGGTCGAGTCCCGGAATTGGTCCAAATCTCTTGTATTTCCAAACGGGGGTGGCCACATGTTCTTGAACCTGATACAAACCCGAGGGATCCATTCATGCCCAATTTCGACATGGTTTGGTCAGTCATCCTGGGGAGAACGCTTTTAGAGCAATGGAAATGACCTAGTTTGGCAATTTTTCGTCAAACGGTCTAGTTTCTCTAGACGATGCTGATATCTCATACTATCTGTTCCAACCAGTGGGCAGCGTTGAGGGGAACCTGTGGAAATAGACAAAACATCGAACAGGCCTACAAATAGCCCGAAATCTTCGTTCGAACTTCAATCCAGAAGACAGCTAAGGGGACAATTGGTGTTTCTGGTTCGATGGAAGGATTGAACAGACGATTATGATTCCTGGGAACAAGAAGGGAGCTTGAGGAGGAACTTCCCTAGCTTTAAGTTCTGAGGACAAAATTTGAATAAGGGAGGAAGAATGTCATGCCCACGACTGATCTTGAATAGTTTATCCCGCTAGAGGTCAGTAGGCCTACCTCGACCCATAAGTTAATTATGATTTTGGGGCCCTCAAGTGCATATGGTCATAATTAATGGTTGGAAGATGGTGGATTATTATGGGTCTATTAGTGAGTCATAGGGGAACTGGATGATGTGGCCCAGATAGGCTGCATAGGTGTCCAGTAAGTTGCAGTGCACTACTAGTGGTGCATGGGCCTTAGAGGGTATAAGTATACCCATTGGGCTCTCACTAGTGTATGTTTGATTGTGTGTATAGTAGCTATATGTTGCTAGTATGACACTTCTATCTCTTATGAGGGATTGATCCTTAGCTTGGGGGCTAGATCCGTAAGATCTAGGTTTCCCTTGTGTTGCTTTGTTGAGGCTTGCTTGGCTAGTGCATCCTTGGGTATATATATGTAGGTTGGCGCCCCACCACAATTCGTTCCAATGTTTTAGAGCTTTTCTCGATTCTTCTATAATCTAAATTCTCTTTAATCTCTATGCTTGGTTTGTGTGAGTGCTAGTAACTCCATCTAGAATTTGTATGACAAATTCTGACATGGTATCAGAGCAGGCTTTGTGACCATGGAGCTGTCAAGATCCAAGAATTTTTGAGAGAGAGAGAGAGAGAGAGAGAGAGATTGCTTTTGCAGGGTTGCAAGAAGAAGATTATTGGAGGAGTGGATCGCTGGTTTTAGCTGCATGTTGGATCCCTGATTGCATGTTGATCACTTCACTGGAATCTTGGCACGCTTATATACTGTTTGCTGTCTCAGATCGCTGTCTACAGGCTGTCTACACGTTGTAAATTCTGGTTTCTGACTGGAAACAGGCAGGTCGCTGTCTATTCTTGTTTCTGATCGCTAGAAACGGGCAGGTCACTGACAGAAACAGATCTGATTTCTACAGATCGCACTGGTTTTTCAGAAACAGACTGCATCACTACAATTTCAGACCTAATTGCTACGGATCACTGCTGTTTCAGAATTTTGCAAGGTTTTTGACTACTGAATTCTGAGGGAGATTTTATTTAGTTTGATAAGATATTGATTGCTGAAAAGTCAGGCTATTAAAATCAGTTTGTTAAGAATTGTTACGGATCAGAACAATGACAGGATTGAACGATGTTGTATTGTCGGAGTCTAGCAAGCTAGATGGAACGAATTACAGTATATGGAAGTTCAAGATGCAAAATATTCTCCAGGATTGTCACAGGTGTCTTCTAGGAGTAATAGATAATAAAGTAAACATTAAGGGGGAGTGTTAGGAATTAATGTTTATTTGATACCCCTTAATGATAGTTTGGCCATTACTATTTATAGGGGTCATTACTATTTATACTATTTGTTTTTTAATTGTTCATGCATGCTTGCGTGTGCTATTATAGGGGACATTACTATTTATAGTAAATTTCTTTTTTATTGTTTATGCATGTAGGTGTGTTCACTACTACTAGATTAGGATTTGTTTTACTACTTAGAGATTCACCTTGGGTCTTTACCATTCGATATAGGTAGTAATTTTAGCAATTAGCTTTTGTTCTTTTGCTATTAGCTTGATGCTTTTAGCTTTTCACATAGATTAGAGAAAGTATATATGTAGGCTGGCGCCCCACTACAATTCATTCCAGTGTTTTAGAGCTTTGCTCAATTCTTCTATAATCTGAATTCTCTTTAATCTCTATGCCTGGTTTGTGTGAGTGCTAGTAGGACTAGTAACTCCATCTAGAAATTCTGATAGTCTCTGCAGCACACAATGCAATGGGGGGAGACAAAAGTATCAAATAACCGACACTTAGTCGGGGCGTCCCAAATAAATCTCTGAAAGCAAACACGCTCAAGCTGGACCAAGGAGGCATGTCCCTTCCTGCAGCTACATGTCTCATACCAAATATAGGACCAGTGAAAAGGACCCCAAGATAGGTGTGGGATGACACAATCTCCAACGGCTGTCCATCTAGAAAAAGCTCTTGTCGCTGCATGAAAGCCCTGGGTGTGGTGAAGACCATAACTTTGGTCTTCTCAATGTTAACCCGCAAACCCCATCTAGTGCAAAAAGCATGAAGATTGTCCAACTGTCTCTGTAACCCCTCTCTAGTCGAGGAGACTAAAGCAACATCATCTGCATATAGGAGAATGGCAATCAGAATATTCCCAAGTCGGCAACTTGTACCACCACTCTGCTCAATGACTCTCTCAAGCTCATATAGTCCGAATAGTGTAGGTGAGAGGGAACAACCCTGTTTCACCCCGATGGTGCTCCATATATGCTCTGAGAGGCCAGTGTCACCCCAAAAACATCCAGGAACTCGCTCATAAAGTGCCATCACAGCTAGAACTATGTCAGTAGAGAAGCCACGATCACGTAGTCACTAGATGAGAAGAAAGCGTGGAACAGAATCAAAGGCTTTCCTGAAGTCAACAAAGCAACAGTAAACCCTCTATCTCCTATGCCTTGTAAGTTGTGTGCATTGTAATTTGCGAGAGAGGTGTGGAGACAATTTGTGTAGAATTTAGAGTCAAGAGAGGGTGTGTGTGTGTAAGACAGAGAGTTTGGGTGTGGAAAGTAAAGAGTGTGTGTGTGTGTGTGAGTGTGTGTGTGTGTGAGAGAGAGAGAGCATCTTGATTTGACATCAGAGCAAAAGGGAAGCACCTCGTTGATCTACATAATAGATCCTACACAAGTGCTTCTTGGTGTGAGTTGATCCCTTGTGCTCCACCTCCTCTCTTGGATGACCTATGTATCTAGGTCCTTGCGGTCATTAAGAGAATGAAGACTCATAAAGCAAGAGACTTTGAGGACCTTTGTTTGAATTACTTATCCAGGTTGTCGACTTGTGATCACCCACTTTGGCCATACTACTCAATTGTATTGTTGTTTTTGGCTTCCCATCATCTTGGTGCACCAATATCATCCACCATATTGATAAACATAGTGAACCCATGAATCCTAGTAATTACCACACTATCATGGTTGGGCACGTTATTGAAAAGTTGCATGGTACTATACTATTCTATAGTCAGTTGTGAGTACTAAGGCTAAGACCAAGAGAATACATGCTTTGGGCTAGGCAAGATTTCGGGCCCGTTACTCTACGACTGATCATATTTTGACTCTTCGAGCTCTTAATGAGGAGGCTAGGCATCAAGGGTTTATGATTGTTTTGTGGACTTCAAGTGGGCCTTCAATTTTGTTCCACGCTCCTTGCTCATCCAGAGATTTCAAGATCTTGATTTCTCCATTAACACTATCCAGGCTAACACTTTATGAGAGAGTTATGGGCTGTTCCCGAAATGATAATGGTTTTTCTACACAGATTCAAAGCACCAGTGGGGTGAACCAAGGTTGCTCTCTTCCACCTACATTTTTTACACTATATATCGACGAGCTAGAAAGGGTTATCGAGAAATGTGGCGATACAGGGTGATATACTGATTTGCTATTTCTCTACGCAAATGATTTGGTTCAAGTCTCTCCGACTAGAGAGGGATCACAGAGACAATTGGATAGTCTACATGCTTTTGTATGATAGATGGACGTGAACATTGCCAAGACCAAGGTTATGGTCTTCAAAGGATCCAGGGCTTTCATGCAACGACAGTCATCCATTGGAGGTGGTTTCCTCTTACATTTACTTACGGGTATAATCAGTATAAGGCAAGCAACTACTGCTTGACTTGGCAAGGGCCATGCTTCCCTTGCCTAGTTAGAGAGATTTTGTTGCTAGAAAATCATTCTCGAGTATGTGCAGGCTCTTTGCCTTGATTGTCACCCCCACAGTCTTACATGTAGCAGACACATGGTGTGCAAGTCTAATGTAATCAGATTGGGCCACTATCTCATGGAGACAGATGACTATATTATCACGCATGATACGGGCCATTCCACACCAGATTATCTTGCAGAATTTGCAATTCCACCTATAGAGCTTGGCACCATCTTTCAACTTATCAACTACATCCAACGAGTCCATTGTCCAATTGTTTCCAATTTCTAAGCAGAGATACACATAGGTAACACTTGCCTCCTCCCAGCATCTCCATGATCAAGGTTATCAATTGGCATGGTTTTCCCAAGCATTTCACCTCCTTGAGACATTCAGTATTTCTATCACAGATCTCCCTTTAAGTACCCCACCAATATATCAAGCGAAGTACAACAGGACCAGCTAGGGTTATACCGGACTACTATCAGACTCACTTTTTGGAGTTGGACGCACCAACGTTCTCGGTCCTACCACGTTATCTTGCCTTAGAATTATCTCATGGCCTCAAGTTTATACGAGGCCAGCTTCACCCTAGCTCAAGGTTGAGATCGGACAATTCCAAGGTACTTTGAGCAAGGAGACAATTTGCTAGTTACCTTTCGGTAAGGTGGAATTCGAGGATCACGTCATCTTCCGAGGTCCAGTCTTTTATGAGATTAGAGGGAGGTATTATTGCTTATTTCGAGACACACCTATGGGAGATGTTCTTAATACAATGGGACCTATGTCAAATAGATCAACAGAGTTGTATAGATCCACAATCCCCCCCCCCCTTCTCCCTTGCTTGTTGCTGCATGGCGCAATTGCCCTGCGAACGCTCTGCCTACACAGCTGGCTACCACGCAAACAACTCTTCCTGCCACGAAGGCAACAAGCAACCACCTCTCTTGGTCTTTTTCACTCTTCAAAATGAAATCGGAGGCAGTTGAGGAGACAGAGTTGGCTAAGGAATGGGAAACCTGAAACGATAACATGACATGGGTGATCAAGTTCAATAATCAAGACAGTAGGTGAGCAACTCTTCATCAAAGAGCAATATTGCAGGGTACTGCATCTTCATGAATGATGACCCGTGTTTATTTAGGTGGCAGAGCATCAAAAAGCTTTCCAGTGGGTCACATTTTAAGACAAATGGCCTATTTTCATACAGAGATCACCTCATGCATAGATAATTGGGGCATCCAAGCATAGAAGCAACCTAAGGTCCATGCATGGCCATATGCAAATACGTTTTTGGAATTGAAATGGCATCCACTCTTCTTCATCTACAAACGATCTATAGGACCTTATAGGGGATGGTGACATTTTGTTTTTCAGGGCAACCCATTAAAGTCAAGAGAGACACATACCTACTTTTCTTGGTTACACATGGGAGTCAACCACCAGGGAGGAGTTCAAGTCATTTGGCAGCAAAGGCTCCAGTAGGGGTGCATGTTTATTTAAAAACTCCTTACATCCATCTCTTTTAGTTTTGCACCAAAATGAGCAGACTAGATATATGTGGATCGAGCTTTGAGGTCGAGACATTCGGCTAGAGTGAGACGTCTTCATTGCAACATGATTTTCTCTAAAAACCTCCTTATATGTTAGTGAGATAGGTATATCTCCAATATGCAAGCATTGCAACACATAATCTCATTCTCTGAGCAAGGACACTAAAAAAATATTTCCTTAATTGACATGTCAAGATCTGTACTGAGAATAAAAGTTATGATCAAAATCTCAGGTGTTGAATCAATGAAGCATAAAAGACAGCAATAGACTAAAGCCCTACAAGCAATAGACAAGACAATAGGTTCTCCCACGAAGAGCCCAAGCAATACCATCAATAATCTGAAAAATGAGTGTACAAATGCCCCTATAAATACCCTACCAATGAACCCTAAAATAGGAATTCAAAAGTAAAGGGAGGTAAAATGTGGAGGAAAAATAGTGCGCCCTCCTACGGGCCCCCACTCCACATATAACCATATAATAATGACCCAAGGCCAGTCAATGTCATAAAAAAGGACCCAGTGCGGGTCATAAGCATATAAAAAGGCTCTGGGGCCTATACATGACTAATATAAAATGCGTAATCAGAAATATACATAACCAACAGTAAATGTAAAGAGGCCCGCGGAATATATGCAGAGTAGCCCAGTAGGCCTGTATCCTGTCGTCCGTAACTCTCCTTGGCTATAAAGAACATTCCCCCCAATGTAGGCAAAATAAGATAAGAACCAGTGCCAGCAGCAGGTAACTCAAGACGATATGTAACTGGACTGAGGCGCTCAAGAATCTGAAAAGGCCCATAATAGCGCGGCGCAAGCTTCTCAGTAGAAGCAAGACCCTGTACAAAACGATGGCGAGCAAAGCGTAACCGGAGAAAAACAGTATCTCCCTCTGCAAACTCAACATGGCGCCGATGACGATCAACAATGGTCCTGTACCGCTGCTGAATATGCTGTAAATGAGTAGCAGCTCTAGTAATAATCTCCCGAGCACTCGAAAGATAAGATGAAATAGTAACAGGTGCATCATCTGGAGGAGCAGGTGTACCGAGTAGAACTGGTGAGTATCCATGAGCAAGCAGGAAAGGAGAAACACCTGTGCTGGAACTAACAGAACTGTTATAACTATAATCAACCAAACATAAATGCTGATCCCAATCACGACCAGAAGGAGAAACATAATGTCGTAAATAATCCTCCAATACCTGGTGAATAACCTCAGACTGACCATCCGCAGAAGAATGATAAGCAGTGCCCATAAGTATCCTAACATCCAAGATACGCATAAGCTCTGTCCAAAAACCTGATGTAAACTTGGTATCCCGATCAGTAAGTATAGATCGTGGGAGACCATGTAAGCGGAAAATCTCATAAATAAATATACGACCACACTGCTCTGCTGTAATAGTACGTCTGACTGGTATGAAATGAGCTTGTTTAGAAAACCTATCAACTACCACCAAACAAGAATCATGACCACGCTGAGTACGGGGAAGACCTAAAATGAAGTCCATAGATATATCAGTCCACTGGCGGGAAGGAATAGGCCAACTTTGAAGGAGACCGCCAGGTTTTTCACGGGAATACTTGTTACGAAGGCAAAAATCACAAGTATGAATAAGGTGGGAAAGCTCACGCTTCATGGAAGGCCAATAAAAATGTTCTTTCAAACGGAACAAGGACTTCTGAAAACCAAAATGGCCACCAACAGGAGAGGAATGGGCATCAAGAAGGAGCTGTGGACGTATGTCGAGAGTGTTGGGAATACATAACGAACCATAGTGAAACAAACGATGATTAACAATGGAATAAACCTGGTGAGGGTGAGAGGAAGGACGAGAGGCAAACGACATAACATCACGAAAGTCTGGACATGTGGCATAAGCCTGAGGAAGATCATCATACCAAGAGTGGGGAGACGTAACAAGACTGTAAGTAAGAGCAGGTAAACGAGACAAAGCATCAACAGCAGCGTTACTTTTACCAGGCTTATAATGAATATCAAAATGAAAGGACTGTAAAAACTGAAGCCAACAATACTGACGATCACTAAGATCCTTTTGTGTATACAAATAACGAAGTGACTGGTGATCACTAAAAACATCAAACGGAACACGATACAGATAATGACGCCACTTCTTTAAAGCAAAAATGATAGCAAGCAACTCTTTTTCATGAGTGGAATAGCGCTGCTCATACGAACGAAGACGACGGGATTCATATGCAATAACACACTGACGCTGACGTAACAAAGCACCTAATCCTGTGGAACTAGCATCAGTCTCAACAGCAAAACGTTGGGAAAAATCTGGAAGACATAAAACAGGGGCAGTGGTAAGCTTAACCTTCAAAGTATCAAAAGTTGACTGACATGCGGGAGTCCAAGCAAACGAAGTTTCCTTTTTCAACAAAGCATGCAAAGGAGATGCAAGAGTGGCAAAATGAGCAACTGGTTTACGAAGATGGATAGCAAGACCAAGAAACATACGAACATCATGAACATCAGCAGGCACAGGCCATGAAAGAATAGAACGGACCTTACGAGGGTCGAGACGAACAGTACCATTAGTAACAAAGAAGCCCAAAAACTCGATTTGTACAACAGCAAAAGAACATTTAGAACGTTTAGCATACAGATGATGAGTAGCTAACAAAACAAAAACAGAACGAACATGCTGAACATGAAGAGAGAGAGAGTGGTGCTATAAATGAGGATATCGGCAAAATAAACAATGACACACTTTCCAAGCAGAGGACGAAAAATGTTATTCATGACATTCTGAAAAGTGGGCGGGCCATTGGTAACACCAAAAGGAAGGACACGAAACTCGTACAGACCAAAGTGGGTACGGAAAGTTGTCTTGTGCTCATCAGGAGGATGCATACGAATCTGGTGATAACCGGAACGGAGGTCAAGTTTAGAAAAGATCTTGGCTTGGCCTAACTGGTCAAACAGGTCATCCATATGAGGGATAGGGTACTGATTACGGATAGTAAGTTTATTTAAAGCACGATAATCAATACATAGACGTTTAGTACCATCCTTCTTATCAACAAGTAAAACAGGAGCACCAAAAGGACTGTGGCTAGAAACAATAAGGCCTTGACGTAATAAATCAGACACCTGACGCTGGACTTCCTCGCGCTCAACAATAGACATACGAAAAGGAAGACGAGAAGGAAGTGATGCAGAGGAAACAAGGTCTATATGGTGGTTGACATCTCGTAAAGGTGGTAACTGAGTCGGCTCTCTAAAAACATGCTCAAATTCACGCAACAGTTCAGAAAATACCTGTGGCAAAGGTGGTGCATCCGCAATAGGCTGAACTCGCTGAACAGAAAGAATAGCCGCACAGTGGGCCTTCGGGAGGCTCTGTATGAACTGCTTCCCGGAAATAACCTGATAGTCCTACCGAGAATCAATACCGGAAAATATATGCTTAGTACCATCATGAGAGAATGTCAATGTCTGCTGCTGGAGGTCTACTGTAACCGCACCAAGGGATGCAAACCAATCAGCACCAAGGATAAGATCGTACCGTGTAAGTGGAATAATATGTTTAACATAGAGTTAAATATGAAGATACAAGAATTTCTAGATCTTCATTAAGGGGGAGTATTATCAGATCTTTAATTTAAATCTAGAAATTCAATGTCTAGGCCAAAAGCTTAAATTAGCCCATTAATTTTTACTAGAATTAGTATGGCCTACATTGATATATTTTTTATGGCCTGCATCGAGCTACAGTACTTACATGGAGTTAGTCCATCATTGTACCTATGTTTACTAGTAGGTGTTGAGTATGTCTATGCTACCTAATTTGACAATTGTACTATTTGTTTCTTGTACCTACAAGGCATTACGAAGAGTGATTGTTGTGTACATTCTTGTTTCTACATTTAGTGATTGTTACGTACTTTTTTAAATGTTAGTATTATCTTGTCTAGTAACTTCTAGACATTAATCACTCTATTAATAGCATTCTTGATTAGACTGGTCTATAGTTACAGACTACAGGATACAGGCCTACTGGGCTACTCTGCATATATTCCGCAGGCCTGTCCAGCACCCTACTTCATCACATTTTTCAGCCATTGTTCCAACAGAGTTTAAGCCATATTTCAGTTTTGATTGGAGGCTGTCCATCGCCCTATTTCATCACGTTTTCCATAGATTTCCAGCCATATTTTCAGCATTGATTGGAGGCTGTCCAGCGCCCACTTTCATTCTCCTTGTGGTCACATTTTCCAGCCAGCTCTTCGCACATGCTTGGAGCTCTATCAAGAGGTATCTTTGCTGGTTTTTCTTTGCTTTCCACACCTTTTCTTGACATTTGTCATTTCCTTTCTTGCTCTTAGTGTCGTTTGTGTAACTAAAGCGTATTTGGGGTGACGACAAAAGTCCGCTCCCTCCGATATTAAGCTTTTCTTACACTCTCTTCACTTCCTGCATTCCTTGACCATGGATACTTCCCCTACATCTTCTGAGCCTCGCATACCGTCTTCCACTTACCTTGACGAAGTACGGCATGAATTCCGAGATCATCTTAGGGAAGCCATGAGTGATGTACGCATTGATTTACGCCAGGAGTTACGAGAGACGTTCACTGCTCTTTCTGCCCAGATTGCTACACTATCATTACAGTCCAGTGTTTCTCCACTATCTCCACCTGTTCCCCCACAGCGTACATTTCCACCACCCGAGACTCCTTCATCTTCTGGTCCTTTGCCACGAGACTTTAAGGATAAGGTTCAGCTTACTGTGTATTCTGGGTCATCCGATGGGAATGAACTCGAGAATTGGTATTCTAAGCTTGAGACCTACTTCCTTATGTTTCCTAAGATTGACATTCAGCGAATACATTTGGTTGCTTTACATTTGGAGGGCCGTGCTGCTACTTGGTGGCGCATGTTTCGCCAGACGGCTTCACACCCTGGCCTTGGTAGTTGGACAGAGTTTATCTCACACTGGTGACTTGGCTGCTTACACGACACTTTTTACAGAGCTTTCCTATCTATTCCCAGATATTTCTACATTGGAGCTCATCTCTCGCTACGTTGCTGGTCTACGAGGCACACTCAGATATGATGTTTCTTCTTTTTTTCCACTCACTCTTTCTCACACCATCTCCCTTGCTACCGCACTGCAACGCAAGTACTCTCCCATCTCTTCCTCTGTTTCTCGTCCTTCGCGTCCTTTCACACGTCCTCTTTTTTCCTCTCCATCCTCTGCTAGTCCCACATCTGTCAGTTCACCTTCGTCCACTCTTCCTTCTGCACCACGTCCTCCTTTTTCTCCTCGTCCTGTTTTTGTTCGTCGCTACTCACAGCCTGAGATGTCTGAGATCCGTGAAAAGTGCTTATGTTTCTCTTGTAAGAGTTCTGATCATATCGCCCGTGATTGCCGACAGCCTGCCACTGCTACTGCCGTCTATCAATTTGCCACACCCACTGAGCCTGTTCTTGATCCCCCTGATCTAGCTGTATGCCATGCTCAGCTTGCTTATGCTACTTGGGCCGGTAAGCCGGGTCCAGGCCAT
This sequence comes from Diphasiastrum complanatum, assembly GCA_029204225.1. Classification (NCBI taxonomy): domain Eukaryota; kingdom Viridiplantae; phylum Streptophyta; class Lycopodiopsida; order Lycopodiales; family Lycopodiaceae; genus Diphasiastrum; species Diphasiastrum complanatum. Next base: position 49,476,373 of record CM055106.1, read on the forward strand.
ATCCGTCTTCGCGTACGTATCACTGGTTGTGAGTTTATTGCCCTTGTTGACACGGGTAGCACTCACTCGTTTCTCAGCTGTCATATTACTACACGCATTCGTGCTATGCCAGTCACTACGTCTCATCCCCTGCATGTTGAGGTTGCCAGCGCACACTCTTTTCCTAGCACGCAGATGTATCAGCAGCTTTCATATCGGATTGGAGACTTCCTTGGTCAGCCACCTTGGTGAAGATGTCAGCCATCATATACAATGTTTTAACTCAATTTCTTTGCTAAGCACTTTATCCCTGACATAATGTTATTTAATCTCTATGTGCTTGCTTCTTGAATGGAACCTGGGATTCAAGGTCGAGGCTATGCAACTCATGTTGTCACACAACAGGACTATCAAATATTCCTATGATATATTGACATCAAATCATAATTGCCTCAGCCAAACCGCTTCCTTTGTAAGTTTGTTGCATGTGCAACGACTACGGTTGAAGGAAAGGCCACTAAGGTTTGTTTCCTGCTATTCCAAGAGATTGGTCCGTTGTTCAACAAGAATATGTACCCAGAAGTTAATCTTCTGGTATTAGCATCTCCAGCCCAATCTGCATCTATATACCCTCTCAAAACATTAGCCTCTTTTGTCTTGTTGCCATCGAGATGCACATATTCCTGGTAGCATGAATGTATCTCAAAACTCTAAGTGCTGCTTTCCAATGAACTATTCCAAGGTTTGATACGAACTGACTCAAAGTACTCACTGCATAGGTGATATCAAGTCAAGTACAAACCATCAGATACATCAATGTTGAATGAACCAACTATTTAGTGATAAGGATATTCCTTCATCTCTACTATCTCTCCTCTGACTGTGGACATTGATCCTCTAAAAGCTTTAACCATGCATCCATAGGAGTGTCAGTTGATCACTTCACACTTTGTTAAGATATTTTCGATATATCTTTGCTGGCTGATGCAAATTTTCCTATTGCCTCCGTTCCTTTGAATTTGAATTCCCAAACAATAGTGAGCCTCCCCAAGGTTGGTCAACTCACTTGAGAGCATTTCCTTGGTGTGAAGCATTAACTTTGTATCATTGCTATAAAGTAGCGTATCATCCACAAAGTTACTATGATAGATAACTTTCCAACTAACTTATAAGATACATTCGAGTCAGCTATACTTGGAGTAAACCCTTCATCCAAAAAGAATGTGTTGATCCATTGGAACCATGCTTTTGGTGCTTAAGCCCGTATAAAGCTTTATGTAATTTGCATACATGGTCCTCTTTTCCTTTTATCTCATATCCCTTTGGTTGAGACATGTAAATGTCTTCCTCGAATACTCCATTTAGGAAAGCCATCTGTACATCCATTTGATATACTTCAATAGCTACATATGATAATAGTAATCTGATTGAAGCCAATTTTAATACAAAACTAAAAGTCTCCGGATAATCTACATTGGGTACTAGAGAGTATCCTCTAGCTACTAACCTTGTTTTCCCAACTATCTATTGACCCATCTGCTTTGTACTTAACCTTGAATATCCATTTACAAGCTATGACGTTTCTATTCTTTGGTAGCTTGGCACTTGACAAAGCTTGACTCTTTATCAAAGATTTATGTTCTTTGTCCATTGCCTGCTTCCACTTATTTGTATCTAGATGCGCCATAGCTTCTTTACAGATGTAGGCTCTTCAACAAAAGAGCAAGAGCTTATCTCATTTAAGCCTTCTAGGTGGTTGGTGTTGAGTTGGTCTAGTAGACCTCTCATATCAATGTTGGATTCTCTCATCCTCAACAAGTTGATCAGAAATTCTCTCAGGTGTATGATTTCCTTCCTGAACATCTGGAGCTACTCCTCCTCCTATTATGGTACTTGGGATAGATATTGAAACAATTGAACCTAGTTCTTTCCCTTTTGCGTTGAAGTCATAGAATTGATCTTCAACAAAGATCACATCTCTGCTACAAATGTATCTTATATCCCTTATAATCAGATGGATGTTCAATGAATAAACACTTTGAACTTGTATCATCAAACTTTTTTCTCAACTTTGAGGGTATATGTATGAATGCTACACGTCCAAATACCTTCAAATTCTTCAAAGAAGGCTGTCTCTGTCCATAGCTCATAGGTCGTCTTATCTTGAAGAGCTCTTGTGCAGCATCTATTCTGAATATATGCGGCTATAGGAACTGCTTCATCCAGAAGTTCTTAAGCAACCCATCATGTGTTAACATGCACCTTGCACTTTCAACCAGTGTCCTATTCTTACTTTCTACTACCCCATTTAACTGAGGAGAATAGCTGGTAGTAAATTGATGGTGAATTCCATTTGATAAACAAAACTCTTTGAAGATCTTTGGGATAAATTCTCCTCCACATATATCCTAAGAGCATTTATCTTCCTTGAGAGTTAATTCTCTGCATATGCCTTAAACTATTTGAAACAAATAAAGGAATCTAATTTATGCTTTATGAATAAGACTTTGTTCTCCTGGAGTAGTCATCTTTAAAAGTGATGAATTGCCTTGCTCCCCCTGAAGCAACAGTCTGCATTGAACCACATAGGTTATAATGTATCAACTCCAAAAGCTCCTTAGCTTTGTGAATATGATCGTATCTGAACAGCAACTTAGTATGTTTGCCCACAACACAACTTGAAAAAATTGACCATCTGAAAGATCCAAGTTATTGCTAAGTTCTTATCAAACATTTGTCTCACGATTCGAAAATTAAGGTGCCCTGAATCAACCTCAATATCATTGACTAAATCCCACAAGTCTTTGGCCAACAAAACCATTCCGAGCTTGAACTTCCACATGTGGAAATTGCCCACATCAAATTTCTCTATGACGGTGATGTCACTAGAGGAAAAAAATAAATGATCACTTTTGGCCAAACCTTCCCCTTGCCCAAGTCAGCCTAGGTATGAAGAAGAATGTTGTCAACTTTATTAACAACTCAAATGTGCCTGACCTTACACCCTCAAGCTACCCATGATATAAGCCATACTTACAAACATACGCTTCGCCATAAGAAGCGGCTATAAGATTAACGAAGGGAGAAGGCTTATCAATTTTCTCTTTAGTTCTTTCTCAAAGGCCTTTTGGCAGGAATCCTTTCAAAGGAATTCATTTCTCATGCACCACCTCCCACATCAACCGACTTACATACCTGGACAAAATTTGCTAAATCTCTCTATACCATCCGCACCACTTCTCCCATTGTCATCTCACCCCAGCCTTCGTTTTTCAACCTTTTCAACCCCTGCATGATCACCAAATGCATTAAGAACCTCAATACTCATCGTGCAAGAGATATCAAAGATTTAAAAGCAAAATTTCTTGTCTATGCAAACGACATACTCTCCCCCATCCTAGCTGACCTCTTTAATCATGCAGTTACTTAGGGCTTCCCCACTTTCTAGTACACCAATGTCATACATGCCATTCACATGGGGAGTGATCCCATGAAACCAGAATGATTGCCCAAATTATGGCCAAAGTATACGGCTCAATTCTACATACAATAGCTAGCAATGTAGTACAGGCTTTGGGGCAAACAGGTTTCTAAAGTCGTTACTCCACTTCTAATGATATTTTCACATTGAAATCTGATGTGAAGGAGGCTAAATCCCGACGAGAGCATGTATATTGTTGTTTTGTGGATTTCCGAAAGGCCTTTGATTTTGTTCCAAGACACTTACTTATCCAGAGATTGTAAGACCTTGGTTTCCAATCAAGCACGATATTGGAGAGAGTGATAAGTTGTTTCCTCCTCAGAGTGGGCCAATATATCCCGTCGTCTGCAAATCACTATATGCTTTGATGGATGATTCAAGTGAACCCTCTCTATCACATCAAATCATCATGGCGGAGTTTGCAGTTCCTCCACTTCTAGTTGAGGCGGTTTTTTAGCTCATCATTTTTATTGAAAGACTAGCACAGATGGATAGCAGTGAGTCCAACTATTACTACGCAGCTTTCTTGTCATCACGATTACTGCATAGTCAAGGATTTGACCTTTGGTTTTCTGATGACACAGTTCTAGCAGTGATGGTAGTCGAAATCACCTCCACACAGGGTGTTAGGAAGAACTGAAGGTATTGCCTTGCAAAACCAGCAAATGAAGTCGAAAGTAATCTCAAAAATAGGGCAATGGAGCCTCCAAAAGATTCAAAATCTAGCAAACGGATGTTGATGAAAAAGTGCGGAAACCTCCTTGAAAGAGGGTGCTAGAAAGTGCAATAAGTACTTCCCAGAAAAGTTGCCAAAATAGCAAAATGGTCGCCCAAAATTGTTTTTGGAGCGATATGGGTATTTCTAAGCAGATCATGAGCACTATTGGGGTGAAACAGGGGTGTTCCCTTTCACCTATTTTGGACTATATATCGATGAGCTAGAGAGGGTTATTGAGCAGTGTGGTGGATCTGGTTCTAGACTCAGAGACATTTTGATCGCCATTCTCCTGTATGCAGATGATGTGGCTCTAGTGTCACCTACTCGAGAGGGCCTACAGAAGCAACTTGATTGCCTTCATGACTTCTGTTCCAGATGGGGCCTAGGGGTTAACATTGAGAAGACCAAAGTGATGGTCTTCAATACTTCCAAGAGTTTTATGTTGAGACAGGTGCTCCACTTTGACAGCCGGCCATTGGAGATTGTTTCATCCTACACTTACTTAGGCATACCCTTATTTGGTCCTATACTTAGTATGAGACAAGCAGCTTCTCTAGGATTGGGGGCCATGCTTCCCTTGCTCAGTTGGAGAGCTTTTGTTTCCGTTATTCGAGATGCCTCAAGTAGTGTCAGCTTTTTGACATCACCGTTTCGCCCACAGCTTTATATGCAGCAGCAGCATGGTGCACTGGTCTCACCCATCTGATTGGGCTAGTATCTCACAACTACAAATCACTATGCTTTCACGAATGATACGGGCTAAGCCCTCAGTTCCGCACCAGTCACCTTGCGCTCACTTGTTACCTACGACGATCCACACTGTGTTGCACTTATGATACAAGAGATGCTTCTATTGCGACGAGATCTCCTGTCTGCGTACCAGAGTACTCCAGAGACACCTCCTTACTTGAAGATGGCGATCACAACCAAGCCCAGATTCAGAGGATGATGAGGATATTGATTTGACTTCCCACATATCTCAGAGACTATGCACCTCCCTGCACTATCCTGTAGTTAGACCTCCTCGCCCCATCACGAGGAGAGGTTCCTCTCATATTCGACATCGGCGGCACATCTCAATTATACTTCCTACTTCAGCTTGTATCAAATCCTTCTTCAGTAGCAGCAGTAGCAGCAGCATCACCACCACCTCCAGGACATGACCTGAGGCTTCTTTCGTTCATAACCAGTTCATGATTCATACCTATTTTAGTTTCTTTATCATGGGTATATGTACCTAGATTTACATTATATGCATTTTCCTTACAGAGATATACAGAACTGCAATCAAACTTGTGCAGGAAAAGATAGCAGCACGGCATCAGGATAATACAAACCTATTTGAGAATGACTTGACTGAAAAGTAACAGCATGTAAATACACCAATTCCTATAATAATGAGATTATCCAGCAAGCATTAATAACTTCTTCACTATCCAAGAACACCTTGCTATCCACATCTCCAGAGTCACCTGTTGTATAAAAGCACCCCATCTCTTTGAAAAGAGGTCGGTCCACAATAAGCTGCTTGCAACCCTGCTTCATTGCATTCATTGACAGAAACCAAGCAGAACCGATATCGATGGTATGTAGATGGTGGCACAAAAACCTTTTCCTCTGAGAGTTTTGAGTCTCTCCAAAAAAATCTAAACTCCGTGCTGCAGTCATACAAGGAGTATCCACGCCAACACATCACATCCAATATATAGTACGTACTATCTGGCTGCATCGATCCAAACAGTAAAGGCATAGTTCAGGCAAAGATGTAGTAAAATAACCAATCCTTTTCAAGCCAGTAAACTATTACATGTAAGTGATCAATGCCCTGCTGAGACCCACTAACAGAATGGTCCAGTATTACCACCAAAAATTGTTGTTCAACCATTTGGTAAACAATGAATTCTATTCCTTAAATACATTACTTGCAAAAAAACTGATGTATATAGAAAAGATGGTAATGTTGAGCACGAGTAAGCATCTGTAAACAGATTTAGAAACTTTGAAAACTGCACCAAACTTGCTATGCATAATACATTTGTTGAAAGGGCCCTGTAAAAATGATAAGCCTTACGATTGTTCACGAGGTCTACATACATTATAGAGGTCATATTTGAATGCGAGTAAGTTATGAGAAAAGTGTATAACTGTGATACAAGGCGCCTCATAAGTCAAATCTGGATCAAAGTGATAGATCTTGAAAAATTAAACAGAAACAAGCAGACCTAAACTAAAATTTCCTGCTGAGCCACTGAAAAGTGATCAACGCAATCTAACTTAAATGTCCAAGTGCGTTCACCTCATGAAAAATGCAGTCAAGAATGCAGAAGACGTGAGAAGGGGCTGCAACATCCCGAATCTTTGCTCCATTTGGAAGTGCCGACGGAAAGCAATGAAGAAGTTTCCCATTCCTTGTTCTGCTAAATGTCGTACCGCTTGATGATATGACTAAGCATCTCTTACCCGCTGGTCTTGCCATCACATACCTACAGAGCAACAAACATCTGCCTGTTAACAATGACTCAACTGCTGTGCAACCTGAAAATTGAAAACCATGAAAATGTGAATCCCAGTTCATTTAAATAGCATATATCATGATCTTCCAGATTGGTTGCATTGATTTCAAATACCTCCGCATCTTCCCTTCTTACAAATACATTCCACGTTCATGCCAAATAAAATGCATTATTCCATGTCTTGACGTGTTCAGACTCATGAAATGATGTACCCAAAAAAGAGTCAATAATGGCATCTTTGCCAGCAACTAACAGTTTGACACATTCATAAAATGCAGCTTCTACAAAGATCGATTGTTACCCTAGCTTCAACATTCACAACCCAATGGGACAATCCAATGTCTTAAATAGATATCGACAGTATTAACATTCCACATCCAGGTATCCCCAAGCTTAGAGATACCCTACTTGAGAGTAGTCCTCAGCTTGACCAAGACTACTAAATGGACATCAATGACAATAGTAGATGCAAGGGCCAAAACCCACTACATTCTACTATTCCATGATACAGTTATTGATTCAAAAGTCCATCTCACTTATTTCGATAGATTTTTCCATCAAACGAAAAATTACTATGTTCAGACTGGGGAAAGTAAAAGCATGAAACCTTAATAAAGCATTACAAAACAAATATATGCTTTTTCCATAGCCCAAAGCTAATATTGAATTTGGAATTACTGCTTATTCAATAAATGATTGGGCAACCATTCGAGACACTTCCCAGTGACTGTGAAGAACTCATAATGGTATTAGAGGTTTGGCTTACGACTTGGCTTACGACGATCAAGAGGTGAAGTTGGTGAATTCTCGAATTTAGCTTTTGGCTTGCTTGTTCCTGCTTTTTGGGTAGGAGATTGCTGCTTTTCCTTCCTTGGTGGTGGAATTGCGATCCAAGTAAGTTGTTTCTCAAATTTATTATTATTTCATGGATAGGAATCAGTGATTTGACCTTGCAGGTCAAATTACTTACAGTTTTTCAAGCATTGCTATCAATTTTCAGTTAGAAACTGAATTTTAGCTTAGCAAAACTCAAAATCTACTGTATGTACGGTGTATACAGCTTGTTAGGACACCATAGAGGACACTCTGGAGCCAAACCACCCATCCATGTAGAAGCTCAAGATCAAACTCCAAGAGCCTCACCCCATGCCATGGTAAGTGAATACTAAAGAGGAGGTAATTGGTAACAGAAATCATTAAAATGAGCATGTCCATGGGCCAATTCCTGAAGGTACTATGATTATATAGCCTCCAAGGATCCATGCATGCCCAGACATCCCATAGAAAGCACAAGTTACTATTGATTCTCTCTCCATGCATATAATTGTCACACACCATGCGCTGCTCCACATGTCACTATGTGAATGCATGGGTCCCCTCAAGGCTATAGTCATGAAACTGGCCTTAAATTTGAAATTTATTCTAGGCGGAATTAATAAGCTTGAACATTGGAGTAGCGAATATCCGCATTAGGATTATTCCAAATCCTTCGTATAAGATGTGGACATAACAAGAGGAGTAGTTACTATAATACTTCTAAGACACCGACATGTAGATTGTCTAATGAAGGAGCTAGTGTTGCAAGAACTATAAATATGAGATGTAAGACTGTCACACCATATGTACCAGAAGTCGACTAAATCAAAGACATTTGTAGCCAACTTGATAGACCAAGAGGTGCCATAGGAGCAAGTTATTAGATAGCATTGTGTACTCGAGCGTTCCTAAAATCAAGTTGAGAAACCAAGCCTGCAATTTGGAGAATATATCCAAAGCATAGGAGATACAATGAACCACCAACCAGTTAAAGCCCAAGGTATACCAGAGGACAACGAATTCCTAAGAGTACTGGTAGCAATTGACTCAAAAAATACAACCAAAGAGAACCATAGCTCTACCGAAACTCCAACTGCCATCTAGAAAGCCATGGCTAGCACAAACATGCCACCCTTGGGCATAAATAGCCCCTTAATACAAAAGTAAAAGTATCCATGAAACCCAAATAGTGAGTATGAAGATAAACCTTACTAGAACTATCATCCCACATAAGAAACTACTGCAACGTCATCATGTAGCATGACAAAAGCACTGACAAGTGTAGAGTCATCATATTAAGGTGGACTTTCAAAAGCCCGAAGAGAAGCATCAAAGAAAGTAGTATAGCTCGAGCATGCCACAATAGGAGCAATCTAATCCCAAGCAAGTTGTATCAACGAAGCATAGCAATTAGTCGAGATAGCAATGGAGGTAGTAATGTACAAATGTCCCAAGCAATATGCAAGGACTAGAATTACCAACCACCATCTAAGTTAATCATTGAGATCAAAAATGCCACATAGCAACAACAAGGAACTCAAAGAATGTGACCCTTCAATGTGATCTCTGGCAACCATGTGCATGATGCATGCCAATTTGAATATTGAAACATAATAAAAGTAGACCATGAATGCAAAAGGATCGATAGTACCCCAGATCATATGTGAAAGGAAAAGCAGGAGGTCTACCAAGCTAGATCATAATTTGCTCTGATACCACTAGTATACCAACATGTACAATAATAAACTTGAAAGAATACAAACCCTTGTCTCTACCATAGAATAAACCAAGGCTTGTGCTAAAACTACGCATATATGTGGGTAATATGATTCATCTACATTAGACTCATCAACAATGGTCGGAACAATAATTCACTACGATCATGCGGCTCAATATATACCTCATCTGAAAACTCTAGATATGCATGCTCTACCCTACGAACTACATTCTATATTGTCGATACATGAGAAAAATATGGTAGCCAAACTAGATGCTCTAATTGTATAATTTCTACTACAACTAGAACATCATGTACATGACATAAGCCATGAAGCTTTGCTGCATCTAGATAATGTTATGTCCCCAATAAACAACCTTTAGGCTAGCCTTGGTTTCAAAATAGTACTATAGTCTAGCAAGAACAAACCTTGATCTACTTACCTTTAAGAGTCCATGCCCTTAATTTCGATGACTCAAGGCTATACTGAGATGATTGGCCTTGCGAGAGAATTCCCTCTTTGGAGAAGAACTTCCAAGAGGATCATGGATCAAGTAGTGAAAGGAGTGTCTGTGGTATGGAACGCAGATGAGTTGCATGGCATCATACCTAAGGCAATAGATGTCTATATGACCTCTTGGACACTATTGGGACCTCTATGGCTAGCTCTTAGACATAGCTCTTAGCCATAGTACGAGTCACAAGTACAATTTGCAGGTACAACATGAAGAGATGAAGGTGGGAAGTGGATCCTCCCTCGAAGCTTGAAGGGTGACTGGTTTTTTCTTGTATGGATTTCAAGCTTGAGAAAAGGTGGTATAAGGAACGAATAAAGGATTCATTATAGATCAACATCAGAGGGGAAGTGGTGAATCAAAAAAATCAAAGCCAACTACATGCAAGTTACATATATGTGAAATGTTATAGCATCTATAGAACGATCTGGGCAGCATCTGGAAAATGATCTTAGTAGCAGCTCACTAGAACGATTTTAGTCGGAGCATAGCATCAACTTGCACCAAGGCTCAAGCTCATCTTCACCAAGCTTTTTTCCGGCAATATCATAGTTCTCAATTTATCATCAATCCTTGTACTCAGATGGCGTCGTTTCGTGTCTTGCATGCAAATGATTGCTTGGCATAGCCTCATTTGTCATAGCAAATCTATCCAGCCCACCATCTCTGATATATAAGTTTTGTGTTAGACATAAAGGTAGTTACGACTTTCACATATTCCCAACATTGCTTGCCCACAAAGACCACCTGAGATTGCATTGGCAATGCCAAAGCCCAAAACTCTTCTAAGAGAGAAGGAGAATAATCCTACCACACGTGAAGACTTTATGCCTCGACAGAAAAGGCATAGATACTTCCTTTACTTCCCTTCCTAGAAAGGTGCTCCTTCTCATCTTTTGTAAGGCAAGGGGATGAGAAATATTACATGATATGAAGAGAATAACATTTGCGATGATGATGGCAATGTTGATGACGTTGCTCATCGACGCAAGATTAGCCGAAAATGGCACTTGTGGACAACAATATGCAAGTCGTGTTAGACATAAGCCTAGTAAAGCTCATACTCCCAAATTGATGGAGCACAACCCCGAATACTTTTAAGTACATAACCGGTTCCCTCCACAGAAGGTGCTTAAGATGATGCTACAGAATCATGATGGTAATTGATCCCAATAGACATTCGACCAAGATGTGCAAGTGAAGTGTAAGAAAGACCATGTTAAAAAAAGCATAAGTTTCTATAGTGAAACTTTACCACTAACTTGTGAAGATTCAAGCAATGAATCTCCACATAGGGGCCCGGGACCCTCTTTTTTGATGTCTCAATACCCAAAAAATTATAATAAGAAAACAGCATGACAAAACCCACATTTGAAGCGGGTTCCAAATGTGGGATGTCCTTTCAAACGCTTTGGCTGCAATTATGGTTGATAGCCAATTTAGGTATTGGACCTCCTAGTGTGGTTTGCCCCAAAATTCTAATTTTCTTTGTTGCTTCTATGTGGTTGGAAAATTTGGCTCTACTATTTTGATAATAGTTTGCATTGTACATAGAATGTACAAATCTAAACATAATCTATGAATCTTTGTATATGTTTTCTATCATTAATACACAATTGAGGAAAAAAGTTCTATAACAGTTTGAAGCTTAGTTCAAGTAACATTAAACCTAGAGCGGGACATGGAATTCAATGTATCATTTGATTTTGTTTCGCAAAAAACAAGAAATACAAACAGCCTGATTGGTGAAATTCATCTTTTACAGCATCATTTTAGATTTATAGGTTCTTCAACGCTTCAAAATCAGTAGGTTTCAGTTAAGAATTTCAGGTTTTAAGGTTTTATATTAACCAGAGTTTTAAAAAGGAAAATGTCAATCGAGAGTGAGATTACAATAGGAGCTGCTTAACCAAAAACAATAAAGCATTTTCTAGAACAATAAAGATTACTGCGGCATTTTACTGTTCATTTTCCAGGCGGAAAAAGTTGCGCAAAGATTAGCATTTCTCAAGAATTTAGAGGATGCATTAAGGTTTAGAGGATTCTGTAGATTCTTTTAACCAAAGCTTTCAAACATTAAGACCGTAAAACAAATGTTAAGCTGATGATAGGGTAGTTCACAATTCAAATTTTTTTTTAATAAGATCTCCCAGATTTTTACTTCAAATCGGACGACTATGCTCGAACCAGAAATCACGGTTTGGTTTCAATATAATAACGAACATGAAACACTGCCTGATGTAAAGGTCAACAAGAAAATCCATGTCCCAATACAAAAATTGCTGGCTTAATGTATATTTATAGTTTGCAATAAATAGCTGCTTACCAATCCCTTTTCAAATGTGACGGAATGTCAATCATCCACTCCGGCAACATAAACTGCTGTGCATACCAAGCCTTGGCTTCCGAGCCTCTCAACCTAGTCCCTTCCAGAAGCCCCAAAACGCCTTCCGAATGACCACTGCTGCTGCTACTTTCTTCCTCGTCCCCATATGAAAGCTCTTCGTTGCTACCATCCGTCAAACCTTGAAAATCGGGATTGGAAAGGTTATAATGAGGATGATGATGATCAGCAATAGATGACGCCAGCTGCCGCGCATGCTGCTGCAGATCACGACGGCACTCCTTCTGGCGCTCCAGAGCCAAATCTCGCCGCCGCTGCTGATCTGAGATGGTACGCTTGTGAATTCGAGCTCTAGCCATCTCTCGCTCACTTTCTTTTGCTTTTATTCTTCTTGTTCTCCAAAATGAATGAAGAATGGCCCTCCCTCACTATCACTGGTTGCCGCTTGTGTGTGATATATTTGAAATGAAAATCAGAGGCAGGCGTCTGCGATAAGATGATTCATGATCATCATGCCCTCGGGCCTTCAAAATGACTCCAAAATGAAAGAGAGAGAGAGGAGAGATTCAAGATAATGACTCCAAATATTGTTCTCTATCTCTCTCTCTCACTCTCTATCTCTCTCACTATCTCTCATGCACGCGGCGCGCACACACACACACACACACACACATGCTCGTTCTGATTCGGATTCAGATTCGTAAGTAGAAACCATGTCAACAAACACATGCATTTTTTAAAGCCTCAACTTCTAGCATGTTCTAATAAAGTTAGTTCCCAAATGTTGTGCACATCTTGGAACCACCTCTTTTGACATTTGAAATGTAGGCTCGATTCTTGGATGTGCACAACTTGATCTCATGACATCACAAAAGTTGAGACAAAATACGATGCATGTGGTCATGATCTCTCTCTCTCTCTCTCTCTCTCTCTCTCTCTCTCTCTCTCTCTCTCCCCCTAATAGACATGACTCACTGAGCTGCATGTGTTGGTCTCTCATTTTAGTTGAGTCTAGGGAGTCACCCTTAGATATCAAGTGATATCTGTTTTGCCCACATGGGATTTGGGGACTTGCTCATTTTGGATCTCCCCAACTTTCTTGGTTACATATAAGGACTACAATATTAAATCCTTGACCATTAACCACATTCTCAAGTTTCTTCTAAACTACGATTACATATCCTCATGGCATTGCATATTCATTTCGAGATGCTCATCGTGGAACAAGCATGCTCATCAGTCTCATCTTTGATGAGCACTCCATGTGGACAAGCTATCTCTCTCTCTCTCTCTCTCTCTCTCTCTCTCTCTCTCTCTCTCTCTCTCTCTCTCTCTCTCTCTCTCTCTCTCTCTCTCTCTCTCTCAGGCCATAGAATTAGGTTTAGTCGCTACACTCAATGTGCTTTGAGACTACCTTCAACTATATACCTTTGCTTGGCCCTTTTTTCTTGGTGTGCGAGAGTTAATTTGATTTCAGTGATCAGAAAATTGGGTTTAAGTGCTAAGAAATCACTAAAAAGTGAAGATCCAGCAAATCCTTCCAGTAAGAACTCTCGCAATCAATCGATTTCGAATGTTAATTTCCATCAGTGATGAAGCCTGCGAGAGTTGGTTTTGAGATTTGGTGAAGATCAAGCCAAAAAAGTGGTTTTGAACCCTCGCAGACAGTGAAATTTTCACTTCTTGCAAGAGTTAACTCTCGCGGAGAATTCTATAGTGAGATCTGACCCAGATCCAGCTACTGTGAGCCTTGCGAGAGTTACTTCCCAAAGATCTTAGAGATATCATTATTTTTATCTACAAAACAGTTAAAAAACCCTCGCACAGGAAACCCTCGCACAAGAGAACCCTCGCAAACCATATCAATGGAAAGATATGCATCAGATCCAGCTACTGTCAAAATCTCATGTCAATCAGTGCAAGGAGTAAAAAGTTATCAAGGAAAAACCACCGCAAAAGGCCTAAAAGTCACTTCCGGCCGATCAGATCGATCAGATCCTTGAGATCCAGACTACATCCTATTGTATAAGCAAGATCCAATCACTTTGAAACCCACCATCAGATGAATCTGAGATCGGGACGATCAATAGCACGAAGGATAGCAAATCAAGCACCACACCTTCCCAGATTAGCAGCTGTGCAACAAGAGGCAGAACTGGAACCAGCACCAATGGATCCAATGGGCCAACCCGTACATGTCGCTCCCTTGCAAGCAGTCCAGAGACTATATTGAATGGGTCAAACACTTACGATCCGAGTGCAGTGCAGCCCTGACTCCCGATCATGCAGTGATCATGTGGTTCCTAGCCGGACTACCACGAAGCATCAGAAGGGAACTGAAACGACAGGGCTTGCAAGAAGCTATGGAAGATGCCATCAGGGAAGAGGATGAGGGATCTGACGACGAATATCCATCCACCCACACTCCTACTCCCTCGTTAGTATCATCGTCATCAAACGCATCCGCTCTATCCACAGAACTGTTGTTGGAGCAAATGACAAAATTACACAAACAATAGATGGAGCAACTTACGGCGTAGTTTAACCAGAAACTGAAAGCCTTATAGGGAGCTGTAGCAGTAACGACACATCAACCAGAATCAAACCAGCTGCAGTATCCTAGACGGGAGAATGTATGGTGTTCAGTGTGCACGCAAAATCATACAACGAATGAGTGTCCAGTCCTAAAGTAAAATCTGAGACTGACACATAGATTCTGTCATCTGTGCAATGCAACATCGCACGATACGGCATTTTACCCGTTCAATCCTTGGATTGTTCAACAGAAGAGAAGCCCTTATTAGACTTCCTATCCTAACCATCAAGGGGCACCCAATGCGTCACCAAGGTACGACGCACCGAATCAACAACAACGTATGGCCTTACCTGCACCACCAGGGCCAACCAATCAACAAGTGGCCCATGTAAACCTGATAGCAACGAAACTAGAGATGCAAATGCCACCTCAACCTGAGCAGCAGCAATGGTACGGACCAGATGAACCATTTATGGATCCTGCCATAAATGAATATGTTGCGGCCTATGCAGCTCAAACTCAGCGTCAAGGTGGAAGAAATTACGGCTGCTACGGATGCGACGAAGGACACAGAATTGCGGAATGTCCCTACAAGGGACAATATACATCCTTCTGTCGAGAATGCGATTATGGTGGACACTGTTACAAGAATTGTCCATTTAAACCTGAAATCAGTGCACCTCTTAACTTCATTGCAATACAACAACCAACAGTTCCAGCAGGGATGCCATCGGAAGGACACCAATTCCACCTCCTGTGTTAGCTATTACGCGAGCACAGAAGAGGAAGGAAGTGGCTCCCTCACCACCACCCTCAGTCACTAACGACCAACCCTCAACTTCAGTGCCATATCCGAATGTGAGGGAAGAAAGAAGGCAGTACCAAAAAATAAGACACTTGGTACAGAAAGCACAAGCGGAGAAAAAAGAGCCAAAAAAGGACCATCCCACGGAACCTCCAGTTGGCGTCAAACGAGAACCACAAGCGGGCACACCACTGCGCACTGATCAGAATGATCGGTTGCATCAACATGAACCACCTTTTCACTGCATGGTGGGACCCGAGGAACCACGCACTGAAAGGCTCACACTTTTACTATCAAGTCATATTAGTTTACCACTCGGAGAACTATTGCGGATTGCACCACAAGCGAAAAGCCTTCTAGCTGAATGGGCCAAAGCAAATTAGGAGTTAGTAGTGCCTGAGCCCATATATTGTATGGGCTATGAAGAAACAAGTAATGTCCTCCACATCGGAGCAGCATGGGAAAGTGAGGAACACAACATCACTTTGCCAATCAAACACAAGAGATACGAGGACAAGGCAACAGTGGTAGATGGAGGATCGGGTGTCAATTTGATCTCCACCACTTTGTATGAAAAATGGGGTTTGCAAGGATTGAAGCTAGCAGATCAATCTTGTGTAAAACCAAAAGGTGTAGTTGCTGATATCCCTGTAAAGATAGGAAGCATGCAGTTTGTGATTACTTTTGTAGTCGTGGATATACCTAAATCTCCATCTGCATACCGTGTTTTACTGGGAAGACCATGGTTGAGGACTGCGCAAGTAGTACACAAATGGGGTACGGAAAAACTCACCTTCGAGAACATAGAACAGGCTGTTAAGGTAGATCCAACCACATGGGCGGTGAAACCTATCGCACCCAGGGCTGATGACGGATCATCTACGACAGATCACACGATTGATCACCCAAGGCCAGCCAAGGGATCTCACTATGATTCAGAGACGGATGCATTAGCAACTATTGACTGCTGGGCATGTCAATATGAATCAGATCCTGAACCCAGTACATCTTCACCCAAGTATTACACTATAGACACACCAATCACATTTGGGGTGAATATGATAAACGTAGCATGGCTGTCAGCGGAACCTATTGAGAACCTAGTGGATGATGATCTAGTCCCTTGGCAACATGCTCTAACTTATAATAAGAAAATCGAGTTGACTGATGAGTAGGTCCTACACCACATGGACCTAGATCGATACGGAACCAAGAAAATACCAGCTCAACCACCGCAAAAGTCTGCTATGGCGAAAGTCTCAAGGATCGATCCACCCAAGGCACCTGCGAATAAGAAGAATCAGTTGAAGCAATGCTACAACCAGGTGATCCGATGGAGTGATCTACCCGAAGAGGTGATAGCTACAGTGGATGTTGATATTCACAACCATGAGGTGAATGTCAGGCAGTCCCGATGAAAGACAACAAGGATGAACCCACCAAAATGACAAAAAATGACAAAAAAGAAGGTGTTGGATTCCTTGAAGTCAACCAAGATAGACTCAAATACAGCGTCATCTTCTAACAGGTGACAGAAAATCAAAAAATGACTAGTCGGACTAAGATCAATATGCTGAAAGAGGAATCTCGATGAGCGCCAGTTCACGAGATGCCTGAGACTTTCAAGAGTTAACTTTGGACAACGTGGTAATCATGATGCCGCAAGCCCAGAGAGAACCTGATCAAAGTCAGGCACCAGCGGACAAGTCTTCGAGGGACCTACGTGAACACAGTCGATGAATCTTGCCAAGCCAGGTGAAGAAGAAAAGATAGTGCATGTGGGAGAGCAGTTAACACCCACACAGTTCAAGAGACTACGATCGTTGTTTGTGGAGTATAAAGATTGTTTTTCCTGGAGTTATAGTGACTTGAAGAACATTCCACCAACAGTAGTCCAACACACCATACCCTTGGTGGACGGAGCAGTCCCCAAGGTAAGCCGTATACCACTGCAACCCGGATTATACTGAGCTGATCAAGCAGGAGTTGCAGAAGCTGATGGATGCAGATTTCATCTATGAAATTGAGCACATGGAATGGGTATCACCGATAGTTATCGTACCCAAGAAGAACGACAAAATGCAGATTTCTGTGAATCTGAAGGCGCTAAATGCAGTCACCAAAAAAGATCATTTTCCTTTACCATTTACGAAAAGTGTCCTCGACAAAGTAGTTGGCGCTGAAGCCTACAGTTTTCTGGACGGCTTCAGCGGCTACAACCAGGTGAAGATAGCTCCCCCAGGAGTAGCACAAGACAGCATTTGCCATGGAATGGGGAACCTATGTCTGTAAAGTGATGTCATTCGGACTTTGCAATGCCCCAAGCACCTTCCAGTGAGTCATGCAAGCGGCATTCAAAGATTATCTGCAAAAATTTCTAAAATTTTTCTTGGACAATCTGTGCGTGCATGGACCAGACTCAGGACACTTATCCAATTTGGAGAAAGTGTTACAGAAATGCCGCGACTACCAGATCTCCCTGAATCTAGAAAAATGTCAATTTTGGGTGACACATGGCTTGATTCTCGGCCATATAGTGTCAAGACACGGGATCGCCAAAGATCTATCAAAGATCAGGATCATTGTTAATCTACCACCACCGGGGACGATCGGCGAAGTCTACATCTTCATGGGTCATGCTAACTATTATAGGATCTTTATTCTTGATTTTGCGGAGTTAGCCCAACCAATTTACAAACTCACAACGGATCCACATTGGAATGAGGAAGCCCTAAAGGCCTTCCAGATGCATTGCTTTCAGCACCAATCTTACGCCCACCAAATTGGTCCATTGAGTTTCACGTGCATACAGACGCATCAAAGTATGCAGTCGGAGTAGTCTTAACCCAGCCAGGTAAACACAAAAAGGATTTTCCAATCCGATTTGCAAGCCAACAGCTCAGTGATACCGAAATGAACTATTCAACCACATAGTGGGAAGCACTGACAATGATCTATGCGGTTAAGAAATTTTGTCACTACCTGATGGCCACACATTTTGCTTTTTATACGGACCATCAACCCTTGCTCTATCTCGTTAATAAAACTTGCAACACCGGAAGAATCACCAGACGGCTACTTCTGTTGTTGGAATTTGATTTTCGAATAGTAGTTTGCAAGGAAAAACAACACTACATGGCAGATCATGTGTCACGAATCAAGGGAAGGAGATTGCAACCCAACCCGACGATGCGCTAGCAGATGCTGCCTTATTTTACGTGGACACAGTACTAGAATGGGCTGTCGACATTGTTGAATATCTAATGCGGGGCCAACCAGACAAGTCACTACCAAAGGCGGAACAACAAAAATTGATCTTGAAGGCTAGACCTTATCAGCTGATTGTCGGCCAGTTGTATCGAAGAGAACCAGACAGAATTTTTCGGTGGTGTATTCTTTCTCATGAAGCCACCCAGATCATTTCGCTTTCACATGAAGACATGGGTGGAGGCCATTTTGCATCCGACATTACAGTTTGCAAGATCCTGCAATCAGGATGTTGGTGGCCAACGATTCATAAGGATACGGATGAATACTTGAAAAAGTGCGATGTGCGCCAAAGGGCGAGAAGGCCAACGATTGAATTATGACCTACTACACCCAGTCTTAGCCCAAGCACCATTCGAAAAGTGGGGATTTAATTACATCGGTCCAATTCACCCTGCGATGTAGATCAGAGACCTCGATCTCAGTAACTATGGCAAATTAAAGGGCAAAATTCACCAAAGACTGATGGATCTGTTACCAATTATCTATCAGAACTTCTAGAGAACTACCAATAGTCAGATCAAGCATGGAGGAAGCTGATTACTAGTTTGCAGAAGTTAAAAATCAGAAAATCTCAAGATCTCGTCAAAAAACACTCTAAAAGAGCACTTTTTTCATGATTTTTGGAGATCCTCTGGGAGATAGCTCTTGAAACTTGGACAATCACCAGATCTGACCCAGATGCATCCATGAAAAAGCTCTGTGAAATTTACACTGAAATTACCAAGTTCTCCATTTGCAACCAAACTTCCTACCAACTATCATCTGCTCATATTGAACACTGATCTGCGCTCTGAAATACACTTCTTGTCATCCAACACTCGTTATTCACAGTTTTTAGTCCTTTTCACACCTTTTTACATTTTCCACCATTTTTTCTACTTTTTTGACCTCTAATCATCACTGCTAACATGGCCTCCTCACCCTCTGAAGACTCTGGCACCAAATAGGTGATCCAGCGTGAAATCCTCAAGGCCACATAGATTTGGCCCTTACCCTCTGACGCTCTGATCCAACCATGGCTGCAGACAGCATCCACTTCTAGAGCAATGGATTTTTACCCGGCGCTTTTTCATTCTGAATTAACATGGGCCTCGCCCTTCACGCTTATGCCACCTGGGTCGAGGAAAAGACACGTTTCCACTTTCTATACCAAGGTACCACGTACAAGGTCAGGATTAACGCAGACTCGATGGTCACCATTGACATTATGTCCGGTGATCGTCAACCCATCTCCCATCACCACGCCAAAACTCTGATCAAATCTTTTGTCACCCAAACTGCACCAAAAATCCCAATCTAGACTAACAATGGTTACCTGATAGATGCTATCACGGAACCCGTCATTCAGACGGCTGCGCATCTGTTGAATAATTTTTTGGTTATTTCAATATTTTGCAAGGACAGAATTCAGTCTAACCTGCTGAGTCAGATAGTGTAATTCTTTATGGAATTCTCTGGTCCCTCAGTTGTGCCATACGACTGGCATAGCTTCCTTATTCGTGAACTAACCAACTCCTTCAAACCCAACAACCGTGAGCGTATCGCAACAGGCCCCCATTGTGTAACTTTGCATGCGCACTTCTCGAGCCAAAAGTGCGCGATTTCTAACGCTCAAGTCTTTTGTCTACCCTTGTGCCACACACTAACCTTTATCCGCCATCTCAAGCATCCACCTCCTACCAACCTGCAGTTACTAACACAACGACCAACAAACGAATGCGTGGCACTGCCTCTACATCTTCATCTCCACCTGCTACCCGACGACGCACCTCCACTACCGCACTAACCACTCCATCAACCACTGCCACTTCTTATTCCGTGCAACCATCCCCTTCTGTCACTACCATTCCCGCTTCCTCTGTTGATACCACTCCTATCTCTGTTCCATTATCCACTACTCCGTCCATCACCATCGCATCCTCCATCACTGCTGCCGCCACCGTTGCTTCCATTCCATTCAGTCCTTCTGATTCTCAATTGTCTCCCGACACTCTGGCGTGGATGCAAGTCATCAATTTTTCACACCCGCACCAGACCCTTTTTGCTCCATCTTCGTCTTCTTCCATACTCCACACCACCCTTCAGTTCCGCTCTGTTCCTCCCATTCTCTCGTTCGGACAAGCCGTCCTCACCCTCGTTTCCACAGTTGCTTCTCAAACCCCACCTACTTCACCAACAAAGGTTGTCGAGGGCAACCAACCATTGCCTGATGACGCATTTGTCCAAACAATTTTCGTACCATTTCCAGATCAGACTGATCTCACCGCCCCAGATGGCATCAGGTCCAACGAGAACCCGATAGAAGATGATGATGACGACGGAACTCCACAAGTCGTCGGGGCCGATACAACACAAGACCCTATCAGTGCCACCGTACTGGCTGCTCCCACAGACTTAACGACGGTGTACCAGACTCTGGGCAAATACATCCTAGATGCGGTAGCGGCCAAAGCTATCTTGGAAAGCATGGTACTACACCTGGCAACAAGCAACACACAGCTGAGAGCAGAACTCACAAGCTGCAACACGAGCTAATTTTGGCTCAGCAACATGAACAAGTAGGGCACCAAGAGATCGCCAAGCTGCAGTAGAAGGAGGAGGGCCTGAATAATTATATCCAAAGCCTCTCCAAAGCGCTGACATAGGCCTCCACAAAGGTGCGGGAGCTTCAATCCGAAGTGTCCCAACAGCTTGCTCCCATCCAGGCGCAACTAAACCTTTTGGAGAACAGATAATACGTGCCTAGAGAAGGAGATCAAAGCCCTAAAAGATGAAAAGCTCGTCTAATTAGCTCAACCTACACCAGACTCAAGGCCACTCTCTGAATCGGAAATGAATCTTCTTCAATGTCAGGTGCAGGTTTATAGCCAAACCTTAAACAACTACCAAGCCGAGTTCAATAAATATCGGACAAGCGCAACTCACGAGCTCGTCCAGGCCAAGCAAGCCCTCAAGGCTTGCCAAAAATTCATGGAAACGAAGGCCCAGCCCACCCCCCTGGTAATTCCACCGCCACCTATTTTTGATGCTACACAGGCCAGTACTAGCCAAGACCAAAGCCAACAAGCGGCAGGAGAATCTAACCAAGATCAAGGGTCCGAAGGCCAAGACCAAGGACAAACGGATACGGCTGCTGAGACGTGAGACCATGGCCAAGGCGCAGATACCAGCCAAAGCCAAGCCACATTATCCAGAGGTTCGCGCATGATATCTGCCAGCTGGGCCTTCCGAAAACCAAAGTCCGTGGAGGAGAAAATAAATGAATTCCTATCAAAGTATCCCCACGAGTCATTTAGAAATGGCTGGCAGATATCGTTTTTAGCTCAGACAATAAAGGGCAAAGAACTGCAAGCATAACCCGCCCTCCAACCACAACCAGAGTGGCGTCAGCAGTTGTTCTAAAGAGACCCTGCGGCCATCAGGGCCTACGTGATGAGTCCGCAACAATTACGGGTGAACGCGCATTTCTTGCCATGTACACGACCATCCAAATGAGTGGAATGTGGCACTCCTCTGGACAAACTCACAATTCAAAACTTCAATTGGCCGATCATTCATTTAGAGTACAGTTGGACTACGGATGTGGATGCCAGAAGGGCTCTCACCACATTCGCGAATCAGTATGTCAACTGCCCTGATCCAACAGTCCGCACGACAGCCACTTACGCCTGGGACTTAGAACATCTAATGGGGATCGAAACTAAATGGGACAATTTTTTCTCCCCCATATTCTTTGACATTAATAAGGCGCTACCTTCAGACAAAGTCAAAGATCAGTTGCCAATCGCTCGTATGTGTTACCGAGCTGCACTTCTGGACGATCCATGGACACGTATATTCCAAGCATGGGTCGACCAAGATTGGTTGAGAGGAGTCCACAAGTCCCTTCACATGCCCAAGGACTTGGAGAAACTGGACCACCTCAACTTTATGGAGGACGTCACGACCTACCTGATCCAGCAAAGGCGGGTGAAGAAAACTCTTTACTAGACCGGCAGAGTGCCGAGGGACTGGCACTACTTCAGGCCGTGGGTCCTGTTGGGGGTATTCCCAACAAAGTGTAAATAAATAAAATCGTCCACTGAAATTTGCTGTGAGGGCATGGCATCTTGCGCGTGTAAGCCCACGCAAGCTTAAGTGTAAATAAAATAAAATAGACTTGGGCCTTGGAATTAAAATAGAACTAGAGGCCCAAAGTCAGTTTTAAACTTAGAGATCACTTTTTAGAGTTGGGTCCAAATTGGGACTCACATGAATCTTGTGAAGTTTAATGTACTTTTTATGGACCCTTGGATCAAGTTGGGTCCAAGAAGAATGGATAAAATCAATGTGATTATTAGCCAATAGGATTGAGGGGCAAGGGCCTTCCCCATTTTATAAAAAGACACCATTTGTACACTATTTTCATGCTCTATAGAGAGGAGGAGACTCTATCATTTTGAGAGCTCAAGCATCCTCATTTGTTAATCACTCTTGCTTATGCTATTGTTTTTTGCTTGTTATTTCCATTTCTTCCATGCTTTTTGTTTGTGATTAGTTAAGGTTTCTCCATAAGCAATGACATTGAGCATTTGAGCTAACCTCCATCTCTCTCTCTCTCTCTCTCTCTCTCTCTCTCTCTCTCTCTCTCTCTCTCTCTCTCTCTCTCTCTCTCTCTCTCTCTCTCTCTCTCTCTCTCTCTCTCTCTTCTTTTCTATCCTTTCCCTTCACCCAAAATCATGATGAATGTTAGTGTAGAGGAGTAGAATTAAAGGAGAGTAGTGTTAGTGGAGGTAGAGTTAGATGCAAAGTAGGAAACTAACTAAAATTAGCATTTATGCATAGTTAGATACCTATCTAGTGATCTAACCCTTGTTGACATGCGGGAGGACTATACTACGAAAGATCTTCGACCCTACAAATCTTTGATAGCTCTATCTTCCACTGAATCAGAGTATATCGCTGCCTCTCAAGCTACAAAGGAAGCAATTTGGTTGAGAAACTTATTCTCAAATATCGGTCTGAATCAATCTGCTCTGACATTATTATTTTGTGATAATCAAAGTGCCATTGCCTTATCAGCCAACCCTAGATTTCATTCTAGGAGTAAGCACATTCAACTGAAGTATCATTTTGTCAGAAACAAAGTTCTCAACGAAGAAGTCAGACTGCATTATTGTAGAACGCAAGATATGACAACAAATATTTTTACCAAAGCATTAAGTTTGAAAGTGCACAGAAGATTTTGTGTAGAACTAGGTTTGAAGGTCAAGGCATTCAAGGATTCAGATTAAGGGGGAGTATTTGATTATTCTCCTTCTTACTAATCGACTAATCAGTTTTAATCCTCATCCATTGTTTATCCAGTTCTACAGATTTTCCTGTGTTTTTATACAGTCTGCATAATTACAAGTGTTTTTACACAGTTTGCAGAAATGCACGGAGTTTGACAACATTGTCGTATTTTCTCTCTACACAATCCAGACAGTGTCGCCTGTCAAGAATTACGAGTAAAATTACAGTGTCGCGTTTTATGCATTTTAGTGACATTGTCGCCTGTCAGGAAGTACGTGTAAAAATGCAGTGTTGTCTTTTTCACATTTTTCGTCTGTCATAATTTGCGAGTAAAATCGCAGAGTCGCATTTTTTGCATTTTTTTCAAAGTGCCTCAAATGTTAAGAAAATGACTCTGGCAAATTGTGGAGCTACCTCAAAGATGAAGGAAATGAGTTTTTAGGACACTGTCGTCTTTTTGCGACACTGTCGCCTGTGACAGTTTTAGTTCATTTCTGCAGAATAACAGTTTTAGTTCATTTATGCAGACAAACTGTTTACGACCAATTTTCATCGCTTATCAACAATCAATTTCTGAGAAGGAACTGGATGAATGCCAACGGACTCCAGCCAACTGGCAATCACATTTGACGACCTACTTACTTAGTATAAATCAGTTGTTCATACATCTCATTAAGTAACGAATCAACATTGTAAATTGTGAAGGAGTTGAGTGTTATTACACAACGCTTCCTGCACTCTTATCAAGCAGATCGTTCACAATCAGAAGGTATTGTAGTTAGCTCTCTATCAAGCTTTCAAGCTTGAACTCTCTTGAGCATTCTAGCTCAGTTAGAGTGCACGGTTTCTATCCGTTATTGTTTTGCACTCATTAGCATGTGATTTTGTTTTTCTGAATCAATACTATTTTTTATTGCATTCAGTATATGTCATAATGCATGCATCTATGTATTGCTTTTGTAACTGATAATAATTGTTTGAGAATTCAATACTTTATGTTTGGCTACATAATCACTTAGTGTCTATCTGAAAGTTAGTTGCAAAAGATTGAACGTGATTTCCATGTTTTGTTCAATTTTTGATAGGCGTAGTCATGCATTGGAAGTAGGAAGTTTTCGCATTCAATTATCTCACATATTTTTGACACCTTGCTAGGTGCATTTGGAGTGATCATATGCCTTATTGAGGGTGCTTCACTGCCAAGGCATGTTCCTCTTGTGGATCGGGTTGAGGAGAGAGAGGTGGTGAAGGATTACATTAGCAATGCATTGGAATTCAGGGGAAAAATGGGGTTGGATGAAGGGAAAGTTAGTTTTGTCAATGGGTTAGAAGCGGAAGAGTAGAAGAGATGTTGGAAGGAAGTACCACTAGTGTCCTGCGGGTTGGTTGATGGAGGAGCTGCCGACACTTGACCTGGGTCTTGAAATGCCGACCCTTGATTTGTTGTTGGAGGCCCTTGGAAACCTGCCTCATCACCACCATCTGATCCATCGTAGTGATTCTCTAATTGGTGAAATTGAGCGTGCTCCACATGGACAGAAGGTGTCGATTGGATGGCTACCTTTAACTTCTCTTTCAGGGTGGCAATATGTTGGTTGAGGGCCTCGACGGAAGCAGTATATGATTGTTGTAATTTGTTATGTTGCTCCATCATGGCCTTTAACTTTTGTGCCAATGTTTGATATGCCTCCACTGGAATCTTAGTTCACTCGGGAATAGCTGGAGGTGTGAAATCTTCGAAATTGACATGTGCCAGTTGATCCTTCATAGCGAAACGTGTTGTTGTTGCAGTTGCCAAGACATCGTCGTGCTTCGTAGTAAGGGTGGCCATGGTAGTTTGCAAGTTGGTCTTTCAGCTGGATTTGGTTATGAAGGTGGCTGAGCATCTGTTGCTATTGCTGGATGTATGCATTGAGATACTAGATCTGCTGCTGCTATTGAGTGAGATTAGCCACCAACTTTGCCATTTCCTACTAAAGCTGTAAGATGGCTCTGTCGTCTACCTGCCTCAATGCGTGTTGGCCTGACAATGTGCCAAAAATGTTGTATTGCAGCTCATTCACCAACCATACCGATCTTTGGGCCTGTAGTGGTAATTGCTCCCAAGGTCCAAGGTCAGGGGAGGGGCGTCCATAGTGGGGGTAAGGCATAGAAGATCTAGAATTGGTGGAGAAGATGTATTTTGAGGAAATGAAGGTGGAGGGGATTTAGGTTATGGAGGTGGTGATTGTGGAGGTGATTGGTGTTTTGGAGGAGAATGTGGAGGTGGTTGGTGTTTTGGAGGAGAATTAGCTTGTGAAGGAGAAGAATGGATGGGAGTAGTTGTCACAATAATGGATTGGGTTTGGGTTAGTAAATGTAGTGCAAAGTCATCTACGTTGACCGAGGAGTCAAGTAGAGTGGAGGTATGTACAGGAACTGGCTTTTTTAGAATGATAGAATCAAAGCCTATGTTAAGCATGAGAGAAGGCGTGGATGTGGCAATAGGTGGTGGAGGTAATGGTGGAATGGTGGAGGTGTTAGTAATGTTAGGAGGAAGCGATGGTTGAACAACTAAAATGACT
Source organism: Diphasiastrum complanatum (assembly GCA_029204225.1). NCBI lineage: Eukaryota > Viridiplantae > Streptophyta > Lycopodiopsida > Lycopodiales > Lycopodiaceae > Diphasiastrum > Diphasiastrum complanatum. Next base: position 49,502,905 of record CM055106.1, read on the forward strand.
GTCATTGGCAGGATCATTCCAAATGAGCCTGATCCGAAAGCTCATGCATCCAAAGAGCTGCCTGCTGCTGCTGCTACTTGTTGTCTTTGTTGGGCCTATTAGAGTAGGGCCTCTTGTTGTGCCAAAACTTCCTTTGGGACTTGAGAAGATTTAAGGCTCCCTATGAATACAACATATTCTGCCCCTATATCACTGGATAAGATATCAAGGGAGATGTCTTCTACAGTGCTTTGTGTAGGAAATCGGTGGAAAAACCGTGGTGAGCAACGAAAGTGGAGCATATAGTTGTGGATCGAAAATGAGGCAGTTACCAGTAAAGATCGAGTTCAAGGTGAATCAGATATTATATTGCGCAAATAGAACAGAACGATAGTGAAACAATGAACTCAAAAACATAAGTCCAATGCATGAAGCTGGGCGCAAAACAATAGCTGCTCAAAAAAAAGACTTCAGCTGAGTTTGTTGATCCAAAAAAAACAAAAAACTGAACTTGACTATATTTACAACATAATGCCTGTAGGATGACAACTTGATCGGTGCGTTGACTCCAATGCAGATCTTCCTTGATGATTGGAAGTCGGATGATCAGTACATTGAAAATAGACATTAATCTATTTAATTAACTACATCCATCCTACAGTAGGTAGCCGTCATTTTACAATGAATGTATGTACAAGAGTAGGTGGATTGTCAGTGTCGCGACACGAGACATATTCTTGACAATATCAAAAATTTACAAAGACTCGAGAAATATACAAAGACTCGAGAAATATACAAAGACTCAGAAAGTATACAGTGACTCAAAAACCTACAATGACTCAAAAAATTATGAATGGATACGGTATTGAGAAATTCTAACTTTTGGATATCGAAAAATCTCGAATTTTTTGAGTCGATATAGTGTCGTAAAATTCTGAGTTTGACAGTGTCAGATTTTACAAAGGATAAAAAATATACACTATGAACCAAGGTCGGAAAAGTTACACCTGATTCAATCCAATCCAGAGTCGAAGACGCCCGGATATTTTTTTGCCTTGATCCGATCCAGGGTCAAAAAATCTCTCTTTGATGGGATTAACATTGGGTCAAAAAAGACTTGGGTTGAAAAAATTCGATCCTGAATTTTTCGATACTCTATAAGAGAATTTGAATCTTCTTCTTCCTTCATTTTTTTTTGTTGTAGTTTTTTTGAATAAGTATAAACATATTTCAGGATGCTCATTCAGAATTGGGCTTGAACATGAAATTCCAACACTTTCCCTTAATGTGGATCCTAAAAAATTTCGATCTTCAAATTTAGCATGTTGTTAAATATGAGATGATGTTCCTTTGATAAAGCGTTGGTGAAGTAATCTGCTGCCAGTAACTCTATCCTGCAGTAAACCAAAAAAATTTCCTTGCTTTGCACTCTCTCTCTAAGGTAGTGATACTTGATTTCGATATGCTTACTTCGAGAGTGGAATCTCATATTCAAAGGTAGTGTAATGGCACTTGGATTGTCACAATAGAGGGTCGTTGGATGTAACTGGATAATTTCGATATCTGCAAGCAGGTTCCTCAACCCCATTGCCTCCTTGGTAGCATTTGTCATAGCTATGTATTCTGATTTTGTGGAGAATTGAGATTTGTTTTGAACAAGAACACTAATCTAGAGGTCAATTTTCTTGTATCAATATCTCCTGCCCAATCTGCATCTGTGTAGCCCTCCAGAATGTTGGTAGGTTGGCTGTCTCCATGGTAGATGCTAAGGTGTTTTGTAACTTGGACATACTTCATGACCTTCATGAGAGCCTTATAATGAACTGGATCTGGATTTGAAAAAAATCGGTTGAGAGAGCCGATTGAATAAGCAAGGTCGGGTCGAGTGCAGAGCATAACATACATCAATGATCTGATTATGGAGTGAAACAGATACCGCTTCATTTCCTCCTTCTCTGACTCGGATTTTGGACATTGCTCCTTTGACAGCTTCAAACCAGGATCAAGTGGGAAGTGGCTCGGTTTGCACTCGGCATTCCATATTTTATTAGCACATTGGTGAGGTATCTCTGTTGATTGATGAAAATCTGTCTGTTGGGTCGAATTCAAAAAATCTGAATTCCGAGACAATAGTGTGCTGGTGGACCCATGTCAGTCACCTTGTATTCCTGTGCTAACATGCGTTTGCTATCCTTCAACAAATTCAAATGATTACTGAACAGTAAAGTATCATCTACATAAAGAGTAACGATGATGAAAAAATCCAATACACACTTAAAATAAGCATTTGAGTCTACCGAGTTTGGAATGAAACCATTCTCGTTCAAGAATGCATTAATTTTTTGAAACCTGCATCAGAAAGAAGTAAACGAATTGTAGCACGCTTTACCATAGGACTGAATGTTTTGGAATAATCCAAGTCTGGAATCTGGGAGAAGCCTTTGGCTACCAATCTGGTCTTGTATCGATTTATTTTACCGTCAACATCATACTTCACCTTGCATGGAATCGAATTTCGATCATTTGGCAGCTTAGTTATAGTCCGGGTTTGATTCTTGATCAAAGAATCGAATTCTGCATCCATGGATGCTTTCCACTGGTCAGCGTCAGGTGTTGACATTGTCTCATGAACTATTTTTGGTTCATGCACAAAATAACAGGCCGGATTATCCATGATACGAGATAGAGGTTGTCTGGGTCGATTTGATCTTTTGGGTTGAATTTTGACCCTTTGATGTTGTTCGATTCGTTGAGATTTTTTCAATATCAATTTTCTGTTGTTTGGCCCTTGGGTCAAATTTTGAATTTTTGACCTTTGGATTGGATTTTGAATTTTTGACCCTTGGATCAAATTTTGACTGTTCGATCTTTGGGTCGGATTTTTTTGGAGCTTTTTCCTTGTGATCAAAAAATTGGTCTTCCATGAATATGACATCTCTGCTTGTGAATGTCTTCTACTCAAAATCTTTTTGGAAGGGAAGCATGGGCCATCAAGCTTTTGACACTAAGTGTTCGATTCTTCCATTTTGTTACTCCATTGGACTGAGGGGAGTAGCATAATGGAAGAATATACAAAGGGTCAAAAATATACACTATGAACCAGAGTGGAAAAAGTTAGACCCGATTCGATCCGATCTAGCATCGAAGACGCTTGGATATTTTTTGCCTCGATCCGATCCGATCCAAAGTCAGAAAACCTCTCTTCAATGGGATTAACATTGGGTCAAAAAAGACTTGGGTCGAAAAAATTTGATCCTGAATTTTTCGATACTCTATAAGGAATTTCGAGTCTTCTTCTTCCTTCATTTTTCTTTTGTTGTAGTTTTTCTGAATGATTATAAATAGATTTCAGAATGCTCATTACCTAATGGAATTGGGCTTGAGCATGAAATTCCAACACTCTCCCTTAATGTGGATCCTGAAAAATTTCGATCTTCAAATTTAGCATGTTGTTAAATATGAGATGATGCTCCTTTGATAGAGCCTCTTGGCGAAGTAATATGCTGCATGTAACTCTGTCCTACAGTAAACCAAATAGATTTTCTTGCTTTGCACTTTCTCTCTAAGGTAGTGATACTTGATTTTGATATGCTTACTTTGAGAGTGGAATCTCGGATTCATAGATAGTGCAATGGCAATTTGATTGTCACAATAGAGGGTCGTTGGGTGTGACTGGATAATTTCGATATCTACAAGCAGGTTCCTCAACCAAATTGCCTCCTTGGTATCATATGTGGCAGCTATGTATTCCGATTCTGTGGAGGATAATGCTACCGAGGTCTATTTTCGACTATTCCATGAAATCGGATCTTGATTGAACAAGAACACAAATCCAAAGGTCAATTGTCTTGTATCAATATCTCCTGTCCAATTTGCATGTGTGTAGCCCTCCATAATGTTGGCAAGTTGGTTGTATCCATAGCAAATGCTAAGGTGTTTTTTTAGCTTGGACATACTTCATGACCTTCATGAGAGCCTTCCAATGAACTGGACCTGGATTTGAAAAAAATTGGCTGAGAGAGCTGATTGAATAAGCAAGGTGGGGTCGAGTGCAGAGCATAGCATACATCAATGATCCGATTATGGAGTGAAACAGATACAACTTCATTTTTTCCTTCTTTGATTCGGATTTTGGACATTGCTCTTTTGACAACTTGAAACCAAGGTCGAGTGGGAAGTGGCTCGGTTTGCAACCATTTCATATTTTATCAGCACATTGGTGAGGTATCTTTGCTGACTTATGAAAATATGTCTATTGGGTCGAATTCGAAAAATCTGAATTTCGAGACAGTAGTGTGCTTGTGGACCCATGTCAGTTATCTTGTATTCATGTGCTAACATGCATTTGGTATCCTTCAACAAATTCAGATGATTACTCAACAATAAAGTATCATCTACATAAAGAGTAATGATGATGAAGAAATCCGATACACACTTAAAATAAACATTTGAGTTTGCCGAGTTTGGAATGAAACCATTTTCGGTTAAGAATGCATTAATTTTTTGAAACAATGCTCTTGGAGACTGTTTCAGACCGTACAAAGCTTTGTGAATTTTACACACTAGGTGCTCCTTACCCTTCAGCTCATATCCTTTTGACTGGGACATGTAGATTTCCTCTTGAATGGTGCCATTAGGAAGGCAAATTGGACATCCATTTGATGAACTTCAAGGTTGGCTGCAACTGCATAGGAAAGAAGTAAACGAATTGAAGCATGCTTTACCACAAGACTGAATGTTTCAGACCAGGTCTGGAATCTGGGAGAAGCCTTTGGCTTCCAATCTGGCCTTGTATCGATTTATTTTACCGTCAGGATCATACTTCACCTTGAATACCCACTTGCATGGAATCAAATTTTGATCTTTTAGCAGCTCAGTTATAGTCCGGGTTTGATTCTTGATTAGAGCTTCTCTCTTTTCTATTCATGGTCGATCATCTGCGTGAGTACAATGAGCCATTATAAAAATTTGGTCCAACATGCTTCGACCAACTGTTCTACTTGAGTGCCACGACCAAGTGCTCTCACAGAGTGCTACAATCACCTCGACTTCTGCCGAATCTCTTGATATAGCTTCAACAACACTTTCAACCAAGGGATTCTAGCCAAAGCAATTACCCAAAGACTCAATTGACGACATCAACAGACATAACAACCACATGAGTCCTTCATTCAATGAAAGTCTAGCTTGGATACTACCAAAGATCCAGATCTAGCAGCTGCAAGTTCCTATATCACCAAATGTGCAGCAGTGAGACAATGTTCAAGAAGAGAAAGCCATATTGTAGACCAGATCAGTAGGACCAGACGAACATCACCTCCCACTTTCTCACATACTCAGCAACCACAATCTCCACAAGTGGAATCACCTGCTGCTACAAGATCCAGGTCCCCATCACCAACCGGGATATTCCCATTACTCAAATCATCCCCTTGCATTCCAACTACCACCATAGGCAATAGATTGAGGGGAGGGATAAAGGGAACTACCTGCAACCACACAAGAAAAAGATACACTTGCAGTTGATCCCACTCAAGAAGACAAAGACAAAGAAGACAGACGGGCAATCCAACGAGACTCAACCAGGAGGAGCACCCCAGTCATAAAAGCTCTTCACCTGGGACCACAACATTGACTAGGACTATAGAATGAAAATGAAGGTCATCCAAAAAATCAAATTCTTTCACAAAGAATATCTGAGATGTGTAAAAGTTGGATAAGTCAAAATGTTGGAGCTGAAAGTAATGTGTTCTCCACAACATTATTGACATGTATATTTTGCTATACTTAATCTGATAACAGCTCTGCCTCGTTTGGCGTCCAGATTTGTGTCAATATTGCTATGCTTTTCTACATTTTGTCTGATTCTCTTATTGCTCAATCTGGTGATATGTTCTTAGTGAATTATTATTAGTCTAACTGTTGGCAACTAGTATTTAGTCTTGTCTTTCGCGACTGATTATCAGTCTAGCTCAGTCTAGCTCTTCGCGAATCATTCGCGACTAATAATTTGTCTAGCTGTTCGCGACAAATTATCCTTCTGATGTTTTTGTTGCTTACTGTTTGGCTACGTAATCAGATCGATCGTGATTTCTATCACTAACATTTTGTTCATTTCTGATAGGCGTAGTCATGCTTAGAGAAAGAGTAATATGGCTCATTCCACTGCACACGAACACTTTCCGTTCGAGTTCGTTTCTTGTTTGAGTTTTGAGTTCGTTTCTTTTCGTGTTCGTTTCTTTTCGAGCTATTTTAGTTTCTCACACTCACACACCCTCTTTCAATCCCAACACTATCTGGCACCCACTCTCTGATGCATGAAATTTTTGTTTGACAAGCACTCCACATTTAGCGACTCTTTGTAAACGACAAGTCATAATTGTAGAATAGCTCAAGAATAAATTTTTTATTTATCCATCTTCAGATTACCTTCTAGAGAGCTCAAGATGTCTATGCATATCCAAGTTTCTGAGAGATCCATGTCACTTCACAATTGATTCTTGCATCTAATTGAGATATGGGTCTTTGAGTCAACTACAGAGAAATTGTGAAAATTTGGTCCAACGTCCCCACCGAGAGTTCAACCACATGTTCCAACTGAGTGCCCTAACCAAGTGCTCTTATAGAGTGCTCCAATCACATCGACTTCAGCCAAATCTTTTGATCAAGCTTCAACAAAATCTTTCAACCAAGTTATTCTAGCCAAAGCAATTATCCAAAGACTCAACTAACGACATCAACAGACAAAACAACCACATGAGTCCTCCATTCAATGAAAGTTCAGCTTGGATACTACCAAAGATCTAGAGCTAGCAGCTGCAAGTTCCTATATCACCAAATGTGCAGCAGTGAGACAATGTTAATGAAGAGGAAGCCAAATTACAGACCAGATCAGTAGGACCAGATGAACATCACCTGCCACTTTCTCACATACTCAGCAGCCACAATCTCCACAAGTGCAATCACTTGCTGCTACAAGATCCAGGTCCCCATCACCAACCGGGACATTTCCACTACTCACATCATCCCCTCGCATTCCAACTACCACCATAGGCAACAGATTCAGGGGGGGGAGAAAGGGAGCTACTTGCAACCACACAAGCAAAAGATACACTTGTAGTTGATCCCACTCAAGAAGACAGACGGGCAATCCAATGGGACTCAACCAGGAGGAGCACCCCAGTCATAAACCTCAGGTTTCGAGCATCAGGGAGATGAAGATCCTTAGGGAAGTACAAGCATTGGAAAATCAGTCTTCTCCTTCAACCACTCCTGCATCCACACGATCCACATTCATGTCATCCAGTTTTCTTGCCATGACATTTGTATCTACTTCCATGTCTGTTATATCATCCACACCATATATCGCAACTTCCATCATCAGAATACCACCACCACCACCTTACCGTACATCTTTTTGTTATTCCACCATCTCACCATTCATCTCTTTTCAAACCCTGGTAGTCTTACCGAGGCAGCTAAAAGATCATTATAGTGTCTTATGGAGACCAACTACCACCTACATTGGTTGGTCAATAAAAAAGAAAGCAGGTGAAGCTGCAAGAAAAGATAATAAAAAAGAATCAAAGAGATCCAGCTGAGAAGACCAATACGAAAGAAAAGATCGAGAAGCAGACAAAGATCTTGGCCGAGTCTCAACAAATAACAGATCAAAGGAAAAGATGAAGATGACAGTGGACTTGCAGGATAAAGTGAGCTCCATACCAAGTAATTAGTGATCAAAGCTTGACACTACAAAGATTTGAAGTTGCAACTATGATATTGTCAATTCCTTCACCTTCCACCAAACCTCTCATTGTGTTTCTCTACCATCATCAACCCATCTGTCCAATCTGTTTCTACCACCATTACATAACCTCCTTGAAGACTGATAATCCAAGGTTTGTGTGACCTACCAATTGAAGGTTCTCCACTTCTCGTTGAGACAAGAGTGTCAATGAGGCCAAGACTTCGATTGGAAGAAGAATCGAGGAAGCACCCTGAAGCAGAAGGAGAATACAAAGAGTGCCAAGACAATTCATGATTATTTGGCAGGACCTACAAGAAAATTGTCCGAGAAATCTAGAGAAAAAATTCAAAGGAAATTTTCAGAAGACAGTATGTTTAGATGATCGAGAGCTGCTATACGAACAAGCTTATACCAGTGATTAGGCCTTATCTGGGACCCATTCCGTTGGGCATAAGAACGAGGTTCATCACATTTGAAGCCATCGGAAAGGAGATAAGCTAAAAGAAGTCTCTTGACAAAAAGAAAGCTAAAAAGAACAAGCAAAAGACTCTCAATTATGCAGGGCTATCCTGATAATCTTCTGCGACTTTGAAGTGTTGCCAAAAAGCGTGACGTTATCAACCAATAAGTTCTTGATTTTACGCAGGCAAATGCTGATCCATGCCTTTCCAAGAATCAAGCGTCAAAGTTGAGGCATTGTAGTGGGACCTGCAACACTAGAGGGGGAGGATAATGTTAGCTGATGCCATGCCCCTGACGTGTCAATGCAGTGTCTCATCACCCGAAAAGGATTTCCAGTAGAGATGAAGTTGAGAGCCAAGTCTGAGAGCACGAGAATTATTAGTGCTAGGCTAAAATGTACAGTTGTGAGCCCCATGGTAATTCTCGAAAGATGGATAGCCATATGGGAGCTAGCAATTTAGACTATCTCAATTTGAGCTATGTTTTTAATAAAGAGGCTTCTTATTATCAAGTAAGAGGTCAAACTCAAACTATCATAGATTGGGATTCACTCAGTTGCAAGAGGTTGACTCCAAAATAAGATACAATTGAGTTCTATAGCTCGTGGGTATAGATAGAGGCCTCCTCCACGAGTTCCATAGCATGTGTTATGTACTGAAATGTTGTTGCTCCTTGAATTCAAGATTCTACTACTTGCATTTCCTTCCATGCTCCATCTTCATGCATATAGTTTGGGTAATGATGTATGAATGTGTTTGTTGCTGTTAATTATCTCTTATGGATTGGTTTGGGATCAGTATCAGGTAGATGTGCAGGGCTTGGAGGTTGATCCATCATTCTACTCAGTTCAGATGCTTCCTAGTTTCGGCTCCCTGAGGAGTTTTTGCTACAAGTGTTGAGTGGCAGTTGTAGCAAGAACTTTGTAGCATTCCCATTTGTGTTAGTACTAATCAAGTAGATGTTCAAGACTTGGAGATTGATCTACTATTCCACTAATTTTCGATGTTTTCCAAATTGGCTCCTTGAGGAGTTCTTCTTACAACCGTTGAGTGACAATTGTAAGAAGCACTTTGTATGTTCTGAGATTTTAGTTAAAGGTTGTTGTGTTGATGTTCTGTGATTTGAGTAGGAGTAGATTTAGTTTAGTTCCTTGATGTTTATGTAGATTAGATTAATAATAATCTATAGTCTGTAAACAATCAAGAATCAATCTGAAACATAACTGTAGAAAGTAGAAAATCGAGTCCTGATAGATCTCTATCCAAGATGAGCTACCACTGCCAATCGAGGGTTGAATCGGGTCGTAGGTGTGCCTTTGACAGGCAGGGTACAACACCATTATACTGCAAAACAAAACCCGTGACTGAGCTGGAGCTAAATCGATCTGTAGTCACCTGAATCCCTGGCCATGCTGAAGTTCTGTCAGGCAGAGAGGAAGTGCTACGTTGAGTAGGAGGTTCAGCGCTAGTATTGGCCCGTTGACAAGCAGGAACTGTGTCAAGCAGAACCAGAAAGCGTTGGTGCTACATGAGAAGTAGAACCTCTACAAACAATGGAAGATTCTGAGCTAACATAGACACAAATACTTGTGCTAACATGGAAGAAGTAGAATCCGAGCACACATAGCTGGTGAATTAGTGAACAGAGACAAGAAGATACTTGCGCTAACTCTCAATGCTTTGCTCAACGGTGTGGGGGCTAAAATACAAGGCCTAAGGGGCATTTGAATAAAGCCCGAGAGAATTTAGGAAAGAATCACCTTGCATGGGCCTGTGCACATAATAATTTTGGTAATCAATTTTGTTTAAAAAAAATCAATCGGCGTTGGAAAAAAGTATTTTGTTGTGGCTGTAGAATTATTGTACTTTCTTTGTATTATGTTGTTCGTAAGCGGTGAAAATGTGAAAGAGGTGATTTCCTAGAAAAGGAAAATTATTAGAATTTAGCAAAAACTTGAAAATCGTAGAATAAAAGGCAAAGGCACAGAGAAGAATGCTCGGTTTGTGCTAGAAAGTTAGAACTTAGAAAAACAACAATAGGTAGCTTCAGTAAATGAGCAATGAGTTCCAAGAATGCTATGCAATGAAGTGCTAAGTATGTATCCATCAGGGCCCACATATTTTTATGGAGCTATGCTCTCTCTCTTAAGTTGGGGTTATGCTTCCAGAACAGTTAGGTGATGTACCTTATAGGTTTTTTTGCAGATTTAATCAAGGCTAGTGTGCTTCTACAAAATTCTGCCTGTTTTATATCCTTCTTATCCACTTTTTGTATCAAGCCTGGCCTTTTGCTTTTTAGGAGGTGGTGTATTTCTTCATCACAGTACCATTATTTCAGAATAATGTTGCTCATTTCTATACAATTTTCACCTCAATTTTGCCCATCATGGCTTGTAATAGAGATCTATTATCCGCTCCTTGTTGACAACGACACTCCCTAAGTCTGTGATGCTAGATTTTTGTCCATTTTTTCAATTTGGTGCAGAAGGCTAGTCCCTCTGTACATAATGTTACCTCTGTGTTAGGGAATCTCAAAAACTCTCTGCATTCACTTCAGAGCATTCAATTTTTTTTTAAGCAAGACTAATATCCATTATTTGAATAAATCTTTGCAGAATAATAAAAGAGTTGCTATAAGTAACTATGGTAGTGTATGACTATATTTTTTGCTAATTATCAAAGTTGTGCAAGTTTTTCAAATCTCTGGAGTACACCAAAGCATCACCCTCCACACAACAACATGGTCGTCCGCTTTTCCTTGCCACTCTTGCAAGGCCCCCCGACACCAGCAAACAAATCTACGATCCGTTCTCCTTTCTTTGTGAAGGTTTTTGCAAGATACCTACGACAAGGACATCTAGTCTTCATTGAGACACTTACCAACAAAACAACACATTCACAAAATTAGAGAAAAATGAATAGATACAGTTTAATGAATTACTTGTAGAATGTTGGTGACCTCTCATCACCCCCTCGAACAGCTTCTCCATCATTTCCTGTGAGCTCTCTGACAAAATTTCCAGAATTTACAAGTGTGGGAAAGATCCACAAGTATGATAGATCTAATTAAGCTTTATGATTAGCACAATAACCTGATTCTAGATTGATTAGCAAGATCTAGTATAGAAGTTATGGCTTAACCACAATCTTCTCCACCGTTGTTGTCAAGTAGCCAATTGGAATATAGTGGATTTGTCTACCTTGTGTCCTAATTTTCTATTCAACTTGGGGGCATCCCCTTCGGCTTGGTGAAACACAAGCATGGGAAGTGCTTTGACCTATGCACACATGTTGGGCCAAGAAAAAACCATACCACAAGAAAAAAAGAACATACAACAATAAAAAAAGACCATACTACAATAAACAAGACCACCAGAGTTTGATATTTACCAGTTCATAGGCGCCATAATTCGCCACATAGCCCACTTGAGTGAGGATAGTCCAAATCGTCAAGAGCTTGAAGCGTGAAGCTATGGCTTGCAAATCAAAAGCCTGCTCTGGAGTTCATAGGCACACCAAGCATCCACGGGAGAACACATGTATCTTTGCCAAAGAGAATGCCGCTGCACAGTGCTCATTGACCTAAAGATTCCACTGGGGAACTATAGTATTGTCTTTAACTCCTTGCACCAAGCATGAATTCAGAAAAGTTGCCCAGAAAAGAGAAACATGCTCACACGAGCCGCAAAAGATGTTCAAGGAGCATGCAGAGGCCGCTTTCTTCCTCCTAGCGATCTTGACGATATCATCCTGAATACAACAAATACCGATAGTGTATTCTCCTGTTGTTCCTAAATACACAACATAGTAATCAGAAAACCAAAAAAACCAGAATTGAAAATTGAAATCATAAATTCAATATGTTTGCAAAACAATGAATATATAATTTGAATATGTCGAATTACATATGGACAAAAAAATATAGGAATGTGCAAACTTGCCCTCGACTAGAGGTATTGTTTCGTCAACATCTGCACATAATGGCCCATCATAGTCCTCAAGAGCAACAATGGCCTCATCCACAAACACATCGCGTGCAGAAGTCTGAGCTTCGACCCCTTCTCCAAACACTTCATCCAACCTTTTCTTGGAGCATCTCTCTCTAATTGGTTCTCCCTCCACGCGTAGCTTTTTTGAGGTAGATCCTTTTTCTAGCTGTACTGTACTATGCTCACCTCCTCTGCGGGTGCCCTCTTTGCTTTCCGTAGTTGTTCTCTCTCATAAAATTGTTTCTCAACGGGTGGATATGTACCTACTGGGTACTCTAGATACCATGGCAAACGTCTCTTTTCCCAATCAGACAAGCCAATGTCAACCCACCTCTCAAGAAACATGCAATCCACTCTGTCTAGATTGAGCCAACCTGCGCACTGAGTGGGTATGCTAGATATTTGTCCAGCTTTTTGCATTGACAATAACCACCTAAAAAAAACAAAAAGTAGAAACCATAAATCAATTGTTGATAGCAACAGAAAATTGCTACAAGCATAATCACGACGAGAACTATTACATGTACAACACTCTTATGGAAGACATGCCAATTTCTTCTTGGTCCTCGTATGCACTGGCATTCTTCATCTTCTTTTGAAGCTCCACAAAACTGTGCACAAAATGGCATGCACGAGCATCTGAAAAAAATGCCAAAAATGTATTTGGTAGACCCTCGTCCATGGAAGAGCTCATAAAGACAATCATTAATTTTCTTTCATCGAACATGTAGTACCAGCATGTTTATTTAGCCATGAAACGTCTAAAGCCCTGATTGTCATTTGGAATGGCATATAGTTTCCTCTCGTTCGGTGTGGATGCAAGAATGCATAAGATTTCACCTTTCCTAAAATCCATAGGATTACATTCACGATTACAACCTACCAATGAAGGTGCTGAACTTGAGAATGTACTGAAAGCAATGTAAAAAAGAAGTCTATAGACCTTGTGGCATCCACAGCAGATGCTGCTATCATCTGCAGCTTATCCACTGTTATGACATTTCCCTTTGCCTTCTCGATATTGTATATGACACTAAAAAAGGATTTTCCGTTGGCTGAGTTTGCAATAGAGGCTAATCTATAGCCCTTATTGAGCAAAGTCACCTCAACGTCCTGTATAAAAAAAACGGAATAAGGTTTCTTGACATGCACCACACAGGCAAGATGGAAATAGAACAAAATTAGGTCACAAAAACCTTCACGGCTTGATCTTCTGCAACTGCACATTCTGCTGGACTGAGTCTGTCCCTTCAATTCTAGATTTTCTTTCTTCTATCGTTCTTTGGAACTCATCCTGTGATTTTAAACAAAGTTACAATTCACATACACCTGAAGCAATATTGTACGATTTCACGTTCAACTATGAGTAATGTCAAAATCATCAATCTTATCATCCAAACAAGTTGCGACAAGACTATCATTGGCACATTGTACCACACGTGTTAGCTTTTCTACCTCGGTCTCATCTCATCTCAATCTCTATCCATGACCGAATCTCTTGAGAGACACTTCTTAGTAGTGTCTCTTTGTCGACAACCCCAAAATTTTGGAGCATGAATATATCGTGTGAAACAGTATGCGGCACGTGGGTACGAGTCAGCCTACAAAACAGTTCTTCAGAATATGGAGATGGAGACACCGCATAGTGCACTGCAAGCAAATAGTTCAAGGATGCCATAGCAAATAAAAAACGAATACCTATTGATGTTGTGCAATGCAAGAAGTACTTCCCCTTCGTGTTGTGGAGACATATCAATGAATGTGCAAACAACTCGGATATGTATGTCCCTTACATTCCGAAATTCTGCAAATGATACGCTATAGTCAACAAGCAAACAATTAGTATTTAGTAAAACTAGGGTGTTTTCAAAACTATAAAATTTCAAGCATACCTGGTTCCTTTATGACCTTCATCCAAGCGCAAACGCGATGGTTTCCACCCCATACAATATATTTCTTCTTTGATAGAAACTTCCACTCAGGCAAATCTTCTAGCTCTCTCTCGAATTTTGCATCCACCTCACACCAAATGGGCCCCCACTCTTGGAGGTCCATATCAGACACCTGCATCTCCGAACTATCAAATTTTTTGCAGGATATCAACAATGACTCTTGTTCTCTTATGTATGCATCTTGTCTAAACACGCTACCAAGGGTGGACATGTTCTCTCTTATCATCCTCACACTCTCATGAGGAACCAGCCTGCACAGGGGAATCAACGATGGCTGCGTATGTCTATTCACACGTAGGTTATTGATCACTCTTTCGAGGATCTTCGTCTCCACCACTGAACCCAAGAGTGTTTCCTTCTCCTTTCTTTTAACTTTTGAATCGCTCTTCTTTTTTGTTGTGGCTAATTGGACATTAATGGCTAGCTGGGTCGCGGTGTCTGCTATCTCTTCCTCTATATTTTGTGGTGCCGAAACAAATGCCACCCTTGAAGCAAATTATGCTCTTCCCTCTGCCAGATTCATGGCAAATGTTGTTGGTTTTTGAAAAATAGCACCGAAAAAAGTGTGTACATTAAGCAATTTCATTGAAAATGCTTAAATACTTAACTAGGTATGTGGATCGAGTAGTCGTGCTACCTGAACGTCAACATCACTCTCGGGCTGCGTTTTGGATGTTCCAAGGCATGTGCACTTTCTACCTCCTTTTCCATTTGTCGTGAGTTCACTACAACTAAAGTGTCGAGAGATGATACGCAAGGGGTTTGACAATTTGACCTCAACGAATATCTCGAACTGCCCTTCTGATATAAAGGCCAAATTAAAAAAAATTAGATTCAATATGTATGGTTTAGAGTATTGAAAATTTTGGGCTTAGGGTATAAAAAATTTTGGACATCGAAAAATTCTAGTCATCGAAAATTCCGGATTCTAGATATTGAAATTCTGGGCTTAGGGTATCAAAAATTTCTGGGTATCGAAAATTCCAAATACTGGGTATCGAAAATTCTGGACTCAGGGTATCAAAATTTTTTCGAGATGATCCCGTATTGAAAACTTATGATTTTGGGTATCAAAAAATTTAGATCTAGGTATCAAAAATTATGGGCATCGAAAAATTCTGGTTATCCAAAATTCCAAATTCTGGATATCGAATATTATGGGCTTAGGGTATCCAACATTGTTGGGTATAAAAAATTCCGAGTCGATCCCGTATTGAAAACTTCTGATTTTTTGAATCAAAAAATTTCGAACTCTAGATATTGAAATTTTTTTGAAAATTTATGAGAATCATAAAAGTTTCAAAAAAAATCTGGGTTCGAAATATCGAAAATTTCGGGCTTAGCATATCAAAGATTCTGGGTATTAAAAAATTCTTTTTATCAAAAATTCCAAATTCTGGATATCGAAAATTCTGGGCTTAGGGTTTCTAAAATTTCTAGTTATCAAAAATTTCAGATTCTGGATATTGAAAATTCTAGGCTTAAGGGATCGAAAATTTCTGGGTATCGAAAATTTCGAATATTGGGTATCAAAAATTCTAGGCTTAAGGTATCAAAATTTTTTCGAGACGATCCTATATTGAAAACTTCTAATTTTTGGTATCGAAAAAAAATCTGGGCATAAATTTTTTTTGGTTATCGACAATTCCAAATTCTGGATATCGAAAATTTTGGGCTTACGGTATCCAACATTGCTGGGTATTGAAAATTTCGAGAAATTTTTCGAGTCGATCATGTATTGAAAACTTCTGATTTTTTGTATAAAAAAATTTCAAACTCTGGATATTGAATTTTTTTTGAAAATTTATAGGAATCGTAAAAGTTCCAAAAAAAATATGGGTTCGGGGTATCGGAAATTTTGAACTTAGCGTATCAAAAATTCTGAGTATAAAAAAATTCTTGTTATTGAAAATTTTGAATTCTGGATATAGAAAATTCTAGACTTAGGGTTTCAAAACTTTCTGGTTATCAAAAATTTCAGATTCTAGATATCGAAAATTCTAGGCTTAGGGGATCAAAAATTTCTGGGTATCGAAAATCTCAAATACTGGGTATCGAAAATTCTGGGTTTAGGGTATCGAAATTTTTTCGAGACGATCCCATATTGAAAACTTTTGATTTTTGGTATCAAAAATTTCTGGTTATTTTTCGAATTCTGGATATCGAAAATTCTAGGTAAGCTTAGGGTATCCAACATTGTTGGGTATCGAAAATTTTGAGAAATTCTCCGAGTTGATCCCGTATTGAAAACTTCTGATTTTTGGTATTGAAAAATGCCGAAATCTGGATATCGAAAGTTTTTCAATATTTTTTGGGAATCGTAAAATTTCCAAACCGCCGTTGGATTTTCTATAGTAGCCGTGATGCATTAAATTGGCTATAATTTACTAAGGGACGTGTGTCTGCATGCCGAGTGAGTCTTTCCAACACTGTTCTATTTTTTCTCATTACGTGATTCACCTCCATTCTTGCAACTCACTTCTCATAATTCTCATCCTTTCAACTCTCTATTTGCATATGCCTGCAAGACATTTTTTTTTATCTATGGTGACTAGCTCAAATTATCTCTCTAAATTTGTCATTGCAGTTATAGGAACCATCAGTGAGGAGGCAAGCATGGAAGCAAGACTGACTTTTGAAGGAATGACAACCGATCCAGTCATAGTACCTCTTGTAAATGGGAGAGGAGCAGTGACCCACAAGTCATTGGTGTTAATAGCCCCGAACACTCATAAATTGCACTTTGTGTTAGCCATTGTGCTCACAGAATTTGGCGATGAACTTCAACTGCCAGTAGACATGCTAAATGATTTGGATGGTGAGATTATATATCTTTTGGATTCCAGCATTTCCTCAGATTACATCATTGAGTTGGTATACAAGCAACAAGCAGAAACTGTGGATAAAGAAAAAAGGTATATATTGAAATCTATTGTCATATCGAGTAGTAGTTCTTCAAGCGAGAGGACTTCATTTCTTTCCAAAGAAACAAAGAAAAACAGTCCATCATATTCTAATGATATGGAAGGCTTTGTCAATACTGGAAGAAGTGTCATTCCACTAATCTTGGAGAAACCAGGTCCAAGCATTTTGAAAAGGCTGCTAGTTAATGCAACCTCTGGTTATACGGTTGATGAGCTTCCACGAGAGTACAATGAAAACGTTGTCTTTGAGCTCCCGCCAACTTTTGGTACAAAAATGACAATGATGGATGAGATGGAGCATAAATATGATGGTCACATATGGGCCAAACTAGTAACTACCAATGTATCTTTTGAGGGCAATATTAGACTGTCATATTGTGGTGGAGTTTTTGAGTGCATGAATATTGCTGGCCCAAGATATGTCAACAATGGAATCAAGAACAAAACATGTTTCAAAGGTACACTGTTGAGGAGGTGTGACTTCGGGCTAACCACACAGGGTGAAGGATCATTACTGTGTTTTTTTTGCCGAAGACCTTTTGTTTGCATTGGTGCATGTTCATGTCCGACATACTATGTAATGCCAACAGACACAAATGTCACGAGACTAATGTTGCATGTAGGAACCACAACCATGATGTCCAACCCGGCTCATCCAAACGAGATGTTGATAAAGTGAAAAGAATGGTAGACAGAATTCTTGCCACTGATCACAACAATAGTCGAGTCAAGTATCTTGGGTTGATTCCTAAAGAGGGTCCTTGTGAACGTCCTATTGGTTGTTCAATGAGAGTTATCACAACGCCTTCCTTCTATGGTATTAGAAAGCATATTAAAGGAAGCACTCCACAATTTATGTGGTTTTGTGCCAATGATTGCACACACACATGGAAAACAAACAAATGGATTACTCAAATGCCTCATAAACTTCCCAGCATTTGGCCAGTCGCCAAAGGCACTAATTTAACTCGACATGAAGCTGACACCCTGACACGTGGAGGTTATGTCTTACAAACACAGGTTGTGGATGGGGGTGAGCCACCAATTTCTCATGAAAAAAGTGCTGGTGCATCAAACTCTCATGAACAACATTGCACACAAGGACAACACCCACCAGGACATGGCACATCTTTCCCAAACACAGGAGACACTCTGCCACCCAGAAGACGATTTAAAACCAGAACGACAATCTCACTACAACGCATTGATCGGTGTCTTACTATGTTGGCCAGTGTGAAGGCTATTAAGTGTGTCAAAGAAGGACACCATGAAATCTTCACCATTACAACATTTTGTTTAGGCACTTTCTGTCGATGTTTAAAATAGTAGAGATATGCGACACACATCTCGCATCTCTCTCTCTCTCTCTCTCTCTCTCTCTCTCTCTCTCTCTCTCTCTCTCTCTCTCTCTCTCTCTCTCTCTCTCTCTCTCTCTCTCATGCGAATTTTTAAACACGTCTCAAATTTTCTTTACTCTCAAAAACTCCGAGCCTCGAATTGTTCGAGTCCTTCGGAAATTTTCAACTTTGAGTCGTTCTTAAAAATTCGCATCGTAGAAAAAGAGAAGATTTTTCAAGTTTTTTGAGTCCTTCGAAAAAAATTCTCAAAAAATTCTCTCTTGAGACTCGAGTCCAAGAGAGAATTTTTTGTGGAAGAGAGAATTTTTGCCATTCAGAAGAGAGAGAGAGAGAGAGAGAGAGAGAGAGAGAGAGAGAGTTTTTTCGCGAAAGAGAAAACATTTTCGCAAAATTTTTGAGAGAGAATTTTTTGCGAAATTTTTGAGAGGAGAGAAATTTTTTCGCGAAATTTTTGAGATTCAGGGATTTTTTCGCGAAATTTTCGAGAGAAATTTGAGAGAGAGAGAGAGAGAGAGAGAGAGAGAGAGAGAGAGAGAGAGAGAGAGAGAGAGAGAGAGAGAGAGAGAGAGAGAGAGAGAGATTTCTTCGCAAAAGTTTCAAGAGAGATTTTTTTCATGAAATTTTTGAGAGAATTTTTTGCAAAATTTTCGAGAGAGAATTTTTCGCTAAATTTTCGAGAAGGAGAATTTTATCGTGAAATTTGAGAGAGAGAGAGAGAGAGAGAGAGAGAGAGAGAGAGAGAGAGAGTTTTCGTGAAATTTTTGAATGGAATTTTTTTCGGGAAAATTTTGAGAGAGATTTTTTTTCGCGAAATTTTTGAGTTTCGCGAAATTTTCGACAGAGATTTTCGCAAATTTTTGAGTGAGAATTTAATCGCGAAATTTTTGAGAGATTTTTTTGCAAAATTTTTGAGAGAGAATTTTTCGCAAGATTTTCGAGAGAGATAATTTATCGCGAAATTTTCGAAATAGAGAATTTTATCGCGAAATTGAGAGAGAGAGAGAGAGAGAGAGAGAGAGAGAGAGAGAGAGAGAGAGAGAGAGAGAGAGAGAGAGAGAGAGAGAGAGATTTTTTCGCGAAATTTTTGAGAGAGAATTTTTCGGGAAGCCTTCAGGGAAAATTTTCGAGATATTTTCGCGATGGCTTCGCCAAATTGTCCTGAAGGCTTTGCGAAAATTTTGCAAAAATCCCAAAATCCTTCGCAAAATTTGAGGGTCAGTGTCGCATTTTTTTTTAGGGTCAGTGTCGCATTTTTTTGAGGGACAATTTTGCAAAGCCTTCGCATCAATTTTGAGATCCGATCTTCGGGATTTTCGCGTAAGTTTTCGTGGGATTTTTGCAAAGCATCGCTGATTTTCGCAAAGGCTTCGCGAAAATCTCATGAAGCCTTCGTGAAGGCATCGAGATTTTCGCGAAATTTTTGGGAAGCCTTCCAGGATTTTCGCGAAATCTCACATCCAAATATATACATACATATGTATCTTCCAAATCATCGGCCGTCACCTAGATCGGCCTCCGTCAACGACGGGCACTTACAACTAGAAGAAGGCAATCCAACCTTCTCCCTCATTCAGCCATCTTCCAAATCATCGACCGTCACTAGATCGGCCGCCATTGCCCGTCAACAACGGGCACTCACAACTAGTTTATATATATAAAACTATTTGTGTGTCACATTTGTGCCTATGTATGGGGTATGAGGATGCATACTCCTACCCATGTACTTTTTCAAAAAAACTAACTAAAAGTTTTAGATGCATGCATGGGGAGGAGTCCTGCCCCATGCCTATACATTACTCATTCAGCAAGAACTCCCTCTCTCAAGATTCTCCTCCTCTCCCTTTCTCACGATCCTCCTCCATGTCTACGGGATAGCCTTCACGATCAATTCCTATTCGATCCTCCTCCATGTCTACGGAATAGCCTTCACGATCAATTCCTATTCAAAACCGGATTCTAAGTCTTTTATTTTTCAGTTTCGATGTAGCATGTCTTCTGGTGTTATTATCTATATATATATTTAAACTTATATACAGTTTTGCGCATGTGTATGGGTGCACCATGCATGCTCCTCCCCTCACCCATGCATGAGCTTTTTCTAGCTAACAAACTTGGGGAGGAGGATGCATGTATGGGGACAAGGATTCATGGCCCTCCTTGCTATGCATGCATCTAAGGGGCCCACTCTAAATTCAAATTATCCTTTACCAACACACACAGTGTTTTGAAGTGCATGTACATACTTTCATGGTGAAAGGTGTTAAACAAATGAGACTTTCATTATCAAAAGTTTGAAAGGTGCTTTAAGGATTTTTTAAATTATCAAAATTTTCACGAGAAAGGTTGAAATAAAAATGCATTTCTATGAAAATCGGCCTCCATTGCACGTCAACGACGAGCACTCTTTACTACTATTTCTTTTATATATATATATATATATATATATATATATAGAGAGAGAGAGAGAGAGAGAGAGAGAGAGAGAGAGAGAGAACACACGCCTTTCCTAGCAAACTTTTTTTTTTAAATCCAAGCACTTTATTTATGCTACAGGTAGGACTTTCCTAGCAAACTTTTTTTTTTAAATCCAAGCACTTTATTTATTCTACAGGTAGGACTTTCCACTTGCTGTTTCTACAAAGTGGAGGATCCGTGCTTAACAAGATGGCTTTCAAAGACTTACATGATATTTTTGTCTGAGTTTTTGGGTTAACTCTTGTCAAACCAAAACAAATTTTCCGTACAAACAAACGTTTCGTTAGTAAGCACCATTCCAAGAAGTCTCAAGCAAATCAAATCACAAGGTCACAAACAGTCGAGTCCATGCCTCTGCCCTCACCTTCACTGCATATATAGTTGATTCCCTCCATAAAAATTAACAGATTGCTGTGCTGGAATGGATCTTCACTCAGTTCGTTGCTGAGCTTCAAAGAACATTGTTGTCGCGTACTGTTAGTTGATGCAGCATCTCTCACATAACCATCGTAAGATTTCGACGAGACGCATTTAGGAACTGTATCCTGAAAGGCTCGTATTCTACTGCTCATAATTTCAATTTTTCACTTTGAAAATTTGTAAAAAGCAGAGATTGATCCATTTCCCCAGGCTATAGGCAGCTAAAAAAGCATTATACTGAGCATCTCACTCGCTCCTCTTGGAAAATGCTTGTTAATCGCAGATTCGTGAGGCTCACAACAGTATCAGGATACATGTTGGAAATATCTTGCAGGAAATCTTTCTTTGGAGAGCTTTCTCATAACAAATCTAAATTTAGATACACTCATTTAAAAGAGCTTCCAATACTTTGGCAACTTCATCCATTGAGGGTCGTTTGTTAGGAATGTCCACAACGCAATCTAAAGCAAGATTTACCAGTCTTTTTAAATCCTTTTCAGGGTAAGCTCCTAGAGAAGGGTCGATGCAAGTTGATAAAACCCCTTTTTCTAAGGCTTTCTGCACTTCAAGAACGATAAACTTTCCATTTTCAATTGGATGTTTAGCTGTGACAAGTTCAAAGAGCACAATACCAAAACTGTATACATCACTTTTATCAGTGAGTTTTTGTGTCATATAATACGCAGGATCCAGATATCCCTGCAAGTGTGCACGAGACCTCAGTCGCCAGATCATTTGCAATAAGAACGAAGGCCAAGAAAGAAAATTTACGAACTGACTGATGCGTACGTACCAGTGTTCCCTTCACTTGAGTGGTGACATGGCCCTTTCCATCGTCAATAAGCCTACTAAGGCCAAAGTCTGCAATTCTAGCCACCATATTGTCATCAAGTAGTATATTGCTCGACTTGACATCCCTGTGTATGATTGGAGGAATCGTTTGTTCATGCAGGTATACAAGACCTTTTGCAGAATCAAGAGCTAATTCCAACCTTTTCTTCCAATCAAATGCCTCCTTTTGACCTGTTCCCAGGCTGCACACATCATCTACTAGTTTTCGGGTAATATACTAGTTTTGTACCATAATGGAAACTCAATACTTCTCTGCTCTCAGAAAAAGAGTACTTTGTAAGCTTTTCTACACATAGAAGCATAAATAGCCCTGAATTCTAACATCCAATGTGCATTCAAAAATACTTGCCAAAAAGGTGATCTTGTAAAGTTCCATTGGGCATATATTCATAAACCAGCATTTGTTCCCCTTGGTCATAACAGAACCCAATGAGGCCCACAAGGTTTTTGTGGCGCACACGAGAAAGGAGCTCTATTTCATTCTTAAATTCAGCTGCACCTTGTAATGACCATTTCTCAGCTCTTTTAATTGCTACAGTCTCCCCTGATAAAAGAGTGCCTTTGTAAACCTGCAAGGTCACAACATGATATACCAAACAGTGATTGTATATGTCATAAATACTGCACTTAGGTTATGATCACTGTGCTCTTATTAAAAAGTATAACTGATAAGACCTTATAATTCCCGTACAGAAGTGTTCCTGATACATCCTCTGTAAGACATGAAGTTATGATTCTAGTTTGACACAAAAGACAAGAGGGACATGCTCACATAGATAGACCCAGGGGCTCCAATGAGATTACATCTGATGCTTTCAAGTTCGACAGAAGGGGACAGACAATATCAGACAAGCCTAACCTAAATAACTTGCTGTCCCCAAGTCTTTGAAACACTAGCTAACTAAGCCCAGGGTTAAGACTTTTCTGGACGCTTTGTGGGCACTAGTTTATATTGATCAAGCTCATGATTTCTCAACAAAACTAAACAGTCAACATTTAGGACGTGCTGATACCAAAGTTGTGATTGTTGTCATATTACAGACTCTTTCTACTTGAAGTTCATGTGGTCAACTGTTTGGCTTATGCATAGAAATGGTAATCTCTAAAAAGATTGTCAAACTGAAGTAGATAAGGAACTACAAACTCAACACAATTAGTAATAACTTCTGATGATGCAAAAGTTGATATGGTCAACGGAAAATGGCCAGTTTCAAATGGGAAACAACATGCTGACAACTTAGCCATGGAAAAATAGCTTGATTAAGTGGAAGCTCCAATAAGACACATGAGATGTCAACCAGAAAGTGGAGCTTCAGTCTCCTGTCCCTGGGGAAAGGTTAAGTTGACAGTTATCATAATTGGGGGCCGGCCTTCAGGCATTGTTAATGACAAATATCTGTTTATTATTTGTCCTCGGGTTCCTATTTTGATATGTGTTATTTTTTGATGGCAAGGGAAATAGCTTGTCTTATAGAAAACAAAGAAATACTATGGAATTGAATTCAGACCTCCAATTTTACAGAAAAAGTTGACAATCACTGCTATCTCACAACCAATGCACCAAATAGACTACACTCTTCATATTCTAATGAAAAGTACACAACTTGCTACAACACCCCAAACAAGTAAACATTAATGCCACTTTCAAAAGCTCATGCAGGAATCAGCTCAGGAGCATGAAGCACATCAGCTTCATTTCAAAAGCATGTGAAGACATTCCTTGACAATACACGTTCCAATACATTATGCACTTGATTTTAATCAAATAAGCATCTTCAAGCATTTTCAATCAACTTGGATGAAGTTTGAGAAATTAGCTACCACAACCAGAGATAAGAACTGGTACCTTGCCATAACCACCAAAACCAATTTCATTGCTGTCGCTAAAGTCGCTAGTCAGTTTTTTTAGCTCTATATAAGGGAACCATCGCGCACTTTTTAAATTGGGGGTGCTTCCACTATCTTCAGTACTTGACTTCCACGGAGCTGCATAAGGCCAAATACATAGTACTAAAACTAAGCAATTAGACAGATAACTGAGGAAACAATAAAAGATGTCAACGTGCTAAGTAAATCAGTTAAATCTGAGTTTTTAACTAAATCGATGGAAAATTTAATCCTAGGATTATACCAACATTCTTATACCACCCAAAAAAATAGTGAATGTATAATGTACCTGAGAGTCCAGAAAACTTGTAACAAGAATCATGGGATTGATTATCAATCTCCAACTACACTCTCAAACACAGATCCATAGTATACAGAGCTCGGGCATTTGGTTCCAAAAGGTGTTCTGTATGCGTTTGTATGGAACATGGGAAAATTTCCCACATTTGTACAAAATGTGCATGTTTCATAGTTGCAGTATAGAACCACGAATCGTGGTTCTAGTTAGGGTTTTTGAGAATCGTTTTTTTGGTGGGCAATATGGGTATCAGATTGAAGCTCTTGGCAAAAGCAGTGCATTCATGAAGGTTGCCAGTAGTTCTATGTACAGTATGGTTCATTTCAAGATAGATAAGCTGAAACAATGTTTTGTGCTAGATTCGAACTGTACTGTTTTGGTTTGTGTACAAAAACAACTATACTATACGTTTCGGAAGCAGATAAGCACCAAACTAGATAATAAGCATGTAGTGAGCCCACCCCCCCCCCCCCCCCCCCCCCTCTCTCTCTCTCTCTCTCTCTCTCTCTCTCCAATCTTTAAAGCTTTGAAGCTTGTTAAGGGACCAGCTTGCCCAGTACACCATAGAGTGTGTTTCATTGCAAAGGCTTGAAATTCAAAAGGTTTTTCCAACAACGTACCTAGGTGGCAAACTACTATTTGCTCCTACAAGTTTACATCGACATTCAATACCTTACTCCAACAACTATACAAAAATAGGGTCATCATCTCCAGAGGCATGTAACACCATACTTCCAATATTTTCCAATATAAAAATTTCAAAGCATCTCACTGACATGGTGACTTGCAGACAAGCTTCCAGGAAGGGTTCAGCATAATCTCAGATATCATGCTCGTAATATCTATTATGTGAAGGTAACGCAGCCTCACCTTGATAGAATAGTATTTAAACCCAGATACTGAGTGTTTCTCACTTCATAGTTGCCCTAGATCTAATAAGCCCTTGTCTAATAAGCATCAAAATCTCCATATCATACCAAAAAAGCTGTCCGCTGCTTCAGCCTTTTTGGCTCTGATCTTTCTCCTGAAAACATAGACAGTGATAGCAGCAAGGAGGATGATCGCTCCCGTGGCTCCTCCACATATAACTATGACACCTCCAACCCGCATCTTGGGATGATTTATACTACCTGCACATATTCGAGCAAAAATAAGTTTCACGTAAGTGAAGGAGCTGTTCAATAACAAAAAATTGAGAGCTCTTTCAAACTTCAAAGAAAAAGAATAATAAACCCAATAAAAGGATTGGTGTCTCACCAGGTGGGTTGCTTATTGGTCTCACCAAGAACGGCCCAAAATACATCAGGGAAACAGTTTGCAGACTTAGCTGACTGATAATGTTGAAAACTTGTTCCTGACTTAATGCATATGAAGGTTCCATTGGAAATATTGATACGGTCATCAGGAGTCGGTGATTGTCAGTAAAGTTTGCACTTCCAGCATATACTTGATTTGTGTTCAAATTCAAGTGGCTTGCTAGTTGAGTTTCCAGACTGCTTATTCTTGCAGAGTTGATGCCAGGAAAAGAAGGTGCATTGAATTGAAACAGAACAACCAAAGGAAATGCACATGTACATGTTATTGGATTGATGATCTTCTCTGCACATTGTGTCTTGCACAGAGCAGGTTGTGGCACCCAAGTCTGTTGATTAGTTGCAATAAAACAAAAATCACCAGAAAGCTGGTATCGTTTGTCTGAGCAGATTGGATTTCCTCCTAGCCTGCATCCACCATAAGATCTGTTGTCAAATTTCAAGTTTTTTCATCATCCCCAGATCACTAGGTTCTACAAATGTCAAAGATTTCATGTACAAAAGCAGTACATAAGATAACATGCATTGGATCTTATTGAACAAACCAAGATAAAGCTGGAGCTCACGATAACTGAAGTTGTACGTTATTGTACAAACTGATATCTGTGATGTTGTTGTTCTCAAGCGACAGTGAAGTCAAAGAAGTTGTTACAAAATTAAGTGACAAACTCCCATTGATTCTGTTGGACTGAAAAGATCTGCCAACAAACACCTTGGCAGATAAATAGCTGCCTTGCAAGTGCATTACACTAACTGAAGATGATAAATCAATCCTCTAGAAATCTGAACCTCAATATGGTTATCAAGGAAAAGTTTTCAACTCACAATGCCTCTAATGAAGGTAGGTTCAAAAGTAGAGGGGGTACTTCACCAATTAGGTTATCATCATCCATCTCTCTGCAGACAGAAACTTAATAATCCATAACCCTGGTGGAAGGTTAAACCAAAATGTGTACACAAGTGTGTAATTAATTCAACTGCAAACGGAAGGGCTCAGATAGGTTACAAAGTTTGAAGGTTTGTCAAGTTAAGAAGCCACATTGGGATTGCTTGAAATGAGAACGAGTTCATGCTTAATCTCCTGTCAAGTAATGCACCACACAAATCAGAATCTGATGTAATATCAATACAAGGGATTTTAAATACTATGCCTTAAAAAGCTTATACTTACAAAAGCCTGAGTTCTTGCAGCCCTGACATTTCTGGTAGCATTCCATTGAAGCTATTGTTGCTGAGGTGCCTGAAATGATTCAGCTTCAAAGTAGCACTAATTAAAAAACTCTTTTTCTTCAAATAAAGCAAGGCCAAAATAGACTACGCACATATTCACATTGATAAAAATGAAGTAAGGCTTACAGTTCTGTAAGGGAAGACAGTTGACTGATGTTATTTGGAACTGCATCTTCAAATTTGTTGTTATCCAACCTCCTGGAGAAGTTTACAAAATTCAAGCAGAGATATTTGCTGATTGATATCTTTGCCAAAGAAATCTCAAGACCTTATCATCGCAAAATGAAGAGGTCTATTTGTCACTACAGCTCAGTGGATATACATCAAGGAATACGGCATGGCATATAGAAAACTATGCCCTTACGTTTAAAGTGAAAAGGTCTTACAATATCTCCAAAGAAGAAAGTCCCGAGATTTCAGGGGGAATAGCTCCAGAAAGGTTGTTGCCATCCAGCAACCTGTTTCTCGCATAGGCAAAAGCTTTTTGTTACCCAAAATGTAAAATGTGACAAGGTGCCAATCAAAGTAATTTTCAGAATTTTTTGATTCACTTAGTGCACTTACAGATGAATAAGGTTCGAGAGGTGACATATCTCTTTTGGAAGATGCCCGGATACGGTGTTATTATTGAGATGCCTAGGAAGGATAGAAGAATGTGTCAGCTGTATAAAGCTAGGTCCAGATTCTAAAAATAGCTGTCAGATTCTAAAAAATTGGGAAGATCTGTTGAATTAGGATGACGAGAAACTAAACATCCATAGAAGTTTTGAACTACAAATTGATTTGAACTTACAAGTGCCATGCTGCAGTAAGATTGTCAAGACCAACATTGCTTGGGTCACTTGTAGAAATTGGGATTGCACCAGAAATTAAATTTTCTGACAGGTCAAACCAAGTAACAGCTCCAAGATTTCCCAAAGAGGAAGGGATGTTTCCAGTCAGTTGATTCTTGTTCAACGCTCTAAAACAAAATCACGGAACCAAAAGGATTTGTGAATATACATAAGATGCAGCCATAAGAATTTGAACACATTCAAAATTCAAAAGCATTGCCTCTTCCCAAAGCTATGGGTATGTAGTTAACATGTTTAAGAATGTAGCCAGTGAAATTTCAAGTTTTCTATAAAAAAATGAAGAAATAAAATGGTTTCTTACAAGAAATGCAGATGCACAAGATTACCCAGACTGGAAGGAATGTGTCCAACAAAGCCACATGACTGCAGATTCCTGCATGAAGATAAACATGACATCGCTGTAATATTATAACCAGCAAAGGGAAGTGCCTTAAATACAGTTATGGCTTTCAAGAAGCTACTCACAGTGTTTGCAAGTTTGTGAGATTCCCAAGAGCGTCTGGAATAAACCCTGTGAGGCCAGGATTGAAAGAAAGATCCCTAGAAAGGGCAGGATTAGAGCTTTAGAAATATATGAAGGCACTTACATTGTTCCCGTTGAAGTATCCACACACATAGAGGAGATATAAGGTTTAATAATGACAATACAATTTTTTGGCAGTAGAGTGACCCCCTTCAGTCCATTAGACAGTAAAAAATGTAATTTGAAAGTTATAGACGAATGTAATGTGCTTCATAACGAAAGATGACTTTATCACACATACACTGTAAATAGACTTGAAATTTACAACAGCTACTGCGATATACAACATAGGACTATGACAAAGTGTTCTACATCAATATCAGTAGTTTTTCTCTTGAGAATCCTATGTGAAAGAACAGAAGCTTGAATTTGCTAGAGACTAGTATTAGCATATGGTTACCCATACAATGATTCCAAGTTGATAAAATTTCCTACAGATGGCAGCAGTCTTCCAATCAGCCCAAATGTACTCAAGCTCCTGTAACAGAAAAACAACCCAACCAGAAAGGTTCAGTACCTGTAACACGATGATTGTACTTTTACTGCCCTAGCAAATTATAATGTTATCAACGTTTCCCTAGCCTATTATAAAACACTATATGCACCTGGACTTCAGTCCACTCTTAGGGCTTATGTGAAAAAAGATACGACCATTTGTGCTTACAAAGTTATAACTAGGATAATCATGAAAAACTGGAAAAAGGATGTTGGAACGTGGAAAGATGCAATGGAGAATAAATTTGAGGAAACCAGTCCGTACAGTCCTATGATCTTCGTGTTGGTCACTTCGTCACAGGTGACACCTTGCCATTTTAACCCACATGGATCATTACCGTTCCAATTTGATTCAGTCAGTGTGAACCCTCTTGAGAATAGTTGCAGAGCCGTCACTGTAAACATTTATGAATATTCAGATCAGAAACATATGCAGAATATGCTAAGTAACAGGAATCACAATGGAAAGCAAGATTAACATTTATTGAAAATCATCCATGTGAGTAAAGCTGAGCTTGTTGCTAAAAACACAATGCTGTCAAAATTGGTGCATTCAACATCAATAGGTAAAAGAACGTTCATAACTCTCTCTCTCTCTCTCTCTCTCTCTCTCTCTCTCTCAGAGCCCCCCCCTCTCCATCCCCCTTGCCTCCTCAGCAGGCTGTCACGCAGGTAGCTGCCTGCTGCTGCTTCCATGCTCCTAGACTCTCTCAGCCCCTATCTTACCTCTCCCTAATCTATATACACTCCCTCTAAGGCTTACGAACAATACATTTCTATCTATCTTGAGCAATTAGGAGCGAATTTCAGGCTATGAAAAGTGAAATGATGCAACTTCAAGCAACCGTTAAATCTACGTCGGAAGAAAGCGATAAGATGGGAGCTCAGATTGCGACATTAGAAGAAGAAGTGGGCAAACTCAAAGATTCACAAGGGCATCGGCACACACTATCACCACGAAGATCCAAGACTTGGAAAGTAATATTGAGCAACGTAAGGAAAAGGCTCTCTCATGGGCAACAATACTTTGAGAAAATTCTGGCAAGCCCTCCACTCAAGTGTCGTCATTTATCTCAGCAACGTTATTATAAGAAAGGCTTTCTGAGCAAAAGGCACATAACATTGGAATTTGTGGTATTCCGGATACACAAACTGCGAAAATTGAGGCCAAACGGTTTTTGGAAACAACACTTAGTCACCATAGTAAAAGCTTAGATACAACATGAAAAAGATAATACTACTTTGGTTCTCTTATTCACATCACTAAAGGCTAGCAAGCACGTTATCTTTGGATCCGGTTATTTGCCAGACATATTGGGTTGGACAGAGATGTTTATACCGTTGCTTGTTATTTCCCTCATGAGACTTTAGTCTTCTCAGAAGTATGAGCTCTCCCTATGCTGATCACATTCAAATATTCTTTTTTGTGTGCATGGTAGTCGGGGATTTCATGCCAAGAGGGTTCCAGGTATACCTTTGGCCATGAGCACACACATCTCTCTCCACTTCAGTACTTTCCACATGACAACCCACTTTAGACCCAAGCCACTTTTCTCACAATTGCACTCCAGACATCTACCTCTACCGCCTTTCCATCCAAACATCATAAATGTTCTTCCCAAACCCACTCTCGTCATCCACAACAACCATAGTATGATGAGGAATGTAAACATCTCCATCTCCAAGTCAAACACACCCAAGTACATACCACACATCTTCAATACATCGTGATTGTCATTTGAAAAAGCAAACCTATGAGAGTAATGATGGGAAATGACTAATAGATCTTCATTCATCTTCTCGATCTTTCTGGAGAGAGTTCCTCCCTTGTGTCCCACCCCACCATTAAGTGACTTGCATTTTTGGACCGAGTTTGCCACTACAATCTACACTATCCCTACTAATACTCTGATCATCAAATCCCTTTGTCCCTCTACTTTCTTCTTCTTCACATCAAATATGGTTTCCATGGCCATCAATGACTTGAAGTCCAAACTCCTGACTCATGCTGCCAACATCCTTGCACCCATCTTCGCCACTTTACGTAACCAAGCCGTTACATCAAAATTTTCTCTAACATAGTGTACCAACCTTATTTGCAAGAGTGGCGACCCTATGAAACCTAAAAATGACCAAACCACATTGCGACAAAGCTTTATGGGACAACAACAAGGCAAAGATTACATGCATTGGGCCATGCAAGCTTCAAGGTTCAACATTCTATTATTGACCATGCATTCACATTTGGGCTATTATCGAGGCCAGGTCCAAGCATGAGAGGGTGTATTGTTGTTTGTTGACTTTTTTTACCAATCATTTGACTTAGTCCCAAGACAATTGCTTTAACAAAGGTTGAGTGAACTTGGGTTATGCATTATGTGAATAGTTTGGGTTTTCGACAAATGAGAGTCTCTTCTAGTTAGTTTGGAGTATGACTGGGGTGAAGCAAGGTTGATCCCTCCCCCACACTCTTTGGAATATATATTGACAAGCTAGAGCATGTCATTGAAAAAGATGGCGGTATCAGATGAAAACTTGACGACATTCTTATATCCACCTTATTACATGCACCAACTTCATCTACAGTTGGGGGGTTACAGAGGCATTTATAGAGACTACACTTATTCAAGGACACACTAGGAGGACTCGATCATGATCCTTAACATTCCTAGGGATTCTATCTCTCATTTCATCATTATACATGGTTCTCTTTGGGTTCTACTACTCATTGGTGCACTCTCTTGATGATATCTTGCAATCTTGTGTGTAGAATGCTCATATTTTGCTATTTTCGGTTCCACACATGTGAAATACAGTACGGTACTGTAATTGTACGGAAAGCAAACATATTTTATGTTTTGGTTCATGTTTGATCAGTATCTCTTAGAGTTTGCATCTCATTTTGTATGTAGATGCTGATTTTTCTACATTGGCAGGATTGTCAGTTTGCTCCTTTTTGTAACCAAAGATCAGGGACATGGATTGGATCTTGAATGGTCTGAAATTCTTCACATAGTATCAGAGCTCTTGTGTTTCAGGTTATGAAAGGATCAGCCATCTATAGCAAGGATTTGGAGGAGTTACCGATGCTAGAGCATGGTAGATTGATTTCTACTCAAAAATCAGCATTTTTGCATGTGTAGAATTGATCTTTTGTAGGTCAAAACTCAATAGAGGGTTATATACTTGATCAATTTCGATTTTACACTTGGTTTACTGGAATTAGATGACTTTTGGTGCATTAGGAAGGTCTCATTAGAGGCTACAAGAAGATATATCAAGTTTCTAGAAATTGCATGTAGAATTTGAGATATTCAATTTTTTGTGATTTTGTCAAAAACCTAATTTTGATTGGATCTCTAGATAGTGAGGTTACTAAACTTCATTTGAGTGTGTTTCAATCTTAGGAAGTGGCAAGAATCATTAGATTGAGGATAGATCATAGGTTGATCAAGATCTCAATATTCTATGTGTTGATTTTCTAGTTAGAAGTGCTAGAAGAGATTTGAGAGGTTCCATATCTTTGTGATTTCTTCTTGAGTTCATTTGTTGACATTCAAGAGAATGCTTGGAACAGGTTGAAAGAATAAGATCAAGTCACTTCAACATGGCTACAAGTGGTGGATTCATGTTGGAGAGCAATGATAGACTTACCTCAATCAACTATTCTACTTGGAAGGTGAGGATGGAGTCCTTATTGGAGATGAATGAGTTGATGGAGATTGTTGCAGGTGTGGAGGAGAGGCCTCAAGCACCTCAAGATCAAGTAAGGTATGACAAAGCTCTACACATGATTAAGATGAATGTTACAATGAACTTCTCAAGGAGATTGCTAAGTGCACATCACTTGGGAAGCTTTGAAGAAGCTTTATGAATCCAAGTCTACATCAAGAGTGCTTACTCTTAGGAGGCAAATCTTTCAAAGTTTTCAAAAGAAAGAAGAGAGTACTCATGTTTTTGTTTTGAGGGTTAAAACATTCAATGATGAGTTAGCATGTATTGATGAAAGCATTAAGGAGGTAGAACTTGTTCAAGTTATACTTAATGGCTTGTTGGATGATCATGCAAGTATTGTGGATTTGCAAGAGATCTTGGTGAATGAGGAGTATAGGCTTCAATCAAGAGGAGGTGGATCTACATCGACATCTCAATATGAAGAGGAGGCTATGTTCATCAAAGGCAAGTTCAAGGGCAAAGGCAAAGGCAAGTGGTCTAAAGGTCAAGATCAAGGTGAGACTTCCTCTTTTGGCAAAAAGAAAGATAAGTCTAAGTTAAAATGCTTTTATTGTGGAATCAAAGGGCATTTTGCAAATGAATGTTTGAAGAAGCAAAGAGATGAAGGTAGCAAGCAAACCAACTTTACTACTAATGATGAGGATCTAGGTGGTGGTGATTCTCTTTTGATGTGTTCTTCAAGTCCAATATCAAGTGAAGGTGACAAAGATTCACTGTGGATTGATAGTGGAGCTAGTTCACACATGACTAGTCACAAGGAGTTCTTTACTTCTTTGGTCACTTATGATGGAGCCAAGAAAGCAATTCACATGGCCAATGGTGGTGAGTGTGTGATTGAAGGTATTGGTTCAATTCCTATTTGTCTCTCTACTAATAGGAAAGCAAGACTTGATGGTGTTCTTTATATTCCTTCACTTTCAAAGAATTTGCTAGGTGTTGGTCAAATGATAGACAAAGGATACATGGTAAAGTTTGGTGGTGATGCTTGTTTCATTACAAAGGAAGAAATCTTGGTTGCTAGGGGAAATAGACAAGGTAGACTTTTCAAGCTTGATGCTTTTGTTATGGCTAACAAAAAGGATGGAATGGAAAAGGAGATTGGTCTCAACTTTCCAAAGTTCTCTTTTAGCATCAATAAGATTGGTGGATCTTATGCAAAGTCTAAAAAGCTTCCTTATGCTAGATCTAGGTCAAGATCTAATATGCTTATTGGAGATGTTCATCTTTGTGCTAACTTGGCTAGTCTTGAGGATAATGATGGTGTTTCAATGGTTTTTCATGGCAAGTGCAAGCACGCAATCATTAAGAGGGAGTCTTATAGAGGAACGAGAAATGGAAGATTGGTTCTTGGGAAGATCCAACGAATGGATCTCACATCTCTTTATCAACTCAAAGGATTCTATGATTGTGAATTGATCACTCATGATCGAGATGGCAAAAGGTTGGTTGGAGAAGACTACATGGAGCAAATCGAGAGGCAATTTCTCCAAGACAAAGAAGATCTCATTGGTGAGCTTATTGAGGCTTGTTATGGATTCAAGAAGGCTGGATTTATTAGGTTTGATACTCATCTTTACCTACTCTACTTAATGTTGGATGGAAAGTTTGGAATCTATCTTTTGATTTATGATGGTGACATTGGTGACATTGTTTTCACTAACCTTTGTGAAAATTAGAAATCAAGCATTGATGAGATCTTGTTGGATCTAGTTCATATGTTTGAGAGGGAGCATTTCCAGAGGTTCAGGTTTGAAGATATTCATATCTTTAATATTTTTGATGATCAAGAGAAAGGTAAGCAAGCGGAAGCGACTCACTTTGCTTTACACACATGTTTTGGAGAATCTTCTTGTGTAGATGATGCTATGCAAGTGGATATTGGTTCTCATGGTTTTCATACTAGAAAATCAAGTAATGGATCTGAAAAACAAAGTTTGCTCAATGACTTTGATGGTCAAGTTGATGATCAAGAGGTTGATCTCAAAGGGCTTCAACAAGGCAAAAAGGAAGTTGGCAATTTGGAGGTAGTCAAGAGCATCAAAGGAGAGTTAATTGGCAAAGATGTTATGGATCTGTTTTTGCAGCTTATGGAAGACTCAAGTAAGGTCAAAGGAGAGCAAGGAAGTGTTGTTCAAGTTTACTTTACTTGTTCTATCTCATGTTTGAGCTATTTCATGTAGATGTGTGCAAATTGTCAAGATATGGACAAACTAGCTACATTATCTTGCAATATCTTATTGTTGGAGTTGTACTAGCATACTTGGCTGGTTTTGCTAATGGAAATGAAGCTAATCGAGGTTCATTATGTCACTCATTCATGGCCAAGTCATCAAGTGTTGATGATATCTTGTGGCAAGATGGAGATGGAGGCTCATTCATGGAGTTTTATGGTGAAGACATATCAAGAAAGGACAAAGTTGGAGGAGACAAGCAAGCAAATGGCCATTACTCACATTTATTGTTTGGTTGCTGTAATTTTCTAGAGAGTTCAAAGTTTGAAACATGGAGGAATCATTTCATTCACATTCTATTTGGTTCTTCATATTCTAGTTATATCTTGATGTGTAAAATTGATGTAAGAAATAGTGAAGCATCCAATTTGGACACTATTCTCTATATCAATTATGAAAGATACTTTAGAAACGTAGAAAGGAGATCTATACTTAGGATGGAGATCATTCTAAAGTTGGATCAAAGTTCTATTTTCAAAACTATGCCAAAACTAGTTGAAGAGGGAGTGTGAGAGATTTCAACTAGTTTAGTCTAGTTTAGTCATATTTTGGTAAATTGTCAATAAGAGGCCAAAAATCATTTTAGACTTAGAGATCAACTTTTTGAAGTTATATTAGTTTAAAATACATTCAATAAACACTTTTTGAAAGTGTGGGCAAGTTGGTAGTCAAGTTTGAGAGAGATTCAAATTTGACCATTGGGTACATTGAATCTAGACCCAAAAATAGTAGGGGGTACATTTTGGAGGGAAACCCAAGTGGCCAAATAGGGTTTGGACCTATTATAAAAGGTTGTAACACGTGGAGAAAGGTATCTTCTCTCTTCTATCTCTCATTTCATCATTATACATGGTTCTCTTTGGGTTCTACTACTCATTGGTGCACTCTCTTGATGATATCTTGCAATCTTGTGTGTAGAATGCTCATATTTTGCTATTTTCGGTTCCACACGTGTGAAATACAGTAGGGTACTGTAATTGTATGGAAAGCAAACATATTTTATGTTTTGGCTCATGTTTGATCAGTATCTCTTAGAGTTTGCATCTCATTGTATGTAGATGCTGATTTTTCTACATTGGCAGGATTGTTGGTTTGCTCCTTTTTGTAACCAAAGATCAGGGACACAAGTCCTATTTTTAGTAGGAGACGGGTTGTTGTTGCCAATTTGAGGAAGGGTCATGCGTCCTTGGTTAGTCTTGAGCGCTTCTACTTCTAGTATTTATAGTTTTATGTGACAATTGTACATTTGTGATTATTTGTAATTATTGAAATGCCTTGGCTTTGGTCTATTGGACCTCCATAGTCGTGCTTAGCTTTGGCATGGGGTATTGGGTCATGTATTTGGATTGGTTTGACTGACCTGCTAAAAAGTAGGAGTTCACCAATCAATAGGACACGTCATATGCTCATTGAAACACTTGGTTTGGTGTATGATCCTCCTACTTGCTTGCCTATGTGTCAAGGTTCTACCGAGTGGCAAGTGTCGGCTGAGAATGAAGTTTGCCATGTGTCAACGATAGGAAGTGTCATGGTCAAGGGGTGCTTAAGATGGGGATATGAGAATACAATAGAGGCATTTCTTATCACTTTCTATGCAACAAAATCTAGGAGGAGACATAGCAATTAGGTCCTACATTTCTGAATTTTGCAAGCATGTTGTCCATCACTAGAGTTAGGACTTGATTTCTGCCCCAAATTTGTTGTCCTATAGCTCGCTGAAGTCCTGCACATAGTTGATGGGCTTGTAGGGTTCAGGTTGTTGATTTTTTTTGCAAATAGTAGCTTGCAGATCCTACACACAGCAAATGCGACCCACACCTTTTAGCTTGATTTCTGCTATGGGAATTTATGGATGCCTCCTACAATGTTTGTGACCTGTTTTGGAGATTTTTCAGGCTGTTTTCAGCCTATAAATTAGCGAAAAAACATGAGGATAGAAAAAGTAGCTTCCGAGGAGGCTTTCAAACGAAATGTTTATGGAAATACCACGGGATGAAAAGAACTAGACAATGCAAGCATAAACCAATTTGAAACAAGGTGACAAGTCCATACAAGAGTATGTAGACAAGTACCGAGAAGCTTTGATGCAAATACTTGAGAAAATATCGATGTTTTACAAGTATTTCATTTTGTGGAGGGCTTGCGTGAGAGACTTAGGCCTTTCGTGAGAAGGGAACAAAGTCACAGCCTTCGCTGTAGATGACCCTTTATTATGAAGATGGAAAACAAGCCCAAAGCACCTTCTACAAGTGCTTTTCAACCTTAGGGAAAAAGAAAACTTAAGAAATGGAAAAGTCAATCCACCCAAGAGCAGATGCCTACTGGCAAAAAGGGCAAAAGTGGAGGTGCCTCGAAAGGTGGTGGTATGGGACGTCTAATACCCAAGGGGGCCGCTTTGCCTCCTAAAAGAAACATGGAACATAAGATTGAATTGATTCCTGGATCATCTTCTATTAATAGACCACCTCGCCTTCTATAATAAGTCTTAAATAGGTGGAAGTGGTGAGAAGCATGATTGAGGATTATTTTGCCAAGGGGCAGAAAGGCCTAGTTTCTCCCCATTTGTCTCTATGATCATTCTTATTCAGGAAAAGAATAGGTCTCGAAGGATGTGTGTGGATTATCGAGGCTAGAACAAGATTACTATTAGACATTGATATCCTATGCCACGTATTGACGATCTATTAGATGCCATTCATGGTTCTACTATGATCAACAAAATTGATTTGGAGAGGGGATACCGTCAAGTGAGGGTTCATGAAGAAGATGTGGACAAAATCCTCTTCCAAACTTGTTTTGGTCACTATAAATTCTAGTAATCCCTTTTGGACTATAACCGATGCCCAACAACATGTATCATGTTGATGAATGATGTGCTCAAACTGTTTTATGGGCAAGTTTCTAGTTAACTTTGTTGATGACATATTTGTTTACAGTTGTGGTGATGTTGGTCATGTAAATCACCTTAAAATTGTTTTGTCAACTCTAAGACATAATACTTTATTTGCTAACAATAAAAAAAAAGTGATTTGTTTTCAAAAACTATATATGTTTGGGTTTTACAGTGTAAGCTACTGGGGTAAAATCGGATCTGAAGAAAGTTGCGGCTCTTCTTACTTGGCCTGTTGTTGCACATAAGCTCACAAACCCTAAGTTAAAACACAAGAATTACTCAGGAAACTATCTCTTTATTAATCTCAAGTCACAATACATAGATCGACAAGCTAACATGAGAGCTTTGCTGCAAGTCTTTTCCAAACCATAGCTACATAGAAATAAGGTAGGGAATGCCTGGCAAGACTCACACTATATCCCCTCAAGCACCCCTTAACCCTGACACATCCTAACATCAACACATGTCAAGCTCCATGCACAGCCGACACTTGCCACTTGGCAGTGCCCTAGTAGTAAACTGTCTAACATGTGTCACTCATACACTTGACCAAGTGTCCCAATGACACGTCCGTTGACCAATCCATTGATTGTCTAACACATGTCACTAATGCACTAGACCAAGTGTCCCAGTGACCATATGACACTTGTCATGTTGACCACTCAACTCTCCCTACTTTTTAGGAGGTCAGCCCAACAGACTCTCATGAGACCTAGTATCCCCTTAGCCATTTCAGAATTAGTCACCATAACTGATATTTACATTGCAATTTACAATTGTCTCCGTAGGCCGGTGACTTAGCCATTTATAATTTAATAGTTACAATCTATTATTTACATTAGGTAAAGTGATTCAAAGTACATGTGACACCTACACCTATAGACTTGACAACATTAAGAGCTTCTTGGAATGGCTGAGTTTTATTGTAAAGGTGTGAAAAATTAGTCACATGTGGCTGCACCATGGATTGATATGCTGCAATGGCGGAAGATCAGCAACGAAGTTTTGATGCTTGTTGTGGTTGACTTTCTCACATTGAAGATTGTAGACCCTCAAAAAACATTTGTCGTAGAAACAGATGCCATTGATATAGGGTAGGCCAGTGGCCTTTGAGAGCAGAAAGTTCAACCCTGCTCATAAGAATTATCCAACCATGAAAAGGAGTTCTATGCCATAATCCACGAACTGAAAGCATGAGGCAATAGTGTGGAATTCTATGTGTACACCAACTATGACACCGGCAATGACCTGATTGTTGAGATTAGGCAGGCTCAAGAGGAGGATCCTCATTGTAAGGAAGTCGTGGGAGAGGCAAATCTTGTACAAGTAGGGTCTCAAGAGGAGAATTATGATCTCTTTGCTCACACTTACCTTAAATATACCATAGAGGAAGGTATAGAAATGGCAAAGTTCAAATTTCAGCTTGTGAGGAGCTGCGTAAAAAGATTTGTCATTTAACTCATAATTGCCCTAGTGTAGGTTATCCTGGTGTGGATAAGATCTATGAGTTGATCCTGACGTAAGTTATGGTGGTTTAAGTTAAAGGTATATCATTATGTGACACATTGTCTGAAGTGTCAAGTTATTAAACCTAAAAGAATTAAAAAACAAAGTGATTGTCGTAGAGAAACCACTTGGAGTGCGTCAAAAGTCGTTTGCCCCTTTCAAGGAGCGTCTAGTCTACTTGTATGCTTCCAATTGCTGTTGGTTGATTGGAAAGTTCAAATGAAGAGCTTGACATTTAGTATCAGAGCAGAAAGAAGATCAGATTATTCAGCATTAAAGGTTTGCAAACCCTATTGAAAATCTAGATTTTGCAAGCATGTTGTCCATCA
Organism: Diphasiastrum complanatum; assembly: GCA_029204225.1. NCBI lineage: Eukaryota > Viridiplantae > Streptophyta > Lycopodiopsida > Lycopodiales > Lycopodiaceae > Diphasiastrum > Diphasiastrum complanatum. The sequence goes on from CM055106.1 coordinate 49,542,359, forward strand.
CTGGAATTACGGCTGTCTTTACCTAATTGTTGCCCCAAATTGTCCTACAGCTCGCTGAAGTCTTGCACACAATCGCTGGGCTTAGATTGCAGATCTTTTTGCAGATTCTAGACATTTTTACAACTTACTTTTTACATTAGCAGCTAGCAGATCCTACCGACCTACTGCTAGCAAATTTCAGACATTTTTAGCATGATTTCTGCTACGAAACTCTGTGGATGATTCCTACACTAGTTATCACCTTCAAGAGAGAGCATAGAGGCGGCAGAACAAAAAAAATAATCTAGTTCCAGTCACTTGGGAGGCTTTCAAATGGATGTTCACAAAAAACTAGGTTCCATTGGATGAAAACAACCAGGCAATGCAGATGGAGTTTGATTCTTAGTGGACAACTAACGCATAGACATCAAGAGTGAGAATAGGCTATATATGCAATGGGGGTATTAGAGGACAGACTATAGCCTCAGGGGTGTGGCGCAACACTCGAGCTATCCAGGATCAATTGTTGTGCTGGTTCGCTAGATTGTCATTACTATGATCTTCCAATGCTTGAGACATCTCTTGGAGTGGAGGTGGATTATGGTGGTATGTTATACTATAGCTATTGTTCAAGGGATTGATCTATGATTGTGTGGCTCTTATTTCACGAGAATGAGTATAGGTTGGTGTGTAAGCTAGCCAATCTGAGAAAGATCTGACGCAATGAAAGGTGTAACAAGTTACATTCAGGTAGCATGGCTTGCATAGCATCCATGGAAGAGCAAACATATGGAGATTCCACCAAGTTTTCTATAGAACGTTTTACAGAAATGTACCATCACCTGTAAGGTGATTTTGAATGCATGATATTGGATGGGAAATCCACGTAGTTTGGATGAGCGATAAGTTTTATATCATGATGAAGATCCGCTATCCCAATCATGAATTTGATTGAATTATCATATGCCAAGTCAAGTTAAATAGTTAATATCGTGGTTGAGTGATCTATGTATGCAAAATCCTCACGAGTCCATATAGATACTTAAATAGGGTTGGGGAAGAGAGAATATAATATCACCTTATTGGTGTCAGGAATCGTGCTTGGGGATAGCAGAATCCTCGGTGCTTGAATCTATGTCTATCGGATTCAAGACAATCACGAAAAATCAATGATCGCTCTACTGGATCGAAGCTTCGAAGTCACTGGTCGATACAGTCGATTCCATAGACATGCACGAAGTAGGCTAATTTATAATTTAGTTGCGGAAGTGTAATAGTGTGGAATTTAGAGCATTAAGATCGACACAGATTATCAGTCATATGAAAAAAACACAGGCCCTGTTGCAGATACTGATGGAGTGCACCTTGACATGCAGGCTATGAAGCTCTAGCAGGCACAAGAACTAAAAGCTTTTGTGACGATCTACCTCACACTAGGTGAGATACCAGCTGAGCAGGTACAGAATGCCAAGAATGCACAAGAGATCTGGGATTTTCTAAAATACATCTATGAGGCAAAGAGTGTCACCAATGTCTGTACTCAAATAGTTCATACTAGCATAGGTGTGAGACAAGGGTGTCCTCTCACTCTGACTCTTGTTCATGTATAAATAGTTGCAGTGAATCACGATTCTGGGGCCATCGTGATTCACGAATCACGATACCGAGATTCGCAATTCGCTGCCCCGAATCACGAAAATAATATTTTTTTTTACTTTCCGAAATTTTTTTGGACCTGAAATGTACCTGAAACTACTGGAATTTGACCTGAAACTACTGAAAGTGGACCTGAAACTACTGTAATCGTAATTGTCTGTTTTTCTCTTTCTATTGATACCCATATTGCCTATATTTTCTTGAAAAAAAGAACCACGATTTGCTGGGAAGCCAGCGAATCACTGGTTTTTTGGGCCAGTAATTCGCGAATCGTGATTCGGTTTGCAATTCGCGAATCGTGGCTGCAACGATGATATATAGCTGCCCAGAAACGTGTTTCTGGGAACAGAATTGCCGACCAAAAAAAAAACAGATATCAAAAAGTTTGAACCTCATGACAGAATCCAACAGGGATTGATGCACCTAAACTGGACCACATTGTACCTGAAACATTCGGCAACCTACATAAATGTTCTGTCCTTAATTAATGCTTTAATCTGATACGCATATTGCCAACAAAACATGAAAAAAAAAAAAAACAACCTGAGAAATGCTCCCGCATTTCAGAAACGCGTTTTCTGAACGCGTGACACGTTTCTAGACCACACAATGCATCTATGATTATATATATACATAGATAAGATGTCAGAAAGTGGGGATAGGAAACTTGCATGTTTTCATATTTCAGTAATTGATGATGTAATTAATCTTTGATCTCGTTGTTGTCTCATGACTGGTTGCTACACCAAATTGGTAAGCCATTTAGATTACTTTACAAAAAAGGTTTGGAAGAGAATGTTTTAAAGACTAAACTAATGATCTTTATCTCTTCGCGCCCTTTCATGCGCAAAGGTTTCAACTAGAAGACCAAATTCACGATTGCACTTACACTTGTTTGTTAGCTAGATAGAGTCAGATAGAGCTAACATGATGAAACAGAATCACATACTCTATCAGGAGTTTAGTTTAATTTTGTAGTGGAAACACACTACCTGAGTAGGCAGTTTCATAATTTGATGCTTTTCCACCCCTCTCCTCCCTTTTGACTTTTTAATCTCCTGGCATTTCTTGAATGGCTTTGGTTACTAAGCAAAACAGAGTGTATTTATCTTCTTCTGGGCTTTTCCGAGTTTGAAGCTTTCTCAGGACACTTTATGAGCCACATGTGAACACACACAAGCATCTGTGTGATAGTTATTATTCAATTTCTGAACATCGACAGATGAACAGGATTCTGAAAAAGCATTCATTTTAGCACATCCTGGGTTAAGAGCTTGATTACCTTTGGAGAAAATTCAAACTTAAGAGGAAAACTCTGGGTTTCACGGCAGAATCTACAACTCGAAAAGATTTAACTTAATGGGCACAAATTTTTAGTTTTCACTAGCTGCACAATGCATACGTGTTTCAGACATCCAGCAAGCAGTAGGGTAGGTATCATTTTGAGTGACAAAATAGTCATAGTTTGGGTTACCATCCGACTCTAAAGTGGCAGAACATGCTGTCCGTAGCAGAAGACAAATAAGCCAGAGTCTGACTAAGCTCGCTCCATCCATCTTTCCTGCATGCATGCCTGTCGTCACCTTGTGATTGATCCTTTTTGTTTGTGAATTCTGTGTAAGACTGCAGTAAAACTTAAAGCGGTGAGACGTCACTGAGTGTTTGGAAACAAAATATAAGCAACCAACATACCGTAAATCAATCTGCGAGAAGCTACACTGGAGTAAAGAAGAATGCGAATCTAAATCAATCATGAGAAAAAACAATCAGTAAAAGAACGATGAACATGAAACTTAAAATCCGATCTAACACAATCTGAGAAAAAGAAAAAGAAGCAAAGATATAAGATCAATCATAAAGGATTTGAATTCGTCATCTGCTAGCATGCTTTGTGAGAATGTAGAATCACTTCAAACACACAGCGTCACATGACAGATAGCACAGTATCATGCTAACCGGACTAATGATTACGATTCACAACCGTGCAAAAGGGCCATATAACCTCATGAAATTACGTATGACTGTCAAAAGAGTTGCATCATCTTACATAACGCTAACCTATTTACAGAAGATCCGCGAAGTTTGCACAGTATCTTCCGAAACTAATGTTTGCTATGCATAATCGTGTAAATTGGCAGTTTAACTTCATACAATAATGCTTCTTGTTTCCGAGGGGAGGCTCGAACCTAAGACCAAAGAAACTTTGGATGTCAAGCTAACCAACTAAGCCAACCCCGTTGGTTTCCATACAATAATGCTTCTTGGTTTCCAAGGGGAGGCTCGAACTTGAGATCAAAGAAACTTTGGATGTCAAGATAACCAACCGAGCCAACACCCTTGACTCCATACAATAATGAATGAAGTATTGTCGGAAGAGCTGCACCATCATACATAACGCTGACCGGTAAAAAAAGGATCTGCGAAGCGTGTAGATTGCATAATTTCTTTAAGGGCTTACTGCAAAACCTCACTCCACTTCTTATAGTGTAATAGTAATACGGAAGCTTCCCGTAATCCTGAATTCTTCTTGTATAGTATCTACTGCAGATTATTAATGGTATGACGAAAGTTTTTTGGTTAAAGGCATCGGTGCCTTGTTCAAGAATTCCCCGGTTAACTCCTTGATTCTATAAATAGATGGTCTGAGCATCCTGAAAACTAGTATTGAATTTGTAACGTGATGCACTTCAGAAAGCTTGCAGAAAACGCTAATAAAAAGAATAAGATGGCATGAAGTAGAGTAAGATATACTAATAGAACAATAAACTGGCATCAGGAGTGTAATGTGACTCACATCAAAAGGCTTGTAGCCAACACTAATTAGAACAATAAATGGCATCAAAGATTTAATGCTAAGAACAAGAAAATGACATTAGATGGTGTCAGATTTACTAATCAAAAGCACAACCATTATATCCTAGAAAGAGTTAAGACAGAGAAGGGAAAGAAAGACAAGCAAATAAGAAGCTCCTATGTCGTGACTTATACACGAAAAAGAAGAAAGAGCCTGGAAAAGCTGAGTTGATATCCTTCCCAAGCAAGGAGTTGAAACTCGACTTAAAATGTGCCTTGAAGCAAGTTTTAAAATTACAAGATTGCACTCTATTTACTCACCCCTGCCATGAATTCACAAGAGCGCGTCCCATGACTTGGAACGTCCAATTTATTCCCATATCTTTTTCTCCCCAAATTTCTGAATTGGAATCACCCTGATATTCTTGGTTTTATTGCGTCAACCTTAAGCCAAGCCACTCATAGTTGTTGTATACGCTACTTGAAGATAAGTCCAAGCGTAAATGTCACCTCATAAGTTACTAGGATCTCAACCCTACATCACCTTGGTTGCAATGAACAATTCTACCCAACTCATCTTGCTCATCATCATGATACTTGTCCCGGATGGATGCCTCATAAAATGGCTTCCAAGGAGGGCATTATGGAAGCTCCATCCAGGTATAGATCCTCCATAGGAGTTGGGTTCAAAGTGGGCTTCCCATATAGATCCTCCATAGGAGTTGGGTTCAAAGTGGGCTTCCCATTCCTGTTCAAGAGCCAATTCTCATCAACATGCCAAAAAATAGAATCCCATTGAACTTGATATGCACCTACTTAGGAGGGCCCTATGACCCACCCTCTCAAGACCCCTCAAATGGACTTATCTATATTTAGGCTCAGTACATATGTTTCTCCTTGTTGTCTAACACCCAAGTTGGCACAATGTGGATCAAAGCATTCCATAAGGCAGAGCAATGTGTTGATTGATTTGAGTGGTGGAACCTTTCCATAGATTCTTACTCTCACCTAATGCTTCAAGCTCATTTCCAGGGGGCCTAAAAAGTACAACGCTATGCCTAAACAGACATTTCAACTTTGGAAACTCTCATATGGGTCTCGTGGAAATTTAGGGGTCATGGAAACATACTTATAACCTACCTAAAAAAGACTTGTGAGAACTCCTAGAGTTCAGATTTGCATCAAATGATGCAAAGATTCACATTCACGACAAATTTTTTGAAGAACATCAAGACCCTGTTTTATTTATTTCATTTTGATAAGAATATATGTGGCATGGCTCAACAAGGCATTGAACTTCCAATAGCCTAGGCAATTTCCCAACAAGGCATTACACACGTAAGTGTCATGCAAGTTTAAAAAAAATTTGTTGTTTACGCAAGGTAGAGCACCCAAGTCAAGGCATTTCACGCAAAATGCCTCATTGCACACCTCACAAAAATGCCATTGCAAATTCTAGGGACATATTTCAAGTGAAAAGACTCCCCCCTCCACAAAACATTCATAGGCTTTACATAAGGCCACATGTTCTAAGTAGGTGTAGGTGGGCTAATTCGAATTTAGATAATGTAGCAAGGATATTTGTTGACACAGCTCCATGGCCCCACTCCTTACTTGGGATAAGTGAACATTCATGGGGACCTCCAATGGCAAGTGGATCTATCCCATGTTGGCATCAATCCATGCAAAATCGGGTGCCACCTACAAGTACGTCCCACCTTGTTTGAAAGAGGGGGACGCCACTTGAAGTGGCCTCAGCCAATTACCAAAGAGTAGTTTGAGTCCTCTCCTCTTACCGGGCTCATAGAGATTTCAGATGGTTTTGGAAGGGGGGCAGGCGCATTTACATTTTAGGATGCACTTAACTTCTTCCATCTTAAATTATCCACAGACGATGTTATCATCTCAACTCCAAATCAGATTAATCATAACAATAAGTCCTCTCTTGTTATCAATCATTCAAGCAAGTTGTCTTCTATTATGTATGAGGTGGGCTCCAACGTTGCCACAACCGTTGCCAAGTTCAAGATAATATGTCTATCTATTCTGGAGGGTGTGTGACCATCATGATCAAAAATCTGAATAGAATTTGGTAGTGTGTGAGAACATGGCTAGGGTGGACCAAAGGATATTGGCCCACACTTCTAAAAGTTGACAATTCTTGGGAAAGTGGCTATGGTGGCCTACTAATAAAGAGGTTGTCTATTATTTGCGTTGTCTTGCAAAGCCTTGGCAAGATCATGTGTTTAGTTGGTCAAGAAGAAAGTCACACTTCATGGCCCATTATTTAAGACTGTCTATTTTGGGCTTGGCCTTGCAAACTTTGGCAAGACTATGTGTTCTAGTTAGTCAAGAACAATGCCGAAGGTGCCCTAGGAAAAGCAAAGGCACCCTGTCTATCTTATTGCTCAATTTGGTAATATGTTCTTAGCGAGTTATTATTAGTCTAGTTGTTGATGACTAATATTTAGTCTTGCCTTTCGCAAATCATTCGCGACTGATTATCAGTCGAGCTCAGTCTAGCTCTTTGTGAATCATTTGCGACAAATAATTTGTCTAGTTGTTTGCGACAAATTCTTCTTCTGATGTTTTGTTAATGTTTGGCTACATAATCAAATCGACCGTGATTTCTATCACTTACGTTCTGTTCGTTTCTGATAGGCGTAGTCATGCTTAGGGAAAGAATAATATAGTTCATTCCGCTGCACACGAACACTTTTTGTTCGAGTTCGTTTCTCTTTCGAGTTTCGAGTTCGCTTCTTTTTTGTGTTCGTTTTCTTTTCGAGCTATTTTCGTTTCTCACGCACAACACACCCTCTTTTTCCAACATGGTATCAGAGCTATTTTCGTAGCCTGCTAAGCTTCCACAGTACAAGACTCTACTAGCTGATAGAGTAATTGTCTTCTTGTTCCGTAACTCAGTGCCAGATTTTCATACTTAAGCCACTGATAGTTTTTCCTATCACTTAGACTAATCTTCCACATGGATTCCCAGGGGAAAGCCAGTCCCATCATGGACAAGCTTGATGGAGCCAATTACCATATGTGGAAATTTAAGATGAAAACTGTACTAATGGCTAAAGAATTGTATGACGTTGTTACAGGTGCAGAAGGAAAACCTGAAGCAGACGACGCAGCAATCGCCAGATGGAAGCTGAAGGATGGAAAGGCTTTCGCGCTGATCATCCTCAACATTACGGATACCCAGATCGGCCATGTATCTGAGGCCTAGACATCGAAAGAAGTCTGGGACATCTTGAGCACACTATACGAAGTGTGAGATATAGCTTTCAAGCTACATCTCAGGAAGAAATTTTACTCCCTCAAGATGGCGAATGGTGATTCCCTGCAGAATCACATAAATCAATTCAAGAACCTACTAAGGAAAAATGGCCGCTATCGGATCTGTCATAGACGATCAAGACGTAGTGATGCAACTGCCTACAAGCTTGCCAAGCTCATACGACAGCTGGGTGATGATCCAATCACGACACATCCAGAACTGACTCTTTCAAGAGTCATTACTATGTTGTTGCAGGAAGACACGCGGAGGAACAAAGCCTCAAGTTCCTCAGTTGATTCTCATGCTTTATACACCAACAAGAGCACAACTAAGTAGAAGAAGAAGAAAGGCCCGAAGCAATCAAAGCCAGACCAGAAACTAGCACAACACAAAGAACAGTTGAATCCATAGATGAAGAAGAAGCTGTTCTGTAGATATTGCACGCGAAACAACCACAAAATTCAAGATTGCCGGATACTGCAAGCAAAGAACAACAACAAGGGGCAGTCGAATCGAGTCGCAAATGCAGCTGCAGAAGCTCCACACCCTATTCAAGAAGCGGATCATGATGCCTTCATGACCAGCCATCAAGGAACATCCAACTACAGTTCTTGGTTTCTGGATTCTGGAGCCACTCAGCACATCACCAGCCTCATTGGCTGTTTCGAGTCCTATACACCTTACAGTACCTAGAACCTTGGCGACAATAGCACACAAGCTATTAAAGGTGAAGGTACTGTAAGATTAAGCTTTGAAAATGATCAGTCTAAGCTACTTTCTAAAGTCCTGTATGTACCAAATTTGTCTACGAATCTGCTCTCTGTAAGCAGAATCACAGATCTAGGACATAGAGTAGAATTTGAATGTGATCAGTGCAAAGTAGTTGATAGGACAGACAAGATCCTAGCACTCGGAAAGAGACATGGATTTTATTGATGAATTTTTCAGAAGGACTATGGTGTACTTTATAAAGAAGAAATCAGAAGCCTTCAACTACTTCAGAATCTTCAGGAGCGCGTAGAAAAGGAGACTGGACGGACGATCAAGGCTCTAAGGTCAGACAATGGTAGAGAATATATCTCTATCGAGTTTAAGGAGTACTGCCAAAGACAAGGCATTGAGCAGCAATTCATCACTCCTTACAGTCCTCAGTCTAATGGCTTAGCCGAGAGGAAGAATTGTACCCTGATTGAATATATGCTAGCGTATGCATCACTGCCCAAGAGATTCTGGGCCGAAGCTGTATATACTGTAGCTTACGTCCAGAACAGATGTTCGACCAAGGCCCTCCAGGCAAGACACCCCACGAGGTGTGGACAGGCTCTAAGCCCTATGTGAAGAACCTAAGAGTGTTTGGATGCGTTGCCTACGCACAGATCCCAAAAGACACGAGAAAGAAATTGGACTTCCAAGGCCTCAAGGCCATCTTGATTGGATATACTTCATCTGATAATACATACAAGCTGTATGATCCTAATACCCAACAAATCTTGTACAGCCGGGATATAGTCTTTTTCAAGAATCAGCTCGTCGACATCAAAGGCAAGGATATTGCTCTAGGAGAACCTTCATCACCTGCCATTGACACGACTGTCCGAGCTTCTGGCTCAGACGTGTCTATTGTCGACCCACTTCTTGACAACGAATTAGACGAAGATGTTGTTGCTACCCATCAACAAGTCCCAGGAGTGGTTCATCAGTCGAATCCTCCCAGAAGATCAAGCCGAGTGCGCACACAGCCCACAAGGTATATTCATGTGTCTGCATGTCTCTTGATACAGGAACCAACGACAGTCGAAGAGGCACTTAGCCAACCAGACTCTGATCTCTAGAGAGAAGCTATGGACAGAGAGTATTCCTCTCTGATCAAGAACTAGACGTGGTCACTAGTCGAAGCTCCTATTGGCTGTAATATCATTAATTGCAAATGGATCTTTAAGATCAAATACAATGCCAACAGAGCAATTGATCGAAGGAAGGCAAGATTGGTAGCACGAGGATTCACTCAGATCCCCAACGTCGACTACAACGAGACTTTCAGTCCAGTAGTCAAACATTCGTCGATCCGAGCACTCCTGTGTTAGCGACCTCCAAGTACATCAACTTGATGTGCAAACAGCCTATCTGAATGGAGTTATACAAGAAGATATGTACATGATCCAGCCCGAAGGATACGTTCTGGAAGGCATGAAAAATCATGTCTACAAACTCCACAAAGCACTTTACGGCTTCAAACAGTCTACTAGAGCTTGGTTTCAGAGGATCAACACATTCCTCATCGAACAAGGATTCAAACCAAGCACTGCTGACTGCAACGTCTATTCCAAGTCAGTGCATCAATCCTTTATTATCATCACCTTATACGTGGATGATACGTTGCTCTTTAGCAACAATACCAATTTGGTCAAGGATTCTAAGCAGATGTTATTTTCAGAGTTCAACATGACTGATCTGGGTGAAGCTCACTTCTGTCTGGACATTCAAATCCACAGAGATAGAGCGAGACAACTAATTTACATCACTTAACAAAGGTATCTTCACAATGTTCTTAACAAATACAATCTAATGAATTGTAAATTAGCTCACTCACCGATGGATCCAGGCCTGCATTTGTCAAAGGACCAATGTCCTCAGACCAAGCAAGAAGAGGAGCAGATGAGAGGGTATCCTTATCGATCGATACTTGGATCTCTTATGTACGCAATGGTCTGTAGAAGACCAGACATCTCTTTTGAAGTAAGCCTCAGTCAATATATGGCTAATCCTGGCATTACCCATTGAAAGGCTCTCATAAGAGTCATGAGGTATATTTGAGCTACCATGGACCAGTGCATCTACTATGGACATGTAAGCAATGACAATCTTCATGAGCTCAGTCTGATGCAAGCTGGGGAGGAGATGTAGACAATCGTAAGTCCACATCTGGATTTACATTCTTCTTCAACATCAGTCCTATCTCATGGAACAGTCGTAAGCAAACCTCTATCACACTTTCTTCTACAGAAGCATAATACATTGCTGCTTCTCAATCTATTAAGGAAACTTTTTGGTTGAGAAATTTATTGTCAGACGTTAATCTGTATCAGTATAGCCCTACAATTTTATTCTGTGATAATCAGAGTGCTATTGCCTTATCAACCAACCCTAGATTTCACTCTAGGAGTAAGCACATTGAAATCAGATATCACTACATCAGGGGCAAGGTCCTCAACAAGAGCCTAATGTACTACAGAACGCACATGACATGGTTGCAGATATATTCACGAAGGCACTAAGTGTTAATCCACACAACAAATTTTGTGCATTGCTTAGTCTGAAGATCAAGGCATTCACGGATCCAGATTAAGGGGGGGTGTTGGATTTATCTCCTCTACTCTCCTAAATCCTATTTTAATCTGCCTCCATTCATGCTACATTTCTACTCATGTTGTCGCATAGTCTGCATATTTACATGTAAAATAAGACAGACGAATAAAATGCGGCTGTCTGCATAAATACAAGTAGATTCTCACAGGCGAAGAAAAGGCAAAAAATGTGACACTATGTTTTTACACATGATTTGTGACAGGCGAAAAAGACGACACTACCTTACAAAATGCCGAACGTGCCCTAGGAAAAGCAAAGGCACCCTGTAAATCAAATCCTAAGGCATTCGTCAGAGTGACGCATTTTTCGCAACTTCAGCAATGTTCATTTCAGCAAAGGCTGACGTCGCAGCCTTTTCACGCTCATCCCATGCAACTGTACTAATAGACTTGACAACGACTGCAGCCACCCACGATCTCCTACAAACAACACATCCGCTTTGTACTTTCTTCATCTGCACACCTGTAACATTGTGTATATATTGAATACCATTTGCGTATTCAGATCAATAAAAAAAACTAAAAGTGAGTGTGTAAAATAATAGCAACAGAAGCTTATCAGAAATAGATGTAGGTTCATTTCTTTTACAGATTGAATTAGCTTTGTAGAGCACACGGTTTCATCTGCTATTGTCTTGTGCTCTACCGCATTATTGACATGTATATTTTGCTATACTTAATCTGATAATAGCTCTTTTGTTCTGTGTTCAGATTTGTGTCGATATTGTTATGCTTTTTTTTCATTCTGTCTGACTCTCTTATTGCTCAATTTGGTAATCTGTTCTTAGCGAGTTATTATTAGTCTAGCTGTTGACGACTAATATTTAGTCTTGCCTTTCGCGAATCATTCGCGACTGATTATCAGTCGAGCTCAGTCTAGCTCTTAGTGAATCATTCGCGATAAATAATTTGTCTAGCTGTTTGCAACAAATTATTCTTCTGATGTTTTGTTAATGTTTGGCTACGTAATCAGATCAACCGTGATTTCTATCACTAACATTCTGTTCGTTTCTGATAGGCGTAGTCGTGCTTTGGAAAAGAGTAATATAGCTCATTCCGCTGCGCACAAACACTTTTTGTTCGAGTTCGTTTCTCGTTTGAGTTTTGAGTTCGCTCCTTTTTCGTGTTCTTTTTCTTTTCGAGCTATTTTCGTTTCTCACGCATGACACACCCTCTTTCTCCAACAACAAACCAGTGTCAAACTTGCAATATAGTTTGGGAGTTTGGCTTATGGACCCTATCTTATAGCAAAAAGTTTGATCACTAAGGAGCTCAGAGCATTGTCAACTTGGGGTACTATTTTGCAGTTGGATTTGACTGCGTACGTCCGAACTTCTTAAAGATTTTGTTTGCATTAAAGTCTTTGTTAACATATTCAAAGTGAACTGGAAGAATGTTACCATTGTAGGGGAGTTTTACCCCACTCTCTACATTCAGCCTCTTCAGGGTTCTTAATCATGTGGCTCAATTTGTTCAAGTGTGATTCATGGGGTGCTATCCAGGTTAGGATCTTTAAGGTCTATACAACCAATGTAGTGCTAAACATGTAGATAAGCCGGTTGTAAAATCAAATTCATCTCCCTTGAAATATGCATTTGCCCTTTCTATTTATGGTCGCTTTGTATGCAAGACAATGTTCCTCATTTAATTTTGCCTAACCAGTCTTGGCTCTATGTGGTATATCCTCTTAGTAATGCTTGTTGATAGTCCTACTTGTTATTCAACTTCAAACACCATCAGGTGGAAAGTCAACGCATATCACCAAAATTGCCTTATAAAGGTTATCTCTTCATATGTGTGGTGGTCAAAGATCAGAGTGATAGGCCCAGGGGTGATCTAAATTTAGTGATGTGTTGCATACATCTAAAGTAAATAATTGATGACAAATCACAGACTGAATGATGTTTAACACAGTTTTGGGTTTATGTCATCATGAGTTTTTAACACTAAGGGCTTGGTTGTTTCTCTCACCATGCTCAAGGGATCGGCACACCTTATTTTCTAGGTGTCCAGGTCCATCTCTCATGCTTTTGTTGTATTTGCTAATTGTTGGATCTGAATGTTATTGGAATTGTATGTTCTTATGCTTTTTGTGTGTGTGTGTGTGTGTGTGTGTGTGTGAGAGAGAGAGAGAGAGAGAGAGAGAGAGAGAGAGAGAGAGAGAGAGAGAGAGAGAGAGAGAGAGAGAGAGAGAGAGAGAGAGAGAGAGAGAGAGAGAGAGAGAGAGAGAGAGAGAGAGAGAGAGAGAGAGAGAGAGAGAGAGAGAGCATCGACCTCATTGTGGATTGTAGGGTTAATGGATGTAGTGTTAATGCTTAGGGTTAATGGATGTTAGAGTTAGATGTGGATCTTCCATACATGCTGAATTCTGAGATATGCTATTGCTCTCATGGGATCGAACCTACGCGTGACAACTAACTTCATCTCCTTGATGCTTGAGTGCTTAGATCTTGGATTGAGAATAGGCTAGGAAATATACCCGCTGCAATTTTGGCGCCATTGCCGGGGAGCTACGCCAATTTTTCAGATTGTAGCATGATTGGTAGATGGTTAGCTTGCATTAGGCATCTTGTTTTGGCATGAATAGGATTAAAATTGCATTTTCGAGTTAGATTGAGGGTGGTTTTGCTTGATTTGAGTGGATCTTCTTGTTTGAGATATAATTTGGTTGTTGAACAGGGATAACTATTCAAATCACCATTCTTAAGATCCATTTGGATCTGGAAAACCAGAAAAAAAACAACAGAAATCGGTCAATTCTATCAGATTTGAGCAAAAAGGAGACAAATCGTCATCAGATCTGATAACTTTTTATACTCTTACAAGAAACCTTCGCCGAGTTGCAAGGAGCTTTGATTTCACTCACAAATCCTTCAAATTGAACTACAAAGATTAATTCCCAACAAATTTGTAGAAACATAAAAAAAAACCATCAAAAAATACAAAAAAACCACCAAAAACCCTAAAAATACATAAGAAGAACCTTTGTCCGATTCACTGTCCATAGGTGTGATTCAGATCTATCTACTGCCAGGTCGGTGAAGAATAATACCAAAAATAGAAGGCCAAAGTGATTGTTCATCTAGTTGCTGGTAACCTTTTGTGAAAAATTTACAACTTTATGCAAAAATATTAGTTCTCTGAGAAGAACCTTTGCTAGAGTCTGTGTCAGTCCCACCTACTATTTTTTGATAATCAATAAGTTGGGCGAAGGTTTTTCAAAAGATCAATTGTCATATTTGTCGGAAATAAGTGAGTGATAGAATGCAGAAACTTCCTACTTCCAATGCATGACTACGCCTATCAAAAATTGAACAAAGCAGTAGTGATGAAAATCACGTCCAATCTTTAGCAACTAACTTTCGCTAGATACTAAGTGATTACGTAGCCAAACATAAAGTATTGTATTCTCGGACAATTTCTATCAGTTACAAAAGCAATAAAGAGATGCATGCATTTTGACACAAACTGAACGCAATAAAAAAATAGTATCGATTCAGAAAAACAAGATCAGATGCTAATGAGTGCAAGACAATAGCGGATAGAAACCGTGCACTCCAAAGCTGTCTTTGAGTGTAACTGAGAATAAGTCTGAAATAAACAACGTGTTGATAAGCAGTAGCGCAATAGCAACTCTAAAATAAATTTCTAAAAGACTGAGCTAGAATGCTCAAGAGAGTTCAAGCTTGAAAGCTTGATAGAGAGCTAACAACAATACTTTCTGATTGTGAACGATCTGCCACGCAATTCCTGAAACACGAAAAATGCAAAAAAGGCAACACTACATTTTTACACGTAATTTCCGATAGGCAAAAAAGGCGACGCTGCATTTTTACACGCAATTCCTGACAAGTAAAAAATGTGAAAAAGCCGACACTGCATTTTTACACGAGATTCCTGCCAGGCGACACTGTTGGATTTGTAGAGAGAAAATACGACACTATTGTCAAACTCCGTGTATTTCTGTAGACTATGTAAAAACACTTGTAAATCTGCAGACTATATAAAGACACGAAAAAATCTGTAGAACTGGATAAACAGTTGGATGAAGATTAAAAACCGATTAGTCGATTAGTAGGAAAAGGAGAATAATCCAACAATGTTGTCATATTTTTGTCAAAGAAGCTTCTTTTTTGCAAAAATACTCTTGATTCTTTGCCAGATTCTTTGCTGAGTTTTTTGAGGATTTTAAATGTAGTAATTTACCATTTGTGAGTTCGACGAAGATTAGATCTACCAGGATCTTCCAAAAAGTCAATTTTTACTCTCAACAAATTGCAAAAACCCCATTTTTTTTTGTCAAAAAGAACGTTCGCCAATTCTACCACATATTTATCAGTGTCAGATTTATCCACTGTAAAGTCAGTGAAGGTTAATTTTGTCATATTTATTAGTAAATAGCCAGATCAGTGATTTTTTTCCATCAACTCATTCATCTCCGATAAGGACTCCATCCTCACCTTCCAAGTAGAATAGTTGATTGAGGTAAGCCTATCATTGCCTTCCAACATGTAGCCACTTGAGGTTGCCATGTTGTAATGATTTGATCTTCACTTTGAGCCTATTCCAATGTACAAAGCACTCCCCTGAAATCAACAACTGAATCTCAAGAAGAAATCACAAAGGTATGGAACATTCTATCCTCTCCTTTTTCTCTTCTTTCTAGCAATTCCTAGCACATAGAATCGTGATTTCTTGATCAATGGATCTAAACACAATATGATGAACTTTTGTCAACACCTAAGATTGAAATGCACTCTTGAAAAGTCCAACAACCTGAAAACAATGAGTTCCTATTAAATTTAGGTTTTCTCCAAAACTGCAAAATATTGAATCAAGAAGAATCTAGATGCAAATGAATCAAGCTAAATTGGATCAAATCAAAAAGTGGTCACTCGGATTTTAGACCTCTCCCTACCCTCTTTAAGAGATTATAACTATTGATAGACACATCAGATTGATTTGAGATCAATTGCAATGGAAAGTACACCTTATAAGCTTTCCATCAAGCTATAACATCAATATCTTTGGACCAATTATGAAGGATATAAAGAGGTCTAAAAATCTTTAATTTTTACACGTGCGAAATTCCAGAATTCCGTACAATGTCAATTATGATCTGAAAATCTTGATTCTATCATCTTTGATCCAAACACTTTTCAAGAAAAGTAAAAAAAAAGTGATAAACGACTTTTTTGCTTGAATTGGGCTCACAAATTCTTGCACAAACAGAGATAATAGCATGCAAAACTTAATTTGGCTCTGATACCATGATAAAATTCCAGCAAGCTCACACGTGTGGGGAATGATCCTCAAGTGTGATTGATCTTGTTAAGCTTTGTGTTAAGGACATAAATTGATTCTAGATTGAATGTCAAGATCTAGTACAAGATTTTATGGCTAAATCACAATCTAGCATGCTAAGAATCAAAGAATGATTGCTTTGAAAAACAAAAGAGAAGAAGTACAAGAATTTAATGCATTAGCATAAGCCTCTACTCGAGTTAGAGAGAGAAAGAGAGAGCAAAATTCGGACAAACAATAGTATAGATCCAAATTGACATGGAATAGCTTCAAAGCTTGGTTCTTCATCAAAATTATGAGAGAGTCTACACATATTTATGGAGATTGGAGTAGCTCGAGGTAGAACCATCTCTCTCCAACTTTCATCCACATCTAAAAGTGAGAACTAGAGAACTAGTGACATTTGTCACTTTACATGCATGCATTTCTACCTACTTTTACCAAGTGTCAAATTTTCAACTAGAATTATACAAATCATCATGCATGTGTCCAATTCACTTTGTGCATGCCTTGCATGTCACTATGGAACACTTACAACCATTGCATTTGATATGCCACGAGTTTCTACAAGCCAATTATTGACATTTTTATGTCTACATTCTATATGCAAGTTGTATATGACAAACTAGACTTCAAGAAACCATGTAGCTCGAGTTTCTTCTAGGCCAAATTTGGAATTTACAATATGGAACATCATATACACATAGGAAAAACTTTGCCAAAATCCTAAAGTCAAGATAGATGATTTTTCATTTTTCAACACTCGAATCTACTCTTCCTCTCCGACCTAGACTCCAACTCCGACGTTCTATACATGGCATTGCCACGCACATGCTCTGGCGTGGCAACCCCCCCTGAACTACCCACACCACCGACACTAACAGTCAATATGTGCTCGATGCTTTGCAAGTTTGAAACCAAACTTGCGGTCGAACATGTCGCCTCCTCAATGACACGAACTATAGGTGCAAGCGACAACGCCCTACGCATTGCTTGTCGCTTCCTATTCAACCTCCTCCTCCTTGCAGACTGGCTCTCACCCTCTGGAGTGATGTATGAAAAGTTGGTTCGCACACACTCGAGAGTGTCCATGTCATGAAATCACTCTCTCAAATGCAAAACAGCTGCAAAAATTGGAATAAAATACCATCAGGTTTTATATTAAACATTGAGAAACAATCAAATACATCAAAAACTAACTTAAGTAGGCTTTAAACTTGTATTAAGAGAGTGAGAGACAGATTAATGGTTTGGGGATCCAAAATCAATGTTTCAAAATATGTACAACCACATAAATTCTAGTTAGCTCACTTAGAATTGAGTAATTAGGCTTTTTGTATCAATTCAATCTAAGAAAAGATAGTAGGCCTATATGCTTGATTATGGGTCATATTATAAAAATACTTTAAACTAATCATCCATATAGTCAATGCAAAGAACTCAAAAAATAGAGCAATATTGCTTTCTACATCACTTGAATCGGAGCTCATACTTAGCAGATATTTAATTTGAAAGAAAGTTAAGAAATTCCGTAAAAGCCGTAAAACTTCATCTATTTGATATGATCTTTAAAAATCTCAGTCAAAATGAAATCAAATATTGTCATGCATATACTTATTGGAATAAGCTCGAAGAGTATAAAAGTATTGTAATTATGACTTTTTGAATTCGGGTCGTTATTTTAATACTTTTATTGATAAAAGCATTAATAACACGTACTTACAAAAAATTTAAATCCAAACAAATAACTAAATAGAGTCTAGTAATGTGTGTCATAACACTATTTTTATTTTTCTTTCAACTTGAATACTTTCTTTATAATTTTTTTGATTTTGATGCTACAACAGACAGTAGTGAAAGTATTCTATAGTGACAGGCCTAACTCACCTATTTTGGGTTCAAAATCAATGTTTCAGAATATGCACGACGACATAAATTTTGGTTAGCTCGTTCAGAATTGAATAATTAGACTTTTTGTATCAATTCAATCTGATTGTGTGTGTGTGTGTGTGTGTGTGAGAGAGAGAGAGAGAGAGAGAGAGAGAGAGAGAGAGAGAGAGAGAGAGAGAGAGAGAGAGAGAGAGAGAGAGAGAGAGAGAGAGAGAGAGAGAGAGAGAGAGAGAGAAGAAAGGTAATAGGTGTTGTTCACACTGTGAGCAAAAGGTAATAGGTGATGCTCACATAGAGATTTCCATGTATTTTAGTTGTTGTGCCATTAGCAATTTTTGTATTTCTGAAGGGCCATTAGCAATTCTAGTTTACTCATACGGTTTCTTAGAAATCAATATAATCTTTAGAAGGCGCTATTTTCTTGAATTATCTTCTCATCTATTTTGGTTTCCTGACTACTGCAAGGAAACAAATGTAAATAGCAGCCTTGATGCTCCAAAGTTAGCCACCAAACATAAACATAAAACATGAACAAATCATAGCGATGTCAATTGCTAGAGAGAGAGAGAGAGAGAGAGAGAGAGAGAGAGAGAGAGAGAGAGAGAGAGAGAGAGAGAGAGAGAGAGAGAGAGAGAGAGAGAGAGAGAGAGAGAGAGAGAGAGAGAGAGAGAGATTGTGTGTTACAAGACACCACTTAGTTCCTCTTGACAAGCAAGACTGAAGCTTTTTAAAGCCTTTATTCATAATCCAACAAGGTAAAGTACAACTGAAAAGTAAAATACTGTACTAGAAAGCACCATAAAGCATAACCACTTGCAAGACGTCCAGCTTATACCTACCACCATCCCACAAAACAAAACTGCTCAAGGTAGCACGCTGGCGTGCTGTCAATTTGAGTTAAAGACTAAAAGCTTAAATTGGTAGCACGCCGGCGTGCTACCCCTTTCAAGCTCCAAGAAAAATAAATTAGCCTAAAATTTTTTGAAGGGCGATAACTTTTTTAATATTGCTCAAATTGAGATGATTCAAAAAGCAAAAATGCTCCATTTTTTATGTAGAATACATTGCTTTAATCAAATTTGATAGAAAATAAATAAATAAATAAAATATATTTTATCATTTCATCATCTCAACATAAGCTTAAATTAGGTTCCAAGGGAAAAATGTTTTCTAGTCTAAAAAACATTGAACTGTCATAACTTTCTTACTATTGCTCAGATTGAGATGGTCCAAAAAGCAAAAGTGCTCCATTTTTATGTAGAATCCATTGGTATAATCAAAGTTAGTTTTTATCTAATGTAAAACAAGTACATATAAATCCTATATATCTGATAGCATACCATGTGCCATGAAATTTTAGAAATCATTTGTAAATAAAACTTGCAAAACTCGCAAAGAATTTACTCGCAGATTGTCAAAACCCAAACGAGGTCAGCCCAGTTTAGCAAGTCTCTTAATAAATTGTGCCTCAAAAAAGGAAAGATACCAATTGCACCACGTAGGTGAGCAGGAAAAACCCATAGGGATACCTCGTGTCTGTCTCCAGGTTCTGTTTCCAAGCTTGACAATACAATTATCAATCAAGAAGTCGTTCCATTGATAGAGTAAGTTTATATCCAAAGCATGCAAGTCTTGTGATTGTTTTGCCTTCCAAGACCAATTGAAAACTTCGCGTGAGTGATTCCATTTAAAGTATAAAAGTTCATATCTGGAATATTTAAAGGCGTATTTTATTGCCTTTTTCATGACGATTTTTAAACCCTTTGGGCCATCTAGGAAAATATTCTCGTAGCATTTTGAGAAATCTGCGACCCACATTAGAGATGGTAAGTTCAAAAAGAAATCCATTGATGAGTCACATTGCCAATGTAAAATCGTATCAACTCTAAGGATACTCTTGTATGTATTTGCCTTAAGGCCTGCTCCTTCCATGAGGAAGGGTGATAGCATACCAAGAGCTCTTGTGAGAAATTTGGCAAGTATGGTAAAGCAACAATCGTGAGCATTGGTAATCCATCTGAAAGAGTCTTTGTGGGCTTTAAAAGTGTGGAGGAGGTAAGGTAGAGAATTGTTTCCCAGAAAAAATTCAGGTAGAATGTTTGTAGAAATGTTCATTATATATGACAAGGAATCCTCCACAAGATTAGATTGATCGTTAGAGAAAGGAGTAAAATTCGGATTGTTAAGTTGTTTTATGGCCAAATTTCGCACAAAGAATTTACACATGAAACATGGATTATGCTGTGTTTTATCAATTCCATTAACATATAGAGAGTTCATCCTTTGCAATCTTATTTTAGGAAGAGATTCAATGTTTCCATGAAGCCGTTTTCCCTTTCTAATATGACTTAAAGCGATACTTTTGCAAAATGTAGCATGTTCCTTTTTAGTTTTACTATCTACAGTATCGTAAGAAGGTAGGAATTCCATAAGGTTAAACCATCCATAATAATGCTCCAAAGCGACTTCATTCACACTGGCTTGTCTAAGAGTAATATGATTTAGACCTTTTTCTAGCAATTTTCGTAAGAGAGAACTATTAATAATCTTACAATATGTGCAGATGACATGGCCAAAATTTTCAGAAATAAAGTTCTTGAAACGGTTAAAAGCGTAACATTGACAAGGATGAATGTTATCTATATCAAACTGGCAAAGCACATCATCAGGAAAATACCATTCACATTTAACACTTGGTAGATAAGTCCAGCCGAATGTAATAGCATAAAAGAGTTTGTCAACACAGTACCAAAAATCCTGCGTAAAACATGAGCGTAAAAATGCTTCACATGGATAAATTCAAATACTCTATTTCGGTAACATAAATGTAAAAAAAGTCTCCCTGAATGGCTACTAGTGGAAAATTGCAGACGTCCGGTTGCTGAAATGCTGATTTGTCTTCTATCATTGTCTTCTTCATCCTGCACATCGATTAGGATCTGTAAAAATTCAGCTTTTTGATTGCTAAGTCTTCTTTGTTTCCACTGCTCTGTCCTTCCTTTGCTTTGTAATCTGAGACACGCTTCTTCTTCCCTGTTTCTGAACTGGAGATGACTGAATTCGGATTATTCAAATTAAAAGAGCCCATCCGTTTGTTTGAGTTTTGGAAGTATTTGTCTTGGAGGGTAGAAAAGCTGGGACGTTTTAAGAGACGTTCTATTTCTCGGATATTCTCGGCATCTCCTAAAGGTGCAAGTAATTTGGCAGAGGAGTCTTTAGCCAGTTCAATAGAGGCATCAATCATGTGCTGGCAGATAAAGAGAAAAGTGATATGAGATTTTACCACATCCCTAGCAGGTTTATTTAGCCACATGAAGAAGGCATTTATCTGATTCTGGAGGGAAGCACCAGGAAAAAACTTGGCTAGGTTATTCATAATGAACCAGATAGCATGATCAAACCAAATGATGGAAGAACTATTTTTACATTTATCACCACATCTACATTTGAAAAAGGGTCTTTTCCAGTTCCAGATTCTGGCTTGGTGAAGGTTCATTATATTGAAGCCAGTCTCAAAGTGTCCTCTGGTCCTGGCCCAGACCTGCTCAGAGGGGCAATGAGAGGGTTCAAATTTGTTCATGCGGATAATGGTATCAAAAGAAATAGAGTTCTCAAGTGAGGGATTTTTGTGCAAAGCGGCCAATTTGCAGACTTGTATTTCTTTTTCTATCAACTGAGTCATCAGAATCTAGAGGTCAATAGGTATCGGTGCGAGGAAATTAACAGAAGGGAGACTCCAGAGCTTGTAAGAAGTGAGAGTAGATTTAAACTCAATGATTCTAGCAGGCACAAAAGGGACTTGGCCATTTTTTAATTGACAGAAATCAAAAGAGAAAAGGTCACCAATATCACAAATGTCTTGAGAAAAGATCTCGAGCTGAGAGACACTGTCTTCATCAAGGTCGTCAATATAAACAAGCGGGTGAGGAGAGGAGGGAGCATCAGAAGCAATAGGTGTAGTGACAGTAGGGGAAATCCCATTTTTATTTTCTAGACACAAAAACACTTTCGATGTGTGAATTGTAGAACTTTTCTTCCTCTTCAAACTTTTCAACAAAATCATTAAGACGACTATAAAGATTTTCCACAAGGATCAATGGTTGTTTTTTCTTAACAAACTCCAGATAAATCTTTACCCAGTCGATGGTCTTTCTACTTCCTAAGTATAAACTATGATTCTTATGCATATCCATGCTGTCTAAGATCATAATACTGGAGTTCTTACTGTTACTTTTAGTGATCAAATCTTATTTCTAGGTATTTTCATTTGATTTGAGTGTGGTCTTATGTCGTTACTTACTTTCGAACAAGGGAAGTCGAAAAGCAGAAAGAAAAGTGGAATGAAAGAATAAACTTATGTAGAGTGAATGTCTATCATAGTTTTTATGGAACCAAAACTACCATGCTTACCGAAGTTGTGAAGAGTAAATTTAAACTCGAAAGGTGTACCTGAATAGTTGTAGACATAGCTTCTTGAGAGGTAGCCATAGTAGTTTTTTTTAACCCGACTGAGTTCTTTCTCTTTTAGAACATAAGAAAGCCAAGAAACCGTGAAGTGAGAGTATTGCTTTGAAAAGTTATGCGAAAAGCGCTTTACACAACATCTTGATTATGTAAGTTAACTTACAATGCAGAGATCCAATTGGTTGCATACCTTTCAGTAATGAGCAGTCGGTTAGGAAAGAACCAAGTAGTATTCTGACGAAGTTGGAGCAGTATGAGAAAGCTATAGCCTGAGATATCATTAGCTTCATACTATGAGATCACAGAATCTACGAATACTTGTAAAGAAGGCACATAAGTAAGAGTTATGCATGCATGTGTCCATCCTTCCATTGGTGGTTGGAGGAGACTAATAAAGTAAAAAATTCTATGAACAGATAGCACAAGTTCATGGTCCATCATTGGATAGTTAGCCATGCATGAGTATATAGCATTATCAACTGAAGAGGAGACCATCCTCCTATCCATCGCTGGAACAACAGGGTCTCTATGTGTAGATTCGGTGTTTAAACGTAAGTTTATCATGCATATGCAATCCATCGCTGGAAAGCACAAAGCATTATTGATACATCTTTTTCATATGAGCAATTATCAGCGATCTGTCCATCACTGGACAGCACTCATTCCTACTCAAAGAAAAGTGTGAAGCATGCGTAGGAGTGAGGCAACCCTCCATCGCTGCTCACTGAGCCATAAAGAGTAAGCAAAAAGCATGGAAAAATCATGGTTACATCATTACTATCACCTGTGATTTCAGAGAATTATCACATACTTTGAAACTATCCATCGCTGCCCTTTGAGGTAGGTTGGACGGTTTCAAGAAACCAAAATTGTCATTGTTGTCCATCGCTGGACCTCAATGTGTTCTTGCCCTATCACAACCTTAACATGGTTTAGAAAGATGAATGACATATCAAATCCGATCATTATTACAGCAACCTCCTCCGGAAAGTAGAGTAAATGTAAACGTAATGTAAGAGAGAAGCAAATACATATCGTAAGTTGTCAAATCGCTGATCCGTATGTAGGTAAGGTGCACTTCCAGTGAGTATCAGAGGAGCAGAGTTCTTTACCGGTGTTATAAAGCAAAAATGGTTGAGAAGAGCATGTACTTATAGTGCCCAGTAAGGTAGTAACCTGGAAGGAGAGAGTGGGAGTGGGAAGTTTTATTACCCTCCAAATTATTTTAACGGACCAAACCAATTTAAATATTTGTGGGAAAACATTCTAAGTAAAAAAATTCCATCATGTGCAAGGGTATAGTAAAAAAAATCCTTGTAAGTATGAGGTAGCGGTACATCAGTGTCGGTCCATGTTTTTTGTTTAATGCAGTAGGGTAAGATTGAACAAAGGAGCATGAGAGAGAGAGAGAGAGAGAGAGAGAGAGAGAGAGAGAGAGAGAGAGAGAGAGAGAGAGAGAGAGAGAGAGAGAGAGAGAGAGAGAGAGAGAGAGAGAGAGAGAGAGAGAGAGAGAGAGAGAGAGAGAGAGAGAGAGAGAGGCCATTAGTCATAAATGAAAAAAAGTGAGTGTGTTTTGAATTTAGGGTGGCCAATATGCATGCATGGATGGGGAGAAGGGCCATGCATCCTCCTCCCCATCATTTTTAGTTCAAAAAAAGTGTATGCGTGGGTGAGGGGTGGAGGATGTATGGGGTCCCTCACCCATGCGCAAAAGCATATGTAAGTTATATATATATATACTAGTGGGTATGCCTGTCGTTGACGGGTGGAGGGCAATCTGGATGACGGCCGATGATTTGGATGGCGGTCGATGGTTTAGGAGGAAAGCAAATGGTCGTTGACGGGTGGCCGATGTATGTGTGTGTATGTACGTGAGTGCATGTGTCTATGTATGTGTGTATTCGTGAGATTGCATATATATGTGCATGCATGTGGGTAGTCTAGCATAGTGTGTTTGCTGATGGTGGGCAACCGATGATGGTGTGTGTGTGTGTGTGTGTGTGTGTGTGTGTGTGTGCGTGTGTATCTGTGTGTGTGGATTTGTGTGTATGATTTGTGCTTGATGGTGTGTGTGATTTATGTTGGCGATGGTGTGTGTGTGTGTGTGTGTGTGTGTATGATTTGTGCGTGTGTGTGATTTATGTGGCCGATGATGTGTGTGTGTGTATGGATTTGTGTGTATGAGTGTGCATGTGCATGCATTGATTTCTCAAAAACTCAATATCTTTACAATTCTCTGGACAGCTTTTAGGGTTTCTAGCTTGAACGCACATTTCTCTATGCATATTGCTTGGAGCGTGGTTTGTTGATGCGGGTTCGTCTCAACGTGCAGCACTGGATGTAACAGACGACATGCAAGACGGAGCCCGTTCGACGATATTGGACCTCTTCTTGAAAATGCCAAAAAGTAGTCCATTTACTGTGCCCGTGCCCTAGTGACGTTCCTCCTGGCACGAAGGGCGTTTTCAAGCATATGACGGCGGAATTGAGCAACAACTGGTCCATTGGGTTCGGGTTGAGCCCACAAATCTCTCAACACCTACTGTCCAAGGTTTTGACTGTTTTTTACTGAATCTGACCAATTCCTGGCTCGACGGGCCTAGAATCCCAAGACTACATTTAGGGTTTCTGGTTCGGATGCACGTTTCGTTGTGAGTACTGAACCATTTGGAGCCCGGTTCAGTCATGTGGCTTCGTCTCAACGTGTAGCACATGACAGAACAAATGGTCTAAAAAACAGACTCTGTGACGACACATGACCAATTCTCAAGAATGTTGAAAAGTAGTCCATTTAGTGGCATTCCCCCCGACAGAAAGGGCATTTTTGGACAAACGACATCAGAATTGAGCTGCAATTTATTCTGTGGGTTTGTGTCGAGCCCATGAACCTGTGGACACCTCGTGTATAAAGATTTGACCATTTTTCCAATTCCTAGCTCGACGGGCCTAGAATCCTAGGACTACGTTTAGAGTTTCTGGTTCGGGAGCACATTTCACTGTGAGTACTGAACCATTTGGAGCCTAGTTTAGTGCTGTAGGTTTGTATCGGCGTGCAACACAGGATGAAACAGATGCTCTGAAAAATGGACTCCATTCGGCGACATTGGACCAATTCTCAGGTTTGTTAGAAAGTAGTCCGTTTAGTGGCATTCCCCCAATAGAAAGGGCATTTTTGGACAAACAACGTCAAAATTGAGCTGCAAGTGGTCTTGTGGGTTTGGGTCAAGCCTACAAACCAGTGGACACCTCCCGTCCGAAGTTCTGACCATTTTTTGCTAAATCCGACCAATTTCTGGCTCGATGGGCCTAGAATCCCAAGACTGCGTTTAGGGTTTCTGGTTTGGACGCACGTTTCGTTGTGAACCATTTGGAGCCTGGTTTAGTCCTGTAGGTTCATCTCGACGAACAACACAAGACAGAACATACTTCCTACAAAATGGACTCCGTTCGTTGACACTGGACCAATTCTCGGAGATGCTGGAAAGTAGTCTATTTAGTGACATTCCCCCCGACAGAAAGGGCGTTTTCGGACAAACGACATCGAAATTGAGCTACAAAAAGTCCTGTGGGTTTGTGTCGAGCCCGTAAACCTGTCTTGTCTAAAGTTTTGACCGTTTTTTTATTAATCAAAACAATTTCTGGCTCGACAAGCCTAGAATCCCAGCACTACATTTAGGGCTTTTGGTTTGGACGCACGTTTCGCTGTGAATACTGGACCATTTGGAGCCTAATTTAGTGATATAGGTTTGTATTGGCGTGCAGCACAGGACGGAACAAACAATATGAAAAATGGACTTCATTCGGTGACACTCGAATGGTTCTCGGGGATGGAAAGTAGTCCATTTAGTGGCATTCTCCCCGACAAAAAGGTCATTTATGGAGAAATAATGTCGAAATTGAGCTACAAATGGTCCTATGGGTTCGTGTTGAGCCCACAAACCTGTGGACACCTCCCGTTCGAATTTCTGACCGATTTTTATTGAATCCGACCAATTTCTGGCTCGATAGACCTAGAATTCCAGGACTACATTTAGAATTTTTGGTTCGAATGCAAGTTTCACTGTGAGAACTGAACCGTTTGGAGTCCGGTTTAGTCCTGTAGGTTCGTCTCGGCGTGCAACACAAAACGGATGGTTATATGGGTTCATGTTGAGCCCACAAACATGTGGACACCTCTCGTCCGAGGTTTTGACTGTTTCTCACTGAATGTGACCAATTCTTGGCTCGACGGGCCTAGAATCCCATAACTATGTTTAGGGTTTCTAGTTCGAATGCACGTTTTTTCTGTGAGGATAGTTCAGAGATTGTGAAGTATGAATTTTTTTAGGACTGAAACAGGTGCTACTCTTACTGAGGCTGCCTTGTAATCTTGTAGGTTAGATGTCTGAAATGCCAATAGATCTTTGAGCTAGAAAAATGGCAGCAAAGCTGTTGGAATTTGAGAAAAAGTGCAGAGAGCTAAGAAAAATTAGTAGATGATCAGTTAGGCCTACTAGATATAGGTGCAGGTGAGTGAAAATAAAAAATGGAGGGAAAAAATCCAAGACTTGCTTGCACTCTCAACTAATTGCAACATTCCATCGAGAGCTTGGAATTATTCTATGATGTCTTATTAGCTATTGATATATACAATAACTATCTTTCCTCCTCACATAAAGTATTCACATTCATTGGCATGGAAAAAATGGATCATGTGTGTATATGTGTATGGATTTGTTAAAGACCGTTCGTACTGTGGACACCTCCCGTTTGAAGTTCTGACTGTTTCTCACTGAATGTGACCAATTCCCGACTTGACGGGCCTAGAATCTCATAATTACGTTTAAGGTTTCTGGTTCAAAAGCACGTTTCTCTATGAATACTTAACCGTTTGGAGCTTGGTAAAAAATCTTCGCAGATGTTTCAATTATCTGAAGAGTCTTCAGTGCAGATTTTGCATCAGTAGAAGATTATCAGTCTTTTGTGCACTAACCTCATACTTGCTCTTTATATTTGCAAACTCACATTTTCAAAACCCCATGTTATCACTTGAGTATAATGCTTTCTTTGTATGCATCTCATATTCAGAACAATGTCTTTAGAGCTACTTTTATGAAAGGAAATTTCATACTTTGATTTTTGCCACCGAGTAATGATATTTTCACTATATATTCGCTTTTCTAATATATGTACTTCAAAGACTGTTGTTTTAACAGGTCTGATCATTAGTTAGATAACTTAAAGAAACAGGAAGAAAGTTAATCCACTGAGTTGCTTTTCCAGTTGTCTAGCAATATGATGTTATCTATTAAAAGGTGTTCTATCTTTTAGCTATCACTGGTTGTTTTAAGGAGAATTGGTATCTTGATTATTGTCCAGCCCTTCAACCTTGTCAAACTTGTGCACTGAATTTTCTGAAGCAAGTCATCGATGGTGAATCTACATCAAGGAGTGGGTGGAGCACTTTTGTGAATCAGAAAAAGTTGGTGGCAGGGGATGCCATTGTGTTTCTGCACGGCGCTAGGGGGGAGCTTTGTGTGGGGGTGAGAAGATCAATGCCCAGCAGCAATGGAGGGGGAGGTGAGGATTCCCTCTGTTGGCAGTCTTCCAAGCCGCTACAATGCTTGTCTAGGTGATAGCAACAACAATGGTAAGCTATACGTCTAAAACCCCAATAGGCGTCTGCTTGAATGCTTATCATAAGTTTGCATGCTCAAAGTAGCCTATGTTATGCAAAAAGAAACATTGCTATGCATCAGATCTGAATTTCTGATGGAACTCCTCTTGATTATCGAATGCATTAAACTACATGCACAATATAGCATATGGTATGCTAGACACATGTTGCTATGCAACCAATCTGAAACTCTAATGAGCATCCTCTAGCTGGCTGAATGCTCACATGCTCTCTACACCCCCTGTCTCCCACAGAGATTGGATGTTTTGGCATCTCTTGCGCATCCCATCGAACGTTTTTCATATTCATCAAATTGTGTGCCAAGTGAACTGTTGATATGTTTCGTTGGTGAGAATTTCCCTAAGCAAATACGGTACAGGATCACCGACATTCACGTATTTCACAATCACTTCCTTAGCTTGAATCTCAATCATTTCCCAGCCAAAAATTTTGAAAGCCTGGTTGTGGTTGTGGCAAATATCACCTGCCTAATCTAGCCCATCGCAAAGCACTCATGCACATGGGGCAGGGCTCTACAGTAGAATATAGAGACAAATTCTTGAAGAAGGAGCCAACATGGGGCTGGCCATGCTTAGCCATGCAATTGCATATGGTTGGATTGCTAATCTCATGTTCGTACCAGTACAGATCTTAACAACCTTCTACGACATGGTGTGGTCCATGAACACAATACCGAAAGGCTGGGAGGGGCATGACATGTGCATCAATTCCATGGCCATGATGGCTTTCCAGCATCCAAGCCTTTTGCACAAAGCCAGGTATGGGATGATGGATCGAGAGAGCGCCATCGCTAGCATAAAATATCAACATGAACAAAACACAGGCCGAAATGATGATCATCCTCGCACCTTCTCTGCCTCTTAAAACGAAGCAACAATGCAGGACATAGTCATCAGCAACACATCTGGTTCCAGCAACAGAATCCCATGGCCTTTTTCTTTTGTTGCTAGCATATCGATATACCGAAAACAACATAAATAGAGAGAGAGAGAGAGAGAGAGAGAGAGAGAGAGAGAGAGAGAGAGAGAGAGAGAGAGAGAGAGAGAGAGAGAGAGAGAGAGAGAGAGAGAGAGAGAGAGAGAGAGAGAGAGAGAGAGAGAGAGAGAGAGAGAGAGAGAGAGAGAGAGAGAGAGAGAGAGAGAGAGAGAGAGAGAGAGAGAGAGAGAGAGAGAGAGAGAGAGAGAGATTTTGGTATTTTTTTAGCAATTTGGATGCAAAAGTCTTGTTTTTCTTGTGTGACATATTCTCATTTATTTTGCACAGTCAAAGAAGAAATTGCACATTAACAATTATTTAAATCAAATGGCATACTTAGAATTTAAAAATAGTCATTGAAATTGCTTCGGAATGAAGACCAAATTATGAAGCAACCACTACAACATAACAAAATATCACAAGAATCACTCTATTGTGTATTCTAATGCATTGCTACGTGAAAAATTCTAGGAAAAAAAAATCCTCACCTCACAAGTTTACTCACATTTTTGAAAAAGCTCGCTTAGCCAAACTCGCTTGAACTTCACATTCAGTGCATGATATTACATCAAGTTTGAATCCCAACTCTATGATAGTCAATAATTTAAAAGAAGATGGGTTGAATCAGATCTAGCAACAGCCGAAGCAACCAACTCCTCAAAGATCAAGTTGCAATTTTTTTCCTCTTGACAGATTTATTAATAATGCCTCATATTATTTGGTAGAGGAACTAGCCAATTATTCTGAAGCAATTTCAAGTCTAGATGTAAATAAGTGAAAATTGGCAATGGACAAAGAGTATCAATCTCTTATAAAAATTAGACATGGACTGTTACAGAACTACTGTAAAGACCCTATAGGATTGCCCCTAAGATGAGGATAGGAGAACACAATAAGAGAGACTATGGAGCCAAACCGCCCAACCAATCCTAGATCAAAACTGGATCTAGCCCCCAAGCCATGCCATGTGAAGCAAGAGGAGAAGAGAGAAATTGGTGACCTAAACCCAACATGTCGACGAGAGAATCTCCACCTCATTAGATAGAGAGTAGAGTCCTGTGCATGAAACCATGCAACCCCCATGCAGGTCAACTATAAATAGATCACATCTCTTCATGCAGTCCTCCTACCTATATCCGTCACACAAACATGCAATACTCCATATGTCTCAATTAGAGTGTCTGGGTCCTCTCAAGGTAATTAGTCACAAACAGGCCTTGACATGGAATTAAATCACGGCGTGACCAATAATCTCGAATACTGGAGGGCCGGTCTACCATATCAGGATTATTCCAGGTCCTTAACCAAATATGGCCATAACATTCTTCCCTCCTTAAACTGCTTCTATCCTAAGAAGCTCCTCAAGACATGAAAGAATTACAGGAACAGTTCCTTTAACTTTCAATATTAACCGAGGAAGTCTGACTTCCATATCAAACAAGTACTCAGAGATAAACCTATTTCTAATCATTAATCTCTGTTCTGGAGTACGACTCAAGTTTGAAAAGTACACTACGCAATAAATTTCTCAACTAAGTTACACTCAACACAAGTTAGTAATATCACCTTCATGTAAAACACTTACATGAACCACTGAGTGAAATATTCTCTAACTTAGGAGATTAAAGTTAAAGAAAAGTAATAATAATTACAGTTTGAAATTATCCACAAACTCTGGCACATAATTAGGTAAAAAACTTTCAAGTACAACTATCCTTAGAAGCCAATTCTAAGATATGATAATTCATTTAACTAGAATCTCTAGGAGAATCAGTAAGATATAGAATGATTAAAACTCGACTCTGAGTATTCTAGATACTCTGTTGAGTTAAATGCTCCTGTTTTTAACACCAAATGCAAGAAAATAGCATTCATTCATCTTAATAGACTTGTCTGTCTCCTAGGATAACTGGAGATCCAAACAAATAAAGAACTATACTCAAGCATCTGCAGACCATATACTGTAGCAGAATAACATCCACTAGATAAATTAAATTCTCCACAAGTAAAATAACTTTCCTTGTGAGAATGTCTATGAGATCCACAAGTTCTCAATTAAAATACTGGAGTAAAGAGATTCAAAGCACTGATTAAAACCCTTACTCAAATTAATAGATCAAGAGTTAAATCATCACACTTAAGAATCATCACTATTTCTTATAATCCTCTGACAATAATTAAGTATCTATTTATGATTCGTCAATCATAAATATTTAGATTCGTATGATTCGTCAATCATAAATTTTCTGAAATCTAAAATTGTTCTTAATCATTCACAAAATACAGGAGTATATATTCCACATAACTCAGGAAAAGTAAGAATCATTCCAAAATCTTTCCATTAAGAAAATACAAGATTTAGGAATATTTTTCAAACAGGATTCTTTAACTGAAGTGTAAGATTCAAGATCTATTAACCATTGGTAATTAAAGACTGAACACATACCAAAATGACAATCATCTTCAACTACAAAAACTTTAGATGACAATCTAGAATCAAATCTAGATACCCAAAGTCCTGCTGAATATCAATTCAGATATTATTCTTGGAATCATTATGATTTGTTATCCAATTGAGCGCTCTGGGATATAATCACTAATGAGCTGAGTTTATTCCTCAACTAAGGAATACTCTATCCCAAGTGTATATCTGATGCACATTTTACTGTATGAAAAAAGTCTGAAACAATTTCATTTCTATCCTATACCTGGGCTGAATAATTGATATACCGGAAATCATCTACTAGTATGTGAAACAGTACTAGTTTGATTTTTTGAATATCACCATAGGATTTTACTGGAAATGAAATCAGTTATGTACTTCCTATTATTACAATTTTTCCAATTGGACTGTTCTCCCTTTTCACTTACTGGCTTAAGAATTACTTCGTTAAAGTTATTTGTAATTAATGGGAAATAAGATTTGGATTCGGGTACTTTCTACACTGTATGTGACTCCAAATAATTTTGTTGAATAAGAAATTACCTCCAAATACTAAGAATTGTCCACCATTAATTATTTATCAAGTATTTCAAAAGCTTTTGTTTGTTCAATTTAAATGAGAAAAAAATCATCAAAGCCACAATAATCAATTGATCAGTGTTCTACCGATTTGAAAAGGAGAAACCGAAAAAAAAATACAATTTAACTCCATTTACTGGGAGTACCAATACTTCATAGTTAAATGGCTTAAAATGCATAATACCAAGGAATCGAATTCCTATACCAGATATATGCCTGAGAACTATACCATTCTCCTCTTTTCGTCAAGATCGACTTAAAAAAACTTATTCCAAAAATCGATTATTACAGCTTGACCAAAGATCCAATAGTACCAAAGTTCCACACAAAATCTAGGCTTATCAGTAGTTTTTAATGTAAGCCAATTAACCAGCAAATAAGGTCTTAATACATGCATATTGTTCCTAGGGATTTCCCTATTCGGGAAGCAATATTCAAACCAAGGTTTAAATTTTGAAACTAAGCACTAGGAACCCAAATTCCACTGACTGGGTGCTAGTAATTTGAATTCGGAAATCTCATTTCGAACCACCATCAAAGTTACTACAGTCAAAACTTTAAAAGCCTATGGCCACCCGGTATGTATCTAGAAACCTTATTTCCCCAAAAAAAAAAAAAATTTCTTGCAAGGCCAAACTTGACCCAAAAATAAATTTTTTTCAAGGGTTTGAAAAAGCCATATGCGGTGTAAGGGTTTCTCACCCTCATCCAGGGCCGCCACAGGTTCATTCACGATGTTCAGCCGCATCCTACATCGAGAGACCATCGAGAGACATAGAGAAAGTTGGGCATCGAGAAAGCGCGACACGCTGCCCTGCTTACCGACTTAATGGCATCCATGAGCTCTACTCACCTCCAACCCTCGCGCTCTACTAGGATTCAACAATGCTTGCCTCAGGAAGAGAGCGATACCCGCCAGATTGAATGATAGCAAACAATGGAGGTTTAACGGCATAGTTCCCACAAAGTCATCTCCTTCACATCAGATTGCGCCAGATTGAATGATAGCAAACAATGGAGGTTTAACGGCATAGTTCCCACAAAGTCATCTCCTTCACATCAGATTGCTCAGCTCTCTGTATCATTCCAGCAATCCAACAGCCTACAGCACTTTCATCTTGATGCTTTCCATCAACTATTAAGTCCAGGTAGATTTCGAGCAGAGGACTCCACGACAGGTATCAAATTATTAGACCGTGGTCAGAGCTCCTGACAGGTTTTTCACTAAGACCCACAGCGCTTATTCCCTCAATCATTTTCTATCAATCACACAGCATGCAGATTGATTCTCTGAGAAATGACGTCAGGACATAACCCAGTTGTGACAGTATTTTAACAGCTATTCTGGATTTTCGGGAAAGGCCAGTGGTTCTCTGTCATGGTTACTGCTCTTCTAACACTGTAGGAAACAGTAGTCCAAAGACGATGATTGATTTAAACTTACTTTCATAGCTTTATTTCATCTCGGAATCAAGTATTAGCAGACTGCAATTCCAACATGATGTACACAATATGCAGGTCTACAGAAGGACTTAATCAAAGAAATCCTTAACCCACTGCATGCTATAACTGGAATCAAGCGCTTATGTTCCCAACAGTCCATACAAACTGGACATATTGATTAACAATCAATTATCTATGAACTTGAACAAAACAAGCTGATTCAGAACATTGTGGATTGATGCATGCTATTTACAAAGTTTAGCTGAGTGAAATCCAGCAATGAAATAAGTAACTAAATCGACCATTGCAGATCACTCAACACCATTTGAAAAAACTTCCTCAAGAAATCATGAACTTGCAAATAGATTCCAACAAATTCGCAGCATCTTTTACCAAAAAATCCATGTAGAAGTGCACTCTACTATAATTTCGAAAAGTATGCTACTTATCCGGAATTTGTGAATCCAACTCCATAATTCCCTTGAGAAAAACAGCACTTCATCCGGGATGTAAATCCAAGCGCTTCAACTTCCAAATCGATGTAAGCTTGTCTCAATCCCATCCATGACCGCATCTTAGCCAGGCTCTGATACCAATGTAAAGACCCTAAAGGATTGCCTCTAAGATGAGGATAGGAGATCACAATAAGAGAGACTATGGAGCCAAACCGCCCAACCAATCTTAGATCAAAACTGGATCTAGCCCCCAAGCCATGCCATGTGAAGCAAGAGGAGAAGAGAGAAACTGGTGACCTAAACCCAATATGTCGACAAGAGAATCCCTACCTCATTATATAGAGAGTAGAGTCTTGTGCATGAAACCATGCAACCCCCATGTAGTTCAACTATAAATAGATCACATCTCTTCATGCAGTCCTCCTGCCTATATCCGTCACACAGACATGCAATACTCCATACGTCTCAATTGTCTGGGTCCTCTCAAGGTAATTAGTCACAAACAGGCCTTGACATGGAATTAAATCACGGCGTGACCAATAATCTTGAACACTGGAGGGCCGGTCTACCATATTGGACTATATGTTCAGGAGAGGCTAGTCACAAAGCTGTCACCGTTCAAGAGTTTTATTGTTATCATTTATAGGTTCGTGCAGAGCATATAACATGAACTACTACTACAATAATCAGCACAGTTTTTGTAGAGAAATTTGTAGCAGTATTGTTGATGCCTTGGGAGCTCATTCGGCTAGCGACATAGGAACGTGAGTAGTGCTTCCATTTTCCTACATCAGTTCACTGCGTCATATGCTATGGTTGTCGTTAGGGAGTTGGGTTCTCCCGATTTGTTTATCATGATGACGGCGAACCCAAATTGATTGGAGGTGAGGAGAGAGTTGCGAATCTAGCAGAAAGCTGTAGATAGGCCTGATTTGGTATCAAGGGT
This sequence comes from Diphasiastrum complanatum, assembly GCA_029204225.1. Lineage (NCBI taxonomy): Eukaryota > Viridiplantae > Streptophyta > Lycopodiopsida > Lycopodiales > Lycopodiaceae > Diphasiastrum > Diphasiastrum complanatum. The sequence goes on from CM055106.1 coordinate 49,577,611, forward strand.
TTTTGCATGAAGCTTCAGCATTTGATCGACCTGCTGAAGAACGATAGTATTTTTGGGTGCATTATAGGAAGGCTGCATGTCATGGAATTCCAAAAGAGAGGATTTCCTCACGCCCACCTATTGATTATATTGGAGGAGCGGAGCAAACCCATCACCATTGGGAATTACGATTGTATTGTGTGTGCAGAGATTCCTGTGAAGGAGGAAGATCCGGAGTTGTATGAGATAGTGATGAGATCTATGATGCACGTTCCATGCGGAACATCTTTTCCAAATGCCCATTACATGAAGGATGGAAAATGCTCAAAGAATTACCCATGGAATTTCATTGATGAAACATCGGTGGAGAAGGGATATGTTTCGTATAGGCGGAAGAAGAACGGAGTGACGGTGCATTCACCTAGAGTAGATTTAGATAATAGGTGGGTTGTACCATACATTAGGTGGCTGACATTACATTTTCAGAATCACTTGAACGTGGAGGTATGTGTGCATATACGTAGTGTGAAGTATTTGTAGAAGTACGTGTGCAAGGGACCTGATATGATTACGGCAAGGGCTGTAGAGGACGGTGGTCAGACATCAGGACGGGTGGATGAGATAGAGCAATTTCTTAATGCTCGATACTTCTCAGCCAATGAGTCATGTTGGTGATTGTTGGGGCTTTCTATGAGTGCTCATAAGCCCGTGGTGACCGACTGGCAGTTCATCTCCCTGGACAGGAATTGGTGTACTTCAGTGAGGGAGTGGATTTAGAGGAGGTCATAGATGGGCATTCAGGTACCACTTTGATAGCATTCTTTGAGCTAAATAGAAGTGGTGATTCGGAGGCTCGAGAGTTGTTGTACTAGGATTTGCCGAGGCAGTATTGGTACAACAGGAGAATGGATAGGTGGATCCATCGAATCAACATGTAGATGACCCTTGCCATTGGTCGCATGTATTTTGTACACCTGTCTGAAGAGGAGAGGTTCTATAAGCGAGTTCTTTTGGCTCATGTTAGAGGTGCAACCAGCTTTGAGGACTTGCGCACGACTGATAGTAAGTTATTTCAGTTGTACAGAGATGCTTGCAGACACAGACTTCTGATAAATGACGCGAATGAGTGGAGTAGTTGCTTGCACAAGACAGTGTCATGGGGCACTCCATCGCAACTTTGTCTCATGTTCATTGGGCTTCTTTTGACATGTGCCCCTTCCAACCCATTGGAGCTCTGGAGGAGCATAGAGCCGCATTTAGTTGAGGATTATACGCATGAGTTGGGACATCCAATAACGTGCAAGACCATTTCTGTGAGTCGGGTTTTAGTAGACAGAGCTGTTCTTGATGTGAAGTCGCACATGCAGGCAGTTGGAAAGTCGTTGGTGAATTTTGGGCTTAGGGTCCCCAATGTCGATTTTGGTTCATCTCCATTGTTTCGTGAGGAGACGTTGTCGACGAGAACCCTTTAGAGGTTGAAGTTGACATCGAGAGATTGAACGTGGATCAACGAAGATTTTCGACTGTGTAGTACGTGAGCATGTTGTTCAAAGAGTGGGTGGAGTGTTTTTTGTAGATGGCCCGGGTGGTACAGGCAAGACACACCTTTATAGTGTCATGTTGTCGTACGTGAGTGCACAAGGGTGGATAGTATTGGCAGTTGCATCGTGTGGGATTGCTACAATGTTGATGAAAGGTGGTAGGACCGCACACTCTCGGTTTAAAATTCCTCTAACGGAATTGAATGAGAATGCAACATTTCTAAGCAATCTACATTAAGTACGCTTTTGATGGCATGTCGACTGATCATTTGGGATGAGGCTCCCATGGCACCTAAGTATGCTATAGAGTGTTTAGATCAATCTCTGCGTGATATATTGAGTATCGACGCTCCATTTGGAGGATTTTTAGTTGTTTTCGAGGGTGATTTTCGACAGATTCTACCAGTGGTACCGCGTGGTAGTCGTGTGCAGATTGTCAACACTTTGCTGAAGTGTTCGCGTTTGTGGAAACACATGGAGGGGCACAAATTGACAAAGAACATGTGCGTCATGGGCGTGGAGGGTGGCGATAAGGATGAGCAGTTGAGGTTTGCAGATTATTTGTTGAGTGTGGGAGATGGTCGTGAGCCCACATTCGTGCATCGTGATTTGGACTTGATTTCCCTGCTAGAGGGCATGTGCCTAAGGATGCGTGTGTTGAGGGTATTCCCAACAAAGTGTAAATAAATAAAATCCTCCAATAAAATGTGTTGCGAGGGCATGGCATCCTGCGTGTATAAGCCCATGGCCCAATGAGCATGCAATTGAAGTTGTAAATAAAATAAATTTGACTTGGGCCTTGTAATTAAAATAAAACTAGAGGCCCAATATCATTTTTAAACTTAGAGATCACTTTTTAGAGTTGGGTCCAAATTGGGACTCACATGAATCTTGTGATTTCTAATGTACTTTTTGTAGACCCTTGGATCAAGTTGGGTCCAAGATGAATGGTTAGGATCATTGTGAATATTAGCCAATAAGATTGAGGGGCAAGGGCCTTCCCCATTTTATAAAAAGACACCATTTGTACACTATTTCCATGCTTAATGAGAAGGAGGAAACTCTATCATTTTTGGAAGAGAAGCATCTTCATTTGCTATTCACTATTTGCTATTGCTCTTGGTTGCGTTTTCTCTTGCTTTCTATTTCCATGTCTATTGTTTGCCAATAATTAATGTTTTTCCATTAGCAGGCATAAGGAGCATTTGAGCTAACCTCCACTCTCACTCTCTTTCTCTTCTCTTCTCAATCTCTTCTTCTCCATTCCTTCCCTTCAACCAAACTATGATGAATGATAGTGTAGAGGAGTAGAGCTAAAGAGGAGTAGTATAGTGGTGAGTAGAGTTAAGGGAGAAAGTAGGAAATTAACTAAAAGTAGCATCTATGCATAGTTAGGCACCTATCCAGTGATCTAACCTTTGTTGACAGGCAGAAGGGCTATACTACGAAAGATCTTCGACCCCACAGTGGCACCGTTGCCGGGGATAGGTTTCCACTAACTAGTTTAGTTGCATTTTAGCTATTTTCTTGCTTTTTAGAGTAGTTTAGGTAGATTTTTGGGAGTTTAGAATTTTTCTGTATTTTTTTTGTGTTTGGACTGTTCACAGCTAGCGGAGGAGGTGTGAGTGGGTAGAAGAGGCCTTGAACAACCTCTAAGGGCTTGAAACCCAAACCAATCTTTCAAAAAACTCAAAAAAACACACCAATTTGTATTTTGGAGGGAAAAAGAGCAAAAAAAAACTCATCAGATTTTTATATCTCCAGAATCAGTGGGAATTAACGCTTGCATGACTGGCAGCAACTCCAGGATACTGTCCCAGACCTGCATAGAAGCTTGCGAGAGTTAGTTCCAAGCAGATTGTAAAAAAAAAAATCATAAAAAATTCAAAAAACCCTTGAAAAGTTCCAAAAAAAATTCAAATCTTCATAAGAACTCTCGCAGAGCCCTCTGAAGTTCCATCTCAGTGAGACCAGGACACAGAGAAGCTTGCGAGAGTTAGTTTGATGATTAAGTGCTTGTGCAAGAGTTCCCATTGAAAAAAATACAGGAAAGTACCAGTGAACCCTCGTAGACAGTGAAATTTTCAGTTCCAGTGGTCAAGAACTCTCGTAGAGGATTCTGAAGTTCCATCTCAGTGAGACCAGGACATAGAAGAGCTTGCGAGAGTTAGTTTGATTCTAGTGAGCAGAAAATTGGATTTAAGTGCTAAAAAATCACTAAAAAGTGAAGATCCAGCAAATCCTTCCAGTAAGAACTCTCGCAGACCCTCTCAATTGATTTAGAATGTCAAATTACATCAGTGATGAAGCCTGCGAGAGTTAGTATGAAGATCTGGTGAAGATCAAGCACAAAAAGTGATTTTGAACCCTCGTAGACAGTGAAATTCTCACTTCTTGCGAGAGTTAACTCTCGCAGAGAATTCTATAGTGAGATCTGACCCAGATCCAGCTACTGTGAAGCTTGCGAGAGTTACTTCCCAGAGATCTGAAAAATTTCAAGTTTTTTTTCCTACAAAAACAGCTAAAGAACCCTCGCATAGCCAACCTTCGCACAAGATAACCCTCGTAGACCATATCAGTGGAAAGATCTGCATCAGATCCAGCTACTGTCAAAATCTCAGGTCAATCAGTGCAAGGAGTAAAATGTTATCAAGGAAAAACCATCGTAAAAGGTCTAAAATTCATTTCGGCCGATCAGATCGATCAGATCCATGAAAATCCAGACTGCATCCTATTGTATAAGTAGGATCCAATCACTTTGGAACCCACCATCAGATAAATCTAAGATCTGGATGATCAATAGCACGAAGCATAGCAAATTAGGCACCACACCTTCTCAGATTAGCAGTTGTGCAACAAGAGGCACAACCGGAACCGGCACCAATGGATCCGTAAAAAATAAATACCCATTACCTAGGATGAATGATCTCATAGATTGATTGAATGGAGCAAAGTACTTCACAACCTGACAACAGCAGAACAAGAAATGCAAATGTCACCTCAACCTGAGCAACAGCAGTGATACGGACCAGATGAACCATTTATGGATCCTGCCATAAATGAATATGTTTCGGCCTATGCAGCTCAAACTCAACATCAAGGTGGAAGAAATTACGGTTGTTACGGGTGCGGCGAGGGACACAGAATTGTAGAATGTCCCTACAAAGGACAATATACAACCTCCTATCGGGATTGCAGTTATGGACACTGTTTCAAGAATTGTCCATTTAAACCTAGAACCAAGGCACCTCTTAACCTCATTGCCATACAGCAATCAGCAGTTCCAGCGGGGATGCCATCAAAAGGTCGACACGACCACGCTCCTATGTTAGCTGTTACGCGAGCACATAAGAGGAAGGAAGTGGCTCCCTCGCCACCACCATCGGTCACTGACGACCAACCCTCAACTTCAGCGCCATATCCAAATGTGAGGGAAGAGAGAAAACAGTACCAGAAAATAAGACACTAGGTACAAAAAGCACAAGAGGAGAAAAAAGAGCAAGAATGAAACAATCTCACAGAACCTCTAGTCGGCGTCGAACGGAAATCGCAAATGGGCTCACCACTGCGCACTGATCAGAATGATCGGTTGCACCAACATGAACCACCTTTTCACATGGTGGAGCCTGAGGAACCACGCACTGAAAGGCTCACACTCTTGCTCCAAGAGAACACTCTACTAAACGGGTAGAGTGCCGAGGGACCAGCACTACTTTAGGTCATGGGTCCTGTTGGGGGTATTCCCAACAAAGTGTAAATAGATAAAATCCTCCAATAAAATGTGTTGCGAGGGCATGGCATCCTGCGTGTATAAGCTCATGGCCCAATGAGCACACAATTGAAGTTGTAAATAAAATAAACTTGACTTGGGCCTTGTAATTAAAATAAAACTAGAGGCCCAATGTCATTTTTAAACTTAGAGATCACTTTTTAGAGTTGGATCCAAATTGGGACTCACATCAATCTTGTGATTTCTAATGTACTTTTTGTGGACCCTTGGATCAAGTTGGGTCCAAGATGAATGGCTAGGATCATTGTGAATATTAGCCAATAAGATTGAGGGGCAAGGGCCTTCCCCATTTTATAAAAAGGCACCATTTGTACACTATTTCCATGCTTAATGAGAAGGAGAAAACTCTACCATTTTTGGAAGAGAAGCATCCTCATTTGCTATTCACTACTTGTTATTGCTCTTGGTTGTGTTTTCTCTTGCTTTCTATTTCCATGTTTATTGTTTGCCAATAGTGAATGTTTTTCCATTAGCAAGCATAAGGAGCATTTGAGCTAACCTCCACCCTTCACTCTCTTTCTCTCCCTTTCTCTTCTCTTCTCAATCTCTTCTTCTCCATTCCTTGATCATCCTCAGATTGGGTAGACAGGTTATAGAGGCGAAGATAGTGACCGAGAAAAATATAGGGAGTAGAGTCCTTATTCCACGTATCCCTATAGTGCCAAGCGATTTGAACATACCATTTGAATTGCAGAGGGTCCAGTTTCCTATCAGAGCAGCATTTGCCATGACAATAAATAAAGCACAAGGGCAAACTATGGACACGATTGGATCTAGGCCTGTGTTTAGTCATGGGCAGTTGTATGTTGCACTACCGAGAGTGCAAAATGCACCAAGTCTTCATGTACTGATTACTGACAAGGACAATCGATTTATGGATGTGGATGGAGTGGCGAGGTACACTTAGAACATTGTGTATTCAGAAGTGTTGTAGTAGTAAGTTTGAAGTGATGTATCATTAGAGGAAGTTTGAGATTAAAAAGGTCCGCATATAAATTTGTGCCAAGATCTCTTTTGCATTTTGTCACTATTTTCAACCAATATCTTTGACTCACTATAATTTTTTAGTTGTAGGTCAGAAGTAGGCCATTTTTAGTGTAGACTCAAAATATGACTCAAAGAAGTAACGTTACGTTAAAGCCACTATGTCAAGAAACTATTGGGCCACATGTACAAAAGAAGTGAATATGAATAAAAATAAAAAAGGAATCTTGACAAAAGGCCCTTTTTTGTGTTTAAACTTCCTCTAATGATGGTTTATGGGTTCGAGATGCAAGGTATAGTTAGAGTTAGAATTGGAGTTAGACTTAGCATTTGGGATGTAGGGTAGAGTTAGAGTTAGAGTTAGGATTAGATTTGGAGAGAAACATCTGTCAAATTTTGTACAAGGAGAAGGTTGTGTAGAAGGAGGTTCTTGGATATAGTTAGGATTTTGAGTTGAATATTTGATTTAACATAAGGCTTATACTAACATTGTGTTTCTTTTTTGTAGATTTCGTCAAGTAGGCTGTTGGAATGAGCGAATATATTCATTCCAACTTGCTATTGACTATGTTTTAGGTAATTGCATTGATGGTGAAGTTCATTGTCAATCAATGAACGTTTGTGTGGGACTTTATGGAGCGGTTTGTTTTGCAGCTATATGCAGAGTTTTTAAAGGATTTACAAGACGTCGAATATTTGATTTCATGATGACACCATATGTTATTAGATGTGGATTTGTTAGTACAAAATCTAACATACATTTATAGAGCAGTATTGGTTGTAGATATTGTGCAAAAAATACAAAAAAGACCAAGAGTGGATCCTAATCTGATCCTCAAAAGAGATTGGTTATCAGATTACTTGATCTATCAATCTACTTGAGATTAAAATCAATGTAGATCAATTCTAGACACAAAATCCTAACAAGAACAATCATTAATTGAAGGTAGGTGTACTTTCTGGTTTCCCACGTGTGAAACCCTGTCTGAGTATGGACTCCAACCTGAAAATCAAGTACACATTGATAGCACCCCAAAACAATCAAAACAAATATAGACAAATGGAGGAAATCACTCAAAATTGCTTCGAAAACCAAGATTGGTGTCTCACATTGATTATGGCCAAATAAGCCTCTATATATACATTTTTGGAGCTCGAAGTACTGATCATGCATCAGATCGCACACGTGTGCGGATGCTTTGTCACCATCATGCAATTTGACACTTGGATCAAAACTTTCTATTTTGGGCATTTTTGGTCTATTTTCCTACTATATGGAGATCTTCATGGAAATCTTCTAGAAGCAAAAACTCGCCTACTTCAGATATTTTCACACGTGTGAGCTGTCCTCTACACATGGGATGTGACACCTATTCAAAATATTTGGCTCATGCAATCATTAGATTGGTGCCATGTGTCATATCTCTAGAAAACTAGTTTTTGGCCATTTTGGCCACTAGAACTTGAATTAAAACATATGTACAACATATATGATTATGGTACATGAAAATTACACTAGTTTCACACGTGGGAACAGGCTCCACACATGTGTGTCTATCCTATATACAAGATTTTAGGCCTCTACCAAACTTATTTTTGCATTTTTTACACTCCTCAAAAATCTAGCTTGGTAAATCTAGCATAGATCTATCTATAACTCCAAGAGCCAATCTTAATTTTATGATTGGATCTTTAGGAAATGCCTTGGTGAGTATATCAGCAATGCAATCTGATGATGAAACATGAATAAGCTTGATCTCCTTTGCTTGCACTTTCTCCCTCACGAAATGATGTGCAATCTCGATGTGCTTTGTTCGAGCTTGGAAGACTGGATTGTTTGCAAGTTGTTGAGCTGCTTGATTATCACAATATATGCTTGGAATGTCTTCATCCTTGATCACATATAGCTCCTCCAAAAGCCTTTTAAGCCAAAGAACTTCCTTTGTTGTTGTTGTCATAGCTTTATATTCGGATTCTGTTGATGAAAGAGAGATGGTATCTTGCTTTTTGGAAAGCCAAGATATAACTCCTCCACATAAGAATGTAGCAAATGCACTTATGGATCTTCTATCCATCTTGTCATCTGCAAAACTTGAGTCCAAATATGCTCTCAAACAAATATTAGTCCTTTCATAAACTATGCCAAAGTCTTTTGTAGCCGAGATGTACCTTAACACCCTTTTTGCTCCTTTCCAATGACATATTAATGGACTTTGCATGTATTGACTCAACTTGCCAACACAAAAACTAAGATCTGGTCTAGTGATAGTTAAGTATATCAAGGAACCAATAAGCATTCTATGTGAAAGATTACAGATCCTTAAGATCCAATCTACTTGAATGATCTTTGGTTGGAAAGAGAAATACACTACCAATTTCACCAATGTAGAAAAATTAGCATCTACACACAATTTGAGATGCAAACACTAATAGAACTTGATCAAACTTGAATGAAATGATTATGTACTGTTGCTGTCCGTACAAAACCAGCAAGCTACTGTATTTCACACGTGTGGATCCAAAAATAGCAAATATAGGTCATTCTACACATAGAATTGCAAGCAATCACCAAGATAGTGCACCAATGGATAGTAGAACCCAAGGGAACCATGTATAAGCATGAAATGAGATAGAGAAGAGAGAAGATGACTCTCTCCACGAGTTACATCCTTTTATAACAGGTCCAAACCCTATTGGCCACTTGGCTTTCCCACCAAAATGCTAACTCTACCAATTTTGGGTCTAGATTCAATGTACCCAACTTATTCAAATTGAATCTACTCAAACTCGCATTCTATCTTTCCCACACTTTCAAAAAGTGTTTATTCAAATGAAGTTTAGACTAATGAACTTTGAAAAGTCAACCTCTAAGTCTAAAACAAGTTTTGGCCTCAATATGCCAAATATGGAAATATTGCAAAATGTGATGAAACTAGTTGAATCTTCACACTCCCTCTTCAACTAGTTTTAGTATAGACTTTGATAATACTCCAAGTGAGGTCCTATGCTTCATGAACAAGTCTTTTCCCAATGCTTTGGTGAAGATATCAGCTACACATTCCCTTGAAGACACATGTTGAAGCTCCACCTCCTTTGTAATGGCTCGCTCCCTCACAAAATGATATTGTATCTCAATATGCTTGCTCCTAGCATGAAAGATAAGATTGGATGCCATTCTTTGGGCTGATTGATTGTCACAAAAGATGATTGGGATCTCTGAAAAATCCAGCAAGTGAGATCCTTGATCATCCTCTTGATCCATACCATCTCCTTTGTGCAATGTGTAAGAGCTTTGTACTCGGCCTCACTAGATGTCAATGAGATAGTGGCTTGTTTCTTTGACATCCATGATATAGCTCCATCACCTATGAAAATACAGTAAGAACTAATGGATTTCCTATCCATTACATCTCCAGCATAGTCCGAATCTGAAAATCCAAAAAGATTAGGTGATGATCCCTCATACAATATGCCAAAATCTCGAGTTCCAGTGATGTACCTCAAAACTCGCTTTCCTAGCTTCCAATGCTCCTAGCATAGTTTTTGCCAATAGAACTTTGATCCATCATAAGAATGATCTTCTTCCTAAGAATAGATCTCCTTTCAATGATCATGTAATGCTCAAAATAGAAACAACCATAATTGATATAGAGAATAGTGTCCACTTGGGATGCTTCACTATTTCTTACATAAATTTTACATGTAAAAATGTGACTAGAACATGAAGAATCAAATAGAATGTAAATGAAATGATTCCACCATGCTTCCAACTCTGAACTCTCTGGAAAAATACAGCAAAAAAACAATAAATGTGAGTGATCAACTTTTGCTTGCATGTCTCCGCCTCCTTTGTCCTTTGTTGCCTTGTATCCACCATGATACTCCATGAATGAGCCTCCATCTTCATCTTGCCACAAGAAACCATCAAACCTTGGAAATCCATGAGTAGGTGAGTAATAAATGATGCAAATCCAGCACCACATGACTCCATAAACCAAGTAGTTTTCACTAGTCCATCTTCAAGATCTACTTGACACAAGAAAATGACCATGAATTCACCAAAAATTGACAATCTCCAAGTATTGGCACCAAGTAGCTCAACACTTGAGAACTTAGCCATGGATGAGTGACATAATGAACCTCCAATAGCTTCATTTCCATCAGCAAAATCAGCCAAGAATGCTAGTACAAATCCAACATCAAAACAATGCTCACCAATGTAACTAGTTTTACCATATCTTGACAATTTGCACACATCCACATGAAATTGCTCAAACATGAGATAGAACAAGTAAAGTAAACTTGAACAACACTTCCTTGCTGCTCCTTTGACCTTACTTGAGTCTCAAATATGCTGTAAAAACAGATCCATAACACCTTTGCCAATTACCTCTCCTTTGATGCTCTTGACTAGCTCCAAATTGCCAACTTCCCTTTTGACTAGTTGAAGCGCTTTGAGATCAACTTCTTGATCTTCAACTTGATCACCAAAGTCATTGAACAAAATTTGTTTTCCAGATCCATTACTTGCTTTTACAGCAATATAACATCCATCCACTTGCATAGCTCCATGTACACAAGAAGATCTTCCAAAAGATGTTCCATTCTTCATAAGAGCTTGATACTCAAGATCCATTGCTTGGATCCACTCCTCTTCTTTCCTTGCTTGATCTACACTTGTAGGCTCATCCAAAGAGGCTAGGAAAGCAACATAATTTCCAGAAACTACTTGCTTACCCTTTTGATCATATGTGAGCCTTGAAGGTACTTGTCTTTCTCTTGATGTTCTCCTTGGCTTTTGACTTGATGAAGGTCCATCATCACCACCATCCAAAGTAGGATCCTTCTCATCAACATCAAGAATGTTAGAACCATCTACTTTACCATCAATCATGCTTGAAGACACCTTTGGAATGTTTCCCTCATAAAAAATGACATCTCTACCAGCAATCACTTTGTTAGTAGAGGGAATGTAAACCTTGTAGGCTTTACTCACCTCACTATATCCAACAAAAATACCTCTTCTTGAAGATAGATCCTCCTTGGTCCTATCATCAAGAGTGATGTTGACATAGCATGTGCATCCAAAGGTTCTTAGAAAGTTGACACTCGGCCTCCTCTTGAATAGCATCTCAAAAGGTGTCCTTCCATCCAAAATAGCACTCGGACACCTATTGCACAACAAATTGGCACACAACAAAGCTTGATCCCAAAATGGTTTGTCAAGATTAGCACTTAACCTCATAGCTTTAGCACTTTCACATAAAGTTCTATTCTTCCTTTCAGTCACTCCATTTTGTTGTGGGGTCCTTGATGTTGTATACTCCCTCTTGATCCCATGCTCATCACAAAAGCCTTGAACTTGTTAGATATGTACTCTCCACCATTGTCACCTCTCAAGCACTTGATCTTTGTGGAAAATTGGTTCTCCCTTGCATTCTTGAACTTGACAAAGACATCATACTCTTCATCCTTGCTCTTTAGTATATAGATCCAACAAAATCTACTAAAATCATCAATGAATGTTACATACATCTTAGCTCCACTATTGCTAATTGTAGTAAATCCATGAATATCCAAATGTACAAGTTGAAAAGGCTTTGTAGATCTAGAAATAGATCTAGTATAAGGTAGTCTATGTGACTTAGACAAAGCACAAGACTCACAAACATGCTTGTCATTACTTAAGGAACTTGGAAGACCAATCACAACCTTCTTCCTTGCCATTACCTCCAATGACTTGAAGTTGAGGTGTCCCATCCTTTTGTGCCAAACCTCTTGAATAGAAATTTGCTCCCTTGCAACACATCCAACTTGGTTAGCAATAACAGAAGCATCAAGTTTGAAAAACTTCCCTTGTCTTTTACCTTTTTCAATCAAGACATCCTTCCTTTTGATAATGTGAATTAAGTAATGTATGTATAGAAAGTACCTCATGCTTGTTACTTGATCCAAATGTCGAATGCAATCCAAAAATATTGTCTCAAAAGCAATCCAAGACTAGCGCCTCCCCAAGAACACGACCCAAGAATACACCGATAAAAAATGCACGTGCTATTTTCTATGCATTTTTTTTTCCTAATCAGAGACATCGGATTCCGACACAGAAACCCGTTGGGCATACATCGGATATTTGTCGGGGGACACCCGTCAGACCATTTTTTAGGACGTTCTATTAACAGACGTCAGATTCTGATGTCCTATTTGGACGTTGGATTCCAATGTCCATTTACCCAGACCGTTTTGAGGCATTGCGAGGCCATGGAACCACATGGAAAACCTATCCTAGTGTAGGTTAGATCAAGTCTAAAAAGTAGGTCAAGTCAATTTGTTAGTGTAAGGATCGCCTAGTGAAGATCTGACTAGATCTTGTTGCATGCAACCAAAAGAACACATGTGGAGCAAATCCACCCAACCAATATAAAAAGGCTAGTCAATATCCTACCACTTCACCCCCGTGCCATGGTTGATGAATGCAAGAGAGGAGGGGCACTCCCGACTACAAGGATCATAAAATCCAATAGGTAGATGGGCGAGTTTCCATTAGTATATATTCTCTCCCATGAGAAGAGAATATTTCTCTTAGGATCCCCATGCAACCTGGGTTATTAAAACCCGTCAATCATAAATTTTAGAATCTTATGAATCATCAATCATAATTTATAGGATTCCATAACCATACTTAATCATTGAAAGATACTGGAGTATATGTACAACATACCACGTAGGAAACATAAGAAACATTCTAAAGTCTTTTCCACAAGGAAAAATTACTAGATTCCAAAAATATTCTTCCAACCTAATTTTTAACCAGATTTTGAGTATTCTACAATCAACCAATTAATTAAAGACCGTTATAACATCCATCTTTAACAATATAAACTTTATACAAATACCTAGAACAACATCTAGATATTACAAAGTTCTGCTGAATTCCAACTATATTAAGTGGTTATCTTTGATATTAGTTAGACTTTGTCATACAATATGATCTCACTTGAATTCAGTCAATAACTTAGGATATATTTCTCATTCGAGAAATATTCAATATCAAGAATCTTCTATATTCTATGCACAGATTTTTATAAATGAATCCTGATGACTCACAAATCATGTGCCTTATAAACAATATAGATCAAAATAAACAGTTCTTGGTGAATTCACTTCACACTGCTTATTTATCCAATTAGCTTCTAAACATGAGTAATCCAATTACTCAAGTCAAATATAAATGATTTAAAAATCTTAAATGTCTAGGTGCAGATCTCAATTATACTAGTATAACAGATCCTTTCCTAAACCATAACTAAGTTAATGAATTATCCTTTCCACAGAAAGAACCATCAACCTGCAAGTAACAGTTTCACACATTACTTGTTCATATGTCTATGCACTCTGACTAGTTTAAGCATACGATATAAACTCAATACATAGGAAACACATATAGCAGATCCACAAGATTAAGATGTACATAAGCAACATATCCAACAATGTTCCTATACATAAGCATAGGCTATCAATTGGCAAATATCCCTAATCCACATACATTACTCACATAAACTCATTGAGAATCTTGCAACTAAACTACAAAAGAACTCTATTTTTCATGAGTAAATAACATATTTGGAAAATCTTAGAAGTGAATAATTCCACATCACAAGTTTTCCAACCATCTAACTCTTATCAACAAAATTTCGTCAACCAATTAGCCTACCACAGATCTTGGCATTTAAACTAAGATTAGGCCGACTTATACAGACTCTCTTTGGATATAAGGTTAAGATCAAAGCTTTATTCCTATGATCCAATCCATAACAAAATGGTACTTGGCAAACCAATCAGTGAACCTTAATTTAATCTTTATTACTACTTCCCATATTCATCAATATCTCACAAATCAACATCCCCAAAACTCCTCTAGTTCCAAATTATTCAAAATAATCACTCAGAGAGTTCCTCTATTTCAACTGGATAGTACTACCTTTGCACATATACTAAAGTTTTTCAAAAATCCATGCAACTGACTGATTCATCAAAAGTCTTATTCCTATCTTTTCTTCTTCCCCTTTTAAAAGAAATTCCATAATTTCAATTATAAAGTTCTTAGAAGACAACGTATAAGATATCAAAAAGTCAATAATTAGTATCCAATACTATTACATACCAGACTTTTCCCTCAAAATCATAGAATATCTTATCCCAAGTGATAGAAATATTACATTTCAATAATCAACTATCAAATAGAGATTAACATTTGGGTTCAAGAAGTCTAAATTCCACTTAATCGATTGAAAACATCAATAAATTTTGAGCTATATTCACCATTGTATGAAAGTATAATTTCATATAACTATTGCAATCCTTCAGAACCAAGTTCTACACTGGAAGGAATTATATGAATCTCAATTCAATTGTCTCGTATTTAAGAAATTTCACATAATAGATAAATAGATTTCAGGGCTTCCAGATTTTGTAAATAATGAGATACCATTTGGAATCGATCTATATCTCATAGTTTTTCAAAATACCCAAAACAAAAAACCAATGGATTTCACTATTAGTATGGCCATAACAATAATTACTAACCATCAGTCTACAGATCATTCTCACCCAAAAAATCTCTTTTGGAATCACTAATGTCCCATACCACCAGCTTTCCTCCAAGAGTCCTCTGCATCTAGATCTGTTTTGCCCAAAAAGTCAAAAAGACTATTTGGCTATTCAATGTCCAGCTACAAGATCAGAATCACAACAAATTCTAGGAGATCACCATTGAAATCCCTCATGCTCCTTAAGTGTTGCCCAAAGAACACCACTCCACATTGTAACCCAGCATGGACGAGACAGTATCATTCACGTACATATGAAATGCCTCAAGTGTATTCACTAACCCAAAAGGAACACATATCTCAACAAAACCGAATACCATACTGTCCTAGATATCCAATATCTATTTCAGAATTGGTAAAAAAGAACTTAATTCTTTTACAGGTTAGAATTTATCTTGGTTGTCACAGTCATTATAAAAGAACACTCTATAATGCCACAAATAGAATCCAAATTACTAGATTCATGTATGAAACACCTTTAATCTATGCTATCACTTGCAAGTTCCAAATCCAATTGCAAAATAGAGATGATTCCATAAATGGATTATCTGACTTGCCACTCACTTTTTCCTTCAAATCTTTGATTTCTCAAAATTCTAATTAACACTGGAAAAAAGAAATCCAAATTCTAGAGGCAATTTTCTTAAATAATTTCCGATTGTATTCTCACTTGTTATCACTTATACTTCAGGAATTGAAAGTAAAATTAACAAAACTGATCGACTCGGTCAACCCAATTAACTATCCCTCAAGCTTCATCTCTTTCCTCCCTTCCAAATATGGTTCAAGCTAAAAAAACCCCATATTTGTACTAGGAAAAAGTTCAATTTGGTATCAATAGTACTTTAACTACTAATGAACCAAACAGTTTTGGTTGTTCAACTAATTAAGTGCTACACTCAATTACTGAAAAATTCCCTTATGGATCAGCATAAAAATTGTTCCAATAAGATTTGCGTTATACTTGGCCTTTACTAATCCCAAAAAACAAGAAATGCTCCAATTAGTTGACAGATTTCAAAATCTACAACTAAAAGTGAAAGGAATTGTTACCTTAAAACTGATTGATTTCAACTTAGTAAGATCATTCACTTTACAAGCAATTTCTGTTTGATCAATAACCAACAAATTTGAACAAATCCAAAACATCCATGGTTACTTCAAATTTTATGTAAATTAGGATTTTCAAATTCCGTTCGATATGGACCTAAAATGTGAAAATCGATCTAAAGCATCGACTTAGCAGTTTCACAATTACCATCACATTGCGAAAGGATTCTGAAACGTCCCGCATGCATCAAATATGACACGCAGTGATTTCTAAAAAAATTAAATTTTTATATGTAAACTGCCTAGAAACTAGGAAATCAGCTTTTTGAACTAGAATGGCTAAAAATAGCTTCATGCATGAAATTTTCTTTGATCAATCTACTGAACATCCATGTACCATGCATCCAAACATGCATACAGGTCTATCCATACATTTTCATCAACATAAATGCACTACAGTGAGTTACATGCATGCATGCATCAGAACATTATAGACAATTTGCAAATTTTCTTTCAAAAATTGCCAAACTTTCTCTACAGGACACAACATTGGTCATTATAAAGCACAATATGGAGGGAGAGTAGGTCTACAAGACACTGGCGACATCAGTCTGCCATCTTAATGGTGTCCAATCCTAAAAAAACTTCATGAAAGCCTTATGACAACTTCATTACCCCTCTAAAAATGTGCACGCAAAATATTGGCCATGAATTTTATGAAAATATCCAAAATTAGTCCAAAAACCACCAAAAAAAGTGCTATTGGTGGTCTTTCTTCCCAATCAAACACCTTCAAACCCTCCAAACGTTAGAGAAAGGCGACGATTCTTTGTCATCTCAATAAAAGCATCTATATATTCATCAGAGTAGAAAGGAGACAATCCTGGATGATAGAGCTGAGATGTAGTTTTATTTTGCCAAATAAATCATAGGGTTTATATTTTTAGGCTTTTTCTCTACATAAATTATTGATTTTGACATGTAATTTTGTTTGAACTTAGAAGTGAAAAGTGAATGGCCCTTTTGTTGTATTAGCCAATCTCAATTTCAAAGCTAATATTTCTACGACTTGAATTAGTGATGTAGATGTCTTGTTGCACTCACAATTTTTCTAGGTGATGATACAATATTGGAATCACGAGCTCTTGAGGATGAAGCAGTAGAAAGAATGCTCATATCAAACACAAAGGTTCATGCAATGCTCTTCCTTTTCAATTTTGTGTCTCTATCCATTTACTAAAATTCTATGTCTAGCCATTTTCACACCAGATCATTGTCTATAGCTCTTTCTCAATTGTTTGAATGATTGTAGGCACATGATGGGTGAAGATCTCGGAATTCTTTCATTGAAAGAGTTGCAGCACTTAGAACAACAAATAGATATTGGACTAAGTCGTGTTAGAGCAAGAAAGACAAGATTTTTGTTTTTGTACTACTGAGTAACTTGCTATTGAGTGATGTATTGTAGATATCAAATAGTGCAATTGTTTAGTTGAAAGAGAGATGATAATATTTTGGAATGATTAGTAAAAATAGACACAAATCATTATTGTGACTAGATAGATGATTGACAGATATTATTGTTTCGGGATCAAATTCTTCAGGAAGAAATAAATAATCTTCGAAGAAAGTAAAGTTTCTTTACTCTGATTTGACATTTTTCCACAAAAGTCTTCTAGATGTTGATTTGAAATAAATGTAATCCACACAATGTTAAATGAGGTTGTGTAGTGGACATTGCCATGTCAATTGATTTATAAGTATCTTGTGATCAAAATATATCTGGATCCAAATGGTTTTCCTTGGGATATTCTACTATGTCAAGGTTGTGTATTGGGTGAAATGCAAAGAAAAGCTTAAAAAGGGCGGAGCAACATGAGCTAAAAGAATGCTTGAGCTCTCATTCATTCATAGTGACTTGTGCAGTACCATGTAAACCATGTCAATTGGTGGAGCATGATTATTTTACGGCACATTCATAGTGACTTGTGCAGTACCATGTAAACTATGTCAATTGGTGGAGCATGATTATTTGATGGCCCATTCATTGATGATCATTCTAGAAAAACATGAATATTTTTTGTTGAAAAGAAAATTAGATGCGTTTGCTAGTTTCAAGAAATTTGAGTCATTAGTTGAAAATCTCGTGATTCAGACATTAATGTGTAAGATTTGATAGCGAAGGAGATGGAATTCCCACAAATCAAAAAAATCCATTGACAATAAATGGGTATGTAGAACAAAATTTTATACATATGGTATGATTGCAAAACTTATAGCATGGTTAGTATTCAAGCTTAAAATATTGGTATATACTATGAGGAAACATTCGCTTTTGTGGCTAAATAGATTACATTAATAAAGTTTTTGTCAAAGGATAAGAAGACAGTTGTCAAATTTAGGAGATTGTTATATAGTCTCAAACAAGTGCCATGTGCCTAGTATGTTATACCAACAAGCCAAGTGTAAGCAACCTACACTATCATGAGCTAATCCAAGTCAATATTTTGGCCAAATCACATTTTTACAAATGTTCATGGAGTGGAATTGGCATAGCACCCCCAAAACTCAAGATAGATAGCTTTTACATTATGATTATAAATGTAAGCCTTTATGGTGAGCTAGTCACTTTTAGCTATCATACACAACTACAAATAACTGCCTTTTGCCACAAAAATTTGCCACGCCATGCGATGCCTTGTCAATTTCGGTGAAATATTGCGGGCGTGGTAAAGCCACGCGTGGCTCTACAACGTCAAAAGCTCTAGCTACACTGCAAAGCCAAAATTTGGGCTAGTCGTCTCACATTTTTTCAAAAGTAAGTTGGCGTGGCTTAACCATGCGTGGCTTTGCCACGAACACAATTCCGGCCGACTCCCTGCCGACCACTAACGCTGCAAGGTCAAAGATTTTGAGAAAAAAAAAAGTAGGCATGGCATTGCCACGCGTTAAAATAAGTGAATCAATTTTAGATATGTTAGTCATATGTATGAATTTAAACTACCTAACTATGTCAAATTCAAAATTTACATGAAATAAACAATCTGGCATAGTCTAAATTTTTTATATCAATTCAAACATTAGTCCTGGAAATTGTCCTATCATTAATTACAATTGGATGTAGAAGATAAAAACTGTTGGCTGATAACAATCAAAATGTGTATGTAGAGATGTGTTGTGCTCACACATGTCAAAAAGAGATACAATAATTAACGTATGATATACATATGTGTGAAGAATTGAAAAAAGATTATCTATGTTAGATATAGGGGTCTTATGCTTTTTACATCAATCATCTAGGTGTAGGATGTTGATAGGAATAAATTTGGCATAGATGGCAAATTATGCATTTCCACTTGTAATGCCACTATTGAGCCAAAATAGAGTAAGAGGCTAAACACGTGCCAATTAGAGTGTAGACAAGTGTAAAGCTTTTGTTTGATGAATTCCAAGAGGTCCAATAGGATTTAGAGGTGGAACCTTGTGAGGTTCAATAGGAAATTGAGGTGTGCTTGAATATAGTCCAATAGAATTAAGAGGTGCATGGATCAATGGTCCAATAGGATCAAGAGGTGACAAAGTATGGTCCAATCATAGTTAAGCGTAGCTCGTGGATCTACTAGTATCATTGTACTCCTCATTTTGGAAATAATTGATTTGGTGATTTCATGGATTTTGTGAGTTATTGGATTTCTAGCTTTCTCTCTCTACCCAAGAGCTCATGATGCATTTTCTCTCTCTACCCAAGGAGAGCAGCTTGTTTTTACTTAGATTATTTTTTGAATACTTCCCACACGTGTGAGTGAGAGTTGGAAGTGATTGAATGCATGTAGTAGTGTGTTTTTGCCATAGAATCAAAGATAGATCTTGAATCTCAATCTAGTCTTGATCTTGGTGCATCTACACACCTTAGGAGATGACAAGTATATGTAATGGACAATCCACACATGTGAAATTCAACATGGTATCAGAGCCTACCTAAGGTTACCATGCATTTTGATCCATCTAAGTGAAAAATTTTCATCAATCTTGAGCTAGAAGTTGTCAAGGCCCATTTTCCTAGCTATCTTGTTCAATCTTGGATCAAAAGAGATCAAAAGGACATTGATTAAGTCTGACCTGGTACTGTACGGAATCAGGTACTCAGACACGTGTGAGGAACATCCAATTTCAGTTTGGAAGTTCTCTCTCATGCTTGATCTATTTATCTTGCTTGATAGCTTGTTTTGAAGCTATTTTTGTCTAGTTTTTGATGCAATCAGTTTCATTCCATTTGGTTGAGCCAATCAGAAGTTATAAGCTTTTGAAGAGGGTTAGGTAGGGCACCTAGACCTGGGTGGACACATTTGGTTTGGTCAAGAGATTTCTTGGTTCATCCAAAATCACAGTTGTATGCTTGCCAATCTCATCTATATGTGATCTAGGCACTGTTTTGAGATCTTAGCCATTTTGTTTCATGCAATATCATTGTATTTGAGTCAAATTTGGTTTCTTAGAGTACTTCACACGTGCTAAGAGTGTTTGATCCTAACTTTGCCTATACTCCATCATTTGATGTGAAATAGATCTTGTTTTAGAGAGATTTGTGTAGCTAGTGAGAATCAATTTACAAATAGTTGCAAGATCTTCCATAGGAGGAGATAGTACTCTCTTATTGGATCCTATTGAGAGTGTGTAGCAACATTTATTGTTCATCATTTGAGTTTTCTTCACTTCAAATGTCTCCAATGGGTTCATCCTTGTTGGAATCAAGTGAAAGATTGACCCTTCAAACTATTCAATTTGGAAAATGAGGATGGAGTCCATCTTGATCCTTCAAGACGTGATGGACATAGTTCTTGGCCTTGAAAAAGAACCACAAGTTCTTCAAGAGATTCAAAAATACAAAAAGAGAGCTAGGATGGCTCTCCACTACATTAAGATGAATGTCTCTAATGAAATATTGAGGGAGATAGGTACTTGTACAACAGCCAAAGAAACTTGGGATTGTCTCAAGACTATCTATGAGGCTAAGAATACCTCTAGGCTTCTCACTCTTAGGAATCAAATCTTTCAAAGTAGCCAAAAGAGTGATGAGAGTGCATCTAGTTTGTTGTGAGAGTAAAAGATATTCATAGAGAACTTGCTTGTATTGGTGATTACATCAATCAAATGAGCTAGTTCAAGTCATTCTCAATGGCTTGAGAAGTGAATTTGATAACCTTGTCCAATCCTATGCCATTAAGGAGGAGCTACCAAGTTTGGAGGCTCTCCAAAGTGTGCTAATTTTGGAAGAATCAAGACAATAGTACAAGCTCTTGAGGATGGACAAGCTTTTTTTCACTCATAATGACGGCAAAGCTCTCTTTGCCAAGGATAAGCACAAAAAGAGGAGCAAGAACCAACATCAACAATCCTCAAGAAATGACAAAGTCAAATCCAAAGACAAAGATGAGGAGGAAGATGATTCCTCTAATACTTCATCATCCAAGCTCAAGAAGAAGAAGATCAAGTGCTTTTATTGTGGCAAGAAAGGTCATTATGCCACCAATTGCTTCAAGAAGAAGAATCAACTCAAGCAAGCCAACATTACTAATGAGAAGGAAGACACTATTGCAAGTGATGGAGAGGGATCTCTTATGGTCTCTAGTTTCTCATCTACTCCTTTCAAGAAGGACGGCCTATGGTATTGATAGTGGAGCCTCTTCACATATGTGTAGCTCCAAGGACTCTTTCTCTTCTATTGCACCTTATGATGGAGTCAAGAAATCAATATACACTGCAAATGATTTTGAATGTCCTATTGAAGACATAGGGAACATTCCCTTGAAGCTTGCATCCTCTAAAGTTCTTTCTCTCTCTAAAGTTCTTTATGTACCTAAGCTTACCAAGAATCTTATTAGTATTGGCCAATTGCTTGATAATGGCCTTGATGTAAAATTCAATGTTGATACTTGCACTATCAAGAAGAATGATGAGATACTTGCATTAGGATCTAGATTTGGTGGCATCTATAAACTAGATCCAAATGAGTATTTGAATGCTTGTAATGTTGCTCTTGTGAACAAGCTCTCTATGGAGGAATTATGGCATAGGAGGTTGGGACATCCCAACTACAAATCCATGCTCTCTATGATCAAAGAAGCCAAAGCTATTGGCTTGCCAAAGTCACTTTCCAAGAAGATCAAGCCTTGTGAGGCTTGTGCTATTGTTAAATCTCACAAAAAGCCATTTACAAGATCTTCTATCAAAAGCAAGCATCCTTTGGAGTTAATCCACTCGGATGTGCATTCCTCATCAACTACAAGCAAGGGAGGAGCCACTTGTTTTGTTACTTTCATTGATGATTACACAAGATTCACTTGGATATATCTTCTTGCTTCTAAATCTATGGTGTTTGATCATTTCATTATTTTCAAAGCTTATGTAGAGAAGCAATTCTCATTCAAGATTAAAGCTCTTATAAGTGCTGGAGGTGGTGAATATATCTCCAATAAATTTCAAGATTTTTGTGAGCTTGAAGGCATTAAAAGAGAGTTTTCTTGTGCCTACTCTCCATCTCAAAATGGAGTGGCCAAGAGAAAGAATAGATCTCTATGTGAATGTGCAAAATCTATGAGAATTGAGGCATCTTTTCCCAAAGATTTTTGGGGAGAAGCCATTAATTGTGCAAATTATCTTTGCAATAGGCTCCCACATATAGCTCTTGGAGGAAAGTCACCATATGAAATCTTATTTTTGAAGAAGCCTAAGGTTGATCATCTTAGAGTTTTTGGATGCTTATGCTCTGTCCATATTCCCTTGGAAACAAGGAAGAAGGAAGATCCTAGTGCATGCAAAGGGATCATGGTTGGATAATCATCCACCAAGAAGGCCTATAGAGTCTTTATACTCTCTGTGAAAGATTACAGATCCTTAAGATCCAATCTACTTGAATGATCTTTGGTTGGAAAGAGAAATACACTACCAATTTCACCAATGTAGAAAAATTAGCATCTACACACAATTTGAGATGCAAACACTAATAGAACTTGATCAAACTTGAATGAAATGATTATGTACTGTTGCTGTCCGTACAAAACCAGCAAGCTACTGTATTTCACACGTGTGGATCCAAAAATAGCAAATATAGGTCATTCTACACATAGAATTGCAAGCAATCACCAAGATAGTGCACCAATGGATAGTAGAACCCAAGGGAACCATGTATAAGCATGAAATGAGATAGAGAAGAGAGAAGATGACTCTCTCCACTAGTTACATCCTTTTATAGCAGGTCCAAAACCTATTTGGCCACTTGGCTTTCCCACCAAAATGCTAACCCTACCAATTTTGGGTCTAGATTCAATGTACCCAACTTATTCAAATTGAATCTACTCAAACTCGCATTCTATCTTTCCCACACTTTCAAAAAGTGTTTATTCAAATGAAATTTAGACTAATGAACTTTGAAAAGTCAATCTCTAAGTCTAAAACAAGTTTTGGCCTTAATATGCCAAATATGAAAATATTGCAAAATGTGATGAAACTAGTTGAATCTTTCACACTCCCTCTTCAACTAGTTTTAGCATAGACTTTGATAATACTCCAAGTGAAGTCCTATGCTTCATGAACAAGTCTTTTCCCAATGCTTTGGTGAAGATATTTGAAGACACATGTTGAAGCTCCACCTCCTTTGCAATGACTCGCTCCCTCACAAAATGATATTGTATCTCAATATGAAAGATAGGATTGGATGCCATTCTTTGGGTTGATTGATTGTCACAAAAGATGATTGGCCTCTCTGAAAAATCCAGCAAGTGAAGATCCTTGATCATCCTCTTGATCCATACCATCTCCTTTGTGCAATGTGTAAGAGCTTTGTACTCGGCCTCACTAGATGACAATGAGATAGTGGCTTGTTTCTTTGACATCCATGATATAGCTCCATCACCTATGAAAATACAATAAGAACTAATGGATTTCCTATCCATTACATCTCCAGCATAGTTCGAATCTGAAAATCCAAAAAGATTAGGTGATGATTTCTCATACAATATGCCAAAATCTCGAGTTCCAATGATGTACCTCAAAACTCGCTTTCCTAGCTTTCAATGCTCCTAGCATAGTTTTTGCCAATAAAACTTTGATCCATCATAAGAATGATCTTCTTCCTAAGAATAGATCTCCTTTCAATGATCATGTAATGCTCAAAATAGAAACAACCATAATTGATATAGAGAATAGTGTCCAATTGGGATGCTTCACTATTTCTTACATCAATTTTACATGTAAAAATGTGACTAGAAGATGAAGAATCAAATAGAATGTAAATGAAATGATTCCACCATGCTTTCAACTCTGAATCAACTTTTGCTTACATGTCTCCTCCTTCTTTGTCCTTTGTTGCCATGTATCCACCATGATACTCCATGAATGAGCCTCCATCTCCATCTTGCCTCAAGATACCATCATACCTTGATGACTTTACCATGAATGAGTGACATAATGAACCTCCAATAGCTTCATTTCCATCAGCAAAATCAGCCAAGAATGCTAGTACAAATCCAACATCAAAACAATGCTCACCAATGTAGCTAGTTTTACCATATCTTGACAATTTGCACACATCCACATGAAATTGCTCAAACATAAGATAGAACAAGTAAATTAAACTTGAACAACACTTCCTTGCTGCTCCTTTGACCTTACTTGAGTCTTCAACATGCTCCATGTACACAAGAAGATCCTCCAAAAGATGTTCCACTCTTCATAAGAGATCGATACTCAAGATCCATTGCTTGAATCCACTCCTCTTCTTTCCTTGCTTGATCTACACTTGTAGGCTCATCCAAAGAGGCTAGGAAAGCAACATAATTTCCAGAAACTACTTGCTTACCCTTTTGATCATATGTGAGCCTTGAAGGTACTTGTCTTTCTCTTGATGTTCTCCTTGGCTTTTGACTTGATGAAGGTCCATCATCACCACCATCCAAAGTAGGATCCTTCTCATCAACATCAAGAATGTTAGAACCATCTACTTTACCATCAATCATGCTTGAAGACACCTTTGGAATGTTTCTCTCATAAAAAATGACATCTCTACCAGCAATCACTTTGTTAGTAGAGGGAATGTAAACCTTGTAGGCTTTACTCACCTCACTATATCCAACAAAAATACCTCTTCTTGAAGATAGATCCTCCTTGGTCCTATCATCAAGAGTGATGTTGACATAGCATGTGCATCCAAAGGTTCTTAGAAAGTTGACACTCGGCCTCCTCTTGAATAGCATCTCAAAAGGTGTCCTTCCATCCAAAATAGCACTCGGACACCTATTGCACAACAAATTGGCACACAACAAAGCTTGATCCCAAAATGGTTTGTCAAGATTAGCACTTAACCTCATAGCTTTAGCACTTTCACATAAAGTTCTATTCTTCCTTTCAGCCACTCCATTTTGTTGTGGGGTCCTTAATGTTGTATACTCCCTCTTG
Organism: Diphasiastrum complanatum; assembly: GCA_029204225.1. Classification (NCBI taxonomy): domain Eukaryota; kingdom Viridiplantae; phylum Streptophyta; class Lycopodiopsida; order Lycopodiales; family Lycopodiaceae; genus Diphasiastrum; species Diphasiastrum complanatum. Next base: position 49,603,017 of record CM055106.1, read on the forward strand.
ATCCCATGCTCATCACAAAAAGCCTTGAACTTGTTAGATATGTACTCACCACCATTGTCACCTCTCAAGCACTTGATCTTTGTGGAGAATTGGTTCTCCCTTGCATTCTTGAACTTGACAAAGACATCATACACTTCATCCTTGCTCTTTAGTAGATAGATCCAACAAAATCTACTAAAATCATCAATGAATGTTACATACATCTTAGCTCCACTATTGCTAATTGTAGTAAATCCATGAATATCCGAATGTACAAGTTGAAAAGGCTTTGTAGATCTAGAAATAGATCTAGTATAAGGTACTCTATGTGACTTAGACAAAGCACAAGACTCACAAACATGCTTGTCATTACTTAAGGAACTTGGAAGACCAATCACAACCTTCTTCCTTGCCATTACCTCCAATGACTTGAAGTTGAGGTGTCCCATCCTTTTGTGCCAAACCTCTTGATTAGAAATTTGCTCCCTTGCAACACATCCAATTTGGTTAGCAATAACACAAGCATCAAGTTTGAACAACTTCCCTTGCCTTTTACCTTTTCCAATCAAGACATCCTTCATTTTGATCAAACAAGCATCTCCATCAAACTCCACCTTGAGGCCCTTACTTAGCATTTGACTCACAGTAAGCAAATTCTTGGTAATAGATGGAATAAACAAGACATCCTCCAAATGAACATTCCTATTTGTAGAGAGAGAAATAGGAATTGTGCCAATCCCTTTGATTGCACACTCACCATCATTTGCCGTGTAGATCACCCTCTTGTCATCTCCATATGCCAACAAAGAAGTGAAGTACTCTTTGTGAAAGGTCATGTGTGAACTTGCTCCACTATCAATCCACCAAGGATCTAAATCTCCATCATTAGCAAGCATACATGAAGACATCACAAAAGCATCATCATTTGCATCTTGCACATCCAAACCATCCTCATCAAAAGTAAGATTACCTTGCTTGTCTCCTTGATCTCTCTTCTTCTTGTAGCACTCACCTGCAAAGTGTCCTTTGATGCCACAATAAAAGCACTTGAGCTTTGATCTATCCTTCTTTTTTCCACTTGAAGAAGCATCCACTTGATCTTGCCCTTTAGACCACTTGCTTTTGGTTTTGCCCTTGAATTTGCCCTTTGTGAACATAGCATCCTCTTGAAGTGTCGATGTAGATCCACCTCTTGCTTGAAGCCTATATTCCTCATTGATCAAGATCTCTTGAAGATCCATCAAACTTGGCAAAGTCTTTTGAATAGCAATACTTTGAACAATGTTAGCATGAGCATCCAACAAGCCATTAAGAATCACTTCAATAAGCTCTCCTTCCTTAATGCTTTCATCTATGCAAGCTAACTCATCATTCGATGCTTTCATTCTCAAAACAAAAGTACTTGGACTTTCTTCATTCTTTTGCAAACAAGAAAAGATTTGCCTTCTTAGAGTCAACACTGTAGAAGTAGACTTGGATTCATAAAGCTTCTTCAATGAATTCCAAGCTTCCAAAGATGATGTGCACTTACCAACTTCCTTGAGAAGTTCATTGGTAACATTCATCTTTATCATGTGTAGAGCCTTCTTGGCCCTCTTGTCATACCTCAATTGATCTTGTTGTGTTGCTGGTCTCTCCTCCAAACCTACAACAATATCCAAAACCCCCATCTCAAGAAGTGACTCCATCCTCACTTTCCATAATGAATAGTTACTTGAGGTAAGCCTATCATTGGCTTCCAACATGACTCCAATTGAGGTTGCCATGTAGCAATGACCTGATCTTCTCTTTTAACCTGTTTCAATGCACAAAGCACTCCTTTGAACAACAACAAATGCTTTCAAAAGAAATCACCAAGATTTGAAACTATCTCACAAATTCTCTTCTAGCACTTATCCAAGCAAATCAACACATAGAATCATGGAATCTTGATCAACCTATGATCTATCCTCAATCTAATGACTTTTGCCACTTCCTAAGATTGAAACACACTCAAATGAGGTCCAGCAACCTCACTATCTAGAGATCCAATCAAAATTAGGGTTTTGACAAAATCACAAAAAATTGACTATTGCAAATCTACATGCAAATGCTGAAAATTTGATATGCAATCTATAAGCCACCACTTAGGCTGAACCAATGATCCAAAAATTGGCCAAACCCAGCATGTGAATTTAAAAAATGGAATTGAACAAGTATATTGACCTATTTAGTGTTTTGATCTACAAAAGATCCAATCTACAAAAGCAAAAATTCCGATTTTGGTGTAGAATCCTCTCTAGCATGCTCCAGACTTGATATCTTCAGCAAATCATTGATAGATCTGATTTTCTCCTTCATAACCTGAAACACAAGCTCTGATACCATGTGAAAGATTTCAGATCCTTAAGATCCAATCTACTTGAATGATCTTTGGTTAGAAAGAGAAATACACTACCAATTCACCAATGTAAAAAAATCAGCATCTACACACAATTTGAGATGCAAACACTAATAGAACTTGTTCAAACTTGAATGAAATGATTATGTTCTATTGTCCTCCGTACAAAACCAGCAAGCTACTGTATTTCACACGTGTGGATCCAAAAATAGCAAATATAGATCATTCTACACATAGAATTGCAAGCAATCACCAAGATAGTGCACCAATGGATAGTAGAACCCAAGAGAACCATGTATAAGCATGAAATGAGATAGAGAAGAGAGAAGATGACTCTCTCCACGAGTTACATCCTTTTATAGCAGGTCCAAACCCTATTTGGCCACTTGGCTTTCCCACCAAAATGCTAACCCTACCAATTTTGGGTCTAGATTCAATGTACCCAACTTATTCAAATTGAATCTACTCAAACTCGCATTCTATCTTTCCCACACTTTCAAAAAGTGTTTATTCAAATGAAATTTAGACTAATAAACTTTGAAAAGTCAACCTCTAAGTCTAAAACAAGTTTTGGCCTCAATATGCCAAATATGAAAATATTGCAAAATGTGATGAAACTAGTTGAATCTTTCACATTCTATAGGTAGTGATGTCCTCAAAGGATGCTTCATCACTTTCCTTAGAAACTTTTACACTTAGTTCCATAGGAGTTTCAACTCCTTTACAATCAATCATGCCAAATCTTGCTAAGATTGATCTAGCATACTTAGATTGACATATGAAGGTAAAATCATTACTTCTAGTGACTTCTATTCCAAGTATAACTTTGAGAAGTCCTAGATCTACCATCTTAAATTCACTAGACAAGGAGACTTTTACATTCTTGATGCCATCTAGATCATTTCCTGTGAGTATAATGTCATCAACATATAGAACTAAGATAATGATATTTCCATCATTACATTTGTAGTACAATGATGGTTCATAAGAATTTACAACAAATCCAATGGAAGTAAGATAGGAATGCAACCTAGAGTACCATGATCTTGGTGCTTGCTTGAGTCCATAAAGACTCTTCTTCAAGAGACACACCTTGTCTTTTTCTCCATCTTTGATGAAGCCCTCGAGTTGGCACATGTAGATTTCCTCTTCCAAGAATCCATTCAAGAAAGCATTTGTCACATCAAGTTGGAAGAGCTCCCATTTGAAAGAAGTTGCAAGACATATGATTAATCTAATAGTCACAAGCTTTGCAACAGGTGCAAAGGTTCATCATAATCTATGCCTTTGACTTGCAAAAAACCTTTTGCTAAAAATCTAGCTTTGTACTTATGAATGGAACCATCTTGATTATATTTCAATCTATATATCCATTTACAAGTAAGAGGCTTCTTTCCATAAGGTAAATCAACAAGTTTCCAAGTTTGATTTTCCATTAATGCATCAAACTCTACTTGCATAGCTTTCATCCAACATTGAGATTTATTTGCTTCCGCAAATCTAGTTGGTTCTTCAAGCATAGTAGTCAAGAAAGTATAAGAGTTGAGTAGTTGAGAATCTTCCCTTTGCTCCCCTTTGTCACTATAAGTGAGTCTTGATGGCTCAAACCTTGTCCTTGTTGATCTTCTTGGCACCCTTGGACTTGGAGTAGATTCCACTTGGTCTTCATCTTCATGAAGCTCCTCCTCGGCCATAGCATGATCTTTGACAAGTTGAGTGTTGTTGGAAGTCACCTTTCCTTTGGCTTAGAGAGATTCATCAAAAAGTACATCTCTACTAGCAACAACCTTTTTTGTAATAGGATCATCTATCCTATAAGCTTTCTTACTTTCACTATAACCAACAAAGATGCCTCTGAAAGAAGTGGCATCTTCCTTTTTCCTTGTTGTTAAAGGAATATGTACATAACAAGTACATCCAAAAACTTTCAAATCACTAAGATTTGGCTTTTTGCCAAACAATACTTCATAAGGTGTAAGTCCTTTAATGGCACTATTAGTCATTCTATTACAAAGAAAGTTTGCACATAAAATAGCTTCTCCCCAAAATGAAATAGAAAGAGATGCATCTAATCTCATAGCTTTAGCACACTCACATAGTGTCGTATTCTTTCTCTCAGCTACTCCATTTTGTTGTGGAGTATATGTACAAGTAAACTCTCTCTTTATGCCATTAGTTTCACAAAACTCTTTTATCCTATTGGAGATGTACTCCCCTCCATTATCACTTCTTAATACTTTCAAGCTAGTATTAAGTTGCTTTTCCACAAGAGTTTTGAACTTTACAAAGGACTCAAAAACTTCACTTTTCTTAGACAAGAGATAAACCCAAGAGTATATTGATTTATCATCAATAAAGGTAACATACATAAGAGCTCCACCATTTGATTCATATGAAAATGAATGAACATCCGAGTGTATAAGGTCAAGAGGAGAGTTAGATCTTATCAAAGATCTCTTGAAAGGAAGCTTATGAGATTTGGAGAGTCCACAAGCTTCACAAAGCTTGCCACACTTGGATATGGTTTTGGGAAGTCCTCTTGCTAGCTCTTTTGTCACCATGGTCTCCATAGATTTGTAGTTAGGATGGCCTAACCTTTTGTGCCATCATTCCACTTGAGTGAGCTCCTCCCTTGCCATGTTCACACTTCCAACCATCACATTAGCATCCAATTTGAATAATCTCCCTTGCTTGAAACCACTAGCAATACATTTTTCATCTTTCAAGATAGAACATGCTCCATGCTTGAAATGTACATCTAATCCACTATCCATAAGTTGTACAAGTTCTTTGTAATTGAAGGTACATAAAGAACATTGTCTAGATCTACTTTTTTAGATGATCCTAGACATAAAGGAATGGATCCAACACCTACAATTTCACATTCTTGATCACTTCCAGTGAAAATAAATCTCTTAGAACTATTGTAAGAAAGTAGATTAGAAAAGTAGTTTTTTTGGTGAGTCATGTGAGAGCTTAACCCACTATCAATCCACCAAGTGTCTTGATTAGATGTTTGTGGTGAGGATACCATAAAAAATAGATTGCCTTATTCCTCCTCCTCAAGCATAGGATTGCCTTGATTGTCCTTCTCTTGGGCATTCTTCTTCTTGTAGCACTCGGATGCAAAATGTCCTTTTTTTCCACAAAAGAAACACTTTAGCTTCTTCTTGTCCTTCTTGCTCTTGCCTTTGGAACTTGATGCTCCATCTTTGTTCTCCATCTCCGTGTCTTGAGTCTTCTTGGATGGAAACTTTTTCTTCTTGCCTTTCAAAGAAAAGTTAGCTTTTTCATCACCATCATTCAAAGATAAGGAACTCATCCTACTCTTGATATGAAGCATTCTACTCTCCTCACTAACAAGCACAGTTTGAAGTTTTTCAATACTAGAAAGTGAATCTTGAATAGCAGAGGTTTGAACAAGATTGGAATAATCATCTCCTAATCCATTCAAAATGATTTGAACTAATTCATCATCTTTGATTTTATCATCTATAGAAGACAACTCCTTATTCAAAGATTTGATCCTAAAGACATAATTTTGGGCACTTTCACTACTTCCTTTCATGCTTTGAAGGATTTGATTCCTAAGCATGAGTATCCTTGAAGTGTTCTTGGATCCATAAATGGCTTTTAATGAATCCCATGCCTCTTTGGATGTGGTACAAGATGAGATTTCTTTCAAAAGTTCATTACTTACATTCATTTTTATGCAGTGTAATGCAACTCTACATCTCTTTTTGTACTTAGCCAATTCAACTCCTCCTTGAGGTTCTACTTCCACCTCAAGTACTATGTCATAAAGATCATGAAGTACAAGCAAGGACTCCATTTGAACTATCCAAGTAGCATAATTAGTGGATGTAAGTCTTTCACTAGCTTCAAGCAAAAAACCACCCATTGATGCCATTTTTGAATGTGAAAAAGCACTAGAAACTCTTATGGTTTCTCTAAGAGATCTGAACCTAAAGTCTTCTAGGAATTTAGAAAGCTTATAGACTCAATCCTATCACTCATGAACTGTGGTACGTTTGTTGTGTTGCTTAATAGTGTTCATAACACTATAGCGGGGTTTTGGTATGATTATGAAGCCAGTCATTGGGTTTCTAGTTCGGATATTGCCATAGATTATACTAGAAGGTAACTTAAGTTTGAACCCATTCACCTCATAAGTAATCCATCTCAAATATTCTTTTCAATGATATAAATGTTTTTCATTTACTTATTCTTGTATTCTCTCCAATCAAGCAAACTTAATTTGATTCAATCTTTGATGCAATTGCCATGATCTATCTACGAAAGCTTGACCATCTTTTTCAATAGTTTTATCATGATAATGTATGTGGTTTTGGAAATATAATATAATATATATATATATATATATATATATATATATATATATATATAGCTCTAATGGTGTTTTTCAACCACTTTGAGCGATAGCTTCTCCATGTTTCTCAATGAATTAGCAATAGCTGATTTATCATGCTAAGTATATTTGTTAAGCATTACACATCACTCAAACTGAGAAATTTACGATAAGATTCATTTAAAAGTCATTTTTCTCAATCTTAGTGAATTCTATGAGTTTTAAGAATCAATTTACCTTTTTGGATCATTCAGATCCGAGTTACGGATTAGAAGTTATAGCCATTTGAAAATCCTTAATAAGTTTAACTCTTGAAAAGCATATATAATATTCCATTATAAAAAACTAAAATCTAATTGTTCTTTATTTTCTGGAGTTTTTACAGCAGAAGGTAAATCTGTAATTCATTAGACTGTAAAAACATATCATTTAATGTATACTATGGGTTATAGATTCAATATGAGCACATAAATCCTTTTTTTTTAGACTCAAAAAAACAGATACAAGTATTCATAATAACCGAAAAAACCCAGTCTACATGCTTAACCAAATGATTAAACCAAAAAATACAGTAAAAAGGTAAATGATTTCACCTCAGATCCTTATGCTCTGACTTAAATTTCAAGGAGACTGTCCATAGGCTAAGGTCTTTTCTTCAACAGTTGGAGTCACTCTGCATTTTTCTTCAGTAGCCCACATACTTTACTGCCAAACTGCCGGTTCCATCAATATCTTTACCGGGTCGTCTTCTTCATTTTACCAAAAAGTTTTGAATGAAAGGAAGAGGGGTCGCGGGTCGTCTTCTTCATTTTACCAAAAAGTTTTGAATGAAAGGAAGAGGGGTCGCAGAAGGAAGGAAGATACAGACAGAGCGGCAGAGAGAGATCAGACGAGAGAGAGATAGATGGAGCGAGAGAGAGAGGTCGGCAGATAGAGAGGGATAGAGTGAGGGAGAGAGATCGAAGAGGGAGTGCTGACCGTGAGGGAGAGAAATAGATGCGCAAGAATGTAAAATGGGAGCAGGGCGCAGAGGGATGAAGAACGCAGGCAGAGTGAAAAAGGAGAGAGATCACTGGAGGAAGGGAGGGAGTAACTGAGAGAGAGAGAACAGGGAAACGCGCTGACTATGAGGGAGAGAAAAAGATGCGCAGGTACAGAGCTGGAGAGCAGGTGCGCAGATGGATGAGGAGCGGTGAGGGAGAGAGAAGACTTTGTCCGGTGAGACAATAGGAGAGTTGTCCATCGCATTCAGGCAGAGAAATGAATGTCTGCTAACCAGGGATGAACCAGTAGGCAAGAGCGCACGTAAATCTGCATGAAAGGTCTTCTTCCCATGATCATACTCCAGGATCAATCAACATGAAATCAAATCATTAAGAAAAAGAATACAGCAGAAGAATCCATGCCTCTATTCATGACCAGAATACTAGAATGCTCTTCGCTCATAACAAAAGCCAGCCTCTCCTCTACACTAGAATGAATACTGGAACGAATCAATTGATGAATGCCTCCCTTTCAGAATGCCTCGTGAGAGAGAACGAGAGAGGTTACCAACCGCTCACTTTCAAACACCATCCTCTTGTTGTTTTCCACTGAATCCATTTCATGGAATTTGACTTTACTCATTCTGATAAAAAGTTTCAGGTCCATTTGACAAGGTCGATTAAGGATATGTGGGCTGTAAATTATCGAAGAGTCCATGGTAGGACCTCTTCCAACGACTTTTAGAAGTGTATTTTTTTCAAAACTGACCTTCAATAAAGCTTATAGCACCTTTCACATCATTTCTTTGTTTCATTTTGAAAACCATCACATGAATATGCGTTTGGCCTCTCAACATAATTTTCAAATTGATCATCCTAGTATATTTCGGTCATTCCCATTGTTTGACCTCGTCAATTCTTTTCTTCCAAGGCACCTGAATGTCTTATAAGCATTTTCACCTGCAAAATTTTATTTTGACTCGTATATTTTGCAGTGTCCTCAATCGATAAGGATTCATCGATTTTTATCCATAACCCCTTCAATTGTGAAGCAATGCTACTAAATCCTTGATTTGAGCTAGAACTCCAAATTTTCTTCGAAAATCTTTGATGGATCGTGGTTAATTATTGTTTGAACGATTTTGAACTTGCCAACGTATTTTGTTTTGTGGAATCCTTTTGGACCTTATGATAAGGTCATGGTCCTAATTATTCAAGGACATTCTTAATCTTCAAAAGGATATTTTCACTGGTTTGTTGTCTTTGTCTTGAACTGAACTTTGCTTGTCATTGTTTGCAGGACCCCTAGCCTTTGGACCTTTCCTTGAAACTTAAGTCAGTGCCTTAAAGGTACCTCGACATCTTTTATTAATCATGATATAAAGTACATTTCATCATTACAATATGGCAAAAAATTGCCATTTAATAAAACTACTTAGCAACTGTTGATATTATCGTCCATCAAAGTCACTTATGAGTGTTGCTAAGAATAGCTTATTGCTATTTAACAAACTTAATAAAAATAGTAACGTAGTAAAAATAGCTCTAATTTGTCTGGTATAACTGTCATTTGAAAATTGATTATGACATTTGAACATGCCATAGAATTTCATAGCTACTCTTTAACATAGCCACATTCGTATATCAGTAAAAAGTGGCATAATAGCAGATTTTGCACATATGAGATACATCTAGCACATTTTCTTCTAGAAAATCAGCATCAATGATTGTAGTTGTTGAAATTTTAAAATTTTGACCAGAAAAATGCACTACATGAACCAATCTAGAATGATGGAAATTTAGATTCTAGTCTCAAACTTGCAAAATCACTCAATCTATGATTTTTAGCAATCACTCTCTTCAACCTCAACATGCACTCAAAAAATCAGAGAAGATCAATTAGTGCACCTAATTCAAGCTTCAATTTTAATTTTTTGACTGATCTAATCCAAGAACTAATCAAAAGATTAGATTCACTATAGAAAATGCTTGATTTTGCACCAAAAATCACTCAAATTGGGTATGTGAGTCAAATTCTACAAATTTTTGAAATTTCTCAGTCAAAACCAGAGCTGTACGGCCTCACACGTGTGAAAAGGGTTCCTACAGCCCACAACAAAATATGGACCAAAAAATTTTGAGGATAGCTATCAAATCCAACTCGCTACACAAAATTTGACTAGTTTCCAAAAAACTGCTAATTTTGGCTTTGATTTGGCTTAACCCTACCAATTTCAACAAAACCTCTTGTACTAGGCTTTGATACCATGTGCAAAAAGTACAAAAAGGACCAAGAGTAGATCCTAATCTGATCCTCAAGAGAGATTGGTTGTCAAATTACTTAATCTATCAATCTACTTGAGATTAAGATCAATCTAGATCAATTCTAGACACAAAATCCTAACAAGAACAATCATTAATTGAAGGTAGGTGTACTTTCTGGTTTCTCACGTGTGAAACCCTGTCTGAGTACGGACTCCAACCTAAAAATCAAGTACACATTGATAGCACCTCAAAACAATCAAAACAAATGTAGACAAATGGAGAAAATCACTCAAAATTGCTTCAAAAAGCAAGATTGGTGTCTCACATTGATTATGGCCAAATAAGCCTCTATATATACATTTTTGGAGCTCGAGGTACTGATCATGCATCAGATCTCACACATGTGCGGATGCTTTGTCACCATCATGCAATTTGACACTTGGATCAAAACTTTCTATTCTAGACAATCTATTGTTCTTGATCTCGACTATCCTCGTGATAAAGTCGAGTTACTTGTCTCTCAAGACTGTCTAGTTGGTAAACAGAGTAGGAAACCATTTAAATCAAGCCATCAACATATTGCTAGAGGATTATTAGACACTGTACATTCAGACATTCGTGGCCCGATGAAAAATCCTTCGCTGAAGGATGCAAAGTATTTTATAACTTTTATTGATGAATTTTCCAGAAGGACTATGGTGTACTTTATAAGGAAGAAATCAGAAGTCTTCAACTGCTTCAGAATCTTCAAGGAGTGTGCAGAAAAGGAGACTGGACGGACGATCAAGGCTCTAAGGTCAGACAATGGTGGAGAATATATCTTTATTGAGTTTAAGGAGTACTGCCAAAGCCAAGGCATTGAGCAGCAATTCATCACTCCTTACAGTCCTCAGTCTAATGGCTTAGCCGAGAGGAAGAACCGTACCCTGGTTGAATCAGCCAAATGTATGCTAGCGCATGCATCGCTGCCCAAGAGATTCTGGGCCGAAGCTGTATCCACTGCAACTTATGTCCTGAATAGATGTTCGACCAAGGCACTCTCAGGCAAGACACCCCACGAGGTGTGGACAGGCTCTAAGCCTTTTGTGAAGAACCTAAGAGTGTTTGGGTGCATTTCCTACACGTAGGTCCCAAAAGACACGAGGAAGAAATTGGACTTCCAAGGTCTCAAGACCATCCTGATTGGATATACTTCATCTGATAATACATACAAGCTGTATGATCCTGATACCCAGCAAATCTTGTATAGCCGAGATACAGTCTTTATCGAAGATCAGTTCGTCGACATCAAAGGCAAGGATATTGCTCCAGGAGAACCTTCATCACTTGCCATTGACACGACTGTCCGAGCTTCTGGCTTAGGCGTTTCTATTGTCGACCCACTTTTTGACATCGAATCAGACGAAGACGTTGCCGCTACCCAGTAACAAGTCCTAGGAGTGGTTCATCAGTCGAATCCTCCCAGAAGATCAAGCCGAGTGCACACACAGCCCACAAGGTATACTCCTGAGTCTGCATGTCTCTTGATATAGGAACCGACGACAGTCGAAGAGGCACTCAGCCAACTAGACTCTGATCTCTAGAGAGAAGCTATGGACAGATGTGGAACTAGCAGGGGAGGGACCGAGTTGGAGCCTCCAATTACATTTCATTGTTTGATCAACATAGAATGCAATTATATTGGTTAATTGTTGAGTAATTGAATCGAGACCATAGATGCAAAGAGATGGCTAAGATTTAGAAGTGGAATCCTAATCTAGAAAGTTCCAAATGCGGTCTACAATGTCTACATTGTTGAATTTCTCTCTCTCTCTCTCTCTCTCTCTCTCTCTCTCTCTCTCTCTCTCTCTCTCTCTCTCTCTCTCTCTCTCTCTCTCTCTCTCTCTCTCTCTCTCTCTCTCTCTCTCTCTCTCTCTCTCTCTCTCTCTCTCTCTCTCTCTCTCTCTATATATATATATATATATATATATATATATATATATATATATATATATATCATAGTACCCCCTAGTACCGCCATTATGGTACCGCCAGTATGGTGCCGCCTTGTAGAACGCGCTACCAGGGCGGCACCATATTTAATATATTTTTTTAGTAGGTTAAAAATAGGTCAAAATAGATTAAAAATACAAAAAAAGAAAGGGAAATAGATTTTAAAAATATTAAAAATATCAAATATATTGAATAATAAAAAATGTTATTATATTGAATAATAAAAAATGTTATTATATTATGGCACCGCGGCACCAGTATTGTGCCGCGGTACTAGTATGGTGTCAAGTTTTTAGTATATGAAAGAAGTGTATCTCCAATTATGGATGTGATATTTATCATTTACTAAAATTAGTTTTCAATCTTTGTCGATCCTTTCTATATTTGAAAGCAAGATCTTGATGCATGGTTGATTGGTAGTTTGTCCCTTAGTTATTTTGCATCAACAAGTTTCATAGTTAGATGTTGTTTGGATCTTGACAATGAGGGTTTGTTCGAAGTGTTTAAAACTTTCACACTACTTGCATGTCATTCCCATTCTTCTATGACCTCTTAGTATATGTGATCAAAAAATTACCATCTGGATATCCTTTAAACATTATCGTACATAGTGTCAACTCATGTTTTCAATTTGGGTAATTAAAACCAAAGCATATCTGATACTAATCTCTATCTTTTATCTATAATGAGTCTAGCCTTTTGTGATTCAAAGAGAATCTCTCTTCTTAGAACCAAACTCAAGAGAGTTTTTTTATAGAACATGAATTCAGTTTTTTCTTTCAGTTTTGGCACCTCCTCTTATTTTATCAACCTTACCCCTTTGCTAAATATCAGTGTTTGAAAAGCCAATAGGTTATTACTTCTCCTAAAGTATTGAGGTTGGCTTTCCCTATAGAATCAACTTCCTTGGAGGTAAGACATTCATGTTCTTGATAGAAAAATCCCTCTAGTGGCTTGGTAGTTTGTGTTGATGTTTTTTCTCTAGCAAGATGGTTTGCTTGCTCACTCCCTCCCCACTAATAGGCCACTAGCATTTTCATAAAATTTTGTCGTGTTTTTTTCTTTTTTACACTTACTTCATGTATCACATGAAGAAACACTCTTTTCTTTGAGGCTTCTAGAGCTCACCTACAATAATCAGCACTAGAAGGATCTTCTCTTGCACTATACTATATAGGCACCCTCAACACTAAGTCACACTTTAAGTTGAAATGTGTTCATATCCTAAAAAATCTAGCCAATTTCTTCCTTGTCTCATGTGCTAAGCCAAGTCCAACAAAAGGAATTAGCGTGAATTTCCAAAGGTATCCTTGTTTATGTCATCCTTTAGTACATTATTGGGAAAGGTTTGGCATTTAATATCCTTCTTTGAATATAGAAGAAAGCCCTTGCCCGAGGGCCTTTCTAGATGTAAGACTTGCTACCCGAGGGTGGGTAGCTCGAGGGCCCAAGTTCTCACCTTTGGAAAACCTTTCCTTAACGTAAAAATCACAAAATTCACACGTGTTTTTTTTTTAATGGTTTTTTTTTATAACTAAGGCATTATGCTTGCAATGTCCATGGGCCCTATGAGTGTAATGCCCTATGTTGCCCGCTGGTGTGCACCACCGTGTGTCTTGGGCATCAACCTCCTCCGTCCCGAGCAGAGACGCCCGCGACCCAGGTAATGGTGGCCATTTTTCTCGAGCACCAGCATCGGCGCCCCTTTCCCGGACACATGCGCTCACATGAGACAAAGAGCCAATTTTTAGATATATGGTTTACTAGCGAGCTCTCAGAAATGATTATGGCATATTGTTCTGGCTGCCCTATGATGGGCACTCCAAGCAGCCAGTTAAAAAAAAAAATGGGGCTCACAACGTGCAGGAGCCAAAGCTATGCATGCCTCTTAGATACAAGGCTCCCCATCCTTACAAGCTCTTTTGGATGGTCGCTTAACCTCCATAGCATGAATGCCTCCTCTAATATTTTTTATCGTCGTATTCTCTTGACCCTCGACCTTCATTATACACTATGGTTTGAATGCGTAATAAGTACCTGGTGAATATTATGCCCATCTTTAAACGGATTAAAAAGCAGAAAATATATGTGCTTTTTTTCAAACGCGGGTTTTGCACTTTTCTGCTGCCTCTCCGTACAGCATCGGTACGATTGCCATGTGGCGCATTCATAGTGGTCGGTCAAAGTCAAACTGCTTATTATGCTTCGTAATGTACATGTGAAAGAGTTTAAGGTACCCATTACGCAATGGAAGGCGCCTCGCCCAAAAAATTTTAGAAATCCTTAATGGTGTCGGCTCCTTCCATAGTACAAAAAGGTTAAAAATTCATGATGTGCAATGCAAAGCTGGAAAGATTTTCATACTCTAAATAGCAATCTCCATTCCATACATACCCTACAGAACTTTTAAAAGCCAGTTGTTCCCATGATGCTGGAAATACCAGTCTCAACTATCTTGTAGGTTGTGAATGGTGAAGCCTTAGCCCACCTTGTCTTCTGGTGCCATGAGTATTTCATATCGAATTGATTTCGAGTTGAAGAGGGTAGCCTAAGCTTACCGCTGACCACTTGTCATTGACGCTCTTCAGACTTGTACTAAGCGAATCGGTTTTATTTCTTCGACGCTTTTTTCAACCTGTGGCATCTTTGCAGGTTGCAAACCCTGTGGAGTCTGGACAGCATGTTTGGCAAGAAACAGATTGCTCAATCATGGCAAGAAAGGTAGTATCAATCCTTCCAAAATCATTGGATACGTGCGTAGAACATGCACTCGTCTTATTGATAGCCCATTATGCTTCATTATCATCTTTCCGCGTTTTTGTTCTTTCCTCGGCTGGAATGCGTCCTGGTATAGATGACATGCTTTTGTTGGATCAGTCCCAAATTGTATAGTTCTCATCAATTAAAGCCCACTTAACCGCCTCCTTCGATTCTAATGTACAGGGTTTATTTTGCATTCATCAAACAGTACTTGTACTTCTGCCGAGAAACAAAAACGAAACCAATCATAGTATGCATCTCTTTGTAAGAATACACACCGCTATTTATACTTGGATTAGAGGACAACGGCTTCCAGCTTATTACAAATCTCCATCTCGAGAGTTGGTAAAATAATGTCAAAATGTTACAAAGAATTGGTAGACCCCAAATGATACTTTTAAGAACTAGCATCTTGGAATTCTACATTTCAGGTCCTATTTACATGGATGCCACTCTACATGCATCCAAGGCCAGGATATTATCGCCTCATTTCAGGAAATTGCTTGGACAGTGCAAAGACTCCTTGGTGGACTAGAACCCCAAGGGATTATGTTAGGATTCCAAGGTGTACTATCAACAAGCTGTGGTAAAGGAGAACTATCGAGTAGTAGAGGTGGCAAACTCATTAAATCAGCAATACTTCCACTATCAACAGAAAGTTGTCGCGGACTTGGTGATTGTAAGCCAGCTTCACAGGAATGCAGATGAAACGCAGGAATATGCCCAATTTCGAAGGGGCACAAATTGTCATCAACGTTTGAGCCTGACTGCTTCGAGCCAAGTTTCCCAGGAAAAGAAGTCAAATTATCGGCAGCTGGCTGAAAATCGATAAGCATCATAAGATAGTGTGAATGGAGAGAGAGAGAGAGAGAGAGAGAGAGAGAGAGAGAGAGAGAGAGAGAGCGCAAACACAACAATCACCTAATCTCAGAAGTCCCTCAACATATTTTGTACCTGAGATGGAGCACAGGATACGCTAACAGCGCCATTTGCATGACTTGGGTCGGGCATCGTTGAGCTAGAGTTGGAGCTGGCCATCAATAGTTTCTGTTGAATCAACAACGTCGTAAGTACAAACCTTTTAAAAGCTTCACTGAGTTTTATAGCATGTAGCCGAAATGTGATTTGATAATGTCATGGGCTTTATAAGAAGAGTTTCCCCAAAGGATTTTAGATATAAAAGCTTAAGTTTGTACCAAAGATATCAAAAGGTCAATAAAAAGTCCAATAAATGGTATGTTCGTGAAGACCTTTCCTCTTCTTGAGATCACGAGTTCAATTCCATCAGTCACAAAAGAGGGCATACAAGAGAAAAAAAAAGTGAATACAAAGAGGAATAGAAAAAAAACACTGATGTGAATCAACCTTCTCATCTGCACAATTTGGCAATAAAAATTGACAACAACAAAAATCTTCTGTCAATGGGTCAAGAAGTCAATATACCTATGGTTCTTTAGATAATCTTTTGAATCCTGATTCAAATTTCAATGGTCTTCATGTATGAAACAAGCAAGATAGAGCACAATGGAAACACTCACATATTCTTGAAAATCGGGACTTGAGATATTGATAACAAGGTTTTTCATTAGTAGCAAGACCTGCAGAACACAAGAAAATAACACATTTAGTTGAATGACAAAACGTAACAAAAATTCCTGTTGTTAATTTACCACACAAGATGAGCACATACAAGAGAAGTAAAAAACAAAGAAGCTTGATAAATAGCTGGACACCAATAACTATCAGGCATTTGAGGAGAGCTGAAGTACCCAGTGCTTTCAAAATAAAATATCTTCTCTTTATGAAAACCCAGTCCCACGCAGAAAATCACAAAAGTCACTATACAAAAAAAGACATGTAAATTTATTTGTATCACTTGAAGATGATGGCAATTGAATGTTGTTAGAAAAGAATTCCCAAGATTGAATGCTGACCAAATCTTTTCGAAATAAAAGAAATCAAACATGTAAGAAAGACGATGAAGTTTAACCACAATAGTCAAACTGAACAAGAGTATCCATGGAAATATGTAGTACATACCGTTTCACGGTCAATAGGAGACAATTCTGACAATGCTGTCAAGTGGCCATTAACGCCTGGGTCAAAAACTCTTCCAATGAACTTATAAACCTCAGCAAAGTCGGGAGTGGCTAAATTCAACACAAGATACGAGTATCAATATCAAACTACGGTGATCAAGAATTTCTGCAGTATGCATGTCCTTATAAGCCCCCAGATGCTAGTAGACTAGAAGATTGATATTAAACATCAATTGAAAGATTTCTGGGTAAGTTCATTATGCACTAAAAAGCAAATTGGTTTTGATTTACCCCAATTGTAAAAACAATCAGCAGAACTACTCTTCAACATAATGCTGAAGAGTAGTTCTGCTGATTGTTGAAGATGAAAACATAATGCTCTTCAACATTACACAGTCATAATGCTCTCAATCAGAACTTTCATCTTCAGCATTATGACTGTGTAGTTTGCCGACTGTTTCGGGTGCAGGATGGTCCAGTTTAGGTGTATTAACTCTCAGGCTCTCTGATTCTCCCTCTCCCTCCCAGGCCCGAAATGCACAGATATTATTTTTTTTTCAACGATTTTTGAAAATGATTCTTTGCAGCAAATCGCGATTCGCAGAATCGAGATTCACGAATCGCAAAACCAGCGAATCGTGATTCGCTGCATCTATGCTCTTCAATTACATAGATATGGGTGAAAGAGCATCATGGTATATCTTGTATCAAGAATTTCTAACTCCAAATGCATATGATTTATGGCTCAAGCTCTACATGGACATGATCAATAGTAGATACTATATAAGTACCCAATGAAGACAGATCTCAGCAAGAGCCTCATTGCTCTTCTGGCCCAATTCATTGTCATTCAGTGCTATTTTTGGCTTCATTCCATTATGATTTGATTGATTCTGTATTCTTTGACAGGCAACATGCACTTTCAGCTTCATCCCAGAAGGATTCGATTAATTTTGTGCTGTAGCTACAAGAATGTTCATGTTCCTTTTCATTTTTGTAGCATGATTCCATGTAGGGTGCTCTACATTGGGATTGCACATGTGACAAATTACCTCTCAGAGAAAGAGACTGATGGCTTCCTAGACCAAGAAGCAACCTATCTTGTGACCACCCAGCAGATGAAAGTCCACTGCTGCAGCTATTACTGCTATGGTTTCTTCTGTTTAAAATGGCGACAGAACCAGGTTCAGATGTGTTCAAACCTGATAAAATAACAAACGATGAGTACCCATCCATATCAAAGAGAGAGATATTTTGATTATCTGTAAACAGAAAACCTGAAGGCTTGAACTGTGCAGAGCACCGTCATCAGGCCAACTCATTGTATTTTCTCACAATTTTGCCACGTGACATAGCAAACATCACTCACCAAAAGCAGCATTCCAAGCAGAGGGTTCAGCATATCCCCAAGCTGACACAGTAGAGGAGGAAACAGTAGGTTCATATAAATCAAAACCTGGTGATTCCATGCCAAATTCAGTTTCGGCTGAACCAGCAGAAGAACCAGCAATGCACGGCATTTGTTGCTGGACTGAACCTACAAATAATTGCAGGGCAAGAATAGAAAAAGATCAAATTCCACGAAAGCTGATGCACTCGAGCTTACACTTTTGCATTCATAATTTTTTGTACATGGGAGTCATAAAATAGTCTAAAATGATTTAAGCAAAACAGTGAGGTCTTGCAAAAAGATTTCAAATGTGTATCAAAGTCATCTGAAAGAGCACTATAAATCCCCATGATGAAACATAACATGAAAAAGATTCCTTGAATCCATACCATTCTTTGATGCTTTTTGAGGATATGGTTGAGCTGATTTCCGCTTGGGTCGTGGTGGAGGTACATGTTCACCAGTTCCATTCTTTTGAACTTTCAAAAAGTATTTCTGGGCATGACTGCGGATCTGTAAACAAAGACATGCCAGCTTAGACCATTTTAACTCATTCAGGTAAATGTATAAGATTTCCAAATAGCACGATGCAATAAAATGGATATCATTCATGAACAAGCCTAACCATCTGTAATGACTGCACAACAACATTTTTGAAGGGCAAACAAGCAGGGCTTGAATAAGCCAATGCACAGCTCTGCTCTTTGCAATAAAAAACAAAGTGAATTCGATTTTTTTGCCAATCAGATGTTCCGTAAGCACATGGAGGACCTGACAGCCAGATTATTTTCTTCATTTTTGAAATTATGATTGCATGATCAACTCTCTTGTGGGTTGAAGAAATTTTATCCAAAGGTGTTAAGAAGTAGTTTGTAGAGTGGCAGGCTTATCACACAATTGAGAGGCAATTTTTAACTGAACACTGGAAACACGCATCTCGGTTTCCAAGGGGCGCTTGAACCTGGGACCAAAGAAACTTTGGATGCCAAGCTAACCAACTAAGCCAACCCTGTTGGATAGAAACATGGAACAATAGAAGTCTAAAATCCCACCAAACATATTTTATCCCTCATGAATGAAAGAGGTATCAACTAGCATCAATTTTGAATGCCATCTTCAAATGAGCATAAAAAAAGGTGCAGATCAGTGACAAACATATGATTGAGCTTTACAATCTTAACTTTGTGGAGCCCTGCCATGAAATCAGAGATAATCAGCTCTATCATACACAGTATTGACTCTATCTATGCTAGAAAGCCTTAAACATGTCCTTGAATGGTTGACAAATGTAAACCTTCACTCAACAACTAACTTTCTGAAATTTCTAAAACCATGAAAGGCTTTATTAGCTAGGACGAAGACTTATGAAAAGGACAGCTGGCCAGATGCAGTACACACCTTTTCTTTCATATAAGTCCATAAATCATCACTTAAATGCAAAAATCTGTAAAAGATATCAACAACAAAAAGTTTGCAAAAAAGAAACGCAAAATGGAATATTATAAAGGAAGGCTATTGGAACATGCCTTAATCACTCCAGGTCAAGGATGAACTTTGATATTGCACACGTGGCTAGGACAAAGAATAGAAACATTATTAAGATGATGGCACAGTTCCTAACCATATCTAACTACCCGGTTCTCAACATTCTGTTTGGAACTCTTGAACCCAATTAGATAATTGGTTTCAAACAGATGCAACAAAGTAAGTACTATGAACACTAGTATATGAAGTGGATCTACTTTGGCTCTCTTCAGAATGCAGTCAACTTTCAACAATAAACATGGCCTGAATGACTGAGACGTTCAGTTTGAGGTCAGTCAGTCTTTGTTTATTCAAGGTGTTTTTGGCCATTCACCTAATCTAAGCACAGAGCACCCCTGTCCCTCAGGTGTCTTCAATTAGTTTGAATGCTTAACGGTAATAACCTTCACTAGTAAATTAAGTCAAACGGACTGAAACAAATCAGTTGTCATCTTATATTTTACATGGCAGAAAAGGGACATGTAAGAGAGACTGCCACAGAAAATGGAAACAAGGACAGAAGCCAAGGATAGAGCTGAAGTGCTCAGTTCAGGCTTTTCACTCCAGAGACTTATAGAATCTCTTTTCTCTCATGCAAAAGCAATTGCAAGTTACAGATCAGATCCTTGCATCTACAACTAAAGCGCAACTTACTCTATGCCAAGAAGACCCTTGCAAAGCTAGAAAAGGAAATGATGTAAAACTGCAAGTTCATTTGTCATAATAACAACAGAATATCTTCATTTTCTTCTGCATCTTTGCAGAAATCTGTAGATAACTCAAAAAGTTGGGAAGAAATCAAAACTATCAACTTGAAATTAAAGTGTGAACTGATGAAACTCTTTCCACTGCAGATTATATGTACCTTAACAAAGAGCAAAAAACATGGTTGAAGATACGAAGAGCTCAGAATTACCTGTATCACCGATTTTGTACCCACAAAAGACTCTATCTTTTTCCAATCTCGATCGAATCTAGCAAGTTAGAAAACAAAGCATTGTTAATGACCCAGTACCTTGGTAAAAACGCCTGAACAATCACCATCGCATCACGTAGCATCGAGAGTTCAGACCTAATGCTTCATCAAAAGTCAAATACGAGCATTTAATATCGAATAATGTATAGTTCAGTTCTTTTTCACATCAACTAATAAGCTGGTGCCAAACCAATGCAGAGTACAAAAGGGAGCAGTAAGGACCCTCCATTTCACTTGCAGATGAGATATGCCAACCAGTTGTGCAGCAAGGTAGCTGCAAAGTTGAGGTACTTCTTTAAACTTGGAAGAACATGAATAACATTTCATAGATTTGGCAAGAGAATCTAAGCTACTTTCTGATAAGTAATTGAACAAGAACTTTTTGCTTGCATGGAGAAACTTGTGTGTGTTCTTCTTTCATATGCCAGTTCTATGCTCGATAGAATTAGACGCAGTTTTGGTTGATTCAAAATTCACACGACTCTTCTTTGAAGCAAATTCTTCAGCGAAAATGATATCTTTACAAAATTCATCTGATCAGGTGTTGGTACATGACACATGTATATATATCGTCTACACGGAACAGTACTCAAAGATTGTTGACAACAGATTGCAAATAAATGTATCTTGATGATGGCAAGTTCCACTCATGCATATTGGTGATGTTCTGCGATGGATGCGTTTTCTCACGCAATGCTGGTCAACCCTTGGTGTTACGGTGATCCATCAGATTACCTTAAGAAATTTGTGACGCTACCACAGTAGCGTGTGAAATTGCAGAAAAATGGAATGTCTACGCTGCTCTAGGCCGTCAATCCTCAAAGAAGAAAAACTTCAACTTCGTAGCGATTCCTATGTGTCTCAGAAAGAAGGCAAGTTCAATTTTGCGTTGTAAAACGACTGTAAATGATGCAATTCTCCACCATGTTATGCTTTAATTACATCAAAACTTTATATGGCTGTTCTCCAACTACCTCTCTTCAGTTGATTTGAAATAATTGATTATCATTTTACACACGAAGCGAAAACACCACACATAGAGTGATTATGACTTACAGCTGAAGTGCTTCTAAAAATTTTTCATGTTCTTGATCAGTCCAGCTCTCGCGCGATTTGGTGATGGTATAAGGTTTCCGGAACTTCTTTGGCGAATCCTCTGAAAATTGCTGATTGTTTGGCATGCCTCCTAGAGATGGTGGCACCGCCAAAGCGGCCAAATCCAGGCGCTCTAAATTCATTTCTCTCTACCTCTCACTTCTAATTCACAAATCTCCCAAATTGAATCAATAGTTCCAAAATTTAAAAATCTAATGCCACCGCAGTTTGAAATTTGGATCGAAGGTGATGCTTCTAACTCTTAAAAAACGACTTTCACAATGAACAAGAATTGTGCAAATGTATCTCTTCATGTATGGATGCCACGCAGAGAAGATGAAAATGGGGAAAGCAAGCATGGACTAGAGTTTGGTAATGAGAAAAGGAGAAAGCAGAAGAAAGTGGAAAGCACCAAGGAAGAAGTTGTGGCAGAGAAAGGAGAGAGTAGTAGATGCCATTTTTTGCTGGTGTAGCAGCTGCTGCTCCTGTTTGACTGAATGATGCAGCGACCGACCAGACCAAGTGACTGGCTGGGGATGATGAGTGGATGTAAAAAGAGGAGGAGGCAGGAGCCTGGAGGCGGCAGAAAGCGTGGACTTGGACCAGAAGCAGCAGATTATTCTTATTATTAGAATAGAAGCAAGCAAGCAAAGCAATGGAAGAAACTCGAAAGAAGGAAGGGTGACGGAGGCAAAGATGCCGAGATCGTCGTCTTATTATTCGACATCAGAATCAGATCTGCATATATTATGTTTTGGCATGGGATGCTGCTGCAGCAGAGAGAGAGAGAGAGAATATGATGGGGTGGGTGGGTTATGGCAGGCTGCAGCAGCAACACAGTAATATGGTTTATTCCAATGTGAGGGCCAGCCTCCAGGGGAGGCGTGGTTTATTATAGTTGCTTGTGTGCAATCGAGATTAATATGAAGGGCCCAGGGATCGATCATCGGGCTCTGGCCTCCGAAAAGACAAAGAGAGAAAGAGCCAAAACTAAGCACAACACACAAATTCTCCTATATCACCAATCTATTCCTCAACTTAGATAAGGGTGCAATGAGGGCCTCACCTTCCTCTAATAATCAATAAAAGATGACTCATATAATCATGATCTATTCATGGAGATGAGGTTTTCTAGCCTAGAGGTAATATGAGAGAGTGTGGCCCTCTAGAGTCTACACCTAACACCTATCTTGGCTTTGGGAAACATGTTCATCCCAAATTCTCTATCTCCTAGGTTGTGTTGTTGACTTTCAACTTTTGGAGTTGTTTTAATTTAGACTTGCAACAAGTGTTACATCTGTGCTTGCAAAAGACTTTTTAAATAACCAAACACATCTATTAATCTTATTTCAAGGACTTTTACCAACTAGTGGACCAAAATTTTATTGGCTCTATATTGAAAAGTCTCAAATTTATACATAAAGCCTTATAAGCCAATGTCATGTAGATTTCAACTTTAGGCGATGCAAATAATTAATATTAGAATGTTTAGTTTGTGCATTTTCATTAATACTGAAATTTAACAACATTGTGAAAATATTTTTATTTTCTTTATGGTTTAACAGGAGACTAAAATGACTTGCACCTTTTTAAAACTCGGTTATGAGCTAAGCAAAGGGTTCACTAAGCCTAGAGCCAACCAATTATTTTTTGAATCTTTACTTGAAAAACTTCTAAATACTGATTTATATGAAA
This sequence comes from Diphasiastrum complanatum, assembly GCA_029204225.1. Taxonomy (NCBI): domain Eukaryota; kingdom Viridiplantae; phylum Streptophyta; class Lycopodiopsida; order Lycopodiales; family Lycopodiaceae; genus Diphasiastrum; species Diphasiastrum complanatum. Next base: position 49,626,464 of record CM055106.1, read on the forward strand.
ATAAAAACCTAAAGTTTGATATTTAATAGGCTCATAGCTTATAATAAAAGATATATAAGTTTTGAAAAAATCAAAAAGAATGTTTTGGTTGGTGAATAAAAAATTTGTAGCCTTTTCTCAATGGATAATAGGTTTTTGGCAAAACCTATAGGAATACAATCCTTGCCTTAAATCCTTGAGAAGGTGCCCCTTTGGCCCTTTTGTTGGAAAGGGGTCCTTCTCTCAATGGAAGGGTTCCAAAGGCCCTTCTTTCGAGTGAAACTAGACTGCGTCAGAGGGGAAAAAAAAACATGTGAGATTACACAACCTTTTGCTCAATAAAATGTAATTTAAACTTCCTAACTTGACAGATTCCTTCAAAAGATTAGAGGGAATTCTAAAATATACATAGCCTGATCAACTTTAAAATCTCTGAGGGATCTCTTCAGATCAACATAATGATTAACTCTATATCCTGAGCACTATGGATACTTTCACATGTTATTTGCAACATTTCTTATAGAAAATGAGCAATCTTCTAGGTCTTCATGTATTTAGTCTCCACATTAACTACAAATGAAGTAAATATGGCTTGAGTGTGGTTTTTGAATTTTTTTTTGAGATTGTGTACATGAGTTTCATTAGGCTCATAGGTCTCTCACAAGTTTTTGAATCAACAACTGGTTTGTCACACTCATCAATATCTAAAATAATTGTTCTCTCTAGATTTTTTTATTTTGTGGATTTGCTCTCTAATATTTATATTTCACAGTAGCTCTCAAGTGGATTGATAGAGGCTCGTAGTAGAATGAGAGCAGATTCATTATCTTTTTTCTTAGAAGGAGCACTCCTAAGCCTCTTAGCCATGACTGTGACCCTAGTTTCAAGTTTTTATGTAATTTTCTCCGGCTTTTCTCCTGTGATGTGAACATAAGACTTTGGATGTGCATCAAGCAAGGCGCAATTGTATGTTATTGGCTTGTAAAATTGCCAATTGTCAAAATGGTTGCCCCGACACAAACTTTCATAATTTGAATCTGAACTTTGGTAGCATTCAATGTTTCTTACTTGGCATTCCTTATATAGCCTTATCAGTCAAGAATTCCTCTCGTGCATAAGTAATCCTAGAAAAAATTCTGCTCTCTCTCTCTCTAGTTGACCTTCTAGCAATAGGACTCGAAGATGATAAAGATTCATCCTTATTATCATATACAAGAAAAATCAAATTGGCAGATTCAACAAGATGGAAGCATGTTGGAAAACCATAACTCAAGAAAGTTATGGTGTTCATTCATTATGATTTGTTTATTATGCCTGTAACGTCTTTCATGAAGTTGAGACGGTCCAGTTTCTTCGAGTCCTTTGGCGTGTGGAAAGACTTGTGAACTCCTTCTCTTTGATAGTGTAGATTCACGTTCTCCTTGAATAGTCATCAATGAACGTCATGAAGTAAAATGCCCCGCCCCGTTGACATCGCCTTTATTGGCCCACACAAATTTGAGTGCACTAGCACAAGCACTCATTTGGCCAAACTTTTCTCAATGTGATTTGCCTAGTATGCATCCCTCACATATAGGCTCCTATTTATTATCCATACTAGGTAGACTTGTCACCATCTTCAACTTTCGAAGCAATCTCAAACTCCTAAAGTTCATGTGACCTAGGCTTTTGCCACAAATCACTTTGAGAAGATGTGTTTGTCACTAATTCATTACACTTGGAGACCACAACATTTAGATTGTTCAAACCACATTATTTGTCACAAATTGCTAAATTCAACCATAAGCATGTCATTAGTCAGTGTTCCAAAGAAAGCAAACTTTTCTGCAAGCCAAGAATATACAAGACATTCTCGATTACCTTAATTTGCCCATCAGGAAATCGTATAGGCACAATGCCAATGCCTTGAAGTTGGCGCTCATCTCCATTTGCTTATGCAACATTGTCCCCATAATGCTTATTATCCACATAGTCTTGCAATGCAGTCACGAATGTTGTGCTAGGATCAACATTGTCGCTATCAACATCATCTTCGACAAGATTAGCGGGTTGTTTCACTATGCCCTTCTTGATGTCCGCCTTCTTCTTGTGGAAATCTCTCGGCCAATGGCCTAGCTTCTGACAATAGAAACATTTGCCCTTTTTCTTCTTTCTTCACGATGATCTTTGATCATCTTCATCAGCATTCGGCTTCCTCTGCTGCTTTTTGAATTCGTGGTTTCACCTTGGTCAACATTGTCTGTTAGCAACACAATGAAAAATAAAAGAAATGAAACTCTGTGGCATGTGTATTGTAAGCCCACGTATGAGTAAATGTTAATAAACTTCTATTATGGCATGTGTTTTGTTTGTCCATGGGTAGAAGCTTAAATAAATAGAAACTTAAATTTAAACTTAATAAATTAAGCTTAGAAATAAAAGATTCTAAGTTATATAGTGCTAAAGTTAGAGACTCAAGTTTAGAAATTCTAAAGTTCTAAGTTCTAAGTTAGAAATTGAGAAGCCTTAGAATGGCAAGTTTAGAAACTAATCACATACGTTAGTAGAAGCTTATGGAAGGCCCTTCTTGCTATAAGAAGAGAGGCATTTCCCTTGTAAATAACATTGTGATTATGAAAATTGCTCTTGTGATTATCTTGTAATTTCATATTTTCCCTTTAGGACGGTGCATAGCTTGAGGGAAGGTGCTCGGGCCTCCTCTTGCCTCCTTTTCATCGGTTTTAATTGTGGCATGCTTATTATTGATTTATTGCTTAGTTTAGTCTCAATCACTTCGATGTGGTCTACTGACATCGCAAAATGCTATGAAAATATCCCTCTTAATGGTCTTGATGGGCTGAAAACAGTAATCATAGAAAATGATCGGGTATGCATTCAAGTCTTGTAAAAACAAGAAGCTTGCCTATAAATGGAAACTAAGCCTTAGGCAATTTGATTGGAAGTGGGTAAGCAATCAAACTGATAGTTGGACCATTATTGACAGAGAACTTTTTTGCCTGTGGAATGACTTACTAACTGACAATTGCATAGTGAGATTAGGAAACGGGACATGGAAACAAGTTTGTGGTATTCCCATGGGTTTTGCATGTTCCCCTACTTGGTGTAATCGGTATCTATCATTCTATGAATTACATTTCATGAAAAGACTTGCCAAACTTGGTAAGGTAGAATACCTATGTGCCTTCAAGCATACCTTTCGCTATATTGATGATATTTGTTTTATAAACAACACAGATGCTCCTTTATTTTTGGACAAAGAGCAACCCCGTATCGATAATAATGCCATTTGGATCTATCCTTTGGAGTACCTCACTATAAAAAATGATGATACTATTGAAAATACAGTCAATTTTTTGAATATTACTACTACCTTTGATTCATTATCGGGTAAGTTTTATATGAAAAAATTTGACAAGCAAAGGGAACTTCTTCTTCTTTTTTCATTATATACATTTAACTGCCAATAGACCGATTCTAAACTCGTATAAAGTCATTGTTGCTCAAATCATTGCTACTATGTATTGTTGTAGTGAGCAAGATACCTTTGTTGATGAGGTCAATAACATCATTCTTGCTTTTCAACAAAACGGCTTCATGAAAGGAAGATTGTATGAGATTATAAATAATCTATTCCTACACAATTTGTTCTCTGGACTCAAGTTTACTTTACCAAATAATGCTAAATTTCTTTTGGTGGGCAGTTAGCACTCCATCTCATGGGTGCTAACTGCCCCGTGAGATACCTTGCTAATTGTGGGTATGGTTGGTGGGTTCTCTCTCTCTCTCTCTCTCTCTCTCTCTCTCTCTCTCTCTCTCTCTCTCTCTCTCTCTCTCTCTCTCTCTCTCTCTCTCTCTCTCTCTCTCTCTCTCTCTCTCTCTCTCTCTCTCTCTCTCTCTCTCATGGGCTCTGTCACATACATATACTACTCTATTCGCTTCACGAGTTTCTGTGGAATGCATGTGTCTCTATTCACATAAGTGCCTAAAAATGCCTTACTATGTTGGAAGGCCCCACAAAACAAAACAAAGTTTTTTTTTAAAAAGTGGTGGGAAAGTTGGAAATCCTTCAATGGCCAGGATTTGTGCACATTACGGACATTCAATCTAACGGTGAACAATAATCTGCACTTAGTACTCCTAAGTGTTCTCTGGTTTCTATAAATAGGGAAATCACACAACCCTATTCTTCACTCTTCTCTCTCTCTCTCTCTCTCTCTCTCTCTCTCTCTCTCTCTCTCTCTCTCTCTCTCTCTCTCTCTCTCAAGCTTGCTCTCCCGGTGCTCTACCTTACCATGATTGTTGATGAAGAGAAGGCTTGTGAATGTTCCTGGAAGAGTAATTGTATGAACGATACTGCAAACAAAGGTAAGGATACTATCGGTACCTTGTGCAATGGTAACTCTCTGTTAAAGGAGGATATATGCTAAGCTTTATGGTGTAGAATGAATGCTCACAGTTTGTTGTGATTATCTTTGTGTAATAGCAAGTTCTGGCTTGCAAACTTTTGGTTGGATACTTCTACAATCAAGCACTGACTCAAGGAGCAGAAGTGGGCATTTTCACAGGTATTACACAATTTTTCTATGCTTATAGTGGGCACTGGACAACGAGCTAGCATACGATAATGATTATCACATTTTTGTACAGAAATGATTTGGAAGTGGTCGTTGGCCAGCGCCCTCTCTGATGGGAGATTGGGCCGTTGGCCAACGCTTTTTTGTGGCTTAAGAATCGCATTACCATCTATGATTTAGTATAGCTTTATGTATGAGCATTGCTCCATGCATTTTTTAGTATAAAAGGCCATCAGAAATGTGATGGACCATTGTTCTTCTAAACGGTTTTCGGAAAAACCAGAAGTTATAGCGTAAATTTGGATGATATGAATGCTATTGCTACACTCGTTTGGCTGTAGCTTGCTACATATGATGCTCCAAGTGTATGCTTGTTTAGTATGATAGAAATTGTGATGCTATCTGCCTCTGATAACTAGTATGATTATGGTTGTGATTACGAGAAAGGAAGCAATATAAAGAATGCTTGGTATGAAAATTGTAGCAAGTTTTGAGTAGATTAGAGTAAGTTCTAATCAAAAGGTAGTAGCAGGGCCAGCGCTGGACAGGGAAGAGAAAGGAGTCAAAATTCATTTTTGATTTGCAAGATTTTCAAAGGTTTAGGCATCAACTTTTCTTGCCACAGATCAGCGAGCAGGGTGCCATCGAAAATCCAGATTTTGGAGTGGTTTTTTTGGCTTCAAACTTGTTTTTTTGGACCAACTCAGATGCTGTCAAATCAGCGAGGGTAGACAGCTTTCAGTTTCAGAAAGTTTTATACTTTTCAAGGTCCTTTGCCTCGCTTTTTGGAGCCCCACGTCTGCAATCAGAGCAGTGAGCAACTCTACTCGAGACACCGGAAATCTTGGTGCTATTTTGGAGCCATAAACAGGGACTTTCCGGGACAGCAGGTCTGAAATTTTGGGTGGAAGAGCTGAGAGGGTTCCTTTTCGTAATTTCTTTGAAAGTACAGTCCTCAGAAACAGCTAAGTCATCTTTCCTTTCCCTTGTACAGTTGTAAATTAGTCTTTTAGACTTTTTTCCTTCAGAAGTTAAGGTAGCTCTCTTTCAGTTCCGAAGATGACCACTCCTCAGGGACCTGATCAACCCCCGGAGAGAGGCTTCGACGAACTTGAAACAGAAGCCTTGGCTTACAGAAAAGAGAAGGAACCCATGGAAGTGGAAGAATAGGAACAGTTCGCCGAAGAACTCGACGAATTGGTTACCAAGGAGCAGTTTCTCCAATTGGTAACAGAAGTGGATGAACTGAAGTTGGCATTAGTCAATTTCAAGTCCAGTGTGGATGACTCGTTCGCTGAACTCAAAAACTTGATTTTGAGTTCCGCGAAAGGAAGCCTTCTCTCCACTTCTCAGTTATCCCCTTCTCCACTTCCATCAGTTTCGGGTGAGACTTTATGGTCTCACCCCAGTGTTTTTTAAGATTTAAAGCCTCCTACTTTTAATGGGGAAGAGAAGGATAGAAATGCAGATATTCTACAAACCTTCCTCAACAAATGGAAGAACATTCATGCTCTTAAACAGACCCCTGACCATTTGCAAGCAATTGAGGCCAGTCTTTCCTTAGGGCCTATGGCCTATAAGTGGTGGTTAAATCTCCAGGAGACTGGGTAGACTCCCCGGTCATGGAAAGCTTTTGAAGAAGCTTTCCTAAGAGAATTTCTACCAGAAAATGAACTGGATAGAACCGATGAACCTTGCCAAGCCAGGTGAAGAATAAAAGATAGTGCATGTGGGAGAGCAGTTAACACCCACACAGTTCAAGAGACTACAATCATTGTTGGTGGAGTATAAAGACTCTTTTGCCTGGAGTTATAGTGACCTTAAGGGCATTCCACCAACAGTAGTCCAACACACCATACCCTTGGTGAACGGAGCAGTCCCCAAGATAAGCCGTTATTACCGCTGCAACCCGAATTATATTGAGCTGATCAAGCAGGAGTTGCAGAAACTGATGGATTTAGATTTCATCTATGAAATCGAGCACACGGAATGGGTATCACTGATAGTTATAGTACCCAAGAAGAACGGCAAAATGCGAATTCGTGTGAATGCGAAGGCGCTAAATGCAGTCACCGAAAGTGTCCGTAAATGAGAGAGTGAATGTGAAAGTGTCTGCATTTACGGAAAGTGTCCGCGACAGAGTAGTTGGCGCCGAAGCCTACAGTTTTCTGGACGGCTTCAGCGGCTACAATAAGGTGAAGGTAGCCCCCCGGGACCAACACAAAACAACATTCGCCATGGAATGGAGAACCTATGCCTATAAAGTGATGCCATTTGGACTTTGCAATGCCCCAAGCACTTTCCAACGAGTCATGCAGGCGACATTCAAAGATCAGTTGCAAAATTTTCTGGAAATTTTCTTGGACGATCTGTGCGTGCATGGACTAGACTCAGAACACTTATCCAACTTGGAGAAGGTGTTACAAAAATGTCGTGAATACCAAATCTCCCTAAATCCAAAAAAATGTCAATTCTGGGTGACACATGGCTTGATTCTCGGCCATATAGTGTCAAGACACAGGATCGCCACAGATCTATCTAAGTCAGGATCACTGTTGATCTACCACCACCGGGGACGATCCGCGAGGTCTACATTTTCATGGGTCATGCTAACTATTATAGGATCTTCATTCTTGATTTTGCGGAGTTAGTCCGACCAATTTACAAACTCACAACGGATCCACATTGGAACGAGGAAGCCCTAAAGACTTTTCAGAAGCTTAAGAATGCATTGGTTTCAGCACCAATCTTACGCCCACCAATTGGTCCATTGAGTTCCACGTGCATACGGACGCATCGAAGTATGTAGTTGGAGCAGTCTTGACCCAGCCAGGTGAACACAAAAAGGATTTTCCAATCCGATTTGCAAGCCGACAGCTCAGTGATACCGAAATAAATTATTCAACCACAGAGCGGAAAGCACTGACAATGATCTATGTGGTTAAGAAATTTCGACACTACTTGATGGCCACACATTTTGCTTTTTATACGGACCATCAACCCTTGCTCTATCTCGTTAATAAAACTTGCAACACTGGAAGAATCACCATATGGCTACTTCTGTTGTTGGAGTTTGATTTTCAGATAGTAGTTCGCAAGGAAAAATAACATTACATGGTAGATCACGTGTCACAAATCAATTGCAACCCAACCCGACAATGAGCTGGCAGATGTTGCCTTATTTTACGTGGACACGGTACCAGAATGGGCTGCCGAGATTGTTGAATATCTAATGTGGGACCAACCAGACAAATCTTTACCAAAGGCAGAACAGTGGAAATTGATCTTTGTTAAAAATTCACAATTCTAGCTTGACTAGTTTTGGTCATATGACTTGTAAATAGTTAGATGGTCATGATGTGGCTTGTCACACGTGCCAAATAGCATAGGATTCCATTCATAAGGATGTTCTCAAGTAGACCTAAGTGTTAGAACCTTTGGAATGAGTCCAAATTATGCTTAGATACAAGGGAGAAAAAATAGGAGCTATTTTTGGTAATTTTTGCATTGTTGAGGGATCTCCAAGATTCCAACCCTAACTTGGTAGGGATGAAAGATCCACCAAAATTAGCATTAGGGATAGGTTTAGGGCTACTCATACCTGCCCAAAACCGTGATGGATCATGTATATATAGGTGATGATATCTCACCAAAATCAATCAAGCAATTTCATGATTTTTCTCTCATAATGGTGCAATTGCTCTCTATGTTCATAATTGTTTGAGTGCTTGTGATTACTAATGATTATAGGATTGAATGTAGGTCTGGTGTACAGTACTCAGACTGTGGGAGGCCGTACTTTCACACGTGTGAAGCCTTCTTCGAGGATTTGGGCCATTTAGTGAGGTTCAAGCATAGATTTTTGATGGATTTTGATGGTTCAACTTGTGCTAATCTTATGAAATCATAATCTATTGTTTCCCTCATCATTTCAAGTGTTTTAGGATCCTTATTTGCTGTAATTTTTACATGGTATCAGAGCCTAAAGGCTGAAATGAGCTAAATCCTTGGTTTTCATTCAATTTGATCACAATTTTTGATCTAAATCTTGTGTAGATTGGATCTTAGCATCTAGTATTGATTCTAGAACTCAAAGTGAGTCAAATACATTGGAGATTGGTGTTGTGTGACTTAATTTGCAGGTGTTTAGGTGTCTAAAACCAGAGGCAAAGTTGAATTCAATTCACATTACCAAGATAGCAAGTTTTGCTTGCTCCAAGCATTGATTTCTAAGCGAGTTTTGGAGGTGATTTCATAGAGAAGGCTTTCTAGCATTCAAGGAGAGGGAAGATCAGAGTTTTGGGGACTCTTCAAGGCTGTTCTAAGGTGTAGTAGACACCTCCTAAAGTGATTTAGGTTCAGTCCAACCATTGCTTGACTTATGCACCAAATTAGATCAATTTTTCATCAATTTTGATCATTTTTTGCTTGTGATTGGATAGTAGATTGTGTTGCATCCTCATTAAGTTCCATTTAGATCTTTTACAAGTGATTTTGGAAGTATATTAGGTTGCTGAAATTCACTCTTGATCAGATCATTTGGAAGCTTTAATGTTCTTTATAGAAAGAGGGGCAATTCTACTAGTATTGTCTACTTCAATCAAGCAAGTGCATTGTTTCTAGTATTCTATGATTTGATTTTGTTAGAGATCATTCTTAGATCTTTATAGGAAGTCTATTACTGATCTTTTCAGGTCCCTAAGAAGTGGGATAAGATAGAACTTCAATCAAATCAATAGAAGTAACCTTCATTTGTGTCAAGTCCTTGATTAGGAGACTAGATGACATCTATAAATGCATATCTTTTGGATACTAATGAAAGGCTCAACAAAACTAACTATTCCATATGGAAAGTTAGAATGGAATCTATCATGATCATGCAAGATCTGATGGAAATTGTAAATGGTAAGGAGGGTGAACCTATTCATCCTCAAGAAAAAGCCAAATACATCAAGAGGTGCAATGTTGCACTACATTGCATAAAAATGAATGTTGCAAATGAACTCTTAAGAGAGGTAGGAGATTGCACTTCAGCTCAAGATGCTTGGGAGACTTTGCAAAAGGTCTATGAATCCAAGAACCAAACTAGAATATTAGCTTTGAAGAATCAAATCTATAGAAGCTATCAAAAGAAAGGAGAGAGTGCACATACTTTTGTCCTAAGAGTAAAGGAATTGAACAAAGAGCTAGCCTTTATAGGTGACCCTATCAAGGATGAAGAGCTTGTTCAACTCATATTGAATGGACTAAGCTTTGAATTTGACAATTTGGTTCAGGGATATGCAATTATGGGTAAGCTACCCATACTTGAAGAACTCCAAGGCACACTCATGGTCGAGGAATCAAGAAGGAGCCAAATGCAAGAGAGGATGGATAGGCTTTCCATCCAAGGTGGAGATGACCAAGCTCTCTTCACCAAAGGCAAAGGCAAGTCCAAAGGCAAAGGATCAACATTCAAGAAGTCTACAAAGCTTGAGGATCAAGAAGGACCCCCAAAGGCATCTCCATCAACCACCAAAGTCAAGAAGGACAAATCAAAGGTGAAGTGTTACTATTGTAGCAAGATGGGGCATTATGCCTCGGAATGCTTCAAGAGGAAGCAAGATCAAAGCCAAGCCAACATGAGCAAAGAGGAGGAGGAGGAGAGTTCACATGAGGACTCTCTCATGATGTCCATATTTTCTTCAACAAGCTTCAAAGGAGAAGATCCTTGGTGGATTGACTCGGGTGCTAGTTCACACATGACTAGTAAAAGGGAGTTTTTCTCTTCTCTCTTATCTTATGATGGACCTATAAAGTCTATCTATACAGCAAATGATGAAGCTTATAAGATTGAAGGAGTTGGTATCATTCCCCTTTGCTTAGGATCTTCCAAAAAGATCAACATAGAAGGTGTTTTGTACATTCCTACAATAACAAAGAATCTACTAAGTGTTGGCCAAATGGTAGACAATGGTTTCAATGTTGACTTTGCTTCAAATGAATGTTTCATCAAGAAGAAGGGTAAGATAGTGGCTAAGGGCACTAGACTTGGCAAACTTTATAAGCTGGATGCATTTGTGGATACTAATGTTGTCATGTTGGCCGAGAAGAGCAAGATATCTACCTTTACTTTATGGCACAAAAGACTTGGACATGTCAACTCGGGTTCCATGGAGGCTATGATCAAGGAGCAGTATGCTTTAGGCCTACCAAGGTCTATTGGGAAGGAAGACAAGGTTTGTGAAGCTTGTGCCTTATCCAAGGCACATAAGAAGGTGTTTCCTAACTCCATCACAAAGTCATCTCATCCTCTTGAACTCATACACTCGGATGTGCACATTGCTAGCACCAAATCTAATGGAGGTTCATCCATGTTTTTAACCTTCATTGATGACTACTCAAGATATTGTTGGGTGTTCTTACTTTCCTTCAAGTCTCAAGTATTTGATACTTTTGTAAAGTTCAAGTTGTTTGTGGAAAAGCATCATAATCATAGCATCAAGATTCTTAGAAGTGACAATGGTGGAGAATTCATCTCCAATGAGTTCAAGGCCTTTTGTGAGGAGGAAGGGATCAAGAAAGAGACTTCTTGTCCTTACACTCCTCAACAAAATGGAGTTGCTGAAAGAAGGAATAGAACATTATGTGAATGTTCTAAGGCTTTAAGATTAGATGCTTGTTTGCCCAAATCCTTTTGGGGTGAGTCTCTTGTATGTGCAAACTACTTGATGAATAGGGTGTCTTGCAAAGCAATTGAAGGCAAAACTCCTTATGAGATGTTGTATGGAAAGAAACCCAATCTTCTTAATCACTTGAAAGTTTTTGGGTGTATATGTTATGTGCATGTGCCATTGGAAACAAGAACCAAGGAGGATCCATCTTCCACAAGAGGGATCATGCTTGGATATGCAAGCTCAAGCAAGGGCTACAAAGTCTATCTCCCATCCTTGAACAAATTTGTTGTTTCAAGGGATGTCATCTTTGATGAACATCATATGCATATGCTTGAAGAAGGCTCAAGTGCTCCAACAATCAAGAAGAAGATGGCCGAGGATCAAGATCTTGGTTTTGAGGAGGAGCTCATGGAGGAGCAAGCACCAAACCCACCTATCACACCAAGGAGATCTTCAAGGGCAAAAGTGGAGCCATCAAGGCTCACATATCAAGGCAAAGGACAGCAAGTTGAGGGTATCTCATCCACTTCTTATGCTTTATCTAGTTTCAAAGAACCATCTAATGTTGAAGATGCATTGCACTCCAAAGAATGGTATAAAGCTATGTTGGATGAGTATGATGCCTTGATTGAGAATGAAACTTGGTTGCTTGTTGAGAGACCTCAAAGGAATGTAATAGGATGCAAGTGGGTCTTCAAGCTTAAGTTGAATGCAAATGGGAGTGTTAACAAACATAAAGCAAGATTAGTTGCAAAAGGCTATGCTCAAGAGAGAGGGATAGACTATGAGGAAACTTTTGCACCCGTGGCCAAGATGGTCACAATAAGACTAATCATTGCACTTGCATCACATTTTGGATGGATTCTATGTCAAATGGATGTCTCTAATGCTTTCTTGAATGGTTTTTTGGAAGAGGATATCTATATGGAGCAGCCACAAGGGTTCATCAAGCATGGAATGGAGAACAAAGTATGCCATCTCCAAAGAAGCATCTATGGCTTGAAGCAAGCCTCGAGATCTTGGAATTCAAGACTACATTGCTATCTTATTTCACTTTCTTTTGTTCAAAGTGAATATGATCCCACTCTTTACATTAAGTTGGATGATGTTGGTATTGTACTTTTACTCATTTATGTAGATGACATCATCATTAGTGGAAATAGTGTTGATGATATTGAAAAAATCAAGATAGATCTATCCTTAGAGTTCAAGATGGTAGATCTAGGGTGTCTTCACTTCATCTTAGGCATAGAAGTACTTAGAGGGTCTGATTTTATCTTTATAAGTCAAGTAAACTATGCTCAAAGTCTTTTGAAGAAGTTTAAGATGGAAGTATGCAAAAGTGTTGACACACCAATGGAGCAAGATGTAAAAGTGCCAAATGAAGATGATGAAAGATCCTTCATGGACATCACTTTGTTTAGGCAACTTATAGGTTCCTTAATGTGGATCACTATAACTAGATCAGATCTTAGCTTTAGTGTATGTAGGTTGAGCCAATCCATGCAAAAGCCATTGAATATCCATTGGAAAAAGGCTAAGAGGATTCTAAGATACATCTCGGGTACATTGGATTTTGGGATTCTATATAGAGGAGATGTGATTAACCTTCATGCATTTAGTGATTCAGATTTTGCAGGGGACAAGAGGGATAGGAAATCAACAAGTTCCTATTCAACTTTCATAGGAGAAGGTGTGGTTTCATGGCTTTCAAAAAAGCAAGAAACTATATCTCTATCTTCAACCGAGGCCGAGTACAAAGCTTTGACAACCACTACAAAGGAGGTACTTTGGATCAAGAGATTATTGGTGGAACTAAAGATCATGGATTCAGAGGAGGCACCAATCATCTACAATGACAATATATCAGCCCAACACCTTGCATCTAACCCAATCTTCCATGCAAGATCTAAGCACATTGAGATATGCCATCACTTTGTGAGAGAAATGGTGCAAGCCAAGGAGATTGCTTTGGAGCATGTTCCAAGCAATGAATGTGTAGCTGATCTACTTACTAAACCACTTCAAAAGACATCTTTTATGAAGTTCAGATCATCACTTGGAGTGATTAGTAAAGCAATGATTGAACCAAGCTAGATAGTGAGGAGGAGTGTTAAAAATTCACAATTCTAGCTTGACTAGTTTTGGTCATATGACTTGTAAATAGTTAGATGGTCATGATGTGGCTTGTCACACGTGCCAAATAGCATAGGATTCCATTCATAAGGATGTTCTCAAGTAGACCTAAGTGTTAGAACCTTTGGAATGAGTCCAAATTATGCTTAGATACAAGGGAGAAAAAATAGGAGCTATTTTTGGTAGTTTTTGCATTGTTGAGGGATCTCCAAGATTCCAACCCTAACTTGGTAGGGATGAAAGATCCACCAAAATTAGCATTAGGGATAGGTTTAGGGCTACTCATACCTGCCCAAAACCGTGATGGATCATGTATATATAGGTGATGATATCTCACCAAAATCAATCAAGCAATTTCATGATTTTTCTCTCATAATGGTGCAATTGCTCTCTATGTTCATAATTGTTTGAGTGCTTGTGATTACTAATGATTATAGGATTGAATGTAGGTCTGGTGTACAGTACTCAGACTGTGGGAGGCCTTACTTTCACACGTGTGAAGCCTTCTTCAAGGATTTGGGCCATTTAGTGAGGTTCAAGCATAGATTTTTGATGGATTTTGATGGTTCAACTTGTGCTAATCTTATGAAATCATAATCTATTGTTTCCCTCATCATTTCAAGTGTTTTAGGATCCTTATTTGCTGTAATTTTTACACTTAAAGGCTAGACCTTATCAGCTGATTGCTGGCCAGTTGTATCGAAGAGGTCCAGATGGAATTCTTCGGCGATGTATTCTTCCTCATGAGCCACCCAGATCATTTCGCTTTCACATGAAGGCATGGGTGGGGGCCATTTTGCATCTGACATTACAGTTCGCAAGATTCTACAATCAGGATGTTGGTGGCCAACGATTCATAAGGATACGGAGGAATACTTGAAAAATGCGACGTGTGCCAAAGGGCAAGGAGACCAACGAGATCGAATTACGACTTACCACATTCGGGCTTAGCCCAAGCACCATTCGAAAAGTGGGGATTTGGATTACATCAGTCCAATTCACCCTGCAGCAAGGAATTCCCAGGCTCGATACATAATCGTAGCCACAAACTACCTCACCAAATGGGTCGAAGCCAAGGCAGTAAGAATAGCTGATGCTAGGACCACTGCCAAGTTCCTTTATGAAAATATCATTATACGCTTCGAATGCCCGGTGGAGCTAGTCAACGATCGTGGAAGCCATTTTATCAACGAGACCATCAAGGTCCTGTTGGAGGAATTCTTCGTGATCCACAAAACCAGTACGCCATATTATCCTCGTGGTAATGGGCAAGCAGAATCATCCAATAAGATCCTGTGTAGCATGCTCATGAAAACAGTTGAAGCTAGCAGATCGGATTGGGAACATAAGTTGCATGCTGCACTGTGGGCATTCAGGACAACATATAAAGGAAGCACTGATCAAACACCCTTCCAATTGGTATATGGTCAGGATGCTGTAATGCCATTAGAGTTTTTAGTTCCTTCATTAAGGATTGCGACCACGCAACGTCTTAATGAGTCCAAATATCTACAACTACGCCACGGAGCTCTGCATAAACTCTGTGAAACACGCTTACTAGTTGTGCATGCACTAGCAGCTGAAAAGGAAAGACACAAGGCATGGCATGATCGTAGTTTACAAAAGAAGGATCTTTGCTCCGGAGATCTGGTCCTGATGTATAAACCAAGGCGATCAAGGGAAAGTTAAAATTTACAGGTGAAGGTCCTTATAGGATCAAGGAAATTTTTAATCATGGAGCCGTGAATTTGGAAAAGCTAGATGGGACACCATTCGATACACCCATCAACGGTAGCCGGTTGCACAAATACTGGCCACCGCAGTAAGATAGATCCAGATTGGCGATGACACGTTACGAAAAGCTATTCTACTAAACCATCACCGCTAGATTTAAGAAGGTCAAGCCAAATCAAGCTAGATCCATCCAAATTCAGCCAGATTTGGCAGAATCCAAGAAGGATCCAGATCCAGATAGGATCAAGAAGGAAGCAGATCATTAGACTGACTGATGGATCTACTACCAAGTATCCATCAAAACTTCCAGAGAACCACCAACAGTCAGATCAAGCATGGATGAAGTTGATTACCAGTTTACAAAAGTTAAAAATCAGAACATCTTGAGATCTCATTTAAAAACACTCTTTTTTTATGATTTTTTGAGATCCCCTGGGAGGTAGTCTTGAAACTTGGAAAGTCACCACAGCTTACCCAGATGCATCCATGAAAATCTCTGCAAGAGTTCTTGATGGATGAATCATCATTCTTTAGTGTATGCGAGAGTTCCTAGAAGCTGAATTTTCAAAACCCTCGTAGAGCCTCAAGATCATCTTACCAACCCTCGCAAGGTGCCTAAATGGAATCAAAGCAGTGAAATTAGCCTGCCTACATGGTCTGATCTTGAAAATCCAATCACAGGAACAAGTTGTGCGGGGGATCACTTCCTGCAAGAGTTGAACCCTCGCATACAGCCTGAACCCTCGCAAAACCTTCGCATAGCAGTCAAATCACCTTCTGAACTCTCGCAGACTTCCCTGAGGTCTTAGAATTTTGTGAAGAAGGTGCCTGCCAAAATTTGGATGGAGCTGAGCAAGAAAAAGTGGATTTCACCTAATACGCACTCTAAATTCCGCTATATAAGGGCTGAATTCGAGTCATTTGTCACCTTTGCTAGTGAAGCTCTGCCGAGATTTACACTGAAATTACCAAGTTCTCGGTTTGCAACCAAAATTCCTACCCACTATCATTGGATCATACTGAACACCGATCTGCGCTCTGAACTACATTTTTTGTCACTCATTATTCACAGTTTTCTATCGCTTCCACACCCTTTTCCATTTTCCACCATTTTTTCTTTTTTCCTGACCTCTAATCATCACTGCTAACATGGCCTCCTCATCCTCTAAAGACTCTGGCGCCAAACAGGTGATTTAGCGTGACATCCCCGAGGCCACACAGATTTGGCCTCTACCCTCTGACGCTCTGATCCAACCATGGCTACAAACAGCCAGTCCACTTCTAGAGGCAATGGGTTTTTACCCGGCGCTCTTCCACTCTGAGATTAACATGGGCCTCGCCCTTCACGCCTACGCCACCTGGTACCACGTACAAGGTCAGGATTAATGCAGACTCAATGGTCACCATTGGCATTATGTCCGGTGATCGTCAACCCATCTCCCATCGCAACGCCAAAATTATGATCAAGCCTTTCGTCACCCAAACCGCACCAGAAATCCCCATACAGACTAACAATGGTTACTTGATAGAGTCTATCACGGAACCCGTCATTCAAACGGGTATTGAATAACTTTCTGGTTATTTCAACATTTTGCAAGGACAGAATCCAGTCTAAGCTACTGAGTCAGATAGTGGGATCCTTTCTGGAATTCCCTAGCCCCTCCATTGTGCCATACGACTGGCATAGCTTCCTTATTCGTGAACTAACCAACTCCATCAAACCCAACAACCGTGAGCGTATCGCAGCAGGCCCCATGTTGTGTAACTTTGCATGTGCACTTCTCGAGGTGAAAGTGCGCGGTTTCCAACGCTCATCCCTTTTGTCTACCCTCGTGTCACATACTAACCTTTATCCGCCATCTCAAGCATCCACCTCCTCCCAACTTGCAGTTAATACAATGACCAGCAAACAAATGCGTGGCGCTGCCTCTACATCCACATCTCCACCTACTACCCGAAGACGCACCTCCACTATCGCACTAACCAATCCATCAACCCTTCTTCTTCCGTGCAATCCCCCACTCCGATTTCTGTTGTCGCTACCTCTCTTCCTATTCCATCCACATCTGTTTTAGTCTCCATTCTCATTTCTTCTGTTGATACCACTCCTATTTCTCTTCCAGTCTCCACTACTCCATCCATCACCATCGCATCTTCCATCACTCCTGCCGCCACCGTTGCTTCCATTCCATTCAATCCTTCTGATTCTCAATTGTCTCCCGACACTCTGGCGTGGATGCAAGTCATCAATTTTTCACCCCCACGCCAGACACTTTCTGCTCCATCCTCACCTTCTTCCATACTCCACACCACCCTCCAGTTCCCTTCTGTTCCTCCCATCCTCTCGTTCAGACAAACCGTCCTCACTCCTGTTTCCACAATTGCTTCTCAAACCCCACCCGCTTCGCCAAAAAAGGTTGCCAAGGGCAACCAATCATTTCCTGATGACGCATTTGTCCAAACCGTGTTTGTACCATCGCCAGATCGGGCTGATCTACCGCCCCAGATGGCATCAGGTCCAATGAGAACCTGATAGAAGACAATGATGACGGTACTCCACAAGGCGTCGGGGTCGATACAACACAAGCCCTTGCCAGTGCCAGTGTACCGGCTGCTCCCACAGATCTAACGACGACGTACCAAACTCTGGGAAAATACATTCTGGATGCGGTAGTGGCCAAAGCCATTCTGGAAAGCAGGGTACTACATCGGTTACGAGTAACACATAGCTGCGAGCATACCTCACCAAGCTGCAGCAAGAGCTGATTTTGGCTCAACAACACGAACAAGCAGGGCACCAGGAGCTTGCCAAGCTGCAGCAGAAGGAGGAGGGCCTCAACAACTATATCCAAAGCCTCTCCAAAGCGCTGACTGAGGCATCCACGAAGGTGCGGGAGCTTCAATCTGAAGCGTCCCAACGACTTGCTCCCATCCAGACGCAACTAAACCTTTTGGAAGTAGAGAATACGCGCCTGGGGACGGTGGTCAAAGTCCTACAAGAAGAAAAGCTCGTCTGGTTAGCTCAACCTGCACCGGACTCAAGGCCGCTTTCTCAATCAGAAATGAATCTTCTACGACGTTAGGTGCAGGTTTATAGCCAAACCTTAAACAACTACCAGACATAGTTCAACAAATATCGGGCAAGCACAACGCACGAGCTCACCCAGGCCAAGCAAGCCCTCAAGGCCTGCCAGAAATTCATGGAAACGAAGGCCCAGCCCACCCCCATGATAATTCCACCGCCACCTACTTCTGACGCTGCACAGGCCAGTACAAGCCAAGACCAGAGCCAGCAGGCTGCATGGGAATTTCAACAAGATCAAGGGTCCGAAGGCCAGGACCAAGGGCAGACGGATACGGCTACTAAGATGCAAGACCAGGGCCAAGGCGCAACTACCAGCCAAAACCAAGCCACATCATCCAGAGGTTCGGGCACGATATCTGCCAGCCGGGCCTTCCGAAGACCAAAGTTCGTGGAGGAGAAAATCAACGAATTTCTATCAAAGTATTCCCACGAGTCATCAAGAGGCGGCTGACAGATATCGTTTTCTGCTCAGACAATCAAGGGCAACGAATTGCAAGTATTACCCGCCCTCCAACCACAACCAGAGTGGCGTCAGCAGTTGTTCAAAAGAGACCCTGGGATAATTAGATTGCCATGTGTCAATCTCACGTGGCAAGGTTTTTTTCTTAAATCGGCCATCAGGGCCTACGTGACGAGTCCACAACAATTACGGGTGAACGCGCACTTTCTGCCATGTCCACGAAGATCCAAATGGGCGGAATGCGGCACCCCTCTAGACAAGATCACACTGCAGAATTTTAATTGGCCGGTAATACCATCAGAATATGGGTGGACTACGGATGTAAACGCCAAAAGGGCTCTCACTGCATTCGCTCACCAATATATCAATTGCCCTGATCCAACAGTCCGCGCGGCAGCCACTTACGCCCGGGACTTGGAACATCTGATGGGGATCGAAACTAAATGGGACAATTTTCTCCCATCCATATTCTTTGATGTTAATAAGACGCTACCTTCAGACAAAATCGAAGATCAGCTGCCAATAGCTCGTGTCTATTACCGAGCTGTACTTCAAGGTGATTCATGGACACGCCGATTCCAAACATGGGTCGACCAAGATTGGCTGCGGGGGGCCCACAAGTCTCTTCTCACGCCAAAGGACTTGAAAAAATTGGACCACCTCAACTTTATGGAGGACGTCACCACCTAGCTCATCCAGCAAAGGCGGGCGAAGAAAACGCTCTACTAAACCGGCAGAGTGCCGAGGGAGCGGTACTACTTCAGGCCGTGGGTCCTGTTGGGGGTATTCCCAACAAAGTGTAAATAAATAAAATCATCCAATAAAATGTGTTGCGAGGGCATGACATCTTGCGCGTAAGCCCATGGCCCAATGAGCACGCAAGTAAAGTTGTAAATAAAATAAACTTGACTTGGGCCTTGGAATTAAAATAAAACTAGAGGCCCAAAGTCATTTTTAAACTTAGAGATTACTTTTTAGAGTTGGGTCCAAATTGGGACTCGCATGAATCTTGTGATTACCAATGTACTTTTTGTGGACCCTTGGATCAAGTTGGGTCCAAGATGAATGGATAGGATCATTGTGAATATTAGCCAATAGGATTGAGGGGCAAGGGCCGTCCCCATTTTATAAAAAGGCACCATTTGTACACTATTTTCATGCTTAATGAGAAGGAGGAAGCTCTACCAATTTTGGAAGATAAGCATCCTCATTTGCAATTCAATGCTTGCTATTGCTCTTGTTGTTTTCAATTGCTTTCAAGTTCATGCTTTTTGGTTTCAATAGTTTATGTTTTTCCTTTAGCAAGTATAATGTGCATTTGAGTTAACCTCCACCCTCCCTCTATCTCTCTCTTCTATCTTCTTTTCCCTCCATCTTTTCTAATCATCCCTTTCCTTTCACCTACAATTATGATGAATGTTAGTGTAGAGGAGTAGAGTTAAGGGAGAGTAGTGTTAGTGGTGAGTAGAGGTAAGGGAGAAAGTAGGAAACTAACTAAAAATAGCATCTATGCATAGTTAGGTACTATCCAGTGATGTAACCCTTGTTGACAGGCGGGAGGGCTATACTAAGCAAGATCTTCGACCCTACAGCTCATCAGTAAAAGAGCAAAAAGAATGTATTAGGTTCACATATACCTTCTACATGTAAGCAGCTATCTTTCATTACGCAGATGACGAACAGAGACTCGACAATGGCCACAACGCTGGGTACTAGAGCAACTCTGTGCTATACTAGCCCCATAGATTTCCCATAACACATTTCTAGGAGTCCAAGCACTGAACATCTTGGGCAATTCCATGCCATTCAAGTGTACCATAGTCGAGCTCCGTATGAGTGCGTGACATTACTTATAACAACCGGACTTTGAATGCAAGAAAGTTTTTTCTTTGCGATAACTCAGACCCATGTCGACTTATACGCATGCAAGATCAGCACATTCTAGATTTACTACTTAAAAACCATTATAAGCAATGCTTGTAGTTTTATCATGCGTGCATGAGTTTGATCGTATTAACGAGTTAGGCTACCCACCGTGTCGGTGATACTCCATACGGCATCATCTCTGAATGAGAGGTGAAGTCATTTCTTGCAAACTATCCATCTTCCGCTGCTTAAACGAATCACCTACATGCTAAAAGCATTCAAAACAAAAGCATTGGGTTAAGTACCGTGCCATTGGCTTTCATGATGTGGTCAAGTGTACTTTATATTAATAAGAATTAGACGTATGCTTTAATCCTCATAGAGTCTTCACCAATAGTCAGTTATTTGTTTTCCCGAAGATTTATAACATAGAAATCTACTCTTCGTGAGCATTCCATTCTTTACCATACCCAACATATACAGATGATCTGCCCATCCTTTTCTCTTGAAATTCCACTCAGACTCACAGTGATCTACACTCGAAAATCAGAGAGGAAAACTGAATTTTCAGCGCTGAAGCTATTCTAAAATATATGCTTCCAAACTGCTGAGAAATCCAGCAAATTGGAGGATTAGAAAGCTGATCCTACAACGATTTTCCTCCTCTATTTTTTCCTAAGAATCTGAGAAATCTTTCCTATCTTCTGATAGCTTTCTCTACTGCTGCTCCTCAACTCCCTAGGATGGAGATGGCTCTGATACCAGTGTAATAGATCCTAACACCACAGTAGGGCAAACACTCCCTGATCCACCCAACCTTGCGTACTCCCTGATATAGAGTAAGCCCTTCCTAGCCCAGTGTGAGGACTGGTAGCATGCTACTGCCAAGTGTCGGCCACGTGGCACTGACGTGGCCGACTGCACGTCGGGACCCAACTGGGGGCCCTATCCTGCGGACAGGGTTCCTAGGCTGTGTTAGGCCCGCCATGGCTATGGACCATGCTGGGGCACACTACTCACACTGTCTTGTCTTGTTGGTCATGTACACTGGACACGACCCTGACTGTGGTATCTGACCTATCTGTGTTCTCTAGGGTTCGGCACTGGTTACGAGCTCGTAACACGTTGGGTGCACCCGAGTCAACTTTACAACACCCAGGCACTCTCTCTCGCACGCACGGTAGGGCCCCAAGCACAGGTTTTCGCAGGCACAGTAGGCAATGGCGGGCCCGAGGCGCGAGTGTAATAAGCAAAGTGCATATAAATAAATAATATCAAAAAATCAGGGCCCTATATTGTTTTGAAATTAGGGCCCTATATTATGCAAAATAATAGAGGCCCCAAAACGGCCCAAAAATAAGCACAACGGCAATTACGTTTAAAAAAGTAAAAATTTAAACAATTCATTGTGGTGTTCCCAAATATAAAAGTGAGAAACGTGTAAATTACGACGATAACGACAAGCTCAAAAGTCAAGACTCTTAAGACTGAACTTTGAAAGAAACACTGAAAGTAGTGTGGCGTGGCGACAGGTTCGTTGAAGTTTCGTTCGTTCGAACTTCGTGGTCCCGACTCCCCCTTTTTGGTTTGGTTGGCGTGTCAAAATAATAGCAGCTAAAAATTAGAGCAGTATGAATAATGAGTACCGGAAAAGCATTGAAATATATAGACTACAAGGCTAGGCGTCGTTAATTGGTACTTGTCACCAGACCACAGGCACGCAACGCTTTCAATTATATAGCCAGCAGCCAGGCCTACAACAAATATTATGGCTCATAATTGAGTAGGTAGGTACTAGGCGCAATGGAAGTTGAAACATGGCTTAGGGCTTATAATATATATATATACAGCGCTAAAAATCTAAGATCTAAAGTCCGCAGAAATTTGAGCCAGCTGTGGTAGTTTGGTGGAGATATAGAATGCGAGGCTGAAAAAGAGAAAGAGAGAGAGAGAGAGAGAGAGAGAGAGACGATTCTCCGTTGGAGGCGATGGATATGGACTATGGACTCGAAGACAAGAATGTCAGTGGCCTGCTAGGAGCGCTTTCCAGTTCAGAGGAATATTCGCAGCGTTGATCTAGATTCGTCCAGAAGTTCAATGGCTCATCACAACGTCTAGGTTTGTGTTTTGAAAGCCGTATGTGCACTTTTTGTACAAGAAAGGCTCACGGCTTTCAATATTCATAACAATTATATTCTTTTGCCTCCTTTGAAGTTTAGATTTTTAGTTGGCATTTTAAATAGTTGCAAACTTGCATATATATCTTTTCAATTTACGTATAATAAACTATTAAACAGGCAACCATGATTACTTTTTAATAACGGGTGACGGCTTAAGCAAATTTCAAACTTCAACGTCAGGTATCCTTTTGTACACCCCAATTCACATTCTTTTGTTAACGGGCTGAAACATAAGAGTGGGGGGATGAAATTTTGGAGAACAAAACACACTTTTTTTACTGTGAACTTTGGTGAGTTAACATATTGTTTCTGTGCTGTGCAAGAATAGTCTGCAGATCAAGTTTTGAGCGGAAGAAGAGATTTTGAGATAATGGTGTCAAGTGGGCAAATTGGACCAACTGAGTTTAAGCTCAACACAGGAGCTTACATTCCAGCAATTGGATTGGGGACATGGCAATCTGAGCCGCACATTGTTGGCCAGGCTGTGAAGACAGCCATTGAAGTGAGTATAAAGCCGACTTCCGTATTATTGCTTGCAACTCAAAAATAGCTTACAATATATATTCCATCAATGATCACTAAAGGATTTTGACATTCCACTACAACAAAAACTGAATTCCTATTAAATTGTTGGAACAGGTTGGATATCGCCATATAGACTGCGCCCGAGCTTATGGAAATGAGAAAGAAGTTAGCCTCTTTTTGTCTTTCTTTTCTGTTTCAGCTAAACTCATTTTAATTCTTCGTTAGATATAGTAAAGTTCTCTTATAGTGTGTTTCTGATCAATTTGCTTCTGGTTAAGTGTAATTTTTGTGGAGGCACTGTGATCTAATCTGTTTACTAAGCTGGTTGGATATGTTATAGATAGGAGATGCCCTTCAGGAAGCTTTCCGGGAAGGAATAGTGAAACGTGAGGATTTATGGATCACTTCTAAACTATGGTGCCTGACAAATCCATCTTTGGTACTTTTTGCACTGAGTTTTCCATTTTTTGATGATTTTCTGGATAGCTGTTCTTTTGGTACTGTGTTCTCAATGTTCCTTGGAGTATTTCTGTTACCTATTGCAGGACTATCATTCTTTCCCTTGATTGTTCTGCTGAAGCTTTTGGTTTCTGATATGTGATTTACCTATCTAGAGTGAGAAGAATAACATTTTATTTGCAGGAATACTGATCATGATCCGGAGGAGGTACCAAAAGCTTTGGAAAGGACATTGAATGATCTGCAGATAGACTATCTAGACCTTTACCTGGTATATTTCCATATCTCTGCAAACTCATTCCGAGGTCGTAAGGATTGAAAGAGGCAACTCTGCTTTTATCCCAGGTTGAATTTACGTGTGTTGATTACATTAAGCACTTGGATGTATGCGTCTAGCAGATTCACTGGCCTGTCCGTCTAAAGAAAGGGGTGAAGGGATCATTTCCTGGACCCGAAGACTTTGCTCCTTTGGATATTCCTGCCACTTGGAGTGCTATGGAAAGGTTATTCCAAGCGAGTAGAGTCAGGACAATTGGAGTGAGTAACTTTTCAGTCAAAAAGCTTGAAGATTTGCTATCCTATGCGCGAGTAGTACCTGCGGTAAATCAAGTGGAATGTCATCCTGAATGGCAGCAACAAAAATTACGTTCTTTCTGTGCAGCAAAGCGAATCCATCTTAGTGTAAGCTGCTGTAAACCAGACTAAACATTCGCTTCTGCAGAATTCAAAGATATTCTGTTTCTTTTGTTCTTCTGAGCTTCTTACCAACTCTAGTATGTGATTTTAAATTTGTTATAGAACTTAGCCTTACGGTTGCAGATCGGTTTTTTCGCATGTAACCTTTTTCAACTTCTAAACCATCTAGCTAATATAAACATGAGGGCCCGATAGTTAGATGAAAATAACTATTACTCCAGTAGTGTACCACATGTTAAATATTTCCATCAAAGTTTATAGCTGGTTGTATATACTTCCATTTTGTCTTTCGGATTTTTTGGCAACTGCAATACTGCCTTTGAATAATTGTTCAAAGAGCTGTTTACAGTAATTGAGTGACATTTTTATCTAACATAAGATTTTTTTTTTTCAACTCAGGCATATTCTCCACTGGGTTCTCCTGGAAGTACATTCGTGAAGCATTCTGTTTTAGATCATCCAATTGTGAAGAATGTTGCCAATAAACTGGGAAAGACACCAGCACAAGTGGCACTGAGATGGGGCATTCAGTCAGGAGTTAGTGTGCTGCCTAAGAGCACAAATGCTGAAAAACTGAAATCTAATCTGGACATTTTCAGTTGGTCAATTCCAGAGGAAGAATATCATAAATTCTCCAACATTGAGCAGGTGCATAGTCTTGTAATTCTGCAGCCGATGCAATATTTATGCATCAGTTCTCTTTGGAAGTTCATTGTAAACACTAGTTTTGTGCTACTTTGTGGTTGTGCCGACTTCTGAACGTTGCTTCCACGAGAGGTTTTGTGAAAGTATAGCTGATTGTAGTGGTATTTGTGGGAATTGTGGAATAAGTTATGTCATTATTAGTTTCAATAATGGGTAAAAAAATTCTTATGTGAGATGTCGGTGGAATTTTTTAGGGACTACAAATAACTTTTGGTTTTTTTCACATATCAAATATATATTTCTCAGATTGGCTAATTGCTTTGTTCGAGAATTGACCAGTTGGATTCTCTTGAGCAGGCAAGGTTACTTCGAGGAGATGACCAGTGGGTGAATGACACGACTAGCCCTTACAAAAGCTTTGAGGAACTATGGGACGGAGAATGATTGTCAAGATGTGCTAGTTAGGCCCAGACAAATTGATGGATTGTATAGATGGTATAATATTAGGCAAATAGATGGATAAAGTATTAGATGATGTGATTTAAGTTTAGACATGAAGAGGCTGTATTTACATGTCTAATAGGAATGAATTGTCCTTGAGCCGGAAGGGAATCAATGTCCAAAAAATTCTGTTTCATTGCATTTAGAAGTTGAGATTGGAGTGAGGTCAAAATGTAGTAGTGTCAAAATTCCATAAAGTATTGACAATATTTCACACCATGTCACTTTGACATAATGCTAATTTCATGTAAAACTCTTTAGTTTCAATAAGAAACATCCGAAGATGTCCTTTGTGAAATTGACTTGTAACTTCAAAAACAATAGCAGTCGGTGAAAGTCCAAGACATCCACCTCTTCTGAACCTTTATATTAGTTGTTGATTCTTATCAAAGGTCGTCACTCTCATTGGGAAATTTTTCTTTTAGGTGTGCTCCCTCCACTCCACTCCACGCAAGAAGGGCCACACAACTAGTCCGCTTCATGATGAGAAAGTGAGTCGGAGAATCGGCTTCGTCTTGAGAGTAGTTCTGATACCGTTGCTTATAAATTGGTAAATGAAGCCGAATGGAATTCTCGCTCGCACCTTCTTCTCTTCTTGGTCTTGGCATAATAATGTTAAAGTGCATATACGATTAGTTTTGGGAAGAATTTTGCTTGATTTGTGTGAATTTTTTGTTTGTAATCTATTTTTATTGATGAGCAAGGAAGTTCAGACAGATCGCCATTTCTAATATCCATTTGGATCTAAAGGATTCAGAGAAACCACAAAAATTGTTCATTTTCTACAATTTTGGTGACAAAAGAGGCAAAATCTTCATCAGACACTGATGACTTTTTGTTCCTTCACAACCAACATTTGCCCACTTATAGGCAGGATCGCCTTGATATAGTGAAGCTATAGATTGAAGGGCGGATGTTACTCCTCAGCCATTTTTATTGAAGTATGGATTTCCATGAGTTTTTATATGTACTTTCATTTCTTTCATTAATGTATGAGAACCCAACGGGGTTGGCTCAGTTGGTTGGCTTGGCATCCAAAGTTTCTTTGGTCCCAGGTTCGAGCCTCCCCTTGGAAACCAAGAAGCATTAATGTATGAGAGATCTATAAGTTTTGGGAGTCAATTTGGAGATTTTCCAATTTTGCTTGTATTGACTTCTCTCTCTAGATGAGCCCAAAAGTGGTATTTTCTCTCTTTACCCGAGGAGGGGAGCTTGTTGGGACTAGTTTATTTCATGAAATCTTCGACATGTGTAAAACACCTTTTGGTAATGAATGAATGCATGTAGAATGGTCTTTTTGCCTTAGATATTGTCATTGATTTTGGATTTTAATCAATAGGTGAACTATAGTGCATGAGCAAAGCTTAGGAGATCAATTTCACACATTAGGACATTCTCGCATGTGTGAATTTTCACATGGTATCAAAGCCTACCTAAGCTTTTGATGCATCTATCATCCATAGTTTCAAAATTTTCATGAAAATCAAGATATAGTGTTGATTGCATCTCCCATGCTATCTCAAGGAAATTTGGATCAAGAGGGTTCATTATCATAATTATTGAATCATTTTAGGTACTGTACGGAATTTAGTGCTCAGGCACATGTGAAGTACGGCCAAGTTCATTTGGAAAGTTTTCTTCCAAGTTAGATCCAAATTTGGTGCTAGATAGCTTGTTTGAAAGCTAGTTTTGTTTAGTTTTTGTAGCAATTTGTTTCAATCCATTTGGTGAGCCAATCAAAAGTTATAAGCTTTTGAAGAGGGTTAGGTAGGGCACCTAGATCTGTGTGGACACATTTGGTTTGATCATATCTTGCTAGTTTGACCAAAAAATTCAAAAAGGGGCTTGCCAATGTCATCCATTTGAGATCTAGTAATCATTTTGAGGTCATAGCCACTTTCTTTCATACAATTGGTTTGTATTTGAGTGATTTGTGGATTCTTGGAGTGTTTCACACGTGCCAAAGATATTTTGACCCAAACTTTGCCTATACTCCATCAATTGATGAGAGGTTGATCTAGTTTGAGAGAGATTGGTAGAGCTAGTGAGATCTATCTCACATTTTGTTGCAAGATCTTGCATAGGAGCTGGGAGTACACCTTTCAATCCTATATTGAGAGAGAAGCAAAATTTTATTGTCTAAATCACAAGGAGTCTGCACTATTACATGGCATCTATGGGTTCCTACCTATTGGAATCTAGCGAAAGACTATTTACCTCCAACTATTCTACTTGAAAGGTTAGAATGGAGTCAATCTTGATACTCCAAGATGTGATGGACATTGTACTTGGGATTGAGGAGGAGCCTCAAGTCCTTCAAAAAGTACAAAAGTACAAGAAGAGAGCTAGGATGGCTCTCCACTTTATCAAGATGAATGTCTCTAATAAGATTTTGAGAGAGATTGGTGATTGCAACTTGGCCAAGCAAGCTTGAGATACTCTCAAAGCTATTTATGAAACCAAAAATACCTCACTCTTAGAAATCAAATCTTCCAAAGTTCTCAAAGGAGTGATGAGAGTGCCACTAATTATGTGTTGAGAGTGAAAGATACTCATAGGGAGCTTGCTTGCATTGGAGTATCTATAAATCAAAGTGAGCTAAAGGAGGAGCTACCTACTTTGGAGGCTTTGCGAGGAGTGCTAATGGCTGAAGGTGAAGACAAAGTTTTATTTGCCAAGCACAAAGAGAGGAGCAAAAAGCAACACCAACACTTCTCTAAGGATAAAGCAAAAGACCAAGATGAAGAGGATGATGATTCCTCTCAATATTCTACTTCAAAGAAGAAGAAGAAAAATGTTAAGTGCTTCTTTTGTGGCAAGAAAGGCCACAATGCCACCAATTGCTTCAAGAAGAAGAACCAATTCAAGCAAGCCAACATCTCTCATAAAAAAGAAAGCTTTATTGCAAGTGATGGAAAATGTGTTGGAAAAAGAGGGTGTGTGAGTGTAGAAACTAAAATAGCTCGAAAAGAAGATGAACACGAAAAGAAGCGAGTTTGAAACTCGAACGAGAAACGAACTTGAACAAAAAGTGTTTGTGCGCAGCGAAATGAGCTATATTACTCTTTTCCTAAGCATGACTACGCCTATCACAAACAAACAGAACATTAGTGATAGAAATCACGGCCGATCTGATTACGTAGCCAAACATTAAGCAACAAAACATCAGAAGGATAATTTGTCGCGAACAACTAGACAAATTATTAGTCGCGAATGATTCGCAAAGAGCTAGACTGATAATAATTCGCTAAGAACAGATTACCAAATTGAGCAATAAGAGAGTCAGACAGAATGTAGAAAAGATAGCAATATTGACACAAATCTGAACGCAGAACAAAACAAAGATGTTATCAGATTAAGTATAGCAAAATATACATGTCAATAATGTTGTGGAGCACAAGACAATAGCAGACGAAATCGCGTGCTCTACAAAGCTAATCCAATATGTAAAAGGAATGAACCTATCACTGACAATACAAAGAATCAATGCGCGAGGGCATCTACTCCGTCTATCTCTGATAAGCTTCTGATGCTATTGTTTTCACACGTTGTTATCTCACATGTATAAAATACACAAATGGTATTCAATATATATACACAATTTTACAGGTGTGCAGATGAAGAAAGTACAAAGTGGATGTGTTGTCTGTAGGAGATCGTGGGTGGCTGCTGTCGTTGTCAAATCTATTTGAGATCATCCTTCCTCCTTGTTTCCAAGGGAATATGTGCAAAGAAGGAACCTCCAAAGACACTAAGGTAATCAACCTTAGGCTTTCTGAATAATATTTCATATGGTGTATTTCCTCCAAGAGCTTCATCACTCCTCAAAGCTTTGATCTTTAATGAGAATTTCATCTCAACATATGCTTTGAATAATAGGAAATAATCATGCACCATAAATCTTGAAGAGAGAAGATATAAACATGTGCATCTTGTGTGATCACTCTCCTTTGAAACCTTGGATTTATAAGAAATATCAAGAGATTTTGCACTCTCTCTTGGATTCAATTTGTAGATGCCTTTATATCTAGATCCATGTGCAAGGATCTCATCATCCTTCTTGATCACACAATTGTCAATATGGAAATTGACATCAAGGCCACCATCAAGTAATTGGCCAACACTTAAAAGATTCTTTGTAAGCTTGGAAACAAAAAAAAACCTTGTGAAGAGATAGAACTTTTGATGATGCAAGCTTCAAGGGAATAGTCCCTACTCCTTGAATTTTGCTCTCTTGATCACTTGCAATATATATGGATTTCTTGATTCCTTCATAAGGCATAATAGATGAGAAGAAATCCTTGGAGCTACACATATGTGATGATGCTCCACTATCAATATACCAAGAGTCATCCATCTTGAAGGTGGAAGAGGAGAATTTTGATGCCATAAGTGAGCATTCTGTTGGATTTATCTCCTTTACTCTCCTCAATCCCATTTTAATCTGCCTCCATTCATGCTGCATTTTTACTCATGTTGTCGCACAGTCTGCATATTTACATGTAAAATAAGACAGACGAAAAACACGACTGTCTGCATAAATACAAGTAATTTTCCGCAGGCGAAAAAGGCAAAAAACACGACACTGTGTTTTTTTTACACGTGATTTGTGACAGGCGAAAAAGGCGACACTGCCTTACAAAATGCCGAAGGTGCCCTTACAGAAGAGCGAAGGCACCCTGTAAATCAAATGTTAAGGCATTTGTTAGAGTGTCACATTTTTCGCATTTTCACCAACGTTCATTTCAGCAAAGGCTGACGTCGCGGCCTTTTCACGCTCATCCCATGCAACTGTGCAAACAGATTTGACAATGACAACATCCACCCACGATCTCCTACAGACAGCACATCCACTTTGTACGATCATGGTTGGATGCTTATCCACCAAAGAGGCCTATAAAGCCTTTATACTCCTATTTCAAAATTAATGGAGAGTAAAGAAGCCATGTTTTATGAAGATCTACACTCAACCTTGGAAGGGGCCAAGATCAAGGCATCTCAAGATGCATCTCAAATTGTATCTATTGAAGATTATCAAGATGTGAAGGGGTTGAGGTTTGAGGAGGAGCCTCCTCTGCATATGATTTCAAGAGGATCTTCAAGATGGATGGCCAAGTCTTTATGGTTTATCTTTTATGGTAAAGAGGTGCAAATTTCAGGTGGTATTCACTTCAACATATTCTCTCATGCTTTTCTTTCATTACTTGATATATCTTGCCTTTATGAGGTTTTTACATCTCATAGTTGGAGTGAGGTAATGATTGTCTTGTATCATGCCTCTAGTGTAGACATATTACTTGTCATTCATGGCTTAGATATGTTTCCAAATTACTTAGAAAGCAAGTGGTTGAGTCATCAAGTGTATGCTCTTGGATCTAGTAAGAGCAAGAATGAGCTTGTTTTTCATAGTTTGAAAAATCATGCTTTTATATGGTTTGAGGCATCTCTTGTCTAGAGGTTTGGAACACACCCCCTCTAATCATTACTGCTTTTGTTGTGACTCTAGCATCACTCTAGTAGTACTATATATGGACGATTTCGTATTACAAAAAATGATGAAGAGCTTATTAAAGAAATCTACTACACGTTCTTTCATTAGCTATGATGTCACTCTAGTGAGTCAGTTTATGGCAACACGTAGGGAGACACATTGGAAATCTGTGAAAAGAATTCTTTGCTATGTTAAGGGCACAAGTACTTATGGTTTGTTATATGAAAAGCAATCTAGTTTGTCGAAGTTGTAGGGCTTCATAGATGCTAATTGGGCAGGTAGTATTGATGACATGAGATCCACCACATGTTATCTTTTTATTTTGGCAATGGTGCTTTCTCTTGCTCCAACAAAAAGCAAGAAATGATTGCTCTATCCACTACGGAAGTGAAGTATATAGAGTGATAGCCAAAGTGCTATAGAACTAGCTAGGAATCCATTGGCAATATTTCATGCACACATTAATCATGATGAGATTAAATATCACTTCATTAAAGAAAAGCTTTTATCTAGAGAGATTAATATGATACATTGCAAGATTGAAGACCAATTAGCTGATATATTTACAAAGTCTTAAGTTCTAGTAAGTTTGATTTTTTTAGAAAAAACTCAATGTATGTAAAATAAACTAGAGCTTAAGGGAGAGTATTAGAATAGTAAGCTTGATTTATTTCTAGTAATTTATAGTTCATATGTCGTTTTTACCATAAGTAGCAGTTTTTTGGTACATGCTATAGTGATGACTACCACATCGACAACACTCGAGTTAGTTGTTAAAAATTCACAATTCTAGCTTGACTAGTTTTGGTCATATGACTTGTAAATAGTTAGATGGTCATGATGTGGCTTGTCACACGTGCCAAATAGCATAGGATTCCATTCATAAGGATGTTCTCAAGTAGACCTAAGTGTTAGAACCTTTGGAATGAGTCCAAATTATGCTTAGATACAAGGGAGAAAAAATAGGAGCTATTTTTGGTAGTTTTTGCATTGTTGAGGGATCTCCAAGATTCCAACCCTAACTTGGTAGGGATGAAAGATCCACCAAAATTAGCATTAGGGATAGGTTTAGGGCTACTCATACCTGCCCAAAACCGTGATGGATCATGTATATATAGGTGATGATATCTCACCAAAATCAATCAAGCAATTTCATGTTTTTTCTCATAATGGTGCAATTGCTCTCTATGTTCATAATTGTTTGAGTACTTGTGATTACTAATGATTATAGGATTGAATGTAGGTCTGGTGTACAGTACTCAGACTGTGGGAGGCCGTACTTTCACACGTGTGAAGCCTTCTTCAAGGATTTGGGCCATTTAGTGAGGTTCAAGCATAGATTTTTGATGGATTTTGATGGTTCAACTTGTGCTAATCTTATGAAATCATAATCTATTGTTTCCCTCATCATTTCAAGTGTTTTAGGATCCTTATTTGCTGTAATTTTTATATTAGTGAGTCAAGATAGTTGCCCGTAACGGGGGCCATGCAGTGGTACTCTCTAAAAATTAGTCTAGAACTATATGCATTGTTGTTCTTCCTTTAGTAATGATATACAATTCGCAATGTGCTGCTTGGGGTTCCGTCATCTCTTGTGATCCTGATTGTTGAATAGCTTGTTAGGTTGTTAGTGTAAAATTGTAGGATCGATTTGTCACATCCCCTGCATTACACATTGAGAATCAACAACATAACTCCATAGACCACTCTTCTAAATCAAAATGAGGCTATAAATCGGTTGACTTTAGAGAGTGACATGATTTCATTTTGAATTGGGATTACATAATGAGATTTGCTTCATCAATGTACTACAATATACCTTCTAGAGTAATGTGCCTACCTTAGGTGCCTTCACATAGGTTCAACTAGACAACAATAATTATAATGGCAAGTCACCCACTCCTAGACTTTGGTTAACACACAAGGGAGTGTTTAGTGGGTTGACTAAAAAAACTTCAGCATTGTCTTTCATGGCTTCTTCGAGATTTTTGACTCCATTATTTAAGTGTTTGGTTTTATTTTTCTCAAGGAATCTTTCTCATAATCGATTGATACAGACCTCATTGGATTTTGTGCTTTATGAGAAGGTAATTGCTTCCTTATTATACCTCACACATAAGTAGTGCTTGTGTGCTCTTTCACACTAGAAGGAAAAAATTTCTGTTCAATGTGTTTACACATCTTTCTCACAAGACTTATCATTGATTCACCCAGCACAATCCTTGGCTTATGTGTATTCATTTCGTTCAAAAGTTGGCTTTAGAAAGATTGTATAGTCTAGATTTTGCCCCTTTTCCAAATGAGAGTAGCAATACAATTAATAATGCTATGAATGTCATTTGACAAACCTTTACTAGACATATACCATAAAATCTACTTGGAATAGAAGAATTACTTTTTCTGTTATGTACCTTTAAAACACATAAAAACACTTTCAGATTACCAATGCACATGATTGCTATTTTTCTAAGTTGGCCACATTTCTTATAGGAGCTCTTGGTATATTGATTCCTCTCCTCGTGGAGGGAAAAGGCCTTAAGGCAAACACATACCGGAGTATCCTAAATGTGGATACCAACCTATTCTGGCAATGCAACTCATCCACTGAATATGCCAAAAAGATCACTTCTATGTAGTAAACTGATATCTTGAAATGTTACGAAAATATCTTTCTTAATGACTCAAATGGCTTAAAGGCCATAATACGTAAAATGATTATATTTGCGTTCAAATACTCTACGAATGAAACACTTGCTTACAAATGGCGACCAGGGTTGAGGGAATTTAAATGGAAATGACAAAGTAAACCTAAAGAGAAATGGACTTGTATTGATAAAATGCAACTTTTCCAATGGAATGATTTGCTAATTGATAACTGTATGGTGAGACTGGGAAATAAGACATGGAGACACGTTTGCGGGACACTAATGGGTTTCTCCTACTCTCCTACTCTCCTACATGGTGTAACTGGTACTTATCATATTATGAATCACAATTTATGAGGAGACTTGCCAAGCTTGGTAAGATGGAGAATTTATGGTCTTTCAAGAACACATTTTGGTACATAGACGATATATGTTTTTTTAATAATCCGGAAGCCATGTTGTTTCTAGACAATGATAACGCTGTTTGGATTTATTCCTTGGAATATTTAGCCATTAAGAATGAAGGTACCAACAAGGACCATACTCTCTCTCTCTCTCTCTCTCTCTCTCTCTCTCTCTCTCTCTCTCTCTCTCTCTCTCTCTCTCTCTCTCTCTCTCTCTCTCTCTCTCTCTCTCTCTCTCTCTCTCTCTCTCATGGACTCTACTACATGCATATCTCTCCATAGTATATTTTCATAAGTAATACACTATGGGTACCCTAATTAACCATGATGGCCTTTGTCTCACCCTACTAATTTGAATCTCTTCTATCTTATACATGCAAAAAAAAGGGGGGGCTTTTTGAACTTTGTGAAAGCTTGCTTAACAAGTCTTTGTTACATGGTGAATATCGTTACGCGTGTTTTAGGTTATAATCTAACGATGTGCAATGTTGTTAGCCTGGTTCTTTGAGTTTACTTCAATAAACTATAAGAAGAGGATTGGAACACCTTTCTTCCATCCTTCCTATTGTGGTCTTTTTGCCTTCTCTTCTCTTTGCTCTCCCTAACGTTTTGACGTGGAGGAGATATAGCAAGGCTTATAGAAGGATTACACATGCTTGCCATTGCTCTTACAACAGCTACATGTATGTTAGCAAGTATTGGGGAATGGCACTTTCTTCGTCAAGGTCATCAACAAAGATCAATGGATGCAAAGGAGGAGGTTCCATGGGGGTAGAAATATTAGAAGTGAAAGCACCATTTTTTTTTTCCAAACAAGCATTTGAATATGAGCATTACAAAATCTTTCCTCTTTCGCGATACTATCAACATAATTAGAGAGGTTGATAAAGATATTCTCACCGATATTCAAGGTGTCCTTCTTGCTAATAAAATCCATGTAAATTGTAATCCAATCCATGGTAGTCACAAGATCCGCAAGGCAGAAAATTCTATCTTCAAGACCAGCAGCATCACATGTAGCCTTATCAGTAGAAACAATAAGATTATGAACTTCAATAGCTTTCTTCATACAACAAATGATGTTTGAATAAGAGGGTTAGGGGGAGGCAGGGGATCCTTGTAACCAAGGTTGACCGCATCAAGAAACCATCATGAGGACTAAGACATGAAAACAGACCTAGGTTAGTCATAAAATCCAAGTAAAGGTCAAGGTTTGGTACTAACCCGTGGTACTAACCCGATCAAAGGGTAGTCCGGTTTACATCAAAAAAGATGTAGAAAGAGAGTAAAAAGATTTTACATAGTCTCTCTTGACAAATCAAGACCAAAGCCTTTGAACCCTTTCATTTTATAGGATAACATGTAAAAACAAAGCTGTATAAAGTCCTACAGTACAAGGTACCATAAAGCGAAACAAGTTCTAGGATACTCAACTGTTACCTGCCACCATCTCACAACACAAAACCGCACGAGTTAGTATAGTGGGGAAGACAGGTGTCACAGCCGAGCATCAGTTGGTATCCATGTCCGAGGCAAGATTCACTTCTTTATCATCATAAACTCAATTGCATAAAATACGTCCAATCTTCCCAAGCATAGTGTACTTTACTCACAATACGTTTAGCCCTAGGTTTTTCACCGTATCAGGGCATAAGCCATACTAATCAGTTTTAGGGCATAAGCAACGCGCATATCACACTAACATATGTATGAAGCTATTATATATATATATATTTTAGATAACGTATAGGAAGGCACGATCCATGTATAGCGTCAGGTATCAGGATAGCAGATCCGTGCCATGCTGACCCATAAAACTTCATGGAGATTCTTTAGAGTTCAAATGCTATGAGACTTGGGCAAATCCATGTCATTCAAGCTTCAATGAACCATACTCATTCATAGCTAAAATGTACTAACTGCAATCATAGTCCATTCTTCCAATTATTTGTATTTGCGTCATTTTATTTAGCATACAACCAAAGTAAAGCAATTGTATTTCATAAAGACAAGTAATCACACATTTACACATCTATCTTGTTTCCTTATCTTTTGTGTGAATATATTGATAAGAAATAGCATTTTCATATGAAATGCATATACTAACAATCTTTCCTAAACCCTAAGATATGTTTACAAAGAAATCTTATGGTTTAGGTGATACTACTCAACCTGTAATGAGATATTACTTCAAACTGTATGCGTGGTGAAGTGATATCCTGAGAACTACCCAGTCTTCGAATAGTAAGCAACATCTTCGCTTTATATGCAATTGATTCAATACAAATAGCATTTCGTTAAAAAGCAATCAAATTGTTTTAAACGTCTTCTTTGAAGGAAAAGTCATAACCTCATACTATAGTACTTAGCCATATCTCCCTTTAGTAGTATACTCTACTTGTATACATGCATTTCATTCCTCATAGAAGACGCTATACTTGGCTATCTTTATCTCGTAAAGTATTTAAGTATGTTTCAAAGAGACCATGCCTTAGGTAGTTAACGAGCATACATCAATCTTGTTTTATTTGGTTCCTACCATTATCAATTTAGTAATTGGGCGTTCATCTTCCCTATCGGAAGTGCACCATTATATCACTTTTTTTAACATATATTATACTCAAGAAAAATCGTAGTGAGGTGGAGTTTTACCAAATCCATCAGCACTGAGCTATAAACCAAAAAACGCATGCATTATAGTGTATAAATGTGCATGACCAACAACGATTCATCATTAGCAAGTGAAATAACTTCTTCATTGATTCACGTATAGCATAAAATCCATCAACGATGCACTACAGTTTAGAAAACGTGTGTAGATGGTAAGAAATGTGTTGGATCACCAACAATCCATCACTAGTTCATACAAGAACTTCCTTATTGAATCACACATAGCGTTGGTTCACCAGCGACCAATACCAAGGCAAAAGTATTATAGCTATGAGCAAGATTCATGCCTTTCAAGTAGGCGCGGTCCTCTATGGAGGCAGTGATCTATAGTAAACTGAAAACTTCGATTTATGTATGCTTTACAAAATTGTCCAGCATAAATCATAAGTGTATTGGTTAGCCAATCAATCATGCTTGCAAGGCAAGTAAATCCCTTAATCATGAATAAAAAAAATTGGAGAAACCAGCAGTAGTTCGCTACCAATACTTGCTAACATGCCTGTAGTTGTTCTATGAGCAATGGCAAGCATGTGTAATCCTTCCATAAGCCTTGCTATATCTCCTCCACGTCAAAACATAGTAGTAGCCAGTCACAGTAGGGAGAGCAAAGAGAGGAGAAGGCAAAAAGACCACAATAGGAAGGATGGAACAAAGGTGTTCCAGTCCTCTTCTTATAGTTTATTGAGGTAAACTTGGAGCACCAAGTTAACAACGTTGTGCACCATTAGATTATAACCTAGAACACGTGTAGCGATCTTCACCATGTAACAGCGACTTGTTAAGCTAGCTTTCACAAAGTTCGAAAAGCCCCCCCCCCCTGTTGTAAAGCTACCTTTACAAGCTTTACTTGCGGCGCCATCGGCGCCAGCTATGTCCCCGGCGCCAGCAGCGCCACTGCTGCTCCCGGCGCCGGCGCCGCTCCCGGCGCCACTGTGACCAGAATCCAGCCGGCGCCGAGTTCCTATGGCTGAAAATCTTTGATCGGTTCTAGCGAAGTCCAGAGAGCTCAGATCGATGTGCAATCACCTCACACGATCTAGGCATGATTAAAGGAAGCCTGGGGATCAATAAAATCTAGAGAGAGAAAATGACTTTCTAGAAAGAGAAAATCCTAGAGAGAGAAAAACGTGCTTTACCAGCTTGGGTAGAGTGCTTGGTATGAGGGGGGGTGCCGAATCACACCAATACTATAGGGGAGTGCGGGTTGCGACTCAGGGCGAGCTCCAACCAAGTCTCAGCCTCCCTTGCTGGAATGTTGTCATGGCTCTCGCCTTGGCATGCTAGCGCCCCGGAGACTAGGGTCGGTCACACACTTGAAATGTAACCTTCTCAGATTTATCAATAAAGTGGGATTTTTCTCAAACTGACTCTGATTACCTTCTGGGTTTCAGTGTTCGGTAAAAGCGCCAGTTGTAAGGCCGCTTTCAAAATTTTTAACTTGGCACATAGCTGAGGGTCGTATCCCGGGACGCCAGCGGTATGCCGTCGGGACCATTCGGTCCGTGGCGCCAGCGGTATGCTGTCGGGACCATTTGGTCCAAGAACTGGTTGTTTCCATATCTGTCGCGGCTTGTGGTTCTGAGTGTTCCTTGCATGAACGTGAATAGGTTAAGCTCTTGGGGAACGGGCTCTAACCTGTCGGCTGAGTTGGATGGCTTGCTTGGGTGGATGTTACCTGTTTATGGCTGTCCAGTCTGGCGTGGCGCCAGGTTGGCTTCCAGCGCTCGTGACGAAGCTTTCAGTTGGTTAAGTCTGATGTAAGTCAGACCGCTTGCTTGGAATGGATGTTACTCGTTTGTAACGAAGCTTCGAGTTGGTTAAGTTTGATGTATGTCGGGTGGCTTGCTTGGAGGGAAGTCACCCACGTCGGGACCCCCGATCTGGCATGGCGCCAGGTTGGATCTCAATGTTGGTTTTCGGAACTTCAAGTTGGTTAAGTCTGATCGTTGTTGGCGAGTTGGCTGCTTGTATGTCAAGTGGGTTTGGATGGCAAGAGTTGAAGGCTGGGAAGCTAAGTCGTGGTTCCCGGCTCCCTTTGGGATGCTTGCGCTACATGTGGTATCAGAGCCGACTGGCCGGTCAGCTATGCGGATCTCACGGAAATGGCCACGGTTTGGGGTTCATCAAGACAACTGTTGTGCAAGGTGCTGCCCACAGTGTAAGCACGGGTGCGTCCACGGTCGGGGTGGTCGGCAGAACGGGGGACTTGATGAGTCAAGGTGCTGCCCTTGAGGTGTAAGCACGGTCAGTTCTCGCGGTTCGGGCCTGGCGCTGTCTGCATGTAGGACGGATGAGGCAAAGTGCTGCCTAGGGAGGTGAAAGCACGGTCTGTACCTTGTGGGGTGCGGGGCGACATATTCGAACTGTACGGGTTAACCATTGATACAGAGATGCTGCTCGAATTCGGGTGTAAAGCACGGGTGGTTAGCTGCCGGTGCGGGATAGCTGCCGATCGTTTAGCTATAAGGGCTATCAACCAAAAAGTGGTGGGGCGTGACTGAGGCAATGTGCTGCTTAATGGTGAAAGCACGGATAGTTGGAGGGGTGTCCTATGTGGGCTGATTCCGTGATCGATTTGTATGGGCGCGGCCAGGCAAAGGTCCATTGGCATGACCATCTCAAAGGGGGACCTTGCCTTTGTTACTTGTTAGTAAACCTGCCTGAGTGTCTTACTTGTACGTATTCGTGGTGAGTCTTAGTACTCGTGCTTTGCCTGGTTTGCATGATTGCTTGTGATACAAGGAGCTGATGGCTCGAGAAGGAACCTTTTCTTTTGAAGGCTGATACCATTAAACAAAGAGGACTACAGAATCTGTGGGGCGGATTTGAAGTTCAAGTACTCACACGTGAACGACAACGAAACGACTCAATGTTTGCAAAGGATGGATGGCTAGCCTGTTTTTTTGGGTTAGTTTCATTTGCGACAACGCCCACCAGACGCAAGCAGGAAGTCAAAAAGTTGGAAAGGGCCATTTCAGGGGAGATCTTCTATGGAGCAGTTGGTCTTCATTTTGGGACGGCCACCTTCGGAACTGAAACTCACTGAGCATGGGCGATATCCAGAATCTGTGCGGCGGATTTGCAGTTCAAGTACTCGCACGTGAACGACAACGAAATGACTCAATGTTTGCAAAGGATGGATGACTAGCCTGTTTCTTGGGTTAGTTTCATTTGCGACAACGCCCACCAGACGCAAGCAGGAAGTCAAAAGTTGGAAAGGGCAATTTCAGGGGAGATCTTCTATAGCAGTTGGTCTTCATTTTGGGACGGCCACCTTCGGAACTGAAACTCACTGAGCATGGGTGATATCCAGTATCAGTTGGGTTTTTCCTCAAAGGGGAAAAGACTAGGATCCTCTTCAGAGATTGGCAACAAGTTGGATCGAGCCATAATCCTAGCCGATGGGAAGCAAAGTGTTGGAAAGGCTTTTTGTCCGAAGAACTCTACTCTAAAGTCCGATCAGCTGATTTATTAAGTGGAGGGGAACTATCACACACACCTCTCTCTTGGGGCAAATTTTGAATTAAAGTTGATCAAAATGGGGGCAAATTCAAGGTGACCTAGCCATACTCACACGAGGAGACTGGCGAACTTTGGACCTAATAAGTTGACAAGTTTTTGTTGTGGAAAGGAAAGTTTGTTATAGGCTTTCTCTGGACCAACAATGATGAGGAAACATATGAGTACGCTGGCTTGTGTTACGTGTAAGGCAGCTGATCAATGAAGGAACTGTGAAAGTTGAGTCTTGCATGAGAGACTTGGTATTTCGAACGGACACTAAGGGACAGTTCGCGTTGAGATCGGATTAGTGCAAACTCTGGGTGCATGTTTCTGATTCAAAGAGAGCTACTTGAAGCCAAGCTCGATGTACACTTCTTGTTTTGACTGTGAGACAACTAACCAGTGATGGAATTGTGAAAGTCAAGTTTTGCGCGACGGACATGGTGCTTCAAACAAACGCGAAGAGATAGTTCGGATGCGGATCAAACTGGTGTGACCCTTTGGCTTTCCACGAGGTCAATGGTTACATTTGGGCTGATTCAAAGAGCTACTTCAAGCTAAGTGAGAGGTGCATTGCGGAGTACTCAATCTTTGCCTACCTTAAAGAGCCAAGATGGAAAAGTATCAAGATCAGGCTTGGACAAGGAGAGAAATCAAGGTGCAGAAGCAACAAGGCACGGAGTGGACCATAAAGTGGGCAATCAAACGATAAATCCTTCGGCTCAGGGAGCCTTGATACCTGTGCGGAACTGAACAAACCTGGAGCTCAGGGATCTCAACACAAAGTGCATCAAGGACAAATCAGGAGCTCAAAGGAGTTCCAAAGTCGAAAGTCAGAAGCGACAGGGGCGAACATTTCAAAGAAAGGCCTCTGTCACCAGTTAATAAGGTTCTCGGGTTTTACGAAAGCGATATCAAATCTACGCTTTTCCCAGACAAAGATATATTTTCAAGTTATGTAATTTTTCAGTACAAAGAGCTGAGCCTCCGACTTGTGGTGTGCCAGCTTCAATGTTAATAAAAAGTGGCCAGTAAATTGAGTACTGTGCCTAGTAGCTTAAATGTATAGTCATTTTAATTGGGAGACACCTTTACTTTAATCTGACATCTGATGAGGACATTGGATTTTATAAAGGTGGGGTGGATGTTGTAAAGCTACCTTTACAAGCTTTACTTGTGGCGCCATCGGCGCCAGCTATGTCCCCGGCGCCAGCAGCGCCACTGCTGCTCCCGGCGCCAACGGCGCCGGCGCCGCTCCCGGCGCCACTGTGACCAGAATCCAGCCGGCGCCGAGTTCCTATGGCTGAAAATCTTTGATCGGTTCTAGCGAAGTCCAGAGAGCTCAGATCGATGTGCAATCACCTCACACGATCTAGGCATGATTAAAGGAAGCCTGGGGATCAATAAAATCTAGAGAGAGAAAATGACTTTCTAGAAAGAGAAAATCCTAGAGAGAGAAAAACGTGCTTTACCAGCTTGGGTAGAGTGCTTGGTATGAGGGGGGGTGCCGAATCACACCAATACTATAGGGGAGTGCGGGTTGCGACTCAGGGCGAGCTCCAACCAAGTCTCAGCCTCCCTTGCTGGAATGTTGTCATGGCTCTCGCCTTGGCATGCTAGCGCCCCGGAGACTAGGGTCGGTCACACACTTGAAATGTAACCTTCTCAGATTTATCAATAAAGTGGGATTTTCCTCAAACTGACTCTGATTACCTTCTGGGTTTCAGTGTTCGGTAAAAGCGCCAGTTGTAAGGCCGCTTTCAAAATTTTTAACTTGGCACATAGCTGAGGGTCGTATCCCGGGACGCCAGCGGTATGCCGTCGGGACCATTCGGTCCGTGGCGCCAGCGGTATGCTGTCGGGACCATTTGGTCCAAGAACTGGTTGTTTCCATATCTGTCGCGGCTTGTGGTTCTGAGTGTTCCTTGCATGAACGTGAATAGGTTAAGCTCTTGGGGAACGGGCTCTAACCTGTCGGCTGAGTTGGATGGCTTGCTTGGGTGGATGTTACCTGTTTATGGCTGTCCAGTCTGGCGTGGCGCCAGGTTGGCTTCCAGCGCTCGTGACGAAGCTTTCAGTTGGTTAAGTCTGATGTAAGTCAGACCGCTTGCTTGGAATGGATGTTACTCGTTTGTAACGAAGCTTCGAGTTGGTTAAGTTTGATGTATGTCGGGCGGCTTGCTTGGAGGGAAGTCACCCACGTCGGGACCCCCGATCTGGCATGGCGCCAGGTTGGATCTCAATGTTGGTTTTCGGAACTTCAAGTTGGTTAAGTCTGATCGTTGTTGGCGAGTTGGCTGCTTGTATGTCAAGTGGGTTTGGATGGCAAGAGTTGAAGGCTGGGAAGCTAAGTCGTGGTTCCCGGCTCCCTTTGGGATGCTTGCGCTACACCCCCCCCCCCCCCCCCCCCCCCTCTTTTTTGCATGTATAAGATAGAAGAGATTCGAATTAGTAGGGCGAAGCAAAGGCTATCATGGTTACTTAGGGTAGAATCTAGATATGGAGTGGCGGTCTAACCATAAGATCAAAATTAAACACGTCAAAATCGAGTTGCCAAGTGGAGCTCTAGCCTAGTTGAATTTGATTGAATTTTTTGATGTCATTTGTGCATACTAGTTTGTATTCTTTCTCTATTGTTGTGCTAACTCCCATTTTGTGATCATAGTTGATCACAT
This sequence comes from Diphasiastrum complanatum, assembly GCA_029204225.1. Classification (NCBI taxonomy): domain Eukaryota; kingdom Viridiplantae; phylum Streptophyta; class Lycopodiopsida; order Lycopodiales; family Lycopodiaceae; genus Diphasiastrum; species Diphasiastrum complanatum. Next base: position 49,669,346 of record CM055106.1, read on the forward strand.
CAGGATCCATTTGTTGTAATTTTCACACAACTTGCTAACATTGCCACATCTGTATGTGACAATATCTTTGAAAACTATACTAAGATATTAAGTATATGTAATCCAATTGTTAGCCACATCAAAAAGCCATGTCATAGCATCTATTGCCTATAATTATTAGATATGATACTTGCATGACAAGCAAAACGTCCATCAAGAGAGCACTGTACCCTATAATATTGAACTAAACCTATCTTAATTGTCATATCACCCCTACTTGTTGATCACATTCTACCTGCATCAGTAAAATGAATGCATTCAAGTCCATTAGGGGAGGCATTCATACTATTTGGATATATATTTGATCCAAGTCATGCAATCTCAACTAAGTGTGAATGTCCACCCATGTATCCACCCATTTACTTACGTAATCCCCCATCCGTCCTCACATTGAATCCATCGACATTCCCATATGTGTAACCACCTATATATTATAGATCCAATCATTTGCCTACATGTTATACATTATGCAATATCATACCCAAAGTTGCATGCTACAAGATAAACATATACCTACTCTGACATACATCATCACCAATTAAAACATTAATGAAGACATTTGCTCATTCAACTTATGCTGCCTATTCCATTATGTATCTAGTTGTATTAACCATCAACTATGCCTAAAATTGATGTACATTTGACTTGCAAGAAGAAAATTCACATCAAATTGATCATGAGTTGTCAAGAGATCAACCTAACTACACTTGGATAGTACACATTGCACTTAATTAACCACTTGTCCTTACAAGTACAATCTCCAAGTTTGCAAATCACACCTAGATTAGAATGTGTTAGTCATGTGAGTCATCTCCTTGAGCTCATTACAAATGAAATTGCATTCTAGAAGGAGAGTAATTGAACCAATGTTAGAGAATGAGCCTTGTACACCTTCCACATTGTATCCAATGATACTACCATAGTGACTGATTGTAACATTAACCGTTAGAAGGGTTATGGACCACATTGCTTTTCTTGTCATGCTTGTGACTATGGCCATGCTATGCAATGCACCATGTCTCGATCAAACAAAGTATGGCAAATCAAGTGATTCTACACTATATCTAGTTTCATGAGGAATCTTGTGAAGTATATGGAGAGAAACAATACTTGAAAAAAAGTTGAGACTCTTTAGCATGACATTGATCATATTTGAAAAAGAGTGGTTATTTAGCCTCGAGCGTAATAAGTGGAAAGTCTTGATAAAAACTTTCATCTAGTACTTCAAACCATCTCACTTTTTGGAGAATATATTTTTGTTGTTAAGCAAAATTTGCATAAAGAACGTTAGATACGACATAACCATAAAGAGACAAAATCTAGTCTGTTCCACCTAGCCAACACATTCTCTTATACTGAATGCCCCTCCTAGCCTAGTGTGAGTTTACATGGAGTAGGTTGCAGCCTAACTACCACTTGTCCATGTTGCATGCATGTGGATACTGCTACATGGAGAGTCCCAGTTTGAACTGTCTGACCCCCAACTACCATGCATGTGATTTGTGGGGCAAAGTTGGCACTCATACCTACTGCTTGGTAGGAATGCATGTGACTGACTCACAGTATCTTTTGCCCTACGTTGGTTTGCTACACCTAATGGCTCCCTTAGATTCAACCAAAGTTAGTTTCGTAACAAGTGTATGTCATTGATCAATAATATTGACTTTGTTGCATCCATTAGATGTTTTTTTTTTTATTCGGATGATTGTCTTCATCATTTGAATGGGTCGATTGTGCTTTTGCATCATAATAATATTATTTCACAAAAAAATGCATGTAATAGGATATGAGAGAGAGAGAGAGAGAGAGAGAGAGAGAGAGAGAGAGAGAGAGAGAGAGAGAGAGAGAGAGAGAGAGAGAGAATGTGAGCAGTGCTGGAGAAAACGTGATTCTAGCGTTCTCATTGGGCCACGTCTGCTCTAATTTTTTTTTTTGAAGGGCAGTTGAAAAGCATTGCAAAGTGGGAGAAAGAGAACCTTCTGGAAAGAGAATCGTCTAGAGAGAGAACCTTCTAGAGAGAGATATATATATAAAACAGAGTGCGCGATAGAGAGGGGGGCGCGAGAGGAGCGCGAGAGAGAGAAGAGCGCAATTTTTTTTAAAATTTTCAGGGTTTTTTAGGATTTTTTTCGGGGTTAGAACAAAAAATAGCAATGATGTGAGTTGAGAGAGAGAAACCTTGATAATTTTGTAACTATGGTTGTCTAACACTAGAGTCGCCACAAAATGCGCACAAAAGTGTGAGCACTTAATCAAAAAAAAATCTCATAAACTATGATGAATCACATCAAATCCTTTCACATGTGTATTCTTCATATATACATTTACTGATTAAAAATTTTGAGACCTTCATTTCGAGCAAGTTATATGTAAGATATGATGTGTCAAACATGTGGGAGTACTGATGAAACTTCAATATTTTCACATATGAAATTATATTATTGTGAATTTTACATTCAATTTTTTGCATGTCTACTCTTAAAAAATCATGTATGATTATAGAAACATGCCTATAATTTTTCTTTTGAATTTTGAGATTTATAGAGATAGATATGTGCATCCATAGTTACCCATTTAAGTGTTGATAAAAATCATCAAAACTGGAAATATCATATTTGAGTGTATTAACACCATGATTTTAACAATATTTTTTTGGGTTGTCTACTTTAAAAAGTATTATATGACCATAGAAACATGTCTCTCAAACTTTTTTCAATTTGGAGTTATGTAGAGATAGATGTGTGCATCTAAAGTACTTACCCATGTCAAGTGCTGAAAAGCATTGAAATTTATTGAAAGGTGCTAAAAAGTTGTAGCTCTTTTGGAGGTGCTTTTTGCAACACTTTCTTTGGCTATCTACATTCCAAAATCCTTTATGACCATAGAAACATGTCTATAAAAAATAAACCTAAATCCTTATAAACAATCATGATGTATGATGTAAACTTGGTATGTCAGAAATTGATTCTCTTCTGGTCTTCTTTTGCCTTAGCTGATTTGAACTCTGAAATCCTATTGAGATTGAAATTGCAATCGGATTTGTTAAAACATAATGTAACCACAATTGTCAGATCTGAAATGACTTCAATAAATGAAAAATATATTTTGCGCACAAGGATTCCCACCAAGAAACAGATCCTTGAAGCCAATTGAGCATTAAATCAATAACTGATTATATTCTAATACAACAGTTGATACTCAACCTGGTTTTCACTCCACACTAATTGATGCCAAATTTGATATGAAGCCAAGTTGATGCCAAACCAAATTCAGTAGTCTTCTAATGAAATGATCTGAAATTATACACCATATGTAACGTTTGCGTATAACCTATAGATGAAATTGATGCGTCTCAATCTTTCACACACAAAGTGCAGAGAGTAAAGCTGATGCGATCCTGATAATCTCACAACCCTTCAGCGTGCAAATCACTTTCTCAGATGAAGTATTGAGTTTTGAAAAAATAGCTGCTATATCAGACTTCTTCTGGGAATACTTGAGCACCAGTAACCAACTAACATTCCCAAACATGCACCAGCTATTACTTGCAAAGGTGTGTGGCCTAAAAGCTCCTTCAACTTTTTCTCACTAACAGGATGACCTTGAAAGAGATCCTTGACAATCATGTTTAAAACCTGCAAGTCATGACTCAGCATATCAGTTCCGGTAGTCCAGTCTTAATATAAGTACATTCAAAATATGCTGTTGTGAATCTGATGGGAAGCATAGCAGATTGCTTTATGTATCCCAATGACCAAGCAATTATAGAGTTTTACCTTTCAATTTATGCATGAGCAGTGAACAAAAAACTCAATAAGCATCTAACCAAACAATTACAGAAACTTTCAAGTAATTAGAATGCATTCACGAAAGAACAGGCTCAAACACCTTGTAACAAGGTTTAAGTGCATGAAAATGGGTCGAAATCAATGCAACATGAAAACCTTTTTTTGAATGCTTCACTAAAGATTGGAGTGTCATAAAATTCTATGGGACCAAAATGTGACCTAAGCTTTACATATACAGTCCACAAGAACTTTACCTTCATAATAATACTCGAAAACTGGACAGCTATTTGAAGGCTAAACAAGATTTTTTAGGAAGCCGCTAATTTTCCATGGCCCATGGATCACTAACATGTGGCATTGATCACTACCACCACTTAACACCGACCTAAAAATTAAGATACAAGCCTTCACGTCACTGTGAGCAAGCTTTCTAAAACCAGAATTAGCAATAACCTGGACCATCCTTTCTTGCACATGATCAATAGACACATTCAGACTCAACACTGGTAATAGCTTCAATGTATCAATTAGCATAAGCTGTAACATGTTGATGGCACCGAAAATAATTAATAGACTAGCTGATTGCCAAGCTGGGTGAACGGTGGGTGAACCTTAACATACTAGTAAATAACAAAAGGGAAATAAATGCACCCCAAATTTTACAAAGGCAGCACGAGATTTATTATTGATCGAATATATAACTAATGCTCAGCCTATCACCTTCAACGTCTAATCAGAGACATTTTTCACCCTGATATTATACATCACCTTGAAAGACAGTTACAATGAAACAGTCATATCATATGGTTCTCAGGAAAGGTGAAGAACAGGAACCACTACTGGCAGCTAATAATTTTATGTAGCTGATGGAGTAGTGATGGATGGTTAGGGCTATCTCTTTAAAGCTAGGAAAGTAGCTACCATTGCGCCTCACATACCTTCGTGTTCACTATGGCGTTGCAGACCTGCCACTACCTAATAAGATCTAGTGAGAAAAGAAAGTCTCTTAATAATGGCAGAAAAGATTCTAAATTTGCAATGGTATCTCATGCCTGAGAAACTCTTTTGATATCTGGCATTTCACATTTTTGCAGCTTATGTCGACTTCTAAGCATTTGTTCACAAGATGTAACATCATTATGTACTTATCAATCGCCAATCCAGCTTGACCACGCATCCAGAGAGATATGATTTTGGAACCTCAAACTTGGCTAACCACCATCTAACCCCCAGATGGCATATCAAGCTATATTGAAAAGTTTAACCTATAGAAACACTAATCAAGTACTCAGGGCTCCACAATAATGCATGAGCAATCTTTTCCAAGTGCAACTTTTGTTAAAAAAGTGGTAAGCTAGCAGCACATTTTTTCCACAAAACTTACGAAAGACTTAAGATTGGGACTATTTAAAGCTAGTACTAAGTAAAGCACCACAACAGATACAGAAGAGGCCAGAAAAATACTTTCTTACCACCTTCATCACATACAGCAAGCTGTTGCCTGAGATTGCGAGCATGCTTATTCTTGGAAACATAGTTTCTTCGAATTGCAATTCATTTAAATAATGCAACGCTGGACGTACTCTCTTACATCTCGCTGCAATCGTGGCCAGAAATAATGCCTTCGTAAAAGTTCACTAGTCTTATCAATACCAGGGTGCCCTGCGCAGGGACTGTCGTGGCATTCATAAAGTATCTGAGGTGAAGATCCTTCACGTCTGGCACAAATACTTTTCCGTTTCTCAACAACATACCTTCCTTCACAGTGTATGTCAAATAAGTACTGGTGTGTTCCTCTACGGAAGCGACAGGCGAGGTTGACTCTTCCATATGGTCGACTAACTTGCATGCATAGGCCACACACACTGACAATGTGGGTCCTTTTGTTGAGCCCTCTTGATCTCCTCCATGAGATCACTGTCAACTACAGGCAAGGCTCATCCGATGCAGTACCAACGATAGTGCATCAGCGACCACATTTTCCTTCCCTCTTTGGAAGCAAATTTCCAATTGAAATCCCTACATCAGTTCGGCCCACCGAGCTTGGCGGCCTTGCAAATCTGGCTGAGTGCATAAAATACTTTAAAATATGATGATCTGTGTACACATAAAACTCGGCGTCGTATAAGTAATGTCTCCACCTTGAGCGCATGAGTCGCATACAGCTCTTGCTCCTGTGCGGGTATACCATCTTGGCTGAACACTGCATCTATAGCAATGCCACTTGCATCCGTCTCTAGGTCAAACAGTTTCTTGGGTATCAACAATCTTGAGAATTGGAGCCGTGGCCAGCGCCTCCATCAAGTTCTCAAACCTGTGCTGAGCTTCAGCAACCCACCGAACTACAGTGATGTTTCTCCGTAACAAGTCCATCAAAGGAGCAGCTACCTTGGAATATTTCCTAACGAACTACCGGTAGAACTTGCAAAAACTTAAGAAAGATTGCAACTGGTGTATATCGGCAGGCCTCGGCCACTTCTAGACCACAGCCACCCTTGGCGGGGTCAGCCGAAATACCCATAGCGGTCACGACATGACCCAAATACTCGACACGAGTCTTAACGAACTCGGTCGTCTTATTATTGGCATACAAGACAAAAGCTTGTAACTTGCCAAATATGGTCTGGAGATGAACTTCATGCTCCTCTACCGTCTTACTAAAGACCAGTATGTCATCAACAAAACTGACGACAAACTTGCCCATAAGTCACTCCTGGCATCGTTCATGAGCACCATGAACGTGGCTGGAGCATCGGTTAGCCCAAACGACCTGCCCCTGGAACGAGCTCAATACGATGATCAACGTTCTGTCTAGGCGGCAATCCCTCTGGCATATTACTAATTAGCACGTGTTTAAACTAAGTGCGGATGGACTTCTCCAACTCACTTGCTGGGTCACATCTTGGCTGTAAAGAAGCAACATGTGCACTAGGGAATGCAGATGTAAATGAAGTTCCTTGTGGTTCATTAGTAAGTGTACTTAGCTGATTATCACAAAAACAAGAATCAACTGGAACACATTCCCATAACACAACCATGTAGGAAATCAAAGTGTCAAGATCCTTCTAACATTCAATCTCCATATACAAGAAGAAGAGGGAGAGGGTTAGGCACCCTCAAGGAGAGAGAAAGTAGTAGCAATGCTAGAAAGGGAATGAATTACAAATGAATAATGAGTACTTATAAATAGGCCTTCCAAGGGCCTAGACTCTTTCAAACCCTAAGTTCATCCACTACTAATTATAGGGCACCCCTCAAAAGTCAAGATAGGGCCCCTTAACATAATTAGACTTTACTTGGACCCACGAGTTATTACTAGACCAAAATTGGGTCCAACTTAGCTAAAACTAACTTAACATGGTCTAAATAATAAACCTAATCCATGGTTACACAAGTCTCGGCCTTTTGGGTCAAAGTAACCTACGGGAAAGTAACATTATCATTTATTATTTCTAACGCCCTCCCTAAATGATAATGTAAAAAACATAACATGACATGAAGTAGAATGGAAAAATTGCAACAAAATGCAAAATGTTGGTTGCTGCCCAAAACTTTATGTAGGCAAAAAAAAACTCCAACTCAAAGTAGTCGAAGTAGCCGAAGTCTCAGCCCCAATCATGCCCGATGTAGAAGAGATCTAGAATACGAAGTGCGGTAGCATCAAGTCGAAGAGTGAAGACAAGCATGCTCCATCCAAAGTAGGTAACCAAAAAAACAGCCACAAGCCGAATTTGCAATCCATCAATGGTTCCCACATGATTCCGTAAGTCTTCTTATCACAAGAAACATAAAGAATTGTATGATACTCTTTTACCATCACATCCTCCCGAATCTTACTATAAATAAACCATGGCTGAATCTGCTGTCCACCATCTTCAAGAAAAAAACCAGCAGCTTGCAACTTTGAACACCCAAAAAATCCAGCAACACGCCACTTTGAACCAATGTACTAATTGACATGATTTTTTTCCCCTCCTCCACTAGTACAAAATGGCTTCAAAAAATGCTTGATCTCAGCCTTTTCCAAAACATTAACTTGAGAAGCTTGCTCATAAAGTACTTCACTAATGCATCCATCATTTGCAACAAATGGCTCAAGAGAAGAAGAATGCTCTAACATACCAACATTCCGATGCAAACTTGTACTTGTAGAAAGACAATGATCAAACTTTGCATGCCTTTGCTCTTCTACCTTCAAAGAGGACGAAGTAGAGAGGAGAAAGCATGCTGATGAATCCTTTATTCGGTACATCTTCTAAAGTGTTTCCCAAGCACTTTTAGAGGTCTTGCAAAATCTCAAATGATATAAGATAGATCTTGTTACCGATAAATCAATGAAAGAGCTTGATCATCACGTCGATGCCAAACCTCAGCTTGCAACTCCATGAAGAATAGTTGGTGTCATCCAACATATCTTTGTCCGAACAAGTACGAATTGCTCCCAAATCTCTTGCCATAAGAACCAGCCAAGAAGATAAGCTTTTTCAAACCCTAAATGTGCCCTAAAAGACACAAAAACCAGCAAGTATCAAATCTGAAAAATCAGCAACGGAATGTGTCGAAACCACACATTAGATGGATGTAGGAACTCGCCCTCCCACAAGCCTTGTGTGCTGAAAATTTCAGCCTGAAATTGCACTACAAACTCAAAAAACCAGCAAGCAAAGAATTAGGTTAGCCTCCAACAAAGCTTTTTCCGGAACCCTTCTTTCTTGCCAAAAGTGTGAACAATACACACGTATAAGGCTGTTGCAAACACCCTGCAAATGGTAATATGCTGTCCAATTTTCAACCTCGGAATGTGATCGGATCATCACAAAAAATTAGTGCCTTCTTCCACACCTGGAAACAAGCAAAAAGAAGCGGATCTTCACTTTGTAAAATCAACGAGGGTGCTGATTTTTCAGCCAAATCAAAAGGTATGTCTCATGTCTTAAAGGGGGGAGTGACCTTTTGTTGAAGGTCCTCTTGTTACCTGTATGCAAATAAAGAGAATGGAGATTCAATATTTGTGGTTTGTTAGAAATAATAAATGATAATGTTAGTTTCCCATAGGTTACTTTGACCCAAAAGGTCGAGACTTGTGTAACCATGGATTAGGTTTACTATTTAGACCATGTTAAGTTAGTTTCAGCTAAGTTGGACCCAATTTTGGTCTAGTAATAACTCGTGGGTCCAAGTAAAGTCTAATTATGTGAAGGGGCCCTATCTTGACTTTTGGGGGTGCCCTATAATAAGTGGTGGATGAACTTAGGGTTTGGAAGAGTCTAGGCCCTTGGAAGGCCTATTTATATGTACTCATTATTCATTTGTAATTCATTCCCTTTCTAGCATTGCTACTTCTTCCTCTCTCCTTGAGCGCGCCTAACCCTCTCCCTCTTCTTCTTGTATTAGATTGAATGTTAGAAGGATCTTGACACTTTGATTTCCTACATGGTATTAGAGCCATGGATCTTCTGTGCTTGATTTAGGGCGCCCTACCAAAAGAGATCGTCTTCACTTAGGGATCACAAAAATTCAGCACCTTTGCTGATTTTTGGAGTGAAGATCCGTTCAATTTTGACTCTTTTCTGTTTTGCAGGAGGGCGCCACACATAAAGGAGATATTAGGATTTTGGGCGCCCAAAAATCAGTTGGTTGTTTGTTGATTTTTCAGGTTGCAAGAAGGCGCCATTAATTATCTTCTTCGGGGCTGCTTTTAGGTCGCCCACATCCGTGTAGGTTTATCCTACTTCCGTTGGTCCACTGCTGCCCTATTTTTCAGATTTGCTCCTTTGCAAGAGGGCGCCCATCTACAAGCAATTTTTAACTTTATATACATGTAAAAGAAAAAAAAACTATAACAGGCTGCCTACCCATCATCGCTTACTAAAAAGTCTTCCAAAATCTCCTCATCCTTGTCCTCGTCATGACGTTGCATAACATGGAGCTTTTTGCCCGTAAGTCGAGGACAATCTTTGAAAAGATGCTTGCCAAGACAAAAAAAACATAATCCATCTTTCTTGGCCTTTTCCTTTTGTTCTGGACTAAGGGGAGACTTGTCATAAGCACGACGAGCCATAGGAGATCCCGCCTTGCGCTTCAAAGTCTGCTGCATCTGGATAGGATCCTTCTGCGAAAAGCCTTTCTGACCAGCTTGGCCAGACTTTCGTGAACCCTTCTTTTGAGGCCAGCTTGGCGCTCCAGATTCAGCCTTGGTGCGCACATTACCTTGAAAGTTGAGAGCTGTAGCAACCGCCTCTTCTAAGGTCTTGCACCCTTCATTAAGCACTGAAGGCCTCAACTTTTCACGAAGGCCAAATATGAACTTGTGGACTACTAGCCACTCGGGAATCTCTTTTGGAATCTTTATAAGCGTCTCACGGTACCTATCAGCATATTCTTGTACCATGTACTGCCTCTGACGATGCAAAAGCCAAGCATCTGTCGCACGCACATGATCATGTGGAGGAATGAACTGAGCTCTAAAAGCCCGCTTGAAATCAATCCAGGTGGATGGAGCCTGATTAGACTTCAACAACTTGTGCCACCACCTGTCAGCAAAATCAGTGAAATGGTAAGCAGCTTTGCGGACCCGCCAACCCTCATCAGTTGGGGACCGCTTCAAATCAAAATATTCCTCCCACTTATGCGACCACTGATCTACTATATCAGTAGTGCGTTGGGGAGTGTTTCATGCAAGACTCCAGTGGTTTGTTGTGCGGAAAAGAGTGAAGTAAGGAGGCAAGGGATTTTGGTAGAGCGGTATGTAGAGGGGATGGAAAGTGTATTTTGGTGCACGAGGTAGTGTGGATTGTGGTGGAGGTGGCAGTGATGGAAGGTGGCCAATAGCGAAGGAAAGGAACGAATGATCAGAGAGAGTGGTGGGAGAGACATAGAAGTTGTGAATGAGAGGAATGGATGAAGGTGACCCCATGAGGTAATTGTTACGAGCTCATAACCAGTGCCGAACCCTAGAGAACACAGATAGGTCAGATACCACAGTCAGGGTCGTGTCCAGTGTACATGACCAACAAGGCAAGACAGTGTGAGTAGTGTGCCCAAGCACGGTCCATAGCCATGGCGGGCCTAACACAGCCTAGGGACCCTGTCAGCAGGATAGGGCTCCCAGTTGGGTCCCGATGTGCAGTCGGCCACGTCAGTGCCACGTGGCCGACACTTGACAGTAGCATGCTACCAGTCCTCACACTGGGCTAGGAGGGACTTACTCTATATCAGGGAATAGGCAAGGTTGGGTGGATCAGTTAGTGTTTGCCCTACTGTGGTGTTAGGATCTCTTACACTGGTATCAGAGCCATCTCCTTCTTTGGGAGCTTAGTAGCAGCAGTAGACAAATCTATCAGAAGGTAAGAAAGAATTCTCAAACTTTCAAAAAAGAGGAGAGGAGAGAAATCGTTGTAGTGACAGCCATCCATCGCTGCATTTGCAGAGGAATTACTCATTTTTTGAGTAGAACCTTAGCCAGATTTCAAGTACAGATCAGTCGCTGTAAAAACTAGATATCTATCTCTGATTTGTGAGTGCAAACTTTAGAAATCAAAGCGGGTTTGAGGTAGAAATCTGGAAGTAGATCCAGGTCTGGATAGAGAGCAATCTCTGGGCAGATTCATCACTGTTTAGCAGTGGATTCCTGAGCAGATGAGGGCAGATTTGAAGGATCAGAGCTTTACTCAAAGCAGCGAGCAGTCTCCTTCAAACTCCGGAATTTTTGACCGGTTTGTGGTCTTAAACTTGAGATTTCTGGAGCAGCAGACAACGAGGGTTTACCCCTTATCATAGATCAGAATTTTTCACAAGTTTTTGGGGCCCAAATTCCACTTTTTTGGAGTCATAACTCTGTGGAGCAGACAGCGAGGGGCCTCCAGGATAGAAATCGGATTTTTGTCCACTGTGTAGGGTCTTCAAATCTGATTTTTGCAAGCAGATTGGTTGCTACTCAGACAGCGAGGGTGAAGAGCTAGCAAATTGGAAATTGTTTAAGAAGACGGATTGGACAGCTGCGGAAGAACTGAGGGGGTTTCTTGCTTTTCTCTCTGGAAGTACAGTCCTAAGAAAGAGCTAAGTATTCTACTTTCGTTTTTCCAGTTTAGTCAATCTCTTTTCTTATTTTTAGTCAGAAGTTAAGGTACCTCTCTTTCAGTTCTGAAGATGACCACTCCTCAGGGACCTGATCAACCCCCGGAGAGAGGCTTCGACGAACTTGAAACAGAAGCCTTGGCTTACAGGAAAGGGAAGGAACCCATGGAAGTAGAAGAACAAGAACAGTTTGCCGAAGAACTCGACGAACTAGCTACCAAGGAGCAGTTCCTCCAATTGGTAACAGAAGTGGATGATCTGAAGTTGGCATTAGCCAATTTCAAGTCCAGTGTGGACGACTCGTTCGCTGAACTCAAAAACTTGATTTTGAGTTCCGCGAAAGGAAGCCTTCCCTCCACTTCTCAGTTATCCCCTTCTCCACTTCCATCAGTTTCGGGTGAGACTTTACAGTCTCACCCCAGTGTTTTTATAGATTTAAAGCCTCCTACTTTTAATGGGGAAGAGAAGGATAGAAATGCAGATATTCTACAAACCTTCCTCAGCAAATGGAAGAACATTCATGCTCTTAAACAGACCCCTGACCATTTGCAAGCAATTGAGGCCAGTCTTTCCTTAGGGCCTATGGCCTATAAGTGGTGGTTAAATCTCCAGGAGACTGGGCAGACTCCCTGGTCATGGAAAGCTTTTAAAGAAGCTTTCCTAAGAGAATTTCTACCAAAGAATGAACTTGATAAAGCCTGGGAAGCCTGGGAAAGAACAGTAATGGACAAGTCCCTCATCCAATATATCTCGCAGTATCGAGAAGCAATTTTAAAGATTAAAAATATGGATGACTATCAGAAAATCAGGGGATTTGTCTGTGGCCTCAAAGATGAATATAAAGTAGAGGTCCAGAGAAACTCGCCTACTACCCTTGAACAAGCTCTCAGATATGCTCAAATCTATGATGATTCAGTGGGTAGGAAGAAGGTGAGACAACAGCCACTTTCTGAGCAGCCTTCTCAGAAAGACTTTCAATTTAAAAAGAAATTTTTAAAAAGAAAGAAAGAAGACAAATTTAAAAGTGAAGCTCCTCAGAAACGCCCTTCACTCATACAGCCCTTAAAACCAGATGATTTTGAGAAAGCCAAACAAGAACGTTTGTGCTTTGTGTGTATGGGCAAGGGACACACAGTCAGACAGTGTCCCAAGGGGCCTTTCACTAAAAAAGATAAGAAAGATAAAAAAACAAGTTCATCTTGTTCAGACTGTATGTTTCCCCAGTGACTCGGCAGCTTCCGAGATCAAAGTGTATCATGAAGATCATGAACACTGTTGCCAGCTGACCTCTGCAATGCTAGCGAGACCCTTCAGCTTTGGGCCGCATGACCTAGTACGTATGCATGGGAAAGTTGGTAACCAGTCAGTAAGAGTCATGGTTGATGATGGGGCAACCCATAATTTCATCAACTACACCCTGGTTAGAAAGCTTAAACTACCAGAAGTACCTAATCAGCATAGGTACATAGTTTCATTAGCTAAGGGTGAAGATAAAAAAATATGGGAAACTATGGTAAGTAAGTTAAATCTTGGTATTCAGGGGTACCAAGATGAAATAAACTTTCAGATAATGCACCTGGATCAAACAGACATTGTTCTCGGGAGAGATTGGCTCTACAGTTTAGGACCTTCCCTTCACAGAAACTATCAGGAGAACACCCTCAGCTTTCAGCATAAAGGCCGAGAGATCCAGTTGCATGGGGAGCATGATGTTCCCAACAGCCCTATGGTCTGCAGTTCAGAGCTCTGTCAGCTAATCGGAGACGAAGACCATCAGGTATTCTTATGTGACTTTCAGTTTGTTCCTGAAGTTTCTATTTCCAGTTCTATTCAGCAGAAAATCAGTAAATTAGAAACTTTATTGTCTAAATTTAAAGATGTTTTTCCTGAAGATTTGCCACATGGTTTACCACCTAGCAGAGAGGTAGATCATGTAATAAACCTAGTACCAGGTACAGCATCTGTTTCTAAACCTCCGTACCGGGTCAGCCGAACAGAGGATGAAGAAATAACTAGGCAGTTAACAGACTATCTTGGGAAAGGCCAAATTCAGACCAGTAGTTCACCATGGGCCTCACCAGTCCTATTGGTGAAAAAGAAAGAGGGGTCTATACGTCTTTGCGTAGATTACAGAGCCCTCAATAAAGTCACGATCAAGAATAAATACCCTATGCCTCGGGCAAACGAGTTGTTTGATCAACTCGACGGGGCTAAGTTTTTCAGCAAAATAGACCTCAGATCGGGATATCATCAAGTCCGTATAAAATCGGAAGATGTCTCGAAAACAGCTTTTAGGACTCGTCACGGTCATTATGAGTTTAAGGTGATGCCATTTGGGCTCACAAATGCTCCAGCTACCTTTATGACCTTGATGAACAGTGTCCTCAGACCATACTTGGGTAAGTTTGTAGTCGTATTTTTAGATGACATCCTCGTCTACAGCAAAACGAGGAAGGAGCATCTAAAACACCTCAGAAAGGTGTTTCGACTGCTCAGAAAGCATAAGCTTTATGCTAAACAATCCAAGTGTGAATTCTTCGTTGAAGAAGTAGCATATTTGGGTCACATTATCTCTTCAGATGGGATTAAGATGGACCCAAATAAGGTTAAAGCCATACTCAGTTGGCTGAGACCTCAAAATATTTTGGAACTTCAGATCTTTCTTGGTTTGGCGGGATATTACAGACGATTTGTCAAGGAATATGCTCAGATAGCAGTTCCTATGACAAATCTTCTTAAGGGGAAGGGAAAGGAGTTCATTTGGGAGTCCGCACAACAGGAGAGCTTTGATGCTCTCAAAACAGCCTTAGCTACAGCACCAGTTTTAAAAGTCGTCGACCCCAATCAGCCATTTGTGGTCGAAACAGATGCTAGCGACTTTGCAGTAGGTGCTGTGCTAACTCAGGGTGGACGACCAGTTGCGTTCGAGAGTAAAAAACTCGAGCCAGCTCAGACTAGGTACAGTGCCTATGAAATGGAACTCTTTTCTATAGTCCATGCCCTTAAGACTTGGAGGCATTATTTGTATGGTGCCAACTTTGAGGTCCTGACAGACCATGAGAGTCTCAGATACCTTTGCAATCAACCTGAGCTTAGAGGTCGGAAAGCTCGTTGGGCAGAGTTGATGCAAGAGTTTGACATGTCTATCAGATATAGACGTGGAAAATACAATACAGTAGCAGATGCCCTTAGCAGAATGCCTATGATAAACGAACTGAGTTTTACTCAGATTCGTAATGAGTTACTCGAGTCCTTGAGAGGGAAATGCCAGCATGATGCATTCTTCTCTATTATCTGGAACTCAGTCCAGAACAGACAGTTACAGACTCCAAAACCAGTTCCCGAGGCTGGTGCCAGTTCATCCAAGAATACGGCAGCTTCCGTTGAGGATGAAGATGAGTCCGAGTATACGTCGTCAGATGACGTTGAGGATTCTGAGCCTGTATTACCCAAGCAAACCCCAGTGGTTGAGGGTCAGTTGACTCAAGGATTCAAATGGAAACAGTATTCCATTCAGGATGAGTACTTGCTCTATAGAGATAGAGTATGTGTCCCCAATTCAGAGGATTATAGGCAGCAGGTCCTATATGAATGTCATGACAATCCTAGCGCGGGAACCTATGAGCTTCTTCGTAGGCAATTTTTCTGGCCCAGTATGAAAAGGGACGTCCACCAGTATGTAACCATTTGCCAGAAATGTCAAGTAAATAAAGCAGAGCGTTTAAAGGCAGGAGGGTTGTTGCATCCCTTAGAACTACCAGCTGGTAAATGAGAGAGTATCTCCATGGATTTTATAGTAGGCCTGCCTAAAACCCAAAAGGGTAATGACGCTATATGGGTCACAGTTGACCGTCTGACCAAAATGGCTCATTTCATTCCGACCAAAACAACCGTTAGAGCTCCAGAGTTAGCGAGGTTGTTTGTAGACGGGCTATTTAAATTGTACGGTCTACCTTCCGGCATAGTCAGCGACCGGGACAGTAAGTTTACTGGAAATTTTTGGAGGGCAGTATTCCATCATCTCCATACTAAACTTAATATGAGTACCACCGACCATCCACAAACGGACGGTCAAACAGAAAGGGTAAATCAAGTGCTGGAGGATATGCTTTGTGCATACGTCAGCAAGAAGCAGACTAATTGGGAGGAGTATCTCTCGATATTAGAGTTTGCTTACAACAGTACCAAACATTCAGCTATGGGATACAGCCCATTTATGCTGATGTACGGTTTTCAGCCACGCTCACCCACAACTATAGGGTTTAAACAAGAAAAAGTTGAAGCAGCCAGAAACTTTTTAGAAGACCTAAACCAGATGATAGAACATGCTAAGCGTAGCATTAGACAGTCCCAGGATCGAGCCAGGCATTATGCAGATCCACACAGACGGGATGTGCAGTTCTCCACTGGTGAGAAAGTCTACTTGAGAGTCCCAGTTGACTCTAAAACCCTCAAATCAGGAGTGTGTGCTAAGTTGTCTCCAAGGTATTGTGGTCCCTTTACCATCAGTAGGAGACTAGGCGAGGTCACCTATGAACTAGAACTCCCACACAGCAGTAAGGTTTTTCCAGTCTTTCATGTAAGTCAGTTACGAAAAGCCTTAACCAGATCAGACAATCTGGTAGGGGACAGTGTTCTAGTTCTCTCATTGGATCCTCAACAACCTCCACATGAACCAGAGGAGATTCTTGATAGTAGAGAGACGCAGACTCGTCATACTCTATACCGAGAATATCTGGTTAAGTGGAATGATCAGCCTGTTGAGAATGCCACTTGGGAAAGAGGCAGCGTCCTTCGCAAGATTTTTCCAGACTTTGTCTTAGAGGACCAAGACGGTTCTTAAGGGGGAGGGAGTGTTACGAGCTCGTAACCAGTGCCGAACCCTAGAGAACACAGATAGGTCAGATACCACAGTCAGGGTCGTGTCCAGTGTACATGACCAATAGGGCAAGACAGTGTGAGTAGTGTGCCCAAGCACGGTCCATAGCCATGGCGGGCCTAACACAGCCTAGGGACCCTGTCAGCAGGATAGGGCTCCCAGTTGGGTCCCGACGTGCAGTCGGCCACGTCAGTGCCACGTGGCCGACACTTGGCAGTAGCATGCTACCAGTCCTCACACTGGGCTAGGAGGGGCTTACTCTATATCAGGGAGTAGGCAAGGTTGGGTGGATTAGTTAGTGTTTGCCCTACTGTGGTGTTAGGATCTCTTACAGTAATCAACAACACTATGACCGCCACTATGAGGATAACCACGGCCGCTAGCTAATCTAGTCTCAGGTCTGTATATTGAATCCCATCTGTATCCCGAGAAAGTGGGTAGTCCCCGCTCCTGGCTCTCATGAGTCTCCATGAAAAACAGTAGGTCTCGTCCAGTAATAAAGTCAATCAGATCACCTGTTGTAGAGGATGAGTGAATGTCATCACAGTTCCATACCCCAATCTGAAGATGGTATGGATGGGGCCCCGGGATGCTCCCAATCCCGAGAAACCCAAGTCCCTAGCTCTAGGAGCTACTAGGGGTGCTAGCAACAAATCGTATCTGACCATCACAATATATGACCCGTCTACCAGTCTCTCGGGCATCCTGGAAGGCTTTACGCCTCTCCTCAACCTGAATATAAGTGAGATCATCATAATTTGGCTACATCGCAAAGCCTCTCTACAGCTGGCTAAGGATGTGAAGCGAATGATCGGTGTAGCTACATCTCTGGTGGACCTCCAGGCTATGTCTAACCCATCTGTCACATGTCCGAAGGTGGTCTCGAGAAAACTCGTAACTTCGGCAATGGCATCTTGTGTATCTGGTATCCCACGAACCCTGATGTTATGGGCCTTTTGTTCCCTTGACCGCTCTTCCGAAATGGCAGCTGAGATGACTGAGGAAATGGGAGCACTAGGCTTGGTGCCTTTCTTCAATACTACTGCCCATGAGAGGGTTTCTTCTATTATGTTGTTCAATCTTATTTTCGAGCTCCTGTATCATGGTGGTAGCCGATTCCGAGGCTGCAACCTGCTTAGTACTGATCACTTATTCCAATGAGGCAACTTTGGACTGCAACACGTTCTTTTCATGAGTAGAGAGATCACTATTCCCTTCAACTGTGAAAGTTCTTGTTTCAAGAGCTGGAAATCGACTTTCATTTTGTCAGCTTCCCAAGAGGAGAAAAGCTCGGTTGATTTGGAGGGAGTGTATTGGATGTGTGTTGTAGACAAAGGAGCTGTAGCTTCTTGGGGGATGGGAATGGGGGCCGTTAGGAATGGCCAGATCAATCGGAACAGAGGATGAGGCGGTAGTGAGGGGCGGGGGTGAACTAACAACAGCAGCGAGGGAGGGGGGTGGGTCAGAATCAGCAATGATGATGTCGGTATCAACAGCTAAGGTGGCAGCAGTTGAGATAGCAGTTGAAGTAGCAGCAGCGAGAGGGGGGGGATAGGTCAGCAGCAGCAACAGCTGAGGTAGAGGTAACAGCAGCGAGAGGGGGGGGTAGGTCAGCAGCAGCAGCAGCTGAGGTAGAGGTAACAGCAGCAGCGAGGGTTGGGGCATCACCATCGGGGGATAGGGCAGCAGCGAGGGCATCACCATCGAGGGATAGCGCAGCAGCGAGGGTGTGGACATCAGCAGCGGGGTGAGGTGGCAGGTGATGTGGCAATAGAGCGAGGGGGGATGGCCACTTTCTTACGGGGAGGCATGGCTGGAGAGAGAGAGAGAGAGAGAGAGAGAGAGAGAGAGAGAGAGAGAGAGAGAGAGAGAGAGCTTGATTAGTTATTATTTACTGGCGTCTACTATCATCCTTCATGTATTATAGACCTATAGTTAAATAGACATGCGAAATGTTTTTGTACATTTTGGTGCACTTTTCAAAGAGTTCTTAATATCATATTTCTTCCTATACTATGGCAATGCTAATACACTATAGCAAAATCATATCTATAAAATGGAGAACATGGACAATGTAATACTTGTATTTTTGAAACTTCATCTTTTTCCTACATTGGATTATGTGTTTCAAGTCCTAAATGAATCGCCATTCTTCCTATAATAGGAAGTGTAGCTTCTCTTTACAGATTGCCAATTGAATCTACATTTTGGGGAGATCAAAATTCTAGCTTATAATAGAACACCAATTCGCACATTCTACAATCAGTATGTCGATACGTAGACAACATCCACAAATGAGTGGCTTGTTGTGGCTGACAGCTTCTTTCCTCACCTTGAGGTCTGTAATTGAATTTTATTCATGTGAACAAGGACATACAAGAATAAATAAAATCAATAGGCAATGTATCACAGGTGACATCAAAATTATGTTCAAATGGATAGATCAAGTACAATGATGTGTCCTAGAAAGATGAATCCTCAATCTAAACTCAACTTGAACTTTCACATGATAACACAAACAAGATGACACGTGCTCAAAGAGAAGAGAGGACATAACCAAATCTCAAATGCAACAATGTGCACAAGAAGGTACCTTCTCACGCAAAGGTTCAACCCTTAATATTTTCTTGATTCAAATTCAAATTACTAACTACCCCGAGTTGACTAATTAGCTAGCTATCCCCTAATTAGCAGCTAACGATTAACTAAAAGTACCTACCTCATTTCTCAAAGCTAATATGACCTGCCACATGAGATGCAGCCTCTTGTCCATTATTGGATAATTCAACTAGGTCTTTCCATCAACATGAATGGTTATTCCTGAATTCCCCCTCTATTTGCAAAAGTTAGTCTCCATTAAGTAGTCATCTTATGTGGTACATTTCTTTGCTTTTGATTCGCATTGAGAACATTTAAAATCATTTCAAAGGCACCAAAAGGTAAATAAACCATGCATAATGATGCCAATGTGTTGATGGCAATTGAGGCCTACATAAATCCATTGAAAGCTTGGGATAATATACAGACCACTATGCAATTTGACTTCACGAGTTCCACACGAAGTGTCAACAAATAGCCCCAAGTGGATTACAAAAAACTCATGCAGAGAATTTTGTGCTCATTGTTATTTAAAGATCAATGTGGTGAATATCTAATAGGAACCAATCTGCTCATGATAAAGAATAGTTCTTAATCCCTGAAAAACTCCTAGCTTCTCATTTGGATACAACGCTGGTGAGTACAGAGTCATTATCATGTCAATTTCAGCAACAAGATCTAGCTACTCACCTGATAAACAACATAATCTTTCTGCCCATGACAAGAAAAAATATAAAAAATCTCCATCCAGGTGTTTTAATATTGGACTCAGAACAACATAAATCTCTAAAAAAGAGTGCAGGGACAAATGCTTATCACCTTAACAGATTGCTGAGAATGTTTCCACTACAATGAGCAAATACGAGGATCACCAATCTGTCAGCTACAAGGAACAAAAAGAAGATCAACTTACTTCAGCTTGCATGCCTGCATGACGGCGTACTCCAGTGGCATCGTACATGACAATGAGGCTGAAGCCAAGACATACAGGAAACAACGCGTCACTCACACCATGACAGAGCGCCACCGAAGTTGTGAGACCAACACATAATGCAGAGTGTGACGATGGCATTCCTCCTGAACCAAGAATCATCTTGAAGTCCCAGCGGCGCTCCACAAAGTAAGTAGTAAATACCTTCATCAATTGGGCTATTGCCCAGGCTAGCAGTCCTGACATAAAGGTAGGGTTGGCTCTTAGGGAAACTATAACAGGACTAATATGGTCTTTAGCAATGGCTGATGTGCTTAGCAAAGCCATCCCCAGCCCTCCCTGTTGCAGCAACTGCCCAACCCCATTACTTCCTCCAGTGACTAGCTGTCTCGGAAAACCCTTTGGATGCTTATTGCCTTGCCCAAAGCAAGCCCATGTTCTTCTAAGACAAGATAATGCAAGGGCAGCAGCCTGTAGCAAGGCTATCGCTGAAGCCAGCAATGAGAATGAGGGTAACCTATCTGGAAAACTACTATTGCCATTCCTTGAGTGATAAAGGCCACATATTGGCTGCCCTGACCTGAAATGCCTAGGTCTTGCATTGCTGCCGCTAATTCCCCAGAATCTTTTCGGCCTTTCAATCCTGCTACGCCTCTTGACTATGCACTTACTTGATTGCAAGAACGTGCCATCAGATATTTTATTATTGGTTACTATAGAAACCAAACCACAACCGCATGGCTTGCGGATGAGAAAGAATGAAACGCCCTGCCTTATGGGGGCAGGATAAGTTTGAGCATTGTGCAAACACACAGCAGTCATGTCTGCAAGTGAAAAGCTAATAATACCTCAGATGATGTTCACAACTTAACCCCATTGCTGTGGAAGAAGATCATACAATCACTCAAAGGCACGAACTGATTGGAATGGATGAGCTACAATTAATAGCTTCGACTACGACTGCTGCTGCTGCTGCAAGCGATGGCGTAATGCTTGAGAAGACACAGCGAGAATGCAGCATGGCTGGATGGGAAGTGCATGTATATATGGGTTTGTGTAGAGCTGACGATGGGATGAAATGGCGATGGCGATGGAAGGACATGATGAGACGAGAGTATATGCCTCATCTATTCTTTCATTCCTTCGACCCTTCCCTTTTGTCTCTTCTTTTTTAAATTTACTTAGAGGCTATTCACGTGTGCAAGAATCAGACCACTCATATGGAAGCTTGGACTGGTTTCTAGACCACTTTTGGACCTCTTTTTGCGGTATTCCTACTTAACCTTTTCATGTAAAGAGTTGATCTTCGGAACTTCTTTCTCAATTTCCATAGTTGGCTATTCATGGATCATCATGCATAAGCATTACTTTTCATATAAAGGGTTGATCTTCTCAACTTCTTTCTCAATTTGCATAGTTGGCTATTCATGGACTATCCATAAGCATTACTACCACGCATCCAACATGGGCCGATTTATGGTCCAACAACTGGGCAATCTTAGTACTTGTTGGCACACCTGTACAATAATCAAGCATGGCTAGAGAGGCAAGCTCAAGCAATGGAAAGTCTTGCACCTCAAGTGGGAAACCCTTGCACAAGTGAGGTCAAGCGTCTATGGACCCATGTTGACAAAAGCATGAGCTGATATCAAGCATTTGTTCCATGTTTACATGTATAAAGACTCTTAATAGTATCACCATTATCTAAATTTAAGCACTAACTTATAATGTAAGGGATTAAAGAAAAGAGAAAAAATTGCCATAGTGGAGCATAGTGCCTCCTCGGTGAGACTAGCGATGATGGGTAAGCACTCTTGACATCAACATAGATGGCATCTCAACCTTTCTCAACTCCCAACTTAGAATACGAAACTGTTCGTAATAAGTACTCCCCAACCACCCCTCTAGTCTCACGCAAGATCTCCTTTTGGATCCATGATGTAAAGATCGCCTTGTGTAGATCTTAAGATCCTATTGCAAACCAAAAGGATAATTGTGGAGCCAAATCTACCAACCAAAGAAAAACTGAAGATCAATCCTCGATAGCTTCACCCCCGAGCCACGGTCAATGGATATAAGAGAGGATAGGTTTTTGGTCATTGGAATCTGGAAACTGAAAGTGGGATAAGGCGAGTTTGTACAAGTACACACATAGAGCCAAAGAGCCTAGGAATAGTTTTTCCAGAATTCTAATCCTCTACTAAACTCAAAAGTAACTATTTTTTATACTCCTTTGCATGTATATGACTCACATCAAACACCATGCATCGCCCGATAAGTCCTGCTTGGAGTGTTTGGACCCTCTCAAGGTTATTAATTACATTTCTGGTTTTGATCATGCATACCTAATCATTGCGAGCACTGGAGAGTGTCGGATATTCACGTCAAGGACGATTTGCACACATTCACATGAAATAGCTCAAACATGAGATACAACAAGTAAAGTAAACTCACTTCCTTGCTGCTCCTTTGACCTTACTTGAGTTTAAAGACTCCTGCAAAAATAGATCCATAACATCTTTGCCAAATAACCTTTCTTTGATGCTCTTGACTAGCTCCAAATTGCCACCTTTCCTTTTGTGTTGTTGAAGCCCTTTGAGACTAACCTCTTGATCTTCCTCTTGACCATCAAAGTCATTGAACAAACTTTGCTTTCCAGATCCATTACTTGCTTTTCCGGCATGAAAACCATGAGAACCGATATCCATTTGCATAACATCATCTACACAAGAAGATTCTCCAAAACATGTGAGTAAAGCAAAGTGAGTCGCTTCCACTTGCTTGCCTTTCCATTGATCATCAAAGATATCAAAGATATGAATATCTTCATACCTGAACCTTTGAAAATACTCCCTCTCAAACATATGATCTAGATCCAACAAGATCTCATCAATGCTTGATCTCAAATTTCCACAAAAGTTAGTGAAAACAATGTCACTATCATAAATCAAAAGATAGATTCCAAACTTTCCATCCAACATGAAGTAGAGTAGGTGAAGATGAGTATCAAACCTAATAAATCCAGCCCTCTTGAGTCCATAACAAACCTCAATAAGCTCACGAATAAGATCTCCCTTGCCTTGAAGAAATTGCCTCTCGATTTGCTCCATGTCTTCTCCAACCAACCTTTTGTCATCTCGATCATGAGTGATCAATTCATAATCATAGAATGCTTTGAGTTGATGAAGAGATGTGAGATCCATGCCTTGGATCTTCCCAAGAACCAATCTTCCATTGCTTTGTCCTTCATAAGACTCCCTCTTAATGATTGCATCATAAGAAGTAGAAACCTCAAAAACATTAGAAGCCATGAAAAAAATGATTAGTACCTTCAACATAAGGATGATTGAAGTACTCTCTTTTTTCAAACAAGAACTTCTACTCAATGTTTTAGGTAATGTGTTATGGCCATATTCGGTCAAGGACCCGGAATAGTTCTAATATGGTAGACCGGCCCTCCAGTACTCGAGATTATTGGTCACGCCAAGATTTAATTCCATGTTGAGGCCTATTTGTGACTAATTACCTTGAGAGGACCCAGACACTCTAATCGAGACATTTGGAGCATTGCATGTCTGTGTGACAAATATAGGCAGGAGGACTGCATGAAGAGACGAGACCTATTTATAGTTGACCTGCATGGGGGTTGCATGGGTTCATGCACAAGAATCTACTCTCTGTATAATGAGGTGGGGATTCTTCCGTCGACATATTGGGTTAGGTTACCAGTTTCTCTCTTTTCCTCTTGCTTCACATGGCATGGCTTGGGGGCTAGATCCAGGTTTTGATCTAGGATTGGTTGGGCGGTTGGCTCCATAGTCTCTCTTATTGTGTTCTCCTATCCTCATCTTAGGGGCAATCCTTTAGGGTCTTTACATTGGTATCAGAGCCCGACTAAGATGCGGTCTTGGATAGGAGTGAGGCAAGCTCTACATCGATTTGGAAGTTGAAGCGCTTGGATTTACATCTCGGTTGGAGTGCTGCTCAAGGGAATTATGGAGTTGAATTCACAAATTCCGGATAAGTAGCATACTTTCAAAATTATTGGTAGAGTGCTCTTCTACATGATCGGTTTTGGTAAAGATGCTAAGAATTAGTGCGAATTCATTCTTAATTCTCTGTTTTGGTTGAGGAAACTTTTAATGATGTGGAGTGATCCGCTCGATTAGCTTGTTTTCTGCTTGGTCGGGATAACGTTGTCAGGCCATAATGTTCTAAATCATAACATATTGGTTGAGTTCATAGATGAATGGAGAGTGAGTCTATTTATCCGGTGTATGAACTACTAAATGTTATGACATGATATTTTTGAGTGCATGAGGAAGGATCAGAGATTTGGTTAAACCAAAATCCTCCTTAGAACTCCATAGTGTGAATATTGATGGGGGACAGTTATACTTGCAGCAAGCAATATTGTAGGCTAGGATGTTTTTTATAACAGTCCACCTCCCTGGAGATTTCGTTCCCTACAAAACAGTTCTGTAGATTGTTTTTTTTGGAACCTGTGAAACTTTGGTAAATTGCATGGTTGAAGTTGAATCTTTTCCCTCAGACTCGTAACCCTGAGCAGTCAGGCTCACATGTTAATGGCTGATGTTCAGATTTCCATCCCAATTACATGCATGGTGGTAGGCAAGTTTTTCCCTACTGAAACGTCTGCAGGTCAGTTCTCAAAGAGGATGAATCTCTATTGCATGCGATTTTAGAACTTGAAAGGGATGTAAAGGTGGGCACGAGAACCTATTCGTGTTGAAGATATTGTGGGGCCCAGGTGTTTCTTTTAAACCCTATTCTAAATATGTTTTATGCATGCCAGGACACCATGGATTTATTTTCCCAAAATTGGAGCAGAAAAAGGGAAAAAATGAACAGTTGTCGAGTCTCTTAGTGTGGCCGCTGAGTAGTTTCTCCATCCAGAAGCGTGCGTGATTTGACATATCCCCATTGCTGTATCACCTGTGATTTTGACACCTTGAGATTAGTAGTTGCTCAATTCAGTGTAGCGATGGCAGAAACAATCTGGCTGGGAGGCTGTTGCAGCTGAACTGAAGCCAGAACACCTAATGAGTTGGTGTGATGGAATGGATCGCGGTCAATAACTGATCGAAATCTGGCATGCAGCTGACAAACTCTGTTTTGGCAGCGATGGCAGCCCGAATTGAGCATTTGCTGAGGCCATGTGTAGAGGATAGCAGGTCAGCCATGTGTGGCACGATCTATGGCTAATTTCTGACAGCGGGTGAGTGCCCTGTGCGAGGAAGTGAAGAGTGGAGGGGCGTGAGCAACCTGCAATGGGGATGAGCCCGAATAGCCATCGCGGCTGTAGCCGCCAGGGGGGATCTTTTGGGATATGAAACTCTTAGGGTTACTTGCAACCCTAGTAAGAATTTTTGAGTCAAGTGTGGCCTAAGGGCATGGGGAATTGAAAATTCTAGAAAATCTTATGGCTTTTACTTAGTTGATAGACTTTGCATGCATGGGTTTTTTCTTTTTTGTTATCTAAGTAAACCTCTATATGGTTTAAAGTTAACCTTGAATTGTTTTGCATGCGAAGGGAGCTTGTGAGTTGTAACAGGCATTACAACATCGACTACTCTTCCAATACGACATGGAAAATAATTAGGTCTAGTATGGATAACCCCATAAGAAAAATCTCTAGGCCATAATAAGCGACCATAAAAGTTTTGTCTATTCTAACAGAACGTCTATGATTTATGGTTCATAGATTTAGGATTAAAAGCGAGATGATCGTTCCTGATGGGCTACGTTTTTCAAGACGGTACCCGGTTCAAGAAAATTCAATTTTTTTGGTATTGTGGTTGATGGTGACTAAACTTTGGGTGCATGAGATCTCCCCAGATTAAAGGTTAAAATTAATTTTTTCTTTTTTTATTGAATTTCAAGTTGGTTGAATGAGTTACTTGTCTTGAAATTTTTAATTGATATTAATCATTAGAAATGGGACAAGTTAACATTTGTGCAAGATACTCGTCAAAATTGAGATCAAAACCACTAAACAATATGAAATGGCCAGATAAAATGAGTGATGACAGAACTCTTTATCCGATCACTGGAATCTAGTTTGGATACAATTTAAGAGTTTCTGAAATCTTATTGGTAGGATTTCCATTCATGTAATTCATATTTTGAATTTAGATAGTTTTTTATCAATATTGATGGAATAATGCCAGACCAGTCATAAAAAAGAAAAGTAGTCCAATTTTATTGAAAAAATGTAATAATAGGGTTAAAAAACTAAAATCATTTTTAGTTAAATCCTATGGTGAATTATATTCAAAAGATCATACTAGTAGTATTTTTTACTAGTAGTTAATCGGTAATTCAGCCCAGCTATAGGATAGAAATGAAATTGTTTCAGATTTTTTTCCTACAGTAATTAATTTTAAAACATTTACTAATGTTGTTACGTCTTCTTTGTACCTTAGCTAAATTTTTTTTTCAGGGAACTGAAAACTCTGAGGGAATAAGAGTGGACATCAGGGGTAGTAAGTGTAATCAGAAAATGTATTGTGCAGTTAGGATTTTGGTAATCCCAGTAAATAATTGCTTAATACCGGATATTAATTTTTTGGATTAAATTCATTAAATTGAATTCGTAAATGATATCTTGTAATCATTGAGTTATCCGCAGTTTTGGATGTCAATCGTGATGTTAGAAGTAGAATCCGATACATGAATTACATTGGATATGTTAATTGATAGAAGCTTGTCCCTAGAGCTAATGCTCTTGGATCCAGGGGGATTCGAAGCTTTTCAGATAAGGCGGTTAAGGGTTTTCTGGAAGAAAAAGCTGATGGTATGAGACATCCGTAATTTTGGAAAGGGAATTCTAGAATTGTAAAAATCTGATGATCAGTGGTCTATTATAGTACCTAGTCACGATATGGGAAAAATAAAATCGTTTGCTCAAATGTGGGTTTTTTTGGGAGATTTTGAGGTTTAATCTAGATCCCAATGTGGTACCTCATTATTTACAAGATCAGAGGCCCTCAAATCGCTTTCTTAATTAATCCTTTACTTCTTAATAATTTCTTGAATATAAGACATCATATTGGTTTAGATGATTCTTTCTAGCATGAAGTGACTGTTATATCATATAAATTACTACTTGTGTGAATAGACTTGGAAGTCTGATAAATTCTAAAGTCAAAGTGGTTCAATGTCTTAAACCTTGGGTATCTCTGTTGCATAAATGAATTTCAGAGAAATGATAGTTATGTCACTCAGGTTGAAAATATTTGACGGAAAAGTTCTGTTTGTAAGAAAGTGAATTCTTTTGTGGAATGCACATATTACCGACTTTTCTTGGATTTGGATATTTTCATATATCATCTTTCCAGTTAAACTTTTACCGAAATTGATAATTTCTTTAAAAGGAGGGGTGAAGTGATGGGATAAAATTCTATTTGGGAATCTGTAGGTTGCATAGTTTTTTGGAAGAGAACCAACTGTGGTATAGAAATGAGATTTGGTCTGAAAGTAATTTCAGATAGATTCAGAGTAAGATACCTATTTGGAACTTTTCGAAAAAGAGAAATTCTCTAGGGATTGTATGGACAATCTGGATCTAGAACAGGTTTGAAAATTGAATCATTATCTATAAGTAGTGTAGTCAAAGGTCAAAGGTTACTACTAATTCCATTTTGATTGGAATAGAAGTAAGTTTGATCAGAATTTAAGTTTGAGAGTTCTATATTGGGTCAACCTAATCTTAGTTTAAGTACTAGGATCAGAGAGGGGTTGATTTAGTGAGAGAAATTATGTAATTAGAGGTAAGTGGGATTGGAAAACTGTTGAGAGAATGTTATTTGTCTCAAAGATTTCCCGGATATGTTATTTACTCATGAGAAATAGAAAATCTTTTGTAGCTGAGTTACAAGATCTCAGTGAAATTTGTGAGTAACATATGTGGCTTGAAGCTTATCTTTTCACACTTCCCAAGTTTGTCTTTTCGTTGCTTTCCCCAAGTGGCTCTTCCCTTAGATTGCCTTTTGCCAAAATAGTATGTGCTTAGGGCAAGGAATATTTTTTTTTTTTGGTTCTTGAGACTGTCACAAAACTATTGTAACATGTCTAGCCACTTTAGGAGTAGGCTGAGACCCTTTTACAAAGGCAACTATCTGCTGATTTTTTGCTAATAACCGGGTTTTACATGCCGGTTTTTTACAATTTTGAAAAAAGAAAGCCCGTATTAGGCCGATTTTCTGTGCAGAAATATCCACTAACAAGCTGTGACAGAATACTTCCACACCACTAGAGTGCACTTTGGAGATACGCGGAATATTAACTATCAACAAAATGATAGGGCAGGTACAAAAGTTGAAGGATCGGGACAAAGTGCCTAAGGATCAATTGGAAAAAACTGTCAATTCAAGAATCCAGAAAAATGATAGGCCAAATGATTGTGAAAAATCATCATCAATACTCTTAGAAGGTGAATTGGAAGTACAAAATAGTGATAAAGATAATTCTTCATCAACATCATCAATGAATGAATTGGAAGTGCAACATGATAAAGAACAACAATTATCAACAATGGGAAAGCATGTTCAGCAAATAGACCCGACTTCGTCAGCAGTTTTTGATTTTCCATTGAATTCACAAGAAATGGCCGATCAACATTTATGTAGTGCTATGGAGTGTACGCAAGATCAACAACAGAAATGTAATTCTGAATTTGAACCAAGCAAGACAATTCCAAATGCGAGCACAATGTCAATGCAAGGACACCGAAAATCAGCTGAGGACAATGAACACGATGCGGAGGACTATGAGGACAATACTTTTGTTTTCAATATTGATTTTCTATTGAGCAGTACAAGGGCCAGTTTAGGCAATGAAGTTGTCATTGAGGCAAATCACTCAAGGACCTCATCTTCCTTGAAATCATATGGATTGTCGCATCACACTCAACCAGAAAACTTGTCTGAAACATGTGAAATGGGATTAATAGACAAGGATAGAACTGATCTATATGAATGTTTCACATTCAGTATAGAGTGCACAATGGAATGTGATGAGATTGGTAATATACAAGCTAGAAACTACCCTAGCTATGAGATGTGTTGTAAAGCTACCTTTACAAGCTTTACTTCCGGCGCCAGCTATGTCCCCGGCGCCAGCAGCGCCCCTGTTGCTCCCGGCGCCAACGGCGCCACTGTGACCAGAATCCAACCGGCGCCAAGTTCCTATGGCTGAAAATCTTTGATCGGTTCTAGCGGAGTCCAGAGAGCTCAGATCGATGTGCAATCACCTCACACGATCTAGGCATAATTAAAGGAAGCCTGGGGATCAATAAAATCTAGAGAGAGAAAATGACTTTCTAGAAAGAGAAAATCCTAGAGAGAGAAAAACGTGCTTTACCAGCTTGGGTAGAGTGCTTGGTATGAGGGGGGGTGCCGAATCACGCCAATTCTATAGGGGAGTGCGGGTTGCGACTCAGGGCGAGCTCCAACCAAGTCTCAGCCTCCCTTGCTGGAATGTTGTCATGGCTCTCGCCTTGGCATGCTAGCGCCCCGAAGACTAGGGTCGGTCACACACTTGAAATGTAACCTTCTCAGATTTATCAATAAAGTGGGATTTTCCTCAAATTGACTCTGATTACCTTCTGAGTTTCAGTGTTCGGTAAAAGCGCCAGTTGTAAGGCCGCTTCCAAATTTTTAAGTTGGCACATAGCTGAGAGTCGTATCCCGGGAAGCCAACGGTATGCCGTCGGGACCATTCGGTCCGCGGCGCCAGCGGTATGCTGTCGGGACCATTTGGTCCAGGAACTGGTTGTCTCCATATCTGTCGCGGCTCGTGGTTCTGAGTGTTCTTTGCATGAACGTGAATGGGTTAAGCTCTTGGGGAACGAGCTCTAACCTGTCGGCTGAGTTGGATGGCTTGCTTGGGTGGAAGTTACCTGTTTATGGCTGTCCAGTCTGGCGTGGCGCCAGGTTGGCTTCCAGCGCTCGTGACGAAGCTTTCAGCTGGTTAAGTCTAATGTAAGTCAGACCGCTTGCTTGGAATGGATGTTACTCGTTTGTAACGAAGCTTCGAGTTGGTCAAGTTTGATGTATGTTGGGCGGCTTGCTTGGAGGGAAGTCACCCACATCGGGACCCCCGATCTGGCATGGCGCCAGGTTGGATCTCAATGTTGGTTTTCGGAACTTCAAGTTGGTTAAGTCTGATCGTTGTTGGTGAGTTGGCTGCTTGTATGTCAAGTGGGTTTGGATGGCAAGAGTTGAAGGCTGGGAAGCTAAGTCATGGTTCCCGGCTCCCTTTGGGATGCCTGCGCTACATGTGGTATCAGAGCCGACTGGCCGATCAGCTATGCGGATCTCACGGAAATGGCCACGGTTTGGGGTTCATCAAGACAACCGTTGTGCAAGGTGCTGCCCACAGTGTAAGCACGGGTGCGTCCACAGTCGGGGTGGTTGGCAGGACGGGGGCTTGATGAGTCAAAGTGCTGCCTTTGAGGTGTAAGCACAGTCAGTTTTCGCGGTTCGGACCTGGCGCCGTCTGCACGTAGGACAGATGAGGCAATGTGTTGCCATTAGGTTGGTGTAAGCACGGTCTGTGCCTTGTGGGGTGCGGGGTGACATATTCGCGATGGCCACCGTTCGTTTAGCTATAAGGGCTATCGACCAAATTTGGTGGGGGCGTTACTGAGGCAATGTGCTGCTGTAGCGCAGGCATCCCAAAGGGAGCCGGGAACCACGACTTAGCTTCCCAGCCTTCAACTCTTGGCATCCAAACCCACTTGACATACAAGCAGCCAACTCGCCAACAACGATCAGACTTAACCAACTTGAAGTTCCGAAAACCAACATTGAGATCCAACCTGGCGCCATGCCAGATCGGGGGTCCCGACGTGGGTGACTTCCCCCCAAGCAAGCCGCCCGACATACATCAAACTTAACCAACTCGAAGCTTCGTTACAAACGAGTAACATCCATTCCAAGCAAGCGGTCTGACTTATATCAGACTTAACCAACTGAAAGCTTCGTCACGAGCGCTGGAAGCCAACCTGGCGCCACGCCAGACTGGACAGCCATAAACAGGTAACATCCACCCAAGCAAGCCATCCAACTCAGCCGACAGGTTAGAGCCCGTTCCCCAAGAGCTTAACCCATTCACGTTCATGCAAGGAACACTCAGAACCACAAGTCGCGACAAATATGGAGACAACCAGTTCCTGGACCAAATGGTCCCGACAGCATACCGCTGGCGCCACGGACCGAATGGTCCCGACGGCATACCGCTGGCGTCCCGGGACACGACCCTCAGCTATGTGCCAAGTTAAAAATTTTGAAAGCGGCCTTACAACTGGCGCTTTTACCGAACACTGAAACCCAGAAGGTAATTAGAGTCAGTTTGAGGAAAATCCCACTTTATTGATAAATCTGAGAAGGTTACATTTCAAGTGTGTGACCGACCCTAGTCTCCGGGGCGCTAGCATGCCAAGGCGAGAGCCATGACAACATTCCAGCAAGGGAGGCTGAGACTTGGTTGGAGCTCGCCCTGAGTCGCAACCCGCACTCCCCTATAGTATTGGTGTGATTCGGCACCCCCCTTCATACCAAGCACTCTACCCAAGCTGGTAAAGCACGTTTTTCTCTCTCTAAGATTTTCTCTTTCTAGAAAGTCATTTTCTCTCTCTAGATTTTATTGATCCCCAGGCTTCCTTTAATCATGCCTAGATCGTGTGAGGTGATTGCACATCGATCTGAGCTCTCTGGACTTCGCTAGAACCAATCAAAGATTTTCAGCCATAGGAACTTGGCGCCGGCTGGATTCTGGTCACAGTGGCGCCGGGAGCAGCAGGGGCGCTGCTGGCGCCGGGGACATAGCTGGCGCCGATGGCGCCGGAAGTAAAGCTTGTAAAGGTAGCTTTACAACAGCTGCCTAACGGTGAAAGCACGGGTGCGTCCACGATTTGGGTGGTATGTTGCCGATCGTTTAGCTATAAGGGCTATCGACTAATTTTGGTGGGGGTGTTACTGAGGCAATGTGCTGCCTAACGGTGAAAGCACGGGTGCGTCCACGAGGGTGGTATATTCAAGGATAGCTGCCATTCGTTTAGCTATAAGGGCTATCGACCAAAAAGTGGTGGGGCGTGACTGAGGCAATGTGCTGCTTAATGGTGAAAGCACGGATAGTTGGAGGGGTGTCCTATGTGGGCTGATTCTATGATCGATTTGTATGGGCGCGGCCAGGCAAAGGTCCGTTGGCAGGACCATGTCAAAGGGGGACCTTGTCTTTGTTACTTGTTAGTAAACCTGCCTGAGTGTCTTACTTGTATGTATTCGTGGTGAGTCTTAGTACTCGTGCTTTGCCTGGTTTGCATGATTGCTTGTGATACAAGGAGCTAATGGCTCGAGAAGGAACCTTTTCTTTTGAAGGCTGATACCATCAAACAAAGAGGACTACAGAATCTGTGGGGCGGATTTGCAGTTCAAGTACTCGCACGTGAACGGCAACGAAACAACTCAATGTTTGCAAAGGATGGATGGCTAGCTTGTTTCTTGGGTTAGTTCCATTTGCGACAACGCCCACCAGACGCAAGCAGGAAGTCAAAAGTTGGAAAGGGCAATTTCAGAGGAGACCTTCTATGGAGCAGTTGGTCTTCATTTTGGGACGGCCACCTTCGGAACTGAAACTCACTGAGCATGGGTGATATCCAGTATCAGTTGGGTTTTTCCTCAAAGGGGAAAGACTAGGATCCTCTTCAGAGATTGGCAACAAGTTGGATCGAGCCATAATCCTAGCAGATGGGAAGCAAAGTGTTGGAAAGGCTTTTTGTCCGAAGAACTCTACTCTAAGTCCGATCAACTGATTTTATAAGTGGAGGGGAACTATCACACACACCTCTCTCTTGGGGCAAATTTTGAATGAAAGTTGATCAAAACAGGGCCAAATTCAAGGTGACCTAGCCATACTCACACAAGGAGACTGGCGAACTTTGGACCTAATAAGTTGACAAGTTTTTGTTGTGGAAAGGAAAGTTTGTTATAGGCTTTCTCTGGACCAGCAATGATGAGGAAACATATGAGTACGTTGGCTTGTGTTACGTGTAAGGCAACTGATCAATGAAGGAACTGTGAAAGTTGAGTCTTGCATGAGAGACTTGGTATTTTGAACGGACGCTAAGGGACAGTTCGCATTGAGATCGGACTAGTGCAAACTCAAGGTGCATGTGTCTAATTCAAAGAGAGCTACTTGAATCCAAGCTCGATGTACACTTCTTGTTTTGACTGTGAGGCGACTAACCAGTGATGGAATTGTGAAAGTCAAGTTTTGCGCGACGGACATGGTGCTTCAAACAAACGCGAAGAGATAGTTCGGATGCGGATCAAACTGGTGCGACCCTTTGGCTTTCCACGAGGTCAATGGTTACATTTGGGCTGATTCAAAGAGCTACTTCAAGCTAAATGAGAGGTGCATCGCAGAGTACTCAATCTTTGCCTACCTTAAAGAGCCAAGATGGAAAAGTATCAAGATCAGGCTGGGACAAGGAGAGAAATCAAGGTGCAGAAGCAACAAGGCACGGAGTGGACCATAAAGTGGGCAATCAAATGATAAATCCTTTGGCTCAGGGAGCCTTGATACCTGTGCGGAACTGATCAAATCTGGAGCTCAGGGAGCTCAACACAAAGTGCATCAAGGACAAATCAGGAGCTCAAAGGAGTTCCAAAGTCAAAAGTCAGAAGCGACAGGGGCGAACATTTCAAAGAAAGGCCTCTGTCACCAGTTAATAAGGTTCTTGGGTTTTACGAAAGCGATATCAAATCTACGCTTTTCCCAGACAAAGATATATTTTCAAGCTATGTAATTTTTCAGTACAAAGAGCTGAGCCACCGACTTGTGGTGTGCCAGCTTCAATGTTAATAAAAAGAGGCCAGTAAATTGAGTAATGTGCCAAGTAGCTTAAATGTATAGTTATTTTAATTGGGAGACACCTTTACTTTAATCTGACATCTGATGAGGACATCAAATTTTATAAAGGTGGGGTGGATGTTGTAAAGCTACCGTTACAAGCTTTACTTTCGGCGCCATCTATGTCCCCGGCGCCAGCAGCACCCCTGTTGCTCCCGGCGCCAACGGCGCCGGCGCCGCTCCCGGCGCCACTGTGACCAGAATCCAGCCGGTGCCAAGTTCCTATGGTTGAAAATCTTTGATCAGTTCTAGCGGAGTCCAGAGAGCTCAGATCGATGTGCAATCACCTCACACGATCTAGGCATATTAAAGGAAGCCTGAGGATCAATAAAATCTAGAGAGAGAAAATGACTTTCTAGAAAGAGAAAATCCTAGAGAGAGGAAAATGTGCTTTACCAGCTTGGATAGAGTGCTTGGTACGAGGGGGGGGGTGCCGAATCACACCAATACTATAGGGGAGTGCGGGTTGCGACTCAGGGCGAGCTCCAACCAAGTCTCAGCCTCCCTTGTTGGAATGTTGTCATGGCTCTCGCCTTGGCATGCTAGCGCCCCGGAGACTAGGGTCGCTCACACACTTGAAATGTAACCTTCTCAGATTTATCAATAAAGTGGGATTTTCCTCAAACTGACTCTGATTACCTTCTGGGTTTCAGTGTTCGGTAAAAGCACCACTTGTAAGGCCGCTTCCAAATTTTTAAGTTGGCACATAGCTGAGGGTCGTATCCCGGGAAGCCAACGGTATGCCGTCGGGACCATTCGGTCCGCGGCGCCAGCGGTATGCTGTCGGGACCATTTGGTCCAGGAATTGGTTGTCTCCATATCTGTCGCGGCTCGTGGTTCTGAGTGTTCCTTGCATGAACGTGAATGGGTTAAGCTCTTGGGGAACGGGCTCTAACCTGTCAGCTGAGTTGGATGGCTTGCTTGGGTGGAAGTTACCTGTTTATGGCTGTCCAGTTTGGCGTGGCGCTAGGTTGGCTTAGCGCTCGTGACGAAGCTTTCAGTTGGTTAAGTCTGATGTAAGTCAGACCGCTTGCTTGGAATGGATGTTACTCGTTTGTAACGAAGCTTCGAGTTGGTCAAGTTTGATGTATGTCGGGCGGCTTGCTTGGAGGGAAGTCACCCACATCGGGACCCCCAATCTGGCATGGCGCCAGGTTGGATCTCAATGTTGGTTTTCGGAACTTCAAGTTGGTTAAGTCTGATCGTTGTTGGCGAGTTGGCTGCTTGTATGTCAAGTTGGTTTGGATGGCAAGAGTTGAAGGCTGGGAGGCTAAGTCATGGTTCCCGGCTCCCTTTGGGATGTCTGCGCTACAAGATGGGACAAACAATCCAATATCCATTATGTCAAAGTTTCCAGTTTGTGGTTCAAAATATTGGAGATATCCATATTTTTTAACATGACAATGTAATCTATGTAGAGACTTTGAGTGAAAGAGATACCATTACTATTTGCAAGCATCTCATCACTCGATATTCTTAGGAAAGAAAGTCCATTCAGAATATCATTTGTTATTTCCATAGATGATCAATCAAAATGTATTGGTTCCTATATTGGGAATTGATTATGCCAATAATTCCATCATGCAGGATCTTCACAATTCGGATACAAGGCTTATGGTTATCATTGAAGCATTTGGATTGAACAACAAAATGACTACCCAACAACATGACAAAATCTTCAGACTAGCATAGCCAGATGCAATGCCAAAATATGATCCTAAAGGAATTGGATAGATCATCCAATTTATTACGATGTCGACGAAGCGGACAAACAAGGATATTGCGACTTGATTGTCGAAAAGCAATATGGTGTTTCATCCATCTCTTCTTCGGCCATCTTTTCTCCTTCATGGGAACAAGGATTACAATCTGAAGCTAACAAAATGGATTCAATTCAACAGCTTTGGATCTGTAGAACAGCACTCATATTTTCACACGCATAATTTAATCATAATAGAATTGCTCTATTAGTACATAGATCAAATTCAAGCATGATTAAAAATGTTGATATTGGTGTGATTTATTCAACCTCTAATCGCATTTTCTAAGGAAGAATTTATAGAACCTTTCTAACAGTTTCGCAGAACCTTTTCCACAGTGGTATCAGAGCAAATATAGTGATATACAGTGAAATTAGATAGCCTTATATCCATCAATAGCCAAATCGAAAGACTGGAAGATGTCTTTGATCAGCAGCTTTCAGTCTAAGATCAGTACGATCTTGGATGCAGAAGGTTTGAACTATTTAGTCTAGAAGTTAAAAACTTCACTCGTACTCAAGGGCGAAGGTCTATGACAATGGGTAGAACCATCAGAAGACAAGCCAATTGCTCTTGGCAAGGAACTTCGTGAATGGATGGAGAAAAATCACAAAGCTATAACAATTATGCGTCTTCAGTGCATGATGACATAATGCTAGATCTTTTATCGACTTCAAATGCAAAAGAATTGTGGGAAGAACTATAAACCAAAAATGAAACTCGATCTTGAAATCAAGTCATGTTCTTGGAGGAACAATTGACTTACCTACAATGGGACGACAAAGACCTAGAAAACATTCGTACGAAAGATAAAGAATTTGTTTGTTTCTTTGCATAATTCTGGCACCGAAAATGCAATCTCAAAAGAAAAGCAGCTTAGCTATTTTCTTCGTGCCCTACCCAGGTCATTTCACACAACTCGAACTTTACTGACGAAAGATTCGACAATGACACTTCAAAAAGCGATAGATGGAGTCAAAGAGGAAGTAGAAGCACGTGAACACTATGATGACAATGGTGATTCCAAAAAGCTTTTTTCACTTAGAAGAATAAATCTTTTAAGAAGTCTAAGTCTAAGAGGGAGTCGTTTAAGAAGAATGGAAATCGTTCAGACGAATCAAAAACAAATGATCGACAATCTGGAAAGCAGTAGAAAAATTTTGGTGAAAAGAAGATCTGCAACAGATGCAGAAAATCAGGTCATACAGAAGACAAATGGTGGTTAAATCCAAAGATTGAATGCATTCATTGTCATAAACGGGGTCATGCAGCAGTAGACTGTTATCAGAATCCCATAAAAAAAAGGAGCAGAATCAAAGCGAACCTTCAGATTCTAATTTCATCGAAGACAAACCAGAATGTTCCAGAGGAGCAGAAGAGAGAACAACAAGAAATCAGCAGCATATGTTTCTGAAGATTTATGTTGTTCATCAAATTTGCAAATTCGAGAAGTAATTCTTAATTCGAGAGCCATCTCACATTTTGTTTCCTCAAAACAAATATTGTCTGAGTATAAGAAGACGAATTATTCATGATTTATTATACTTGGAGACGGTTCTAAACATATAGTTGATGGAACTGGTGTACTATGGCTAGACACGAATCAGGGTGAAAAGAAACTGGAGGAAGTTCTCTATGTTCCTACTCTTGATAAGGATCTTCTATCCGTAGCTAAGTTAGTTGACACAGGAATGTCAGTAACCTTCACAAGAAACTCTTGTAGATTGTTTAATGAAAATTCTGATAACCTGGTTGCCAAAGGCAATAGAAATGGTAATTTGTATCACTTGAGCATCTGAACTAGAGTTGAACAAGCTAATCAAACTCAGGAATCAATAGATATCCTGTGGCACAAGAGGCTATGTCACATGAACATGGAAGCCCTGTACCAAGCCAACAAAAGTCAAAGAATTGGAGGACTCGAAATCAAAATTCGAGATATTCGAACTACCTACGAATCCTGTCTTAAAGGCAAAATGTCTCGAACACCTTTCAATAAAGATGTTTATAAAGCAACCAAGGTACT
Organism: Diphasiastrum complanatum; assembly: GCA_029204225.1. Taxonomy (NCBI): domain Eukaryota; kingdom Viridiplantae; phylum Streptophyta; class Lycopodiopsida; order Lycopodiales; family Lycopodiaceae; genus Diphasiastrum; species Diphasiastrum complanatum. The sequence goes on from CM055106.1 coordinate 49,707,381, forward strand.
GGAAATTGTGAATTCAGATATTTGTGGACCATTTGGAGTGTTGTCATTGGGTGATGCAAAATACTTCATTACATTTATCGATGACTTTAGCAAGTTCGCTGTAGTATATTTTATTCGTACAAAATCAGAAGCTTTCGAGAAATTTGTTGAGTATACGAATTGGGCTGAGAAGTAGACAGGCAGCAAGTTGAAGCAAATTAGCACAGATCGTGGAGGTGAGTACATTTCCAGTGAGTTCAAAGCTTACTGTACTTATCAAAGTATTATGCATACAAAAACAACATCATACACACCTCAGCACAATGGAATAGCTGAACGAAGAAATTGTACACTCATGGAAGCTGCAAGGTGTATGATGGCTCATGCAAAAGCACCAAAAGAGTTATGGGCGGAAGCAGTAGCTACGTCAAACTATCTTCAGAATCGAATTCTGAAATCAAGAATGCCGGATAAAACTCCTCATAAAGTATGGTGAAAGTCGAAGCCAAATTTGGCTCATGTTCGAACATTTGGATGTGCAGTTTATATGCACATACCAGACAAATTGAGGAAGAAACTTGATGAAAAGACAGAACAAGGTTTTTTGGTAGGATTCGAGTTGCATTCTTCTCTCTCTCTCTCTCTAATCTGTGCATTGAGAGAGAGAGAGAGAGAGAGAGAGAGAGAGAGAGAGAGAGAGAGAGAGAGAGAGAGAGAGAGAGAGAGAGAGAGAGAGAGAGAGAGAGAGAGAGAGAGAGAGAGAGAGAGAGAGAGAGAGAGAGAGAGAGAGAGAGAGAGAGAGAGAGAGAGAGAGAGAGAGAGAGAGAGAGAGAGAGAGAGAGAGAGAGAGAGAGAGAGAGAGAGAGAGAGAGAGAAGGTACCTACTACAGAGGACGTATGCCAATGATGTCTTGTCAAGTGTGAATGACTTCATAAGTGAAAGTGGCGAATTTGTAAGCCATTATCCAAGTGCTAGAATGGACTCACTCCTATGCAAGTTGTAATTACTACATAGCTGCTAGTAAAACACGTATGACTGATTGATATGCGTAGAAATTGGCACATACCTAATATGCGTAGAAAGTGGCAGATACCCTAACTGCTTCAAAGTCGAAATAGATCCATTGATCCAAGGTCGAAATGGTGTTCTGATCCTTGGACTAGGTTGAAGGGTTAGATTGAATCACCTCCTTGTAGGGTCGAAATGTAGAGTCAAAATAATTTTGGAGATCGATTTACAATATCAGTTCAGCTGTGTCTTCTGTTAGGTGATGAGTAGGGTCTTGATTCAAAGGATATAAACTACCTTTGAAGTTCAATTTAAATGGTGGTTGACATTCACTAGTGGATCATTGAAAGGTGAAGTGGGATTGAATTACTTTTGCTGGCTTCAAGGTCAGAATGACTTGTAGAATAACGGCTGATCTTCAACAATTGGACATGCCCTTATGTGAAGTTCCAATGGGATAAGTAGTTTAAGGGTCGATTATAGAACTCGAATGATTATACGCCTTTGAAGAAAGTGTGAATCCCTTAAGCATGCATTTCATAAATGTCATACAATGTTAATGATGCTTGGAAAAAGTAAATATGGCAACAACACGTATTATGTGGCTCTCAAAGTATTCAAGGTTCAATGGATACAATTGAATAATAGGGCTATGACATGTTAGCACATTTTTGGTGGCATTTTGAGGAATCGAAATGAAAATTTTGATATCATGCAAATGTACAACATGATATTGCAATGCATGACCAAATGTCCATAGGAAACACTGAATATATAGTACATTTCAAAATCATTACACACAAGGTGAGTCAAGGTTACAAAGTGAATTTGCTTGCCATTGTAAAGTTGTAGTGATTTCATTATGTGGTTTAAGGAAGTTCTCAATCATCATGTATTATTGTCCCAAATTTTGGTCATGACTATGCACAAAGGCAACACTACACTATGATGCTACTTATTTTCTATGAGCAATCATGGCGCAAAATAATCAATCGGACCTATATTCAGCAAGACAAGACACTGTATTTTAGGACCTCATGCAACTAACATTGTTTCAAACACAACTGTAGAGCCTTATTTGTGGTAATCATGAATTTGCCACAACAATTGTGATTGCCAAAAATATATTTAACAAAAACAGAAGTCAATCAACATATTTCTGCTTGCCGAAACAAGAGAAATCTAGATTTTTTTTTTCTATATTTAGTTGGAAAGCTTATAAGTAAATGTTGTCGTATTTTAAGACAAACAAAAAAGGCCTATTTCTAGGTATTTGAACTATGTGAATTGCTTGATAACGTAGATACATCGAGGATAGATATCATTAACCATCATGTAGGCACAAAAAGACAACTTTGTCCAAAATAAAATAAACAAGGAATGCAATAAGGGAGGCCTTTGACATTGAATTTAGAATGAAAATTGAGCTATCATTCAAGGTCACATAAGACAAGTGATGAACGACGACCAACTACATGGGTTACTACAAATAACAGACAAAGCTTGGGACATACCAGTTGACTCCAAGAAGTCCAAGCGATCCCGACCACACACATCATCGTCACAAGGGCCACCACCGAAAAGGCCAAATACAAGTATACTCAAGCTGGTGCCGAAACAGTTGACACCACAACCTCCCAAAAAGAACTAGTAGCAGAAGGCTCTTCGGCAGCAAAAGAGGCAGATACCTCCAAGTCAAAGCTACCTTACACAAGACAACAGAGGACCCGAAAGAAGCTCATGGCCAAGAGGCGATCTCCAGATGCAACAGAGTCAGAAGAGTCCGAATCTGAGGGAGAGCCACTCAAGAGGAAACCACGAGCAACGAGCCAAGCTACACAATCTCATTCGGCATCCTTGAGCTCGGCAGACTCCCAAGATGACAGTTTCACCTATGATACAACATCAAAGCAACACTCCTCACCCATACACATCATAGACGGGGGTGATGGAGCAGCCACATCCGGACCAGTAGATACTGGCAAAGACTCACAAGCTGTCCAACAAGCCATAGTAACAACTCCCCCCGTGCTACGCCGACGCTACCAAATTCACCAAAGGCACAAGATTTGGGAGGGGCGGAGATGGGAATATCATTCCCCAAGACACAGGGGAGCAGCTCAGCAAGAACAGACCCAGCAAGTCAACGTTCTCATGAACACTTCAACATACTTTGATGTTGTGGACCTGATGGAGATTAGTGATGTCGAAGAGGGCAAAGCGGATCAGTCAAGAGGAAGTCTGACTCCACCACTAACCACCACCACCACTGTTCCAATAACCACCACCACCGTCTCTACTTCATTTCCTCAGCAACGTATATTTTTTGGACTAACATCACCCACTCATGCCCCGAATCAGTATCCAACCATCTCTAACTCTGAAGAGCTCTTCGAAGCAGCGAAGCGTTCGATGATTAGCCTGTCCGAAACCAGTTACCACATGCACTGGTTGGTGAGCCAACAGAAGGTTCTGGAGAATAAGGTCAAACATCAGGACCAACCAGCAGAAAAAGCAAATAAAAGAAAAAGAAAAAGAGATCTCCAATTTTGTGGAACGATTTTTTCGGCCAATAAACACCTGGATTTACGGAAGCGAAAGAAGATCCATGATTTTCTAGGTGTCAAGCAGAATAACGTCATGTGTCGCGATGGGTCATGTAACAGATTAGGGGTGGATAATGTTAGCAGATTCTAGAGAATCCCCCAGATGCCGAGCCAAGCTAAAATATAGAGCACCTCTCACCCAAGACCGAGGAGGTCTCAAAAGGAGGAGAGCATAAAGAAGATGAGAGCTAAGCATGAGGCCGAGGAATGCTAGCTAGAAATACAGATTTATCTTTATGTGAGCTTACGTGGTGAATCCCAAGAAGGAATGACCATGTAGGAGCTAGTGTTATTCCTAGGCAAAGTAATAAATGTACACCTCTCTTAAAGAGTGAGCCACCTTTTGATGGTGACCTCTAGTGGAAGAGCTAATTCCACTTGGAATTTATAAATCAGTGGAATTGCCACTTGGGCTCCACATGGGCAGCCTTCTTGTTTACTTAAGAGCCCCCCTCTCTTGTGAGGGAGCTTTACTTTTATTTGTCATTACTCTTGTTGAATAAAGAAGATCTTCCACGAGTTATTGGCAATCTTGGAGCTCCTTGTTCATGTCTGTTTTCTTGAGTGAACATGCTTTGCTTTATCTTGTTTGTGGATGTGGAATAGAGTAGATTTCCTGCTTTCTTTCCTTATGCAACGTGGATTGTAGTTGTGGAATAGTTTTCTTGTTCTTGCTTAAGTAATTTTCAGCATCCAGGTAAACTAGATAGGCTGGAATTGTGATTCAGATCTTGCATATTTTCTAACAATGAAGTTCTTGATTGTTCTTGGGCTATCCAAGAATCAAGAGATGGGTGTTTCTTGATTCTTGGATTACTAGTATGATGTTAGAAGTTAGTTTCTTGTTTCTTGTTCTTGATTTGTAGATTAATCTTTTTGCATTACTATTCCCTAAATTTCTAGAGTTAATTAGTAGCAAGAATCGTTGATTGTTCACTTGTTTGGAACGCTGATATGTCTATGAACGAGTCTTGGTTGCATGTGAATATGTATGCATGTAGCTCATACCCGAAAGTGGAAAAGTAAAAGTTGTACAAGATGTAAAATTTGATGAGTCAAAGTACATAGCAGACAGGTGACTTAGTCGGCTATGAAATCCTCAAGAGTTATTATGAGTTACCATCTACAGAAGTAAAGCAAGTAGATGATAAAGAAGAATTACCATTTGGACACAATAGTGATTCAGAGGGAGTTCAATTTTGAGAACCTGAAAGACTCGAAATACCAGATCGAATTCAAGAAGAACAAGTCAAATCTAAAGATGCGTCTTTGAATTTGAAACCTGACTGTGAGAAGATCTGAAAGGCAACGCAAACCACCAATAAGGTTTGGTCATGATGAATTATGTGGAATCACTAACGAACCTCAGACATTGGAAGAAGCTATTGACGGACCAAATAAAAATCGTTGGATTCAAGCAATGGAGGACGAAATGTTATCCATGTATAAGAACAATGTATGTACACTTGCACCTGCACCTGATGGAAGAAAACCAGTCAAATGCAAGTGGATCTACAAGATCAAAGTAGGTCATGATGGAAAAAACATCATATACAAAGCAAGGCTGGTGGCGAAAGGTTTTTCATAGAAATATAGAATTGACTACACTGATACATTCTCACCAGTAGTCAAACACACATCAATTCGCTTGTTATTGACTTATGCAGTAGCTCATGATCTCAGAATCCATATAGTGGACGAGAAAACTGTTGTCTTGCATGCATAATTAGAGGAGGATTTATTCATGGATCAACCACTTGGCTTTGTAAGCCAAGAATATCCAGAATACGGATGTCACATGAATAAAAGTATCTATGGTCTGAAATAGGCAGCAAGACAATGGTATAGAAAAAAGGACAAAGCACTACGTTATTTAGGCTTCAAACCTTTATTCGCTGAATCGAATGTCTATATCAAACATGTCAAAGATAAAATTATTATTCTAGCTGTTTATGTTGACGATACTCTAATTTTCTCAAGAAAAGATGAGTTAATTTCAAATGTAAAAAGAAACATTTCTGAAATATTCTAGATCACTGACCTAGGAGAAGCAAGAATCTATCTAGGTTTGCAGATTGAAAGAGACTTTGAAGGTGGTAAGTTATATTTTCACCAACAAAAGTATACTCTGAAAATATTTGAAGATTTCAACATGCTCGAATGCAAAGACGTGCATACTCCCATGATATCTGGAACAATACTGAGCAAGGCAGATTGTCCGCAGATCTCGAAGAAGAGAAGAGAAGCGAATGGCCAAGACACCCTATCGCAGGCTGCTTGGATCATTATTATATCTTGCAGACAACACCAGACCTGATATAGCATTCGCAGTATACAGGACAAAAGACTATGGACTGTATTATTCGAAGGAAGCTAGATTTCAAATCGAATCTTACAGTGATGCAAGCTGCACATCCATGAAGAATGATAGCAAAAGCATTTCAAGAGGTTGTACACTAGCATCTGGCCCAGCCATACTTTGGATAAGCAAGAAGCAAACATCAGTAGCTCAATCTTCCTGTGAGGCCAAATATGTAGCAGCAGCTAAGATGGCAAATGAGCTAATTTGGATGAAACATATGTTAGAAGGATTTGATAAATCTATTTCTGGACCTTATGTCCTTTTAATGGATAACACTTCAGCAATCTATCTGTATTTCACTCGAAAATGAAGCACATAGCTATCAAGTATCATGTTATTTGGGACTTAGTCGAGAAGAAGATACTGAAGACAATCTTCATACATACAAAGGAAATGACAACTGATATCTTTACAAAGCCACTAAGTAAAGCCTTGTTCGAAAAGCAGCGAAGAAGATTGGGGTTAATCCAACTGCCACTTTGAGAGGGAGCTGTAGAACAACTGACCAGACAGATCTTGATTCTACCAACAAAGCTTGCAGTTTACTTAACAAAGGATGAGAAAGAAACGAACGTGAACTCGAAACTTTTTCTATTTGTTACCAACTCAAAAAGATTCGCGAAACAGTGTTTTGTGGAAGCTCGTCGCTTTCTTGTTGAAGCTCAAAAGATTCGCGAACAGAATCTTGTCGCAAATTTTTTTTGTTCCCTGTTCAAGCCTCAGATGTCGTGAAATTGTCGTGAACAATTCGCGAAATCTTTTGGACTGTTCTTCAAGCTCACCTGTCGTTAAACTATCTTGAACAGTTCGCGAAATATTCTAGCTTACTTCAAGTTCAAAAATTGTCATCTGTCGTGAACGATTCGCGAAAGACGAAAATGTCGTGAAAAGACAAGTGTCGCGAACAATTCGCAAAACATGAAGCTGAAACGAAGAGATAGACTGTCGCGAAATATTCGCAAACAGAATTTATTCGACTTTAAGAAACCATAACATTGTTGAATATCAATTGGATTCTATTACAAAAAGAAAAAGGACAAAGGACTTATCCTGTAACAATATAAATACATGTGCACTTATAGTTTTAACATACTCTCAGATTCAAGCTCAGAGTTAGACTCAGACTGACTTATTTACTTATGCACTTGCTCACTTACGTACTCTTCGTAAACGAGATACCACAAGGCAGCAAGAAAAATTTATATTGATTCAGACTCAGAATTATAAAAATTCATATTCTGATCAAAGTTTCAGTCGTTTATCTGATTATCTAATTGTCTATCACATTCGCGCCTATATTTCCAATTTTCGCACTCATATTTCTGCACGCGTAATTTAATCATAATAGAATTGCACTATTAGTACATAGATCAAATTCAGGCCTGATTAAAAACGCTGATATTGGTGTGATTTATTCAACCTCTAATCACGTTCTCTAAGGAAGAATTCGCAGAACCTTTCTTACAGTTTCGCAGAACCTTTCCTACAGGATCTGTAATGAGGCAATAATTTTGCGGACACATCCTCATCAATCCTGACTGCTTAACCAAGGCGATCAAGCTGATCAGACAAGCATCTTCATTTTTTAGGACAAAAATGTTTAATAGGGGGAGTGTCATGTACTTTTAGTACATCCATGCTTATGCATGCAAGATAATATCCATTGTAAGCTTTGTAGGCCCAAAAGGAGCTATTAACCTTAATAACAAGGTGGTTCCCTCTTTAAGCCCTCCAAAATAATTAATAAGGATAATAGGCCAACAAGGGCCCAATTTAGTTTGAATAATACTTAACAAGCGCTAACTATCCTTCAAGATAGTTATGTTTAGTTAAGTAAGAGCATTGTCTATAACTAGGCAAGAGACATCAATTTTTGAATCTTTTGGCTCATTTGCAAGTGAGAGCTTCTTGCTTTCTCCTTGTGAATGCAAGCCATAGGAATCTCCATTGCTAGGTCTCATGTGCCCTATCCACATGAATCAATGCTCATGTTCCATTGATTGTACTCTTTCTTTCTTTGCTAATGTGATTCCATTGAGATCTCATTGTTTCTAGCTTCCTATGGATATGCTATCTTGAATGCTTTGTAGTTTTCTTGTTACTTCCATTGTAATTGCTATTTGCTTGGATTTGGCACATGACAATCGAATAAGATTACTGCCTCAAATCGTGATCAATCATCCTCCGAACAGCAGACAACTACTGCTAATCTAACAATAAGTTTATGAACAACAAATAATGTCTAGTGACAGTGAAAATATATTTACTGATAGAATTGAACAAGCATCACAAGATTCAGAGATTGCATATTAAGCAGACAATTGTAACTCGTCTATATTATCAAAATTGAGTATACATCAGAAATTTCTTTTTGAGCTTTGTCTATTTCCCATATCAGCGCGTCGGCATGAAAGAGGTGTTCTCTTCTCACGAATGGAACTAGCTACTACTAAAACTATCTCTCTTCCTTGATACGCGCCTTAGTGAGTGCTACGTTCAGGACTGTATTTTTCTATGTATATTATGCATGTCTATGCAATACATATATCATATTGGATTAGATTACAAGATTTGATTAGCTAAAAGTTTAACTAAACTATCATTAACTATTTTCTCTATTAACGTTGCATGGAGGCGATGGATTGTGATAGTTTAAAAAAAAAACTTCACGCCCAAGTAGCTGAGGTCTGATAGTTCATCCATGCCCGATATGTCGTATTGGACTTAGCTTGTGGATGCCCGATTAGTCGGCGTAGACTGATAGAGAGAACTGTAAGGAGAGATAGGAAAACACTAAAGCTTTGAAATGTAGAAACACAAGGTTTCTTCATCTCCATCTCAAAGCGGGTATTTTGCTGATTTCCAAGCTTGACCTTTGTCTCTCAAACAATGCCTTATCTAGAGGTTTCATAAAGATATCAGCTATCATCTGCTTAGTCAGTATGAAGGCGGTCTTCAGCTCGTCTTTTTCAACCAGATCCCTGATCAAGTGATACTTGATGGCAATGTGTTTCGTTCTGGAATGAAACACTGGGTCTTTGGTCAAATGAATAGCGGATGTGTTGTCCATGTGCAGGATCAACGGTTTATCGGTACTCTATCCTAGTCCACCTAGGAACTATCTGAGCCATGTCAGCTCATTAGCCATTTTGGCTGCAGCAACATATTCTGCCTCACAGGATGATTGGACAGTTATTGTTTGCCTTCTACTGATCTAGATAATAGCTGCATCGGCTGCTATGGTGCATCCTCCTGAGATGCTTTTACTATCACCTTTTAGGGACGCCTAGCTAGCATCACTATAGGATTCAATCTTGAATCCTGCATCTCGACAATAGCATAGGCCATAGTCCTTTGTGCTTTGCAAATATTGTAGGATCCTCTTGGCAAGCTTCCAATGTGTTGAACCTGGATTGATATTGAATTGGCTCAATCTGAACACTGCATAAGCAATGTCTGGCCACGTATTGTCTACCAAGTACATCAAAGAACCGATAAGCCTTTTGTAAGGCTTATGCTCCATTGCTTGTCGTTCTGCTTCGTTTTTGGGACAGCCTTCACTTGTCAGCACCATGCCAGAAACCATTGAAGTATTTACTCCCTTGCAACCTGTCATGTCGAAATCATCAATGATGTTCTGAATGTATCTTGACTGGTGTAGATACAATCTTCCAGTTTGAAGATCTCTATCAATCTGTACGCCCAAGTAGCATTTTGTTTCTCCTAGGTCTGATATTTTGAAGTACTTCAAAATATCTGCCTTCACCTATGCAATCAGGTTGTTGCTTCGTGACAGAATCTCATCTACATAGACACCGATTATGATAATCTCTCCGTTTATAACTTTCACATAAACGTTGTAGTCAGCCATTAAAGGCTGGAAGCCCAAGGATCTCAATGCGTAATCCTTCTTCTTGTACCACTGCCTGGCGGACTGTTTGAGTCCATAGATGCTTCTGTGCGTTCTGCAGACTTAGTCAGCAAGTAACTTGCAGGTAAAACCTGGTGGCTGGTCCATGTAGACCTCTTCTTTCAGCTCTCCATGCAAGAATGCCGTCTTTTCATCTACGATGTGGATCTTCAAATCGTAGGCAGCTGCATATGCAAACAATATGTGTAGAGATGTGTGTTTCACAATAGGAGAAAAGGTCTCTGTATAGTCAATGCCATACCTCTATGAGAAGCCTTTTGCAACTAGCCTGGCTTTGTATCTGTGAATGTCACACACATGTCTGCATCTGCTATCCTTGCAACTGATAGTAGATCTTTTTGCAATGTCGGCACATACAAGATGTCGTCTAATCTTTTGACTCTGCCATTGGTGCTGAGCCAAAGTACTCCAGTGTCGCTCACTTCGTGTCACAATCCATCTTCTAGAAATATGTATCTGAAGGAATCAATTTGTCGAAAGTCGACGATTATCTGCCTTGTCGTGACAAAGTGCGACGTAGCTCCTGAGTCAAGAACTATGTCTTGACCATTGTCTATTGATGTAGCACATATATTAGTGCACAGATAAGTAGTAGGACTTCTGCTAGCTCAGTCTTCAGCCATCTTTGAGGATTCGAGCTCCTCCACATATGATGTGCTATTTGTGCTTGCCTTCCTGCTTTGTGTCTTCTTGTTTCTTAGATTGTCGTAGCAATCCACGGCTGCATGACCTTTCTTATGACAATGTATTCACTCAATCTTTTGATTCAGCCAACATTTATACTGTGTGGCCATCACATTTGCATCTGTCGCATGTCTTCTTGTTGTTGCCTTGCTGCTTGTTCCTCCCTTTTGATCTGCCTTCTTGAGTTTCCTACTTCTGCTAGTTCTGATCTGGTTTGCTTGTCAAATCCCTCTTAGGATAAGGTTATTTCTTTGACTGGTCCTTACTATCGTAGAGAGCTTGATCAGACTCGTCGTTCTTGTTGTCATAGTGTTCTCTGGCTTCGACTTCCTCCTTGATGTTGATGATTGCCTTGTCGAAGGTCATAGCAAGATCTTTAGCCAGCAATGTCCAGGTTGTTTGGAACAATCGTGGTAAGGAGCATAGTAGGTAGCTGAGCTGCTTCTCTTGTGAGACTGCGTGTTCTGCTCCAGCATTGTGTAGCGATAGGAACAAGTTCTTCATCTTCCTAATCAAGCTTGTGAGGTCTTTGCCATCCCATCTTAGATAGATAAGTTGATCCTCTAGATGCATTATCAGATTTTGTGAGTTGGTCTAAAATCTGCTGATGAGTGTATCCCACATCTCTCTAGCATTAGAGATTGATGCAAGGTCAAGGGTCAATGGTAATGATGTCTTCGATGGAAGAGGAGATGACAACTACTGCTTTGTCATTCTCCTCTTTCCATTTTGAAATTTCTTTGCTTGTGCTTGCTGGCATCTCTTTGGTGCCATCCACCCACGGCCATAAGGCTTCTCCTCTTAGGATGAGCGAGGCTTCACTTTTCAAGCAAGGAAGTTTGATCCATCTGCTTCAAGTATTGTGCAAAATCTTTCATTGGATGTTGTGCATGGAATCCATAGTCTTAGTGACGAGGCTCTGATTGAGCCTTGTGGCTCTGATACCACTGTTGGAATGAAAACAATCGGGTCACTCTGTAGGAACTGCTGAAGCCGAGTATTCCGGCGACGACGATTCCAATTTGAGCTCAGATGGTGCCGATCTATCGGATAAGGTTACTGCCTCAAACTGCGATCAATCATCCTTTGAACAACAGATAGCTACTGCAAATCTGGCAATAAGTTTATGAACAACAAATAATGTCTAGTGACAATGGAAATATATCTACTGATAGAATTAAACAAGCATCACAAGATTCAAAGATTGCATATTGAGCAAAAAAATTGTAACTCATCTGTAATATCAAAATCGAGTATACATCAGAAATTTCTTTTTGAGTGTTGTCTATTTCCCAAATCAGCGCGTCGGCATGAAAGAGGTGTTCTCTTCTCACGAATGGAACTAGCTACTGTTAGAACTATCTCTCTTCCTTGATAAGCACATCAGTGAGTGCTACATTCAAGACTATCTTTTTCTATATATATTATGCATGTCTATGCAATACATATATCATATTGAATTAGATTACAAGATCTGATCAGCTAAAAGTTTAGCTAAATGGTTATTAACTATTTTCTCTGTTAACATTGCATGGAGATGATGGATCATGATAGTTTTAAAAAAAAACTTCACGCCCAAGTAGTTGAGGTCCGATAGTTCGTCCATGCCTGATATGTCATCTTGGACTTAGCTTGTGGATGCCTGATTAGTTGGCGTAGCCTGATAGAGAGAACTGTAAGGAGAGATAGGCAAACACTAAAGCTTTGAAAAGTAGAAACACAAGGTTTCTTCACACTCAACTTTTCAATGATTCACTAGCTGATGTAGTTTGAGCTTGTCTTCTTTCATGTGCTGGTCCAAATGCAAGGGCTTGGTTGGTTGCACATCTCTTGTGACTCAACTCTAATGTGTTTATCAGTACCCTTCATACCATATTGGGACTTCCACATCCACTTGTTAAATGGTCTCTCTAAGGGTTTGTGTGGGTATGTATTGGATTCCTTGGGTACTCATCTTATGCGGTGCCCCTCAAGTGGAGATTGTATAGTGTCACATGATTTCATTCGTGATGTTCTTGCTGCTATTGCTCATGATAGTGGTTTCATGTTGTTCGAGAGCAAACACACATTTTTTCAGGGCCATCTTCACAATCAACACATCAACGTGTTCACCTTGTTCTCTCATGCGAGTGAATTCACACTATTGGAGATGTTGTTATTGTTGATCCCTTTCGATAGGACCTTCTTTGTCTTTCTTCCACCACGCAAGGGGCTGCTGCATCTCATGTAGCTCAAGAGGAGTAAAATTATAATGATCATGCACTTGGTGAAGACTTCATCCCCTTGCTTTGGATACTTATGGATGTCTTCACAAGAAATTTACTGATTTTTTTTTCATTTTGTGCGGAGCTGGTTGTGAAACGTCAGGCACAAAATGTTACATTACCATTTTCAATAGCAGATGCTTCAAAGCTTCTTGCATTACCTATCAATGATACTATTCTAATTAGTAATTTACATCAAGCAATTGGTTTTGAGTAATTAATCTAATATTTTATGTTTTATTAAGTTTTTGAGTAATTGATCTAATATTTTGCATTCGACATTATCATTCTATATACTTTCATCTTTTTGTACTTCGATGGGTTTTCCCATCCTTTATTAATAGAAGTAGGAGTATTTTTCAATTTCAAAGGCACACTAGTGTTGGGCACTTAATGGATTCCACCACTACAAGTATTAGTTAAAATAGCAATGATCGACTTATACAGTGCTTTCTTATTTCGACGGCACCACGTGTGCTTAGTTCTAGAATTATCGGGCCGTCTTTCTTTTACGAGCCCTTTGAGTGCTTTTTAAGCAACTTATCTTGGTACTTACTTATTAGTTGAATATACAGTTTGAGGTGAGCTATTTTGTTGTCTTGTCTTGTTGCACTTGATGTTGTGTTCTGGTGATTGATCCGGTCGGGTGTTTTAAATTGTGTTTCTTAACTTGGTATCAGAGCCCTTGGTGGCTTGAATCACCAGACAAGAACAGAGAGCTGCAAATTCACGACGGTTTGTTGGCTAGGAAGCACAAAATCGAGTCTGTATTTGTGGAATAGCTCAAAACTGTAAGAAGATTCAGAGGCAGGGGATTGTCAGCTGAATCAGAGGGCAAGCAAAAATTGAAATTGGAAAATCTTTTGAAGGATTGCTTGGCATGTGTGATTGGTTTGAATCCAATCAAACACCATTTGAAGAGCGGTTTGGAGCAAAATATTGTCTGCTGTAGGGCGACGTCAGCCAGATAGGAGCTGCAAGTGAAAGCTCAGGGAAAGCCTGAGTAAAGCCCAATATATCCTTAGGGTTTCAAAGAGCAAAACTGTGGATATCTCCTTGTAGGAGGACATTTTTAGAGCTGTAAGTAGCTGAGGATGGGCGCCCTGGTAGTGTGACCCAGCAGCCAGGAGGCCGCGACCAGCTGTGGAAAGAACTGAGAGAAACTAAGAGCTGAAGGCACAGATTTCACAAGAAACCATAGCTTGTGAAGAGAGAGAGAGAGAGAGAGAGAGAGAGAGAGAGAGAGAGAGAGAGAGAGAGAGAGAGAGGAGAGAGAGAGAGAGAGAGAGAGAGAGAGAGAGAGAGAGAGAGAGAGAGAGAGAGAGAGAGAGAGAGAGAGAGAGAGAGAGAGAGAGAGAGAGAGAGAGAGAGAGAGAGAGAGAGAGAGCGTGGAAGCTCGCGGGCGGTGAACCGGAGAGAGGCTGTAGCGCGTGGAAGTGTTTAGCATCTGGAAGAGCTACCTTCAGTGCTCGCGATTGCTAGCAACCATCAAATAAGCCTTCAATAAGATCAATGGCCAAGATGAAATTCTCAGGGAGAAATGTGGGCCACAGGATGGTGGATCACCCTTAGATGGGCTTTGAAAGGGTCCTGAAGATCTGAAGGGCAAAGGCACCCTTCTTTTCATTAAAAAAGTGAAAAAAAGGCAACTGAGCCCTTGAGATATCTGCATGTGGAGCTCCGGAGGTTGTAGCTGCTTGTGGATTCTAGGGTGGGCATCTTGGCTTGTGTACCAGAGGGAGGATACTGGTATTGACTCGTTTGGCCTGGGACAATGATGGTGAAGTTGTCCTTGCATGCTTGGGCTTCTTGTGTTCATTGGGAATATCCCATGCCTTGTCCGCAAGCTGCAGTTGTTGTTGGAGCTTCGGCCCATTTTGTACTTGGTGCAGAGTGATATCTGTCATCAGATATCCTAATATCATAATAGGCTGCTTGTGCTTAATGCCTCATTATGATCAAAAACATCATATAGATCAAGATTATTCCATGAGCAATATTCAAAATTAAGCATGCTAGCTTTACTAGTCCAAATTCTATGAACTCTATCCAAAAAGGATCTAATCTTGAAACCATACTCTAACTTGATCAAATTGAGGCTAAAGACTTTCTTGAGGGTGTAAGTGTCCTTAGTGGATGCTTCACTTTACCTCACAAGAAGTTTACAACGTGCCTAGGCCTTCAAATGAAAGAACATATTTTTCAATATGTTTGAGCTTGTTCTTATTCTTGCTCTTACTCAATTCAAGAGCATGCTAATGATGGTACAATATCTTGCTTTCTAGATGTTTTGGAAACATAATCAAGTCACCAATGACAAGAATTAATTCCAAACTAAAGACTTCATTCAAAACTAGAATATTCTTACTTGATCTTTGAGATGAGCAAATCTCAACTAGGCAAGATACAACATCAACCAAAGAAAGAGAACCATAGGTGAGTAGAATAGAATGAATACCACCTTCACTTATCCTTTCTTTTTGATGAAATAAGAACTACAAGGACTTGGCCTTGTACTATGAAGATCTTCTTGGATATGCATGTTGAGGTTACTCCTCCTCAAACCTCAACCCCATCATAAGTTGGCTTTTCTCCATAGAATGAACTTTTGATGCAATAAGAGACATTGTGCTCTCGGCCTCTTCCAAGATAAAAAAATAGATATTGATAATTAATAACTTCTCCATGCTCAAACACCTTTGAGATAGAGAGTGTAAAAGCTATGTGCCCTTCCTTGGTGGATAAATATCCAACCATGATCCATAGACTAGGATCTCCATCCTTCTTTCCTTCCAAGAAACCACATGCAAAGCAATAACCTTCAAGAACACTAAGATACACAACCTTAGGCTTATAGTTGAACAAGACTCCATATAGTGCAATCCTTCCAATGGCTCCATAACTCCAAAAAATTTTGCATAATGGAAAATACACATGCACCATGAAAGACAAGACATAGCCATTGGTCTTGGTTTTCTTAGGATTGTTGGAATTGGGATGTGTTTCATTAACAACTTCCCTATCCTTCCTCTTAAATTGAAAACCTTTTTTTTGCTCATTAGGCTGTTGACCCCTAGGTGGCTTAGGTGTGTCATCAAAGTATTTTGCAGCCCTAATAGCATCTTCTAGGGTTTTTGGATGGTTCCTATGAACATCCACTTGATAATCTTTTGGTAACCCATCAATAAACATTAACATTTGTACCTTAGGCCGAATATCAAATATTGTGTGTTTTCCTATTATGCAAATACAACAACAAGTGCTCAAATTAGAATGATAGAAATGTTTCAATTGTTACATCCAATGCAAATAAAAAGCATTTACTTCTATTCATTCAATCTTATTGTTTGTAAGCTCAATCCAAGCCTACTATTTGCAAACTTAATCCAAGCTTAAGAGGAAAACAACAACAAGCTACATTTGTCTTCTTCAAAAGCAAAAATGAAAACCAAATCTTTATGTAAACTTCAATTAACTAATCCAAGCTAATGTTTACATAAAGTTCCCATCCCCATTCCAATTCTATTTGTCATTTCAAAAGCAACCAAAGTTTTCACATTTCTCAGTATTCTAGATTTCCAAAACCAAGAAACTAGTGTCTAGAAATGGATAACTAATAAATCTTTATGAAAACTTCAATTTTCAGATCTGATTTTCAAATTTACAGATCTGAAAATCAGAACTTCAAATTTACAAAAAACAGAATTTCAAAACTTGTTTTATGCACAAAGTTACACTACCATTCCCTTCCTACATTGCCATCTTCATCAAACTAGGAGATAGAAAGGTGTAACTAATGAAGCTGGATTGAGAACTTCACTTTTCAGATCTGATTTTCAGATTTACAGGTCTGAAAAACAAAATTTCAAAATGAAAGTCAAAACTTCAAACGCTTCATTTATGCAAAAAAAAACACTAGTTTTGATCAAAACACACAGCTGGAATCAATCTTTTTGCCAAAAAAAAGTTTGTGTATGTAGAGGAAGACTTCCTATACCCATCCCACAAATATTTTTTCAGAACTTTTAAAAACCCAAAGCCCACTTTAAAACTTCTCTAACATGACCAAAAATCAGCCCCTAAACAATTCTATAAGCATCACTACTCTCTTCCAAAGAGAACTAGATTCATTGGGTACTTCAACTACAAGCTTCCTACAACTAGAAAAGCCTATAATCTTCCCCAAAAAAAATTTAGTTGGTGATCTTAATAGAACTTGAAGAAGGTTAAAAAGGTTATCATCCTTTGTCTAGCTCTGATATCACTTTCACAAGTAGAGGTGAGGAAGTCCTCCAAATCCAAGGTAGAGCCTCCAAATGTCCTCCAAGCAACCTGCAAGCTTCAAGATGCTCCCCAACTCCAAGCTAGGATGCCTCCACCTGCAAGTAAGGATTTGCAAGCCTCCAAGGATCTCTCCTCCACCTGTGTCCCTACTCTTTAAACACAAAGATAGATAACAAGTTGGCCTCAAGTATTCACCACCCAACCATAGCTAGATCCAAGCTCCAAGCAAGACCTATCTAACACCCCCTTGCTAATCATAAACAAATCACAAGCATACCACAACACTCCATAGCATACTCAAGATCCAAACCCTACTTATGTCCCATACCATAAGCAAGATTTAAACCTCAAGCATACTACTACAAGAAAGCACTCTACACACTAGTAGCAACACTAGAGCATAAGCAAAGCAAACAAGAGAAATCTCTCCTCCCCCAATGAGTGCCCTACTGCCCTCATATAGATGGCCCATGGACCCCTCCAATGCACTATGGAGTTCCATGCTCATCCAATGAGAGAGAGAGAGAGAGAGAGAGAGAGAGAAGCCTAGGGAAGTTAAAGAATCTCCAAGAGCCTCCATAGGCTTATGGAATGTCAATAGACTCCTTCCATAACCTATGACTCTTTGACTGCCTTTCTTGTGGGAGTTGGGAACTCAATGGACACTTTAGAAGGGCGCCCTTCTACTAGGTCCCATTGCCCAATAAAGGATACTTTGGTCCTAGACCAATAAAGTGATATGGTTCAAGGTTGAGGCCCAAGGTTTAGAAAAATAGTCATCCAATGACTTTCTAACACCTCTCTAGGTTCCATACCTCCATCCAAGGCATAGACACCTACTTGTCCTTAACCAAAGACACTAGTACCTTAATATAAGGCACCTACCCTTAATACTAAGGGTATCCCTTATCCAAGGGTCACGTGACTCCATACCTCCAACTAAGGTATAGTCACTTGTCTGCTCTTATCCAAGGGCACATACCCTTAATCCTAAGGGTACCTTGCCATTTAGCCCCCAACACTAAATGGACTATAAGGGGTCTGAAGTACTGCTAGTTACATAGGTATGTAACATCACATGCACTTGCATTTTCATGCACATCTAACTTGAAAATGCCTCCATATCTAGATCCACTTGCTAGGATCTTATCTCCTTTCTTTATAAAACAATTATTGACATTGAATTCCACTTCAAGACCATCATCAAATAACTTTCCAACACTAATCACATTCTTTGTGAGATTAGGAACATGAAGTACATTGGAAAGTGATAAACTCATAGAAGATGCAAGATTCAAGGAACAAATTCCAACTCCTCCAATTGAGTATGCATCACCAACAATTGTATATATTGATTTCTTAGGATCTAGAACAGATTCAATAGAATCAAAAGAATCTTTGGTGCAACTCATGTGTGATATAGCACCACTATCAATATACCAAGATACATCAATAAAAGGTAAAGAGGAGAAACAAGACATCATGAGAGACGCCTCTCCACAACTTGCATGTGAGTCTTCTATGATAAACTTTATCTTCTTGAGTCTTCTTCTTGAAGATAGAAGAATGAGTTGAATCATCTTCTACTCCTCCTTTGTCTTTGTCCTTTGATTTGTCCTTGGTGAAGGCTTGAAAAAATTTGTTCTTGCTCCTCCCTCAACTTGATCTTGGAAAAGTGATCTTTGCCACAATCACCATCCTTCCTTGAAAGTGTGTTGATCTTCGACAACTTGTTCTTTTGCCTGCATTCTTCAGCAATAAGAATATCATGTAGAGCCTCCATAGATGGTAGCTCCTCCTTGATAGCGTAAGTTTGCACAACATTTGCATACTCTTTTCCTTATCCCATTCTATCTCAGGTTGATTACCAGAAACTGTGAATGATGAATCATGCATGCAATGTTATCAATTCAAAAAGGGTCCACTCTGGTATTGGGTCTCTCCCTACCCTTCTTATAACTCCTACTAGGATCATCAGAATGAATTGAAACAATTGCAATGGAAAGAGGGCTCTTCTAGCTTTCCAACAAGCTATAATGTCAGTACCTTTGGATCTAACACAAAGAGAATAGAGTCAAATGAAGTATTTTGGTTTTCACACATGTGAAATGTCAGAATTCCGTACATCCTATGTTCTTGACTGAAAATATCAGTTCTAACCTCATTCACCAAAAAATTGTTCAAGAATAGATAGCAAAACACTGCTAAACAGCTTCCTAGCTTGAATTGTCATAGAATTCTTCAAACACTTGATGTTAGTAGCATTCAAAGCATGGCATGGCTCTGATACCATGATGAAAATCCAGCAAATTCACACATGTGGGGAACCACAAGAAATGTGTGAATGATCCTTACCATGCTTTGTGGTGGCACAGATCACCTGTAGAGCAATCTTGCAATCTACCAACAAATCTATGGCTAGAGCACAATCTAGAATTCTACAGATCAAAGCTACATTAATTCCACAAATAGAAAAAGTACAGAAGCTTGATCATGTATGAAGAAGACACAAAATCCGAACTAGAGAGAGAGAGCAATTACAAGCAAGATTGCATGAGATCCAAAATTGACATTATGACATTACCAATGCTTGATTCTTCATTAGAAATGAGTGAGAATGATATGTACATATATAGGAGAGCCAAAATTCGTGGTACTCCTTGCATTCAGTGCATATCCTACACCTATTCAAGTGCAAACTACTATTATCTTGACACCTAACTGCTTGCATGCACAGATTGCACCTAACTTCCCGTCAATTTCTCAACTAGCCATGTACAAAACTACATGCATGTGTCCATTAGAGTGTTTGCATGCCTTGCATGTCACAATGGAAACTTAGGACATAATGCATTTATTATAGCTCGAGTTTCTACAAGGTCATAATTGACCAATTCCATGTGAATTTCTATATGCATGTCAAACTAGACCAACTAGACTTTATGCATGTCATTGGAATTTGATCTACCTAACCCAAAATCGCCGTATTCTACAAGGATATGTGCTCAATTCACATACCTTGGATATGTACAAAATATTTACATGGGTAGGACCCCCCAAACATCAACAAACATTAGATAGAGATGTTTTACAATTTTTAACAGTTCTTTGCTTGTAGTATGTGATAGTCTTGGATCTTGTGGTTGGAACACTTGTAGTATCTGTAGAACAACTTCTTCTTTGTCGGCTGATTCAACTGTTGATGCACAATAAATGAGTAAAACTTAAAACAAACAATGCAATTATAGACAAGAATTGAAATGTACATTAACAATTTATAATAGATGGTGAAACAAAAATCATATATATATATATATATATATATATATATATATATATATATATATATATATATATATATATATATATATATATATATATATATATATATATATATATAATCCGATTCTTTGAGAAAAAGTACATTAAGTTTTGTTTTTAAGAAACGGCTTGAAACAAAATCGCTTTCTTCCTACTTGCTACATCAAAGCTAGAAGATAAATTAAAAAACATTGCTTCTGGACATCTCCCCTTCCCCTTCCACTTCTGCTTCACCGGCTTCTTGACCCGAACCCTCCTCTACATAAGATGCCGAGCTTTTCTACACATTACAAAAGATAACAAAAGTCAATAACAAATAAGTAAAGTAAATGAAATTCATTAACAAGTAAGACAGACTAATAAAAATGATTACTAGATACGAGAAGCAAATGAGATTAATGTAGCAAGAATTTACCATAGGATGAATGCCTTGTTGAGCAAGATGGTCCACCAAGGCACTGTAGCCTTGTTGGTACCCAATATTATATTCGACATTTGTGTATTTTCTCCCAAATCTATACAAACATGAATGCAATCATTTAGATACGAAACATGATTAGTAATAAAAAACCTAACTTAAATAATTATAATAAAATCAAACTTAAAAAGTAAAACTTACAAATTGGGCTTGTAAATTGGATTTCCACGACGTTGTCCTTGGTATCTTTGATGATGGAGCCATCATCTTCTAAATTATAAAACAAACTGCACGATTCCTCTGATGAGATATTCATCGAAGGATTACCTCTATTGGAATCGGGCTTCTTCAGAAAGACAAAGATGTTTCAATCTTTGTCTCTCTTTGGGAGATAGCGAACCATAAAGTCCGCAATCCGATCGGAACCGGCGGATCCTCCTCTTTCACTAGAAGAGGACCTTGGTCTCCTAGAACCACTAGAAGAGGATCTCATAGAACCACTACCACTAGAAGACATTGTGTGTGTAGAGAGAGAGAGAGAGAGAGAGAGAGAGAGAGAGAGAGAGAGAGAGAGAGAGAGAGAGAGAGAGAGAGAGAGAGAGAGAGAGAGAGAGAGAGAGAGAGAGAGAGAGAGAGAGAGAGAGAGAGAGAGAGAGAGAGAGAGAGAGAGAGAGAGAGAGAGAGAGAGAGAGAGAGAGAGAGAGAGAGAGAGAGAGAGAGAGAGAGAGCTTAATTGCTAACATAATAAAAGCAAGAACAAAGAAATAGTATGCAAAAAACTAGTGAAGAAATGCGTTCAAAAACGCTCAATTTATAGCACTTTTAGGATTTCAAGTGTGCGTGGATGTGCCACGACAATTTTGCCACGAGTGGCAGAGCCACACATGGCAAAAAAAAATGTTTTATAGTACAGTTGTACTCTCACAGGTTGCAAGGTATCAAAATGCAAATTTTTTTGTGGCCACAGTCTGCAAGGTGTCAAAATGTAATTGTGTGACGATTTCAGTAAGTTTGATGTTGTTTACTTCATCCACAACAAATATGAAGCTCTTAATAAGTTCACAAAGTATGTGAACTGGGCTGAGAAGTGGAGAAAAAGAAGGTCAAGCAGATCAGAACCGACAAAGGAGGAGGATACATCTCCAACAGTTTTGTCAACTTCTGTACAAGTCGAGAAATCCTTCACAGGAAGACAACAGCCTATACACCACAACATAATGGTGTAGCTGAGAGAAAGAACCAAACTCTCATGGAGGCAACAAGATGCATGATGGCCTAATCAAAGGCATCAAGGTCATTATGGACTAAAGTAGTAGCTACGACTGCCTACCTGTAGAATAGGACATGCAAATCAGACATTCCTCACACTACTCCACATAAAGTGTGGTGGAGGCCTAATCTGGCTCATGTACATGTCTTTGGATGTGTTGCATATGCACACAAACCTAACAAGCTTCGAAAGAAGCTAGATGAAAAAGTCGAGCAGGAATACCTTGTAGGATATGATATTCATTCATCATACTACATGATCTATATGCTAGAGACCAATCAAGTTAAGACTGTTAAAGATGTCAGATTCGATGAAGCAAGAACAATGGGTAACGAAGATCCAATTAGCTACGAAGTTCTTGGCAAGCAGTGCTCCAACTTGCCGACATCAACAGAGGGAGTGGACCTTGAGCATCCAGATAAAGATGTTCAAATTCCAAATGGACTGAGTGACAGTTCAGACGATGACAGCCCGACATGCAACCTATACCCAGGACACTTGCTACACACAACAGCTCTGCAGTCAATAAAGGCAAGACACTTGACAAAGGCAAAGCCATCGAAGTGCTAGCTCAATCCCCAAGGAGATCGACAAGAGAAAAAAGAGCACCACTCAGATTTGTGCTTGATAGATCAACTTCGACAGCCGAAGAGTTTTGTGGATTCGGTAGTGACCCACAAACTTATGAATAAGCCATTGACAGTCCCGACAAGGACAAATGGATAAAGGCAATGGAGGAAGAAATGAGTTCCATGCAA
This sequence comes from Diphasiastrum complanatum, assembly GCA_029204225.1. Lineage (NCBI taxonomy): Eukaryota > Viridiplantae > Streptophyta > Lycopodiopsida > Lycopodiales > Lycopodiaceae > Diphasiastrum > Diphasiastrum complanatum. The sequence goes on from CM055106.1 coordinate 49,730,267, forward strand.
GCAAACAAGGTCTGGACCCTTGAACCAGTACCAGCTGAGAGAAAGACTGTCAAATGTAAATGGATCTACAAATACAAATATGGACCAGATGGCAATGTATCAAGATACAAAGCCAGACTTGTAGCTAAAGGTTTCTCACAGAAGTATGGCATCAACTTACTGAAACCTTCTCTCCTGTTGTAAAGCATACATCGATATGCATATTGTTTGCTTATGTAGTAGCCTACAATCTGAAAATCCATATTGTTGATGAGAAGACAACCTTTCTACATGGTGATCTGAAAAAAAAAAAATCTATATGGACCAGCCACCAGGTTTTACCTATGAGTCATTTCCTGACTATGCCTGCAAAATGAAGAGAAGCATTTATGGACTCAAACAGTCTGCTAGGTAATGGTATAAGAAAAAGGATCATAGTCTCAGATTCTTGGGCTTTCAGCCCCTGATGGCTGATTACAATGTTTATATAAAGGTCATAGATGAAAAAATCATTATCATCAGTGTTTATGTGGATGGCACACTGATCTTGTCAACCTGATTGTGTGCAAAAAGTACAAAAAGGACCAAGAGTGGATCCTAATCTGATCCTCAAGAGGGATTGGTTGTCAGATTACTTGATCTATCAATCTACTTCAGATTAAGATCAATCTAGATCAATTCTAGACACAAAATCCTAACAAGAACAATCATTAATTGAAGGTAAGTGTACTTTATGGTTTCACACGTGTGAAACACTGTTTGAGTACGGACTCCAACCTAAAAATCAAGTACACATTGATAGAACCTCAAAACAATCAAAACAAATGTAGACAAATGGAGAGAATCACTCAAAATTGCTTCCAAAACCAAGATGGTGTCTCACAATGATTATGGCCAAATGTGGCTCTATATATACAATAAGTGAGAGCTCGTGGTACTGATCATCCCTCTGACCCCACATGTGTGAAGGTGCTTTGTCATATGATGATTCATCATGCAAAACTAAACTTGGACAAAACCTTCTATTTTGAGCACTTTTGGTCCATTTTCCTTCTATATGGAGATCTACTTGGAAATCTTCTAGAATTCAAAATTCGCCTACTTCAGCTTATTCCACACGTGTGAGCTGTCCTCTACACATGGTATATGACACCTAACCAAAATATTTGGCTCATGAAATCAATAGATTGATGCCATGTGTCATATATCTAGAAAACTAGTTTTTGGCCTTTTTAGCCACTAGAACTTGAATTAAATCATATGTACAACCTATATGATTATGGTACATGACAAGTACACTATTTTCACACGTGGGAACAGGCTCCACACATGTGTGTTTATCTATATACAAGATTTTTGCCTCTACCAAGCTCATTTTTGCATTTTTCACAGATTGCACAGGTGAAACATGATATTTCAAAGCACTTTAAAATATCGGACCTAGGAGAAGCAAAGTGCCATCTGGGTTTGTAGATTGACAGAGATCTTGAAGATGGAAAATTATATCTACACCAATAAAGATACATTTAAAAGATCATGGATGATTTCAACATGACAGATTGCAAGGGAGTGAATACTCCTATGGTACCTGGCACAGTACTGACAAGTGAAGACTATCCCAAAGATGATGCAAGATGACAAGCAATGTAGCATAAGCAGGAAAGGCATCAGCAAATGAGGTACTTGTAACCTCATCCATTCAGCTATTCGTTTCTTATTTTCCTGCTTTACTGGAGTTTCGAGGAGAATACGTAGCAGATTCTTGTCCTACTTCCGTCTATATGCTTCTATCATCTCCAGCTTCAATGGAATATATGTGAGCTCGGGTTGATCTTTGGGGTGTCTAAGATCATCAGCGTCAAAGGAAAGGATCAAAGGAGGAGCTGATGATAATTCATAGATTTAGTCGTTCATGGACGAATTCGCTCCGGATGATTGTAAAAGGCTGTTCTATGGCGTTTCGCCACTTTCTTCGCAATGTGCGGATGTATCTTCTATATTCGACGTCCTTGAGACAGACGGAAGTACGCCTTGTTTTGGTTTTGAGGAATGGATGCAGGCTGAAGAAGCTGTAGGTACGTGTGTGGAGTATCCGGTGTCTCACATCTGCAGCGATCTCTTTGAAGACGAGCTACAAGAACAACTGAACTGCAGTATTGAGTATGCGTTGAATTTGAAGATGAACAGAAATGCTAATCTCTAAAAGCATTAGTGCTCTTATATCACAACAACACAGACTACAAATTTAAAACTAATCTCTAATTACATATCACTGCATTCTAGAGTCATGAAACGCATTCGTCATGTGCAAGAAAGAACTCAACAATGTGAGACGAAATCTTTGGTTAGAAAGTCAACACAATCTACAACATTACCAATGTCGAAAAATCAGCATCTACTCAATGAAAGAGATGCAAACTCAATAAGAACTTGATCAAACATCAAATATATGATAAAATGAAGTGGATTTGTACAATAACAGTACCCTACTGTGCTTCCCACATGTGGATCCAAAAATAGCAAAATATGAGCATTCTACACACAAGATTGCAATATATCATCAAAATAATGCACCAATGGATAGATGAACCCAAGAGAACTCATGTATAAGCATGGAATGAGAGAGAGAGAGAGAGAGAGAGAGAGAGAGAGAGAGAGAGAGAGAGAGAGAGAGAGAGAGAGAGAGAGAGAGAGAGAGAGAGAGAGAGAGAGAGAGAGAGAGAGAGAGAGAGAGAGAGAGAGAGAGAGAGAGAGAGAGAGAGAGAGAGAGAGAGAGAGAGTCTCTGTGTCCCGACCCAGGATCGAAATTTTCTATTTGATAAGAGTTGCGGTGGGGCGAAATTTTTCGGAAGACTCGAATTTTTCAAGCGGCTTGAATTTTTAGAAACGACTCGAATTTTCGGAACTACTCGAATTTGTCCAATGACTTGAACTTTTCAAAGGACTCGAATTTTTCGGATGACTCGATTTTTTGGAAAGACTCAAATTTTTCTGATGACTCGAATTTTTTCAAAGATTTGAATTTTTTGATCGAATTTTTCGAAAGACTCGGATTTTTCTGAAGACTCCAGTTTTTGGAAAAACTCAAATTTTCTGAAAGACTCGATTTTTTTGGAAAGACTCAAATTTTTCCAATGGATCGAATTTTTCCAAAGCATCAAATTTTTTGGATGACTCGAATTTTTCCAAAGGATCAAATTTGAATTTTTAAAAGACTCGAATTTTTCTAATGGATCGAATTTTTTTTAGACTCGAATATTTCCAAAGCAATGACTTTTTTAACAACTCGAATTTTTTCAAAAACTCGTATCTTTTCAAAGACTCACATTTTTTTGAAGGCTCAATTTTTTTTGAAGACTCGAATTTTTTCGATGACTCAATTTTTTCAAAAGACTTGAATTTTTGGAACGACTCGATTTTTTGAAACGACTTGAATTTTTAAAATGACTAGAATTTTTGGAAAGACTCAAATTTTTTAGATGACTCGAATTTTTGGAAAGACTCAAATTTTTTGGAACGACTCGAATTTTTCGAAAGACTCAATTTTTTGGAACGACTCGATTTTTTGCAACGACTCAAATATTTACGACTCGAACAAATTTTTTCGATGAATTGAATTTTGCTAAAGAATCGAATGTTTTCAAAGACTAGAATTTTTTCGAATGATCGAACTATCAACTTGAATCTTTCCAAAGAATTGAATGACCCTTTGTACTGTCAAGTCACATTTTTCAAAAGACTCGAATTTTTTGAAAGACTCGATTTTTTTTTTTTCCAGCAACTCAAATTTTTCTGAAGACTAGAATTTTTTCGAAGACTCTAATTAGGCCATCATCCAAACCATCGGCCACCACCTAGATCGGTCTCCATTGCCCGTCAACGACGGGCACTCTTTAGTAATACACACACACACACACACACACACACACACACACACACACACACACACACACACACACACACAAGTAAAGAGTGCTCGTCGGCCGATGATCTAGTGGGTATGCCCCTCGTTGACGGGCGACCGATGATCTGGGTGACGGGCGGTCATAATGCAGTCATGGTGGGTAAGCCCGTTGATGACGGACGGCCGACAATTTGGGTTACAGTCGATGGTTTGGGTTTGGGTCGAATGTTGTCAGTGACAATTAGCTGAAATATTGGGTGGCGGCCGATTGCTTGGGTGGATGACCAATGATCGTACAAATTTGGTGCGGATTTAGGATTAGGTGTGTGTGTGTGTGTGTGTGTGTGTGTGTGTGTGTGCGCCACCACGTTTCACATGTGTGACATGCATGTTTCTTACCAAAGCTTATATATCAACTATCACCACTTTTCACATGCGTGGCATGCACATTTCTTACCAAACCTCACATCAACTACCACGACTTTTCACATAACTGACGTGAACATTTCTTATTTTTTAAAATTAAAATCTAATAGATATATATACTTAATATAAACATTAATCAAAGGATAACATAAACTAAATATATCATTTACTAATGCAGGTATTATGTGTACATCCCAATAAGTCAAATAAGGGTAAGCATCAATTTAGAAATCAAAGATTTACACAAAATTCAAACTCAGATATATATACAATTCAAAATACAAAGTCATTATTAAGTACCACTGTGTACACCATCAAATCCAACATTGGTTGTACTTTAGTCAGTCTCACAATTGACATATCCTTCAAATATAACTTCATATTACTAACAAATTCATCTATATTTATCACTAAAGATCTCTTTCGAGGAAGAAAATATCTGCGAAATTGCTGATAGTACAAAAATTTGGTGTAGTGCTCTATCACCCAGATAACACTGCATGGATAGACTTCATCTCCAAAATAGAATAGCTCTGTTATCTCTCGCACAAATGTCCTATAGTTTACCACAACCTTAAACAACCTGCACCATCTACATAGACATACATACACACACTCTCAATCCCATACACATACACACATTTTTTTGTATTGTTCATATACACATAAAGACACATACATGCTCACACATACATATACACATCAGAAACACATATGCATACATACAAATTTGATACGGACCACCCAAATGTGCGGTCAATACATTCAGTGGAAGCAATTGTTTTGTCTGCAACTACTCTAATGTGTACGACCATGTTTTTGTGTGAAACCATTCCTTGCTGCCAACCATGTTTTTGTGGATAGCAGCAATTTGTGTATCCTAACTCTAATCCTAAACCCCAATGTAACCCTGCTCTATCTATCACATAATGCCACTATAAGCCCTAACTCTAACCCTAACCCTAATGTAACTCTAACCCTGCTCCATCTAACACTAACCTTGATGTAACCCTAACCTTGCTCTATGTGGCATTTCGCACTCTCGATAGTGCCACATACAGTTGACCATGAATTGAATCCAAACATCTATCTCTAGATTCTAATGTTTATCTTTACTCCAAACAAATGACTACAACACTTCCGAGTATACGATATTTTGAGTGTACCTTACCACCCCTTCCACATCTATGAATCGGACATCTCTATTCACAATTAGCACTCGTAGACTTGTTTCATTTCGCACTCTTGATAGTTCAACATAAAGCTGACCACGACAAAATAGAGGATGTGGCAAAAACAATCCAACCATATCTATAGTTTGCCCTTGTGCCTTGTTGATTGATATGGCAAAAGCTGGTCTAATGGGAAACTGAACTCTCTGCTATTCAAATGACAAATCTGAATTGCTAGGCACTATAGGAATCCGCTAAATGAGGACTCTAGAACCTATATTTTTGCCAGTTACTATCTCTGCCTCTATAACCACTCTACCCGATTTGTGGATGATCAGTCTTGTTCCATTATACAATCTCTTGTGTAATGCAATCGATTGCAACAACATCACTATCATCCCAACCTTCAGGACCAACTTATGTGGAGGGCAGCCACTTGGGTGTAAGCTATTCAAAAACTCCACTGGGTACAGCTTAAAACCCTCATGCTCAACCACACTATCAGCACTATAAAATGTGCATGCATCTCCAGGGAATCTTTCAAAAACTCTGACATTTATCTTGTCTACATCCTCATTCAACGGAGTCAATATTGTACGACTCCTCAAAAAATCAACATCCTTGTACTGTTGTGCAATATTGGGAAAAGTGAATGAGATCAAATCTTCTACATTTTCTATCCTTTCACAGAGGCCCTCAGGTAGACAAATCATATTGACACCCTAACACACAAATGTGGGCTCACGGCCATCTTCAATACGAAACAAAAAATCAGCAAATCTTAACTGCTCGTCCCTATCAATACCTTCTACACTCATTACACACATGTTGATTGACAGTTTGTGGACCTCAATATGTCTCCACAAATGGGAACGCTTTAGACATGCACTTACAATTTGCGCCCGACTACCACGATGTACCATTGGTAGTACTTGGCAAAAATCGCCATCGTATGCTATAGGAATACCACCAAAAGGAGTATCGTTGGACAATATATCTCTTAGAGATCGATCTAAACACTCCATTGCATGCTTATGGACCATTGAAGCCTCGTCCCAAATAATGAGTTGACATGTCATCAAAAGCTTACCTAACGCGGACTACTTTGAGATATTACATGTCGAGGTCTCATGCAATTCCATCGGAGGAATTTTAAATCTAGAATGCACCATTCTACTACCTTTACTTAGCATTGCAACAATCCCTAATGATGCAACAGCCAATGCAATCCATCCGCGCACACGAATGTATGACAACATGACACTATAAAGATATGTCTTGCCAGTACCACCCGGACCATCTACGGAAAATACTCCACCCTTTCTTTTGTCCACATGCTCACACGATCAAGTATCGCACGTTGTTCCACATTTAATTTTTCCACTTCAACCTCCACTTGTTGAATGCTCTCATCAAGAAATATCTCCTCCTGAAAATAGTGGACTTTCCACCTCACTCTCAGGAATCCTAAAACCAAAATTTTGTAGCGACTTTCCTTTAGATGACATATCAAGATTCAATATTTTGCATTTTTGGAGTAACCCTAGATTTGATAGAATCTCTTGTTTTTTAAGTTTTTGGACTTTTTCAAGAGTGAGATTCAATCTTAGGAGCTAGCAAAAGTTCATTATATTGTGGTTTGAATAAGTGTGATAAAATAATCATCATTCTATGTGCTAGGATTTGCTAGAAGAGAGAAAAGGAGAGGCTAGATTGTTTCCAAATCTTTATGATTTCTTTTTGAGTTCATTTGTTGACTTTCAAGAGAGTGCTAAGTGCATTGAAAAAAGTTCAAAGAGAAGATCAAATCATTGCAACATGGCAACCTCAAGTGGCTTCATGTTGGAAGACAATGATAGGCTTACCTCAATCAACTATTCAACTTGGAAGATAAGGACGGAGTCTTTGCTAGAGATGAATGAGTTGATGGATATTGTTGTAGGTGTGGAGGATAGAACTTTGGCACCTCAAGAGCAATTGAGGTATGATAAGAGGGCAAAGAAAGCTCTACACATTATCAAGATGAATGTGACTAATGAACTTCTCAAAGAAGTTGGTAAGTGCACAGCATCTAGTGAAGCTTGGAAAACCTTGAAGAAGGTTTATTAGTCCAAGTCTACATCTAGGGTCTTAATTCTAAGGAGGCAAATATTTCAAAGTCTTCAAAAGAAGGATGAAAGTGTTAATGATTTTGTTTGGAGAGTTAAAGCTTTGAGTGATGACTAGGATGTATTGGTGAAAGCATTAAGGATGTGGAGCTTGTTCAAGTTGTTCTTAATGGCTTGTTGGATGATCATGCTAATTTGGTGAAAAGCCTTGCTATTCAAAAGACATGGATCTTTAAGATCAAATATAAAGCAGATGGCAATATCAATAGAAAGAAAGAGAATTTTGACAAATTTCCAATATCGACTACTTTGAAACGTTTAGCCTGGTGGTCAAGCATACTTCTATATGACTGCTACTATCATATGTTGTTGTAGTAGATCTTGAGGTACACCGGATGGAATGCTTATAATGGCCTAGGCCCTTATACTTATATAAGGTTGAGCAAAACTAGTATCAAAAGTCCAACAACAAGAATCCGATGAACAAATTCTCTTTTAAATATTTGTAAAATTAATTTTGATTTGTGACTTGGTAAGAGAGCCATGAATGCATCTTACTTTCTGCCTGAATAATTTATTATTTTACAAGCTCCTCACATAAGAACTAATATACTTGAAAGCAATAATGAATGGAAGATCATAAGAGAAATCAAAAATATAAAATTTTACGGAGAAAGACATAATTTTCATTTTGTAAACTCTTGGAAAGAAAATTGCCACATCATGTTGCCTTTAAGCCAAAATTAGTAATATAACATCTAACAACTAACTTTTAAACAAACATATATCTCAAGTAAGTATAATAGAGAGAATTTAATTTCATCTTTACTTCATGACTTACAATCACTGATTTTTTTTTCTTTCTAAAATGTAACAAACATATGAACTACTTATGCCTTGCATTTCTACCAAATTTTAAAGAAAAAAAATGTGATCAAGTCACAACTATAATGAACTTTAAGGCCCTTTTTTTAGAATTACATATTTATAAAGTTTATAGTTGTCAATGAACACTCATCAGTATTTACATTGATTAGATTTTTTTTTAATGAATCATTTGAAAAAAAGCAAAGTATTGTAATAAAATACGTATTTCATACATAAGCTACTATAGCAAAAGAATGCATACTCTCCTAGTAATTTGTTTTATTTAAAGTGCCAAACAAAGACCTTTCATGACAATAAGTTGATATACTTGTTCTCTCTTTTGACAAATGAAAAACAATATACAAATATTGTGTTATTATTTGAAGATTGGACAAGCAACTCTTCGATTTCAAAAGATAAAAATACCATTTACAAGTATGTTAAGACTTTGAGTCCTTTTTTTTTTTTTGAAAAGTTTTAATAACAATTTGAAATACAACTACAAAAAGAACTTTCATAAATGAGTATTTCTTGTTTATGATATAGATTATAATTTGTATTATGTTGTGAAAATGAGTGTTCTTAGGATCATTGACCAATCACACAGATCAACAAAGCATTGGAGAATGAACTAGATAGCAAAAAGCTCAAGACTACTTTGAGATTTATAAGATTGGCAATTGCTCCCAAATCCATTGATCACAAAGCAAGACACATTCATGAGGACTTGAAACATGTGTGGATAGTGCGATACTTTATTAGTTTTCGATCAATCACATAAACATCAAAGATCAAGATTAATATTCCAATGTTTACTCTAAAAGCATCTATGATTGAACTTGTCTCTGACAAATCTACAACACTAGTGCATGGTTCTCATTCATTTCTTACTATTTACGTCAGTGAGTAATTTGTAAATGAAGAGTTATTATATGGTGGTAGCAACGCACTCTCTATGAGTTGAGTACACACACCACTTTCAATTTGTTTTCATTCTAATAAAAATTAAGTATTGCAAATAAAGTTTGTCTTCTATAACCCAAAGCTCATAACCTCGTTTGAGGATATTGTGAAAAATGTCAACTAGTTTAGTTGAATTAATTTGGCAATTTGGAGGCCAAAGTGAAATTTCAACTTAGAGATACATTTCTTAATGTCAATAAGGCCTAAACATAGCCGTCTTACTATTTTTAGCAATTATATAAGTGTATAAGGTAAGATTTAGAGCTACCTCTACTGGTTAGTTGAGATACATTGAAACTAGTCACTTATTTCTAGGTTTTTAGTGAAGTACCTAGAAGTTGCTATTTCAGGGAAAGTTTAAGGCAAGTGGCCAAGTGACACTATGGTTGCTATAAATAGCTGTAAAAATGTGGAAAAATAATCTTCATGTTCTCATTTTGTATGGAGAACTTTCCTCTTTTGATTCTTTGTTCATCTCTTGCATATTTCTCTTGATATCTTGGTAGAATGTTGATTTCTTAGTAGATCTTGGATCCACACGTGCGAAGCTCAGAATCATCAGTGGGGAACGAAGACACAGTCCCGGCGGCATCAGAAAGGCCAGGGCAGCATCAAACAAGTTGAAAATCTGTTGAGTGGGGGAGATTCTTACAATACTTCCTAATTGTTGTGGAAAGTGCTATTTGTGTGAGAGGTTTGCCAAGAAATCTCTCAGTTGTCTGTTTGGAGTACCACAAATCACACTAGATAGTATCTAGTACTATCATTCAGAGTTAGGAAGCTTCATACTTTTCACATTACTGATCTTTGTCTTTTGAACGATCACACATTTCGAAATCTTTGCAAAGAGGAGGCGGCGTAGCTGCCGCGCCGAAGTGGGGAATCTAGAATATTCTCTCTGAAAGTTCTTATATTCTCTCTACTTTTCATCTTGTCCGTACCAATATCGGATCGACACGCCAGAGGTAAAAAAAACCAAGAGCAGTCGTACATCTGCGCGTCATACCGATATCACATATCAGTACCAATATTGGAGCGACGCGCCAGAGGTAAAGAAAATCCAGAGTAGTCGTCCATCCGCGCGTCATACCGATATCGCATATCTATACCAATATCGGATCCACGCGCGCGAGCTAAAGAGAATCCTGAGTAGTCGTGCACCCGCGCGTCGTACCGATATCAGGTGTCCAACCGAAAATTTACAGTTCTATGGTGTGATAAATTTTGTGAGCCAGACTCGTCTATCCAGTAATGGCAACTCTAAGCGAGAGTGTTCTTAATGAGTCAAGCAAATTGGAAGGTGCCGGCAACTATGCAGTTTGGAAATTCAAACTGAAGAACATTTTGATGGAAAAGGAGCTATGAGAGATCGTGACAGGTGAAGAGACAATGTCAGTGATTGAAGAAGATCAACAGGCATTTGATAGGACAAAACGGAAAGTCCAGAATGTCATCAACTTATCAGTTAGAGATGCAATTATTCCCTATATTTCAAATTCAGAAGGACCAAAAGAAGCGTGGGATACATTGAAGGCATTGTTTGAAACGACAAATACACCTCGAATACTGTTTTTGAAGATGAAGTTGCATACATTGCAGATGGATGATGGTACAACTATTGCCAATCACATACTGAAGATCAAAGAGATCCGTGACCAATTAGCAGCAGTTGGAGAGCAAGTACAAGATCGTGAGATCGTGCAATTGACATTGAATAGTCTGAGTGAGTCACATCAAATGTTTGTGATGAGTATAGCCACAAGAGAAAATCTTCCAACCTATGAAGAACTAGGTGGATTGCTTTTGCAAGAAGAGCAACGTCAAGAGAACTTGAATCATCGTAACAAGAGCTATGATCAAACTCTTGCAGTTAGAGGACGAGGTGGAAGATCTGCCCGTGGTAGGTATCAATCGAGAGGAGGAAACTCAAGCCGAGGATCATTTCAACAATTTCATAAGCAAGTCAATGATAGTCCGGATTGTGGCAATTGGAATCAAGGTCGAGGTCAAGGACACGACTATTCAAGACAAAATAAACCTGAAAATTGTAGGTACTGCAACAAACCTGGCCACTGGGAGTGTGAATGCTTCAAGAAACAGAAGGAAATGGAACAAAGAAAAGACAAATGGCAAGCGAGAAATTATGCTGATCAACATCAATTTGATGACAATTATTATGAAGACAATTATACTTATCAACATCAATACGATGACGATCAATATGAAGATGATACTGGTGAGAGTTCAAAATTGTTCATTACAGCATTAATGACAAGTGATGAAGCCAAGGATACATGGTACATTGATAGTGGTGCATCCAAGGACATGACTTCAAGGAAAGAGTGGTTTTCAAAACTCAAAGAAACTGATAATGGTGATGAAGTTGGACAAGCTGATGAAAAAATGCTATATGTTAAAGGAGTTGGAGTGGTACTAGTGAAGTTAGCCAACGGGAAGATAAAGCAGATAAGCAATGTGCAATATGTACCTGGCTTAGCTAACAATCTACTATCTGTTGGGACGATGGCTGATCAACCACTCAAGATTGAGTTTGACAGTGACAAATGTCTTGTCAAAGACATCAAGAATCACAACAAAGTGATTGCTATAGGAGCTAGAGTCAACGGGAATTGACTCTATAAATTGAATGCGAGATCTTTTACTCAAGCTATGGTAAGCACTGTTGATAGTCGAAGTGACCTTTGGCATCAAAGGTTTGGTCATATCAGTGCTCAAAGCTTGCAAATTCTTAAAAGAGGTAATCTAGTTGTTGGATTGCCTGATATCTCTTTTGAAGGAAAAATTTGTGAGGATTGCATTTTGGAAAAAACAACATAGAGAGAGAGAGAGAGAGAGAGAGAGAGAGAGAGAGAGAGAGAGAGAGAGAGAGAGAGAGAGAGAGAGAGAGAGAGAGAGAGAGAGAGAGAGAGAGAGAGATGAGAGAGAGAGAGAGAGAGAGAGAGAGAGAGAGAGAGAGAGAGAGAGAGAGAGAGAGAGAGAGAGAGAGAGAGAGAGATTTCCCAAAGATGGAGCAAGAAGAGCCAATGGCATTCTTGATCTTGTTCACAGTGATCTGTGTGGACCAATACAAACTAGGTCCATTAGTGGTTGTTACTATTTCATCACATTCATTGATGACTATAGTAGACATAACTGGATTTATTTCATAAGCAAGAAATCTGATGCTTTTGCCAAGTTTAGAGAGTTCAAGGCTCTAGCTGAAAAACAAACAGGTTGTTATATTAAGACCCTCAGATCAGATGGTGGCGGTGAGTATTTTTCAACAGAGTTTATAAACTTTTGCAAGGATCAGGGGATCAAGAGACAAACCACTACACCCTATTCACCACAACAGAACGGAGTCGCAGAACAAAAAAACAGATCCATTGTGGAGATGGCTAGGGCAATGCTTAAGAGCAAGGGTTTGCCAAATACTTTTTGGACAGAAGCATGCAACACAACTACTCATATCTTGAATCGATGTCCTACGAAGTCTGTAGAGGGTAAGACACCTTACGAAGCTTTTACTGGAAAGAAACCTAATGTTTCTCATTTACGAGTATTTGGTTGTGATGCTTACGCTCATGTACCTGATGAAAAACGAAAGAAGCTGGATGCAAAAGCCATTAAGTGTATTTTCCTTGGATATGATGAAAGAGCCAAGGCATATAGGATGTATGACACAGATGCACAAAAGATCGTGATTTCCAGAGATGCTACTTTTGATGAGATGGGTTAAAATGACCAAATAAAATTAACAATTGATCTCTTTGATGATAAAGCTAAAGTGCAAGTGAAGGAAGAAGTTGGTGTCGATATGGAAGAGCCAATGGAAAAAGACAAGGTCAATAATGAGATTCCTAGGAGAGTGCCTAAGTGGTACTTGTCAGTAACAAGTGATGCTAATAAGGGAGATACTCCCGAATCAAGTGAGCAGGGAGAGCTTAGAAGATCAAGTAGAAATCGAAAACCTCCTGCAAGATTAGAGATGAATCTAGCCCTAATGGGTTCTGTGCTCAAGGCTCAAGAACCAAAAACTTTTGATAAAGCAAAGGAGCACAAGGAGTGGCATGAAGCTATGGAAACATAAATGGAAGCTATAACGAAAAATAGGACGTGGAACTTGGTTGAGCTACCTGATGGTAAGACACCTATCACTTGCAAATGGATATACAAGATCAAATATGGAGCTGATGGGCAACTCAACAAGTACAAAGCACGGTTGGTTGCGAGAGGATTTGAGCAGTAGGAAGGTATTGATTTTGAGGAAACCTTCGCACCCATAGCTAAGATGGTAACTATACGTTCTATCATTGCTATTTCTATTTTTTTATGGTTGAAAGATCTATCAAATGGACGTTAAATTTACTTTCTTAATGGAGTGCTGGATGAAGAGGTGTACTTAGTACAACCTCAAGGATTTGTTGAGCCAGGGAGAGAGCATCTTGTTTGTAAGCTCAACAAAGCCATTTATGGATTGAAGCAAGCACCACGAGCATGGTACTCTTGCATTGATGAACACTTCAAGCAAAGGGGAATGGTAAAGAGTGATGCTGATCCTAATCTTTACATTCTAAGGCAAGACTCAGATATAGTGTTCATTGTGTTGTACGTGAATAATTTGATTATTACAGGAAGTAATGAGAGCTTAATTGATGAAATAAAATCAGATCTTTCCAATGCTTTTGACATGAGTGATCTAGGATTGATGCACTAATGTCTTGGCATTGAAGTATGGCAAAGGAAGACATGGTCTTTCTTACACAAAGCAAATATACACGAGATTTGCTTTATAAGTTCAATATGTAGGATTGTAAGCCTTTGAGTACACCTATGGATGTCAACATGAAGCTTACTGCATATGATAAATCTGAGAAAGTGGATGCTTATTTGTATAAACAACTGGTGCGTAGTTTGATTTATTTGACACACACACGACCTGATATTTCTTATGTTGTTGGTGTTGTTAGTCAATTTATGCAAGATCCTAGTCAAGCACATTGGAAGTCTACTAAACATATTCTCAGATACATTCGAGAGACATTGAATTTTGGTTTGAAGTATGATCAGCCTGACGCGCCAATGTTGGTAGGTTATACAGATGTCGATTGGGCAGGTAATATTGATGACAGAAGATCTACCAGTGGTCATACATTCAGTTATGGTACAGTTGCAATTTCATGGAGCAGCAGAAAGCAACCTACAGTAGACTTATTATCGACAGAAGCTGAATATCGAGCACTCAACAATGCTACACAAGAAGCGGTATGGTTACAAAGATTGCTTGTGGATTTAGGTCAACCATAGGTGGATGAGACTACTATATCTTGCGATAATCAAAGTTGCATTCACCTTGTCAAAAATCCAGTTCTACATGCTTGAACCAAGCACATCGAAATACACTACCATTTTGTTCAAGAGAAAATTTTTAATGGAGCCACTGATCTTGTTTTTTGTAAATCCGAAGATCAAATGGTAGATATTTTTACTAAGTCATTAGGTAGATGTAAATTTGAGAGGTTTCGTACTCTATTAGGAATAGAAGAATGTAATTTTATCATTGAGGGAGAGTGTTAGAAATCAATGATAAACTTCGTTGTTACTGTTTACGAGGTACATTAATGTTGACAACTGTGACCAACTGTCATTAGCCATAGGCTAGTCTATTAGTCTACTCGTAGGTTTTCTCTCTCTCTATCAGGGGTTCAGGGTCTATTTGTACATTTTACATTCTGTATGAGTTAGTGTGATAGAGTGACAGTGCGTGTTTTTCTTTCGCCTTCTTCTGGTGATTGCTTATGGTGAATGTTTGACAATGGTTGTGCATTTGTTACGTGTGAAACAAAGTAGTCATTTGGATGCTCATTGACTTGTCATTATGTCTACTAGCTGTCTATCTAGTGAGGGCATAGTCTTATGATGACAGTAAGATTTCCTCAGGTTGAGCCTCAGTCGCTCATTTATGTCAGCTTTACAGGTTTGTGCTTGTCAGCCTAGCTAGATGGAGGATGTAAAGTGTCATAGTGGCAGTGAGATTTTCTCAATTTGAGCCATGTCGCTCATGTCGTCCACTTGTGTTCAAGTCAGATTGGGGAGGAGTCAGTTGGTCGAGAGTGTGGTAAACTCTCTATATGAGCATTGTGGTTGCATGATACTTTGTGTGCCAAACTTGGTGGTTTGATGGTGTGCTTGAGTGTGAGACAAGTATAGGGTAGCATGGATATGCATAACATCTTTTGGACACTCCAAACGCTGCTGTAGTTTATTTCTTTACTCCTATCACATTTGAGCTTAAGGGAGAGTGTTAGAAATCAATTTTGATCTAATTCATTTTATATAAGCTCTAAATGTGATATTGTAATCAGTGTATAGTTATTTAGATTTATTTTATTTGCTTGTGTTTGAGACGTGACCCGCTATGGACATATCGGTCAGGCACTGATCCCATAGACGACTACTTGGGTTAGACGAGTAGTCACAAACGTAGGAAAATTAGCCTGTATAGTATATTTTGGTTTCGTTATGCTATGCTCAGGGGCATGTCCTGGGTTTGTCAATATTTTAGCCCATGTTGGGCCTTTTAGTTATCATACATGTGTCTTTTTTAGTGTGTTGACACTTGTCGAGCCCATGCATGTTGGGGCTTTCAGCATACGTACAGTTTTATCTTTGTAATCTAAAGCTTTTGTTGTGCCATCTTTGAGAGCTTATGAGGAGTGTCTATGGTGATTGATTGATGTGATCTACATATTGCACTAGATCCTAACAAGATTTTAACAGATATGACATTCTATTAAATATCCATGAGAGAATGTCATGGTCTTCTTTCAACACCTATAAGAGAAACAAAAAATTGATTTAGCATAATACTATCATAGAGAAGGTTATCCAAATAGAATCCATATCAAATTATCCCTATAGAATCTATAAAGGAACTACTATACCTGAAAAGCTTACAACGACCAAATATCATTTTCTGATTGAACACTGAAGTTGAGGCCTTCTAAATCTTCTAAATTTGAAAGTGTTCCATTCACATCGTAAGATTGACTCTCTCCAATTTTTTTGTCCATTTATAATTTCAAACTCATTTAACTTAAGAACAACTGTCAACTTGTTATTGACATTCTCATTTGTAATACCGTAAAAATCTATGATGAATGTTAGTAACTGATTAATGTCAATAAATAGATTGTTGAAATTGCTATAAGCTAGATATTCTCCCTTCTTGCTATACACTTCATTGATATGAGATGAATTACCAACTATTTTCTACATACCTTGGTTGAACGTATCCTTTTTTTTATGAAGATAAAATGGTCATGGGATTGGAAACTGTTTTATACTTACTTGGCAAATGCTTCTTTTATCATCTTAAACATTGTTGCATATGCTTCTCTTTTGATGCTAGAAAAATCACATGCCCCCTGAACCAATGCAGTGTCCAATATTTTTCCAACATTCATAATGCTATCAGTAACTGAAGCCTTAATCTTTATATTTTGTTATTGTTTAACATTGATTTCATAGATTTAGAAGCTAAAATAGAACCTAGTGAGTTTCCAATGGAAATCTCATTAGCCAAATGGTCTTCAGCAACCAATGTAGGTCTGCATTGCAAATATAATGTTCATATAAAAGTCAGTAGAGATTAGGGTACTAATAGTATTCACAATAACATAATAAACAAGAAATTGTGAGTGTAAATTCATAAATAACAAAACAATGATTATGATTGAATCAAAAAGTTCAAACAATATTAAATCAAATAAGCTATAACTTACTTGAATGCACGGATTCTTCTTTTTCGATAACCTCCTCTGGATGATAGATCACATATATCCTTAGTAAGCAATCTTTTTCTCTTGTTGTTTTTTACCTTTCTGTTGAGCAAATCCATATCTTTAACAAGAGACAAATATGAGCTACACATGGATTGAAATGTAATTTTTATCTCTTCATTACTAGTTGTAAAATGACACAAAGAAGATTTCAATGTTTGAAGATCCTTCTTGAGCATCTCATTTTTTTCCAAATTAGTTTTTCAACTTTGTAGATTTTTCTTCGCAGAGTACTTTGATGTTTTTCTTAATTCTTCTTCCAAAAGTGTATTCTTTGCATTGAATGTGCATTCCCATAGAGTTTTGAATTCTCACAATAACCGAAAAGGCCATTTTTGCCATGACACATATAGATTATTAATTGAGTCACTGAATGAAAATTCGGATGTTGCAATGGATATAGATCAATAGGATACAATGCTCTTGATGACTATAAATCTACATGCTTTAGCTTTTTCTCTCTGTATTGGGCATATCATAAGTTGGCCATTTGGGTTGTTTTGAATTTCTTGGCTTAAGAGCAGAGCATATTTTGGTGACAGATCCACATGAAGATGATAAATCTTTGTCATCAGTACAACAATATAGTAGCAAACGACACAATGACAATAATAGAGATGGAGATGCCGTTAAACACTTGCTCGACCCTGGAGATAAAGATGGCATAGGCTTTGTTTCTAAAATGTCACTCTTAATTCAAATCCAAGCAAGAACAATCAGATATAATGATCCAAAGGCTTCACACGTGTGAAGTACAGCAGGTGTACGACCTATAATAGCAAATAAGTTTACTAAGGAAATACAAAGCATTCATCCAAAAATAATTAGCTTAAGAGAGTGAAAACAACAAGATTGCTCCCAAATCAATGTTTCTCAAGATTAACCTCACAATGGATCCATCATGGATCACGTACATGATCATCATAATCTCCCCTCTAGGCTGCTTCTAGCACATGTAGGATAGCTCATTGTAGTCATCCATATCCACTTTGGATAAGATCTATCTAATTTGCCACATCACCATTGGTGGTTAGTGTTGACCTTCTAGATTCCTACAATCTAGGAGATAATTCCTACAATTTAGGAGATTTTATATTTGACTCAAATGAAATCCAATGGATCTGAATATTATGAGTGACATTTCACATGTGTGGACAGGTCCTCACACATGTGGATCCACATAGATATCAAACAAATTGCTTTTACAAGGTGTAAATTGCTAAAATCTAACACTCCTCAATTTTTACTTTGATAATCTATCTACAACTCCTAAGGCTGACCTTAACTTGATAAATGAAGCCTTTGGCAAGGCTTTAGTGAGTAGATCAGCCAGGCAATTTGAAGAAGATACATGTTATAGCTTGATCTCCTTGTCTTGAACCTTTTCCATCACAAAGTGGTGAGCAATCTCTATGTGCTTGTTCCTTGCATGGAAAGTGGGATTGGTTGCTAATGCTTGGCTTGATTGGTTGTCACAATATATGATTGGCTGCTCCTCGGCCTCCATGACTTGTAGCTCCACCAAAAGCCTCTTTAACTACAAGACCTCCTTGGTTGTTGATGTTAAGGCCTTGTATTCCGACTTGGTTGAAGATAAAGATATTGTGTCCTGCTTTTTGGAAAGCCAAGACACTATGCCATCACAAATAAATGTAGCAAAACCACTTGTGGACTTCCTATCCACCTTATCACCTACAAAATCAACATCCGAATATGCCCTCAAAGCAAGATCCATGATACAAAATGCCAAAGTTCTTGGTGGCCGAGATGTACCTCAACACCCTTTTAGTATTTTTCCAATGACAAACCAATGGATTTTGCATAGATTGGCTAAGATTATCAACACTATAGCTTAGATCAGGTCTAGTTATAGTAGGATAGATTAGGGAGCCTATAAGTCTTCTATATAATGTGCTGTGCTCAAAGGATGTTTCACCATCACCATTAGGGACTTTCACATTACCTACTCCTTTATAATCTTTCATTTCAAAATTATCTAAGATAGAAGATGCATATTTGGATTGACAAATAAAACTCAAATCTTTGCCTCTTGATACTTCTATTCCTAGTATGAAATGAGGAACACCAAGATCCACCATCTTGAACTCTCTAGACAATGCTATTTTCACTTCTTTTATACCATCATGATCATTTCCACTAAGGATAATGTCATCTACATACAAAATAAGAATGATGACTTTACCATCATTAAATCCTAAGTACAAAGAAGGATCATAAGCACTTACAACAAAATTTAAAGAGTTTAAGAAGTCATTCAACCTAGAGTACCAAGCTCTAGGTGCTTGCTTAAGCCCATAAAGGCTTCTTAGCAACAATACTTTTCTTCTTGATCTTCTTTGATGAAGCCCCTCGGGTTGCCTCATAAAGATCTCCTCTTCCAAATAGCCATTTAGAAAGGCATTAGTCACATCAAGTTGAAATAGAGGCCAATTGAAAGTAGTTGCAAGAGAAATGATCAACCTTATAGAAACTAGTTTAGCAATAGGAGCAAAATTTTGATCAAAATCTACTCCCTTGGTTTGTAAAAATCCCTTTACCACTAGCCTTGCCTTATATTTGTTGATGCTTCCATCTTGGTTATACTTCAATCTATAGATCCATTTGCACTCAAGTGGTCTTCTTCCATGAGGAAGATCCACAAGCTTCCATGTATGATTCTCCATAAGAGCATCATACTCCTTTTGCCTGGCATCCCTCCATTCTTGTGCCTCCATAGCATCTTCAAAGCAACTCGGCTCATCAAGCATAGATGTTAGAAAAGTATAAGAGGTAAGAGAATGAAGATCTTCCCTTTGTTCACCGTTGTCAACATAGTGAGCCTTGATGGCTCGGCCTTCCTTCTTGTAGATCTTCTTGGAGCACTTGAGTCTTGAGGTGGATCCTCAAGATCTTGATCACATGTAGGTTCCTCAAATCTTGCAAGATCCTTGACATAAGATGGATTAGTAGCAGTTTCATTCATCTTGTAGTAGTTACCTTCATCAATGTAACATCTCTACACACTAAAATCTTTTTAGTAATAGGATTATAGACTCTATATCCCTTGCTATTTTCACCATAACCAGTAAATATTCCTTTTATGGATGTAGGATCATCCTTCTTTCTTGTATCTAATGATTGAAAAACATAACAAGTAGATCCAAAGATTCTAAGATCTTTGAGATTTGGCTTCTTACCAAATAGAGCCTCATAAGATGTTATGCCTCCACAATGGGCTTACATGGCAATCTATTACATAAGTAATTTGCACAAATAATGGCCTCTCCCCTAAATGACTTAGGTAGAGATGAATCTAGCCTTAAAGCTTTTGCACGCTCACAAAGAGTTCTATTCGTTCTCCGTCAACTCCTAAAACAATATCAAAGAGGTCATGGACCACAAGTAGTGATTGCATCCTCACTTTCCAAATGGAATAGTTTGTGGAAGTTAGTTTCTCACTAGATTCTAACATATATCCACTCATGGATGACATTGTGAATGAACCTATGAGATGCACAAAGACCTCTTGATAAAGAGTGATCTAAGATAGATTTCTAGCTTTCAAAAAGCTTCTTGATCTCAGCCCAATCAATCCTAGTTCAACTTGGATGATGGTATAATAGATCTACTTCAAATATCCTAGCAAATCACTCCTCCAAAAAATTGATTCTAGTACAATTTTGTTTGATATTTCACACACTTAAGATCTAAACAAATCAGCCTTATAGATCTGATCTAATGCTTCAAAATGAATTGCTTCAATGACTCAAATCACTATTTGATCATTATCATTCAATAAATTGAACCTAGATCTAGACACTGCACTAAAAACCTTGAAAATTGGACTACTATGCACATTTTTGGGTCAAAAAAACATTTGAAGGTTGTTGTGCATTTTCACACGTGTGGACAGTACTTCAGCAGCCCACAAATTGATCTTGACCAAAACTAATGATGATACTTCTCTCCTTGAACTCGCCCTCTCAAGTAAAACTCAAAAACAACACATTGTCAATGATTTCACAAGAACTATTAATCATTTAGATCACTCTTAGACTTGGCTCTGATACCATGTCAATTTTCAAGGAAAAAGGACAATTATGATTATACTTATCAATCATTAACAGTTATTGATTGCTTAATCCAAAGATCTATCAAGTTCTAGGTGTTAGATCTTGATCTAGATGCTTTACACTATGATTTAAGCAAGAGCAATGGATCAAATGATTAAAAACTTGGATGAGCTGCCTCACACGTGTGGAGGATAGTACCTGTACGGCCTGTTTACAAAGAGTGAAGTACTCAAGCTTAGAAATGCATTTCAAAACACAAGACAAATGTGAAAATTACAAGCAAACTAGAAAATGCCAATGTCACATCAACTTCTCATTGAATTGGTTGATTTCTTTATAGATCAAGTACATCCATGACCTGTGTACTGTCCAACAAGACTTCACAGGTGTGAAGAGTGCCTAGTCATCCAAATCCACCAATGAGAGAGAGAGAGAGAGAGAGAGAGATGAGAGAGAGAGAGAGATGAGAGAGAGAGAGAGAGGAGAGAGAGAGAGAGAGAGGAGAGAGAGATGAGAGAGGAGAGGAGGAGTGAGAGAGAGAGAGAGAGAGAGAGAGACCATTCCACTCCTTGTCAGATTTTCAGATTGATGCTCTACTTGTCAGACCCAATTTGTAACAAGGTATGCAAAAATCTCTTGGAAGGGCCAATATATTTTGGCAAAAAAACATAGAGAAAAAATACATTGAAGACACAGTGACTTGCCCTACAATGCTTTGGAATCCATTGATGGGCATCATAGTACATAGAGTGCCTTGTGATAGCTTGAAGAACTATAAAGGATTGAATGGTAGCAGCAATGGATGACTCCTCTCTCTTATGCCTCCTTTCCCTTCTTCCATGTCTTCCAAATGCGATTTGCTATGAGCAAGCAAGCTCATTCATGCCCCACAGCAGAGTGCTTGTCCATAAGAAAGTAATTTGACAATTGGAGCTTTGTTATATCATTTTTCAGGTTGGTAAGAGGCCGCTCGCAGCGATCTACTTCCATTTTGATTGTTTACTCTTCAAAACTGTCCACAAAATTAGCAGCCAGCGTTGTATCACTGGTCCATTGTAGAAATGTGCCCACATATTGATTGTTTCATAGTTTTCATAGAAGTTGAGTTCAAGAGGAAGTGTGATCTGCAAGCCTTATTACAGTTTATACACTTTTCACAAAAGTCTAGCTCAAGAAGGAGTGCATGCTGCAAACCTTGTCGTAGTTTTTGCACTTTTTGAATTCGCCAGGGAGTGCGAACTACACAGCTTTCTTGCAGTTTTCACATTTGTGCTTTGTGCACTAGCCAAGTTTAAGAGGGGACTTCGAAATTTAGTTCTCTTCACATTTTTTGCAAAGGCATTGGGGCCATTTTTTGTGGATATTAGGCTGGTGCCTCAACCGTTTTGGGCCAAAATCCTTAACAAAGGTAGATTTACGCTATAAAATAGTATGGTTTCAAGCTCAAACTCATTGCAAATTACTAAATGTTCTAATGTTTATGAAGTTACGAAGCTTTGTATCACTGAGTGAAGGATAACATGATTACTACCTATTGAAATGTAATTTGATGTCCGTGATTCTTATAGTCAATAGATGAGGTTTAAGGAAAATACATACATTACTATATGGGTTATTATGCTCATGATATATTGCTCTTCGGTATTGATACTAGAAGGATTTGTGACTTATCACATTAGAAAGACGATCATAACTACCTCTCAAGGAGAATCTTCAACACGTATTCAGGTATTATACTACACATACCCCTTGACGCATATGCTACTATGTTCACAATTCTAAGGGTTGGTTGGATACTAATAAACTGAAAACACTAAGTTTGTTACTATGCATTATTTAGGTCTATCCACCTAATACTATTTTTTACTTGACTTCGATAGTGATTGATAGCCCTGGATCCGCAATTTCTAACATGCTAGATCCAGCAGATGCTATAGATCTAGGAGGTTGATATAAGGAAAAGCTCCTGAAGATCCTGCTTACAAGACAAACACAATGGAAAACACACTATGGAGAAACCACCCAACCAAGTAGAAGCAACAAATCAACTCTAGAAGCTTCACCCCCAAGCTAAGGATTAGGAAGCATGAAAGTAGAGTGAGAGCCTGGCAATGAATCAACCACAAATGTGAGTAGTAGGGTGAGTTTGGCCTCCTTATATAGTGCCTAGAACCACCTGTGCACATAGACATGAAAGGTTCTAACTCCCCTATACATAGATTCTTCTAGAATAGAGTCTCTATGAATGGATCCTCTATCCATAGAATGCTATTGATTACTCTACACATGCATACACTATCCCAAACTTGTACTAACTCCATTTAGTGTGTTCTAAGCCTCACAAGGATATTAGTTACTTTCGAGTCACGTCCAGCAGTATGATGTGGCATAGCTAACAGCTTAGTTTCATTGGAGTACTGAGTACCCATTACTAGGAGTACATTGAATCCTATGTACTGGTCATGGACATGACATTCTTCCCCCATTGAACTGCTCTTGTCCTCAGAAGCTGAACTTAGGGAAGTCCCTCTTTATGCTATCAACTCTCTCCCACAAATCATCATCCTCAGTACGACCTTTCCACTGAATTAAGCACTCAAAGATAGAAACGATTTCTCAATTGTTTATCTATGGTTCTGAGCACTTTCTTAGGTTCCAAAGGTATGCTAAGCAACAAATCTTCCAAATGATAAATCCTTCATCAAATCCGACTATATTACCTTCATTGTAAACTTAGTTTCAAACGGCCTTACATGAAATACTGGGTATGCAACCGATTTTCCTTGAAGATTGAATTCATACGCAAAGAACCAATTCTACTTACAATCTTGAATGGTCCACAAAAATGGGTAGACAGTTTGTAATGCTACGTAACGTCTTAGAATCTTTTGGAATCCTAAGATATACCCCAGTCATCAACTTTAAAATCTCTTGGAGATCTCTTAAGATCGGCATAGTGCTTATTTCTATCCTGAGCACTTTGGATACTATCCTTAGCCACTTGCAACATCTCTTGCATATCATGTAGGATATCAGCAACCTTCTAGATCTTAATAGACTTCGTCTCCACATTTACCAAAGATCTAGGTTGAAAATCATACATAAGCATAAAAGGACTGCAACCTATAGGAGAATGTTTTCCACTATTATATGCAAAGTCAACCAGTGGGAGGTAATCTTTCCAATGAGATTGCCTATGAGAAACAATCTTGACTTTATCCTTGTCAATCTTGATCCCATTAACTGTGATCTTATGACCGAGATAAAACAACTCTTGATTAAAGAATTTACACTTGACTCTTTGGCGTAGAGTAACTCCTACTAGAGTTTCATCAAGACGATTCTCAAGTGCTCTATGTGTTCCTGAAAGGTTTTACGTAGACGAGAATATCAATCTAGGAATACTACCACAACTTCCCCAAATATGGATGAAATTAATTATTCATCATTTGTTGGAACGTTACTGGAGCATTTGTTAAACCAAACGGCAACACTAAGAACTCATAATGACCAAATCTAGAACAAAATCTGTCTTTTGGACATCTTCCGATTCAATTCTTATTTGATGATACCCTGTCCTGAGATATATCTTGGTGAAATACAAATACTTGTAGCGATCTACAAGGTCATCCATCTTGGGTAACGGATATCTATTCTTGACAATCATCTTATTTAAGCTCCTTGTAATCCACAACACATCGGAAAACCTCCATCTTTCTTCGCTTTCAGAAGAACAAGAGCGCCCCATGGTGATTTACTAGGTTGTATATGTCCCATCCTCAAATAATTTTTATTTGATTTGAAATCTCTGTCTCCTCTTTTTGAGAAAACCTGTAAGTGTCTAGAGACAAGTTGACTTCTTGGAATTAACTCAATCTTGTGGTCTACTGACCTAGATGGAGGTAAACCATGAGGTAATTTAGATGGAAAAACATTCCTAAATTCATTTATGATCTGTTCTTTCATTGCTTGTTCATGATCTAAATTTACTGAGTTAGAAATTGCTGAGAATTCAGAACCATTTAGATACATTTCAGAAATATCCACAACTGGAATAACAAATATAGAAAAAACTTCATACTGTGAATAGTCCAATGCATCCATGTCATTAATTGGTAGAGATCTTATCCAACGGGACGTACAACAATTACTTGCCAAATAAACTAATAATATAACTCCTTATCATCCTCCTCAAAAGTGAGAACATGTTTCTCAAAATCAATTGTCAGAGAAGGCGATTCACTAAATAACCGTTCGTATCCCAAATGAAATTAGTATGGGCTAGGTTTTAAAACATGAAAATTAACTATTTCTATGTTGTCCTTGTGTCAAAACTGGGAGATTTGGGACTTTTACGTTCCAAGTCTCCAACTCTGCTCCTGAAGCTAGATATTATTTTAAATCTATGATTGCTGGATTTAGTTTCCAAGCTGAGTTTCTGCACAAGACAAGAAGTAATAAAATTATGAGTTGGATCACTATCTAATAGAATACTCACTTCTTGATCTTTAACTATGCTAGTTAAATAGAAAAGTTCATTAGGCAAGAAAGAAGCAATACTGAAAGAACATTCACACTCACAATCTATCAAGTTAATTTCCAAAGTCTTACCATATCACCCTTTTATTTCAATTATATGAGCCGATATTTTCTTCCTTTTTGGACAAAAGTTCATCATATTTCAAGCTTTTTACAAACGAAACATAAGTTCTCTTTTTTAGTCTTTTCTCGGACATAGATTTCTTTAATTTTTTTTTTCTTCGGTTTCCTGGGTTCTGATGTTGCTTGATCCAATTCATCAAAATATTCTACTTGGTTTGGACCGCGCTTCTTCCCCTTCTTGGTTTTCAAAGCGGTTGAAATTTGTGCAAACTGCTTCCTGGATGCCACCACTGTGGAATCATATGCTTTCGAAATTCGAAATGCATCCTCGAGGCTTTGAAGCACATTTCGCCTGCATTCGTTTTGATAGGTGGTTGGCAAACCTAGGACAAACTGCCATAATGCCAACTTTGCATCGAATGATGAAACCCTATTCCATAGGTCCATGAATTCTTGGATATAAGAGTCTAAGCTCTTTGTACATATTTTGCAGTTCACGAACTTTAGGTAGTAGTCAACGTCATCTGCTATCACGAAAGCTTTTTTAAAGGCTTCCGTAAACGCATCCCAGGTAGAAACTGGCTTCACCGGTAAAATCTTGCCACCATGATGACGCTTTGCCGCGTAAGAACAACACGGACACTTTCAATTTTATTCTCATATGGAACTCCATGTAGGTTGAAATAACTGCTCCACTTAATGTAGCCAGTCTTTAATGACTTCAGGTTTCTTCTCCTCCTTCTCTCCTGAATAAATCTTTGGTTGAAAATCGAGATTAGGTGAAGATAATAATTTGACTTGGTTCAAAGAACCTCCATTTTCTGATCTCTCATCTTATTCCAATTATTTCATATCATTGAGCACCGTACTCAACTGTTGGCAAATCACCCATATAGGATGGTGTATCTGAATTTGCAACTTGATTTGAAGTTTCTTTGCCCATCTCGATTTATCTATTTCTGAAAAATTAGGTAATATCTGATTAACTATTAGTGAACTACAGTTGACCACAATACGATTGAAATTGACTCCAGTATGGTCAATTCACTAATTATAGTACATTTCATAGATAATTCAAGAAACTAGAAAAACTAATAATCTGGAATTTTTGAACTTTAATTTTTTTTATAAAAATTTTACGTAACTTAAAATATCGTCCAAAACATTGTCAATATTTAGGAAATCAATATTGAAAAAAATGATTTGTTGTTTGATTCATAATCTTATTGAATTAATGTCTATCAAGCATGCATAACATGCGACATTTTAGCCGATATTTTCGCACAGAAAATTGGCTAATATTGAAGCTTAAATTCGCAAAATTGGAAAAATCGGCATGAAAAATCTGATTTTAAAAAAAAAATTGACACAAATTTGTCTTTGTATTGTGGGTCCTAGCCGTCCCTAAAGTAGCTAGACACGGTAAAGAATAGAGTTTTGTGACGGTCTTAAGAACCGTAAAAAACAAAATATTTTGTAATCGTCAATTTTTGTCTAAGACCGAGCAAAAAGTGCTGGTCCACCTAGAATTGGGTCCCAACCCATCCTAAATGAGGCCAGAGAAAATTTTTGCCAGCCTTAGAAATGGCCGGTAAATATTTTACGACTTTTTGAAAAATGGCCAGTTTTAAAAAAAATAGCCGGCATGACCGTGCTAAAGTTCTCACCTTGTACTAAGTCGATTTTTACTAATATATGATCACTCTGTGTGTTTTTTAGGAAAACCGTTTTGATCGCGGGAGCCCTAGTCATGAATGCCAAAAAAAGTCAACTTCCGAAGAAAAAATAGAGAAAGAAAAATTTTGGACAAAAACGGAACGAAAAATATAGATTCAGTGTCAGAAATCACAGAAACCGTAACGGCAAGTTTGGGCAATTTACAAGCAATTAACGGAATGTGCGGGCCAAGTCCACACTTATTCAAAGCCTAAAAAAAATCTCATTTACTTTTAAATTAATGATAAAGCTATTTGTCTATTAATATATTGTTCAAATAGTTATAAAAAAAAAAAATTTACGTGGCAATATCAAATCCAAACTCTTTGGAATTTTCTCTGGGGATTTGCCACACGTGGCAATGCCCACATGGCAAATCTCCAAAAATATATGTCACATGATGAATGTCAGATGAGAAGCTATACGTGGCACTACCAGCGTGGCTCTACCACGCGACATAATTTTGGCGCTCATTTTTAAATTCTGATTTTAAAACAATTTGCGTGGAAGTGCCACGGGAAAAAAAAAATTAAATGCCGGACCCACCTCCAGCCTGGATTTGACCGACAGGGTTCTCGGAGAATTTTTCACGTGGATGTGCCATGCGTGGCAGAGCCACGCAAGGAAAAATGTCAAAAATTTCAGTTATCGGGTTTACGTGGCAAAATGCCCATATGTGTAGTTGTGATATGACTCGACATGTGGCTCTTGAGTTTTGGCCAATAAATCTCTCTTCTGTCCAAGTCAAGAGTCTTGTGTATACCGGGATGTCTTTGCACATGGTATGTCATGACATTCAAACAAAACTCTTGCATTTGAGCTCATCGTCTCCAGGTACACAAACTTTTCCATTCTGAAATAACAATCCATCTCGATGGGTATAATGTTCCACAATCTTCTTATCTTTTTCTATTAGTTGAGACCCCTACGAAACTCGTCTCAATATTGTCCTCATTTCTTTCGGTTCGAACAATGTTTCAAATACGATCAAAATGAGAACCATTTTCATATTTTCTTCTCATCAAAAGATATAGATATGTGGAAATCTGGGTGAATTAACAATTCGTTTTTAGTTCACCAGAGGCATCCGCAATTTGATTCAAGTTGTCTCTTATATAACGGATTTCATGATTCAATTCTTGCATCAATTCGGCCCATCGAGCTTTCCTACCCCAAAGATCATGCTGATTGCAAAAGTGCTTAAGAGGCTAGTGATCCGTATACACTATAAACTTACTACCATATAAGTAATGTCTCCAAGTTTTAAGTGCATGGATAAACTACAAATTAATTTTTTTTCTTGCGTAGTATAACGCAACCGAGGGACCAGTAAGTTTTTTTGCTTTCAAACGCTAGTGGCCTATTATTCAGTAATAGAACTGCTCCCAAATGTAGTATCACTTGCGTCAATTCTCACGACGTAAGATAAATATGGATCTACAATCTGTAAAACGGGAGCTGATACAATCAAAATTTTAAATTTCTCAAAACACTGATTCAATTTCCGTTCCATACAACAGGCAAACTAGGTTTATTCCTCTCTTTTTTTTGTTAAGAATCTCTTTTGTCAAATTATTGAGCGGTGCTACTACTTTAGCATAATCCTCAATAAATCTCCAAAAACCATAAATCCTAAAAAATGATTTAACTTGTTTGACAATTTGTGAAAGCGGACATTCAACTACTATTTTGATTTTATCCTTGTCAATCTTAATCCCATAAGCAGTGATCTTATGATCGAGGATCAACCAGCTCTGCTTAAATAATTCACAACTTGGATTCCTTAGCGTAGAGTAACTCCTACCAGATTTTTATCAAGACAGTTCTCAAGTGTTCTATGTGTTCCTTAAAGTTCTTACTATAGACAAAAATATCATCTAAGAACACTACCACAAACTTTTCCAAATATGGATGAAACAAATCGTTCAAATGTTGTTGGAGTGTTTGTTAACCCAAAAGGCAACACTAAGAACTCATAATGGCCAAAAATAGTATGATATCCAATCTTTTGGACATCTTTCGATTTAATTCTTATCTGATGGTACCCCTGTCCTGAGATCGATCTAAGTAGAATATTTAGCCTACCTAAGTGATCTACAAGTTCATCTATCTTGGGTAGTGGATAGTTATTCTCAATAGCCTCTTTTTGAACCTCTTGTAATCCACACACATCCAAAAACCTCCATCCTTCTTTTCTATTCGATTTGAAATCTCTACTTTCTCTTTCTGAGAGAACCTATAAGATTGTCTAGAGATAGGTTGACTTCTTGGAATTAACTCTATCCCTATGGTCTATTGACCCTAGACAATGGTAAACCATGAGGTAACTCTGATGAAAAAACATTCTTAAATTCAATTATGATCTGATTTTTCATTGTTTGTTCATGTTCTAACTTTCACCGAGTTAAGAACTACTAAAAAGTTCACAACTATTTAGATACGCATCAGAAACATCCATAACAGAAATAACAAATATTTAAAAAATTTCATACTGTGAATAAACAAATACTTCTGTTATACTAACTGTAGAAATTTATCCGATAGATGTACAAATTGTTGCCAAATAAAGTAACTACCTTACTACCCTCCTTGAAAGTGAGAAAAATGTTTCTCAAAATAAAGAGACGATGCAATAAATAACCATTTATAACCCAAAACTTAAATCTACACGAGCTAGGTCTAAAACATGAAAATTAACTAATTCTCTATGTCCTTCTATCAAAACTGGGAGATTCGGCACTTTCATGTTCCAAGTCTTCGACTCTGCTCCTGAAGCTAGATAACTCTATATCTATAATTGTTGGCTTCACTTGACAGGTTGAGTTTCTACACAAGATGAGAATTAATGAGGTTATGAGTTAGAACCACTGTCTAATAAATACTAACTTCTTGATCTTTAACTGTGCTTGTTAACCGAAACAATTCATTAGACAAGAAAGAAGCAATATTGAAAGAACATTTACACTCACAATCAAACAAGTTAATTTTCAAAGTTTAACCTTTACCCCCTGGGATTTTGATCATCTATGCCATAAGTTTCTTTCCTTTTTGGACAAAACTTCTATATGTCCAAGCTTGTTGCAAATGAAACATAGATTTTCTTTTTTAGCCTTCATCCGGAACATAGACTTCTTCATCTTTTTCTTCTTCAACGATTTTGATGCCAATTAATCTAATTCGTCAAAATATTTAGGATCTCGGTCTAAACCTCGCTTCTTCCCCTTCTTGGTTTTCAAAGTGGTTGGAATTTGCTGAAATTGCTTTCTGGATGTCACCACTCTAGAATCATACGCTTTCACTATCCGACAAGCATCCTTGAGGTTTTGAAGCACATTTCTCCTACATTCGTTTTGATAATCGGCAGGCAACCCTAGGACAGACTGCCAAAGTGTCAATTTAGAATCGAATAATGAAACTAGATTCTAGACATTCATAAATTCCTGGATTTAAGAGTCCAAGCTCTTACTACCCATGCAGTTCATGAACTTTTGGTAATAATTGACATCATCAACTATTACGAAAGCTATTTTGACTTAGACCTCTATAAAAGCTTTCTAGGTTGTAGCGCTTCACAGTTAGATCTCGCCACCATGACGACGCCTTGTCGCGTAGGAAGAACACAACACTTTCAATCTTTTTTCTCATCATCAACACCATGTAGATTAAAATAACTGCTCCACTTGATGAGCAAGTCCTCCACAATTTCCGATTTTTTTCTTCTTCTTCTCTCTGAAATAAGTTTCAGGCTAGAATCTGAGATTCATAGACGACAACAATTTTGTCTGATTCAATAGAACTTTTATTTCTTGACCTCGTAAATTATTTCCATGATTCATATCATTGAGCGCCATATTCAATTGTTGGCAAATTTGTATGTACAAAAGTACAACATGATTTGTAGTCTTTTTCAGCCATCTTGAATGATCTAAAACAGGAAATAACTGACCATAGTTAACTAATACGGTCTATTCTTAATCTTAAGTGAACGAACTGTGACCAATTCTGACTGAAACTGACTCTAGTACGGTCAAATCACTGATTTAGTTCATTTCTTAGATAATTGAAAAAAAAACAATTGTAAATCTCCCATGCATGTCAAAAACATCATCACAATCAACATGCAACAAATTCACACAAGCACAATACATAAAATCAAGGGGAAAAAAAAAAACAGACATGCAATTAGAACATTGTTGGATTTTGACAATTTTAATCACAAAATTGCCAAAATTTCAAACGGCCATATCTTTGAGATACGGTGCACCAATTAGATGTTGGCATAAAACACAATACGAAGGGAGACCAAGCTGACCGAGATGATTGACACCTCACCCTGCCACCTCAGTTTCACATGTGTGAGAACAGACGCATCTGCAAATTATGTAGTGGGGCATACTTCATCTTTGTGAAATCATGCAAAATTACTCAACACCATCCTAGCACCAAAAGTGACATTACCAAAAATAGTCTTAAATAGTCTATTAGACTTCTGTGTTCATACAGTCTTAAGAAGCAATATGGGCTAAGAACGAAGATTTCATGGCTTGTAGGAGGGTGCTCTAGCTACCAACTTGATGGATCTGGAGCATAAGCCTGGGCCCGGTCACAATTTACAGGTCTGATAGCTTGTTGGGGAAGGCCCAAAAGAAGTACCAAAATAGGCTGGATTGATTCCATGCATGATATTTTTGTGGATGATAGCAATCTATCCAAAAATCACCAAAAAAACTACTTTTCGTCTTTTTTTTTACCTACTACATACACCCACTATTCTCTGAAATCTTGGCTCTAACTTCAGGGAAAGCTTCAAAAGACTTTGATTAATCCACTTATAAGGTCTACAAGGTGTTTCATAATAGTATGCAACCAAAATTTCATGAAAACACTTGCAAAAAATGAAGATTTTTGGCAATTTTCTTGGTTTTTTTTTAACTACATAAAGTTGATTTCAACCACATGCAACTCCATTCCACTCACCCGCAACTCAATTTACAGAGTTATAGCCATCTAATGATCTAATCTTGCTGGATTTTAGCTCTTACTATCAATTTCTAGTCAAAAATCATGAAAACCTAGCAATTTTTGACCAAAAACATAGCCTAGAACCAAGAATCTAAAAAAAAAACCGACATGCATCATTAAATCCATCATTAATGATCCCTAGAATGAAACTTGTTGAAATTTTTAGATCTACCAAAATTTTGAGCTATATAAGCAAAAACTCCAAAAAAGCATCATAAATTGACTATGATGAACATCCTTTCATAAAACCCTAGAGAAAGTCGAGAAAGACAGATCTTAACGGACATGCAAATGAAACTGGGAGAAATCACCCACTTGGAATCTTGTTGTTCACCTGGATGAGAAAACCAATAGATTGGCACCAAAGATCCGAATGAAAAGCTTCACCACTCCAAGTTCTCTGATCTTCGTAAGCCTTTCTCTGATACCCAATGTAAGGGAAAGTTCCTCAAGATCTTGCTTAAAAGTCAAAACACACGAGAACACATTGTGGAGCAAAACCACCCAACCAAGTAGAAGCAACTGATCAATCTCCAGCAACTTCACCCTAAGCCAATGAATAAGAAGCGAGAGAGAGAGAGAGAGAGAGAGAGAGATGAGAGAGAGAGAGAGATGAGAGAGGATAGAGAGAGAAGAGAGAGAGAGAGAGAGAGAAATTCGCAATGACCCACTAAAACTGGAATGTGGTAGGGTGAGTTTCTACTGGGCTTTATAACCACCCCAAAAGCCTCTCTGTGCATGCATCCATACAAGGCTAAGACTCCCCAAAAGCACAATTCATTACTATTGATACTCTACACATGCATTGATTGTCCTAACCCATGTACTAAATCAATTTAGTGTGTCTAGCCTCACAGGTTATTAATTACATTATTGGCCTCGTTTCGGAATAACGTGACGTAACTAATTATCTCGAGTACTGGAGCACCCGTGTATCCAAGTCTAGGATTATGTCGAATCCTGTATTCAGGACATGGACGTAACAGACGCACTTGATCAATTTTAAGATAGACAATTATATTGCAAACTTTTGGTGCATTTTTCACTAGGATGTAACGCAATTTTTCTACAGACTTTTAGTTATTTGCTCCTGCAAGTACAACACTCAATCACTAGTTGAAAATATGTAGCAAATCTCAGCAAAGTTCTCATCAATTCCAACACACTTGATCAGAAACTTAATAGTTCACCTTTCAACGAGGCTCGGACTTATCTTATTTCTTTTGTAGGCCCAAGTGTTTATTGCTTGGCTTGTTGCACATCATGTTATTCCACTCTCGTGTCTTTCTTGAAAGGTGTTTGTCATTACTCTTCGAGTTAGACTGGAGCTTTTTCATCTGGTGTTGGTGGGTTTTGACGAAATGTTTCTTGTGATCACCTTCTTGATTTTCTTGGCGCACATATTATGTGCTACCCTTTTGGTGGGAGATCACAACCACAACTCATAATTTAATTTGTGATATACTTGTATCTATTGTGCATGAATGCAATGCAATGAATGCAGCTTTCATGTTATTCGGGAGCAAGCACACATCTTGCATGTATTTGATTAACAATCGTCTTATTGTTGTGTTGACCTTGTTCTCTCTTGTGAGGTGTGCTCACTCTCTTGGGGATGTTGTTATTGTAGATCTTTCGTCTAGCTTTCACTACTCAAGGCGCTGCTGCTATCTCATGCAACCTGAGATAAAGAGTGAGATTATTGTCATCGTGCTCTTGGAAAAGATTCTATCCCTTTTGCTTTGGAAACTTATGGGTGCCGTGCATAAGAAGGCTTGATGATTTTCATCAACTTGTGCAAGATTTGCAGTGAAACTCAAGGACGTGGTGCCTACTATGAAACAATCTATTTATTATGTTTACTATTATTATGTTTACTATTGTCAACCATTTCTACCACCTTACAACGCGTTCAAGCACTTACAATACTTTGACATGTCGTAATTGTAGGAATAGATCTTTCATAGCTTCTTGCCTTAACCTAAACTTGCAACTATCCTAGGTAATGACTTGCTTCAAGGAGAGTCAACTACTTGTTTGGGTCTTACTTACCACCATGGAATTTTCCATCTGTTACTAAGAAAACACTAAGTTTATTCTACTTGCCATAGGTCTACAAACCAATACGGGGTTTATTTATAAACTACAAAAACAGTAATTTTTGTTTTTATTATTGTCCTTCGTGAGAAATGTTCCAACGGCTGTAAATTACGTGTCCTAAGTTTATTTGAGAGCTCTAACTTTGTGAGTAATAATTCAGCTGCTCGAAAAATCTTACGCCTCGTTTTTTTTGCGCCTATTTCAATGGGTCTGGCTATGGCTTCATCCTGTAGTTTTCTTAGAGTAGTTCAGCATTTCTGGTTTTGAGATTGAAGCATATTTTCCACTGTACTTTTTCGGAAATAGTTGAGCATTACTTGGTTTGAACTAAAAGCATATTCTCCTCGGAAATTTGTCTTAAGGTCAAATCCAATTTACTGTTGGTTCAGTTTTGTTGCTACGTCTTATCAAGGTGGTGAGCTATTTGATTGTTACTTTACTTTTTTAATCTTCTATGTCCGATCGAGAGAATTTTATCGTTCAAAGAAGTGTTACGCTCTTTCCTGAGGTCCCCCTAAATAATAATAACTTTTGTGGATGCAAGTTTCCTTTCAGTTTGCACTATATGCTTCTCAGATATCACATCCCGCTTGTGAATATTCCTACCCACTTGCCTCTGCTGGTTTTTCTGGTTTAGAGCTTTTCAAAGTTTTTATCAAAGGCGGAAAATAAAAACTTTCTGCCTGCCTCTCTTGTATGTATCACAGCTCTCCGAGTAACATTCCTGGAGGTGAGCACGAGCTCATCCCCTTTTTTGGGACTGATTCCGTCCAGTCTCTGTGATTGTGCATATCGATAGAGCATGAGTGATGAACAGATCAGTGTCTATCTGAAAACGTGAGCCATCGCAGCCGAGCAGGAGGCTGAAGATTTTACTCCGTAAGAAGTTCTAAGAGATCTACGGGGCCTGAATAGCGATTCGAATCCTTATCATTATTGCAGGTGGCCTTATCATTGGTCTGTGAACTTCCTTGGGAGCCTCGATCATCAGCTCCATTGGCTTGATAGTATTTGATCTTCGGTTAGTATCAGTTGTCCGAATCTATCTTTAGATTGTGCTGATTTAAGAAACTGCTTTTCAAGTTTAGAATCTACTCCGGAAAATTGCGATATCTTTTCATAGTTTTTACCTTGAACTTGGCACCTCACCATTATTAGATTCGAGACTCAAGATTTAGGATCTCTGAACGCTATTGAACATACCCTTATTTCTTTCCAGAAAAAATGTGGGCTTCAGATATGCAATTACAAGCTGAGAAGAGTCGTGGTGATTTTCTGGCCGTAAAATCTCGATGGACTCGCTGGTTGAAGTTGGCTGCTACCATCCTCGTGCTGTTTGATTACGGTATGTACTTCTTTTTCGGTGTCCAGATATCTGAAACATTCTGATTTAAGGGTGTTGTGATACTTGATACCATTCCCTTCGGTAAGTTGAGTAAACGAAAGAACAACAGCACGACTCCATCATTTGCTCATAGCGAAATAGTTCTCAGAATGGAAACCTGTGAATCACGAAGAACCTGATTGTAGTTTTACGGAGCTCAACAGCTTAAGTGAATAGGCTTGAAGTCTTGACGAACTATCAGCATTATTTTGAAGAAACCAATAGATTGTAAGATCGAGGAAATGATTCGGAAACATCGTGACTACGCATAATATTATGAAAGCAGTGTCCAACGACCCCAAACTTCAAAACATCAAATCAAGCTTGAACACAGACGATTCTTTTCATATTTGGTGAGTTAATAGTTACTTCTAACGAGGTAGGTGGAGTTAGTTGCCACTGGCCAGCTGGTACATTTGCAATAGAATATGTAGAAACTTAGAAAGCCTACACTTGTAGTTTGACTCAGAACAACTATTGTAAATGAACGTTAGGTGAAGAGCGATTGTCGGATGTGGCCCACCATTAACCATACAGGAATCACGAGTGTGACGAGACTCCCTCATTGCTTGCAGAAAAATGTCCATTGGTCGAATGATTTTACAGCACTACCTAAAAGCTGTAAGTAGCCGATAAAGGTTCGGGGCTTTGGTCCCCCGTTCCACCAATGTTGCTGGTACCCTTTTTGGCATTTTCCTAGAGGGGTCTTTTCTAGGTCTTGTGCATTATGCGGAGAGAGAACTGTTGTTTGCATTTATGTTTGAACATTTCTTTGAACAGTATCTGAGTACATTTTCCTGATTGATCTTGTAGAGCGAAGGAGATGCGACTAACGCTTTTGCTTCATGATTCTACAGGCATGGTGAGTGCACAGGGATCGTTTCGCCTTCTCAACCTGTGCGCATTTACAGTTTGGGTGGGATCTCAATCCAACTCAGGCCAACCCATCCTTTCAGTTGCAAGCGTGGGCTTGGATCCGGGCACATCCACCATAATTTCTGCTCCACCTGGCTGGGCAGGGCGATTCTGGGGACGAACAGGATGCCTGTTCGACTCCCCATCAGGCCAAGGTACTTGCTCCACAGGCGACTGCGGGGGAGCTATGCGATGCACTGGAATAGGCGGAAATCCACCAGCAACGCTAGTTGAGTTTACGCTCAATGGGGATGACGGCAAAGATTATTACGATGTTAGCCTTGTAGATGGATACAATCTCCCTGTTAATGTGGCTCCAACGTCGTCGAGCAGCAGCAGTAGTCGTGTCACCTCGTCTCTGTCTGATATTTCTTCTTCCTTGGTTTCTTGTGGAATAGCCGGATGCACGGGAGACCTTAATGAGAGCTGTCCTCCGGAGCTGCGGGTGCTAGGAGATGGAGGCCAAGCTATGGCATGCAAAAGCGCATGCGATGCTTTTGGCGGTGACGAATACTGCTGCACTGGCGGCTTTGGTTCCCCGACTACCTGCCTGCCCACTTCCTTCAGCCAAGCCTTCAAAGCCGCCTGCCCGAATGCATATAGCTATGCCTATGACGATGCTAGCTCCATTTTCACCTGCACTGGCGGCTCTTATTCTATTACGTTCTGCCCTCAAGGGCCTTTGTAAGTCTTTCCTCTTCTGTTCTTTTTTCGTGTCATGAACTAAATTATAGGTGCTAGCTTGTTCACTTCAGCTGTGGTTGTGGATGTTGCCAAATTGTGATTGAATTACCAACTTAATCCTAATATTATCATCGATACCACGCTCTTTAACTCAGCGTTTTCTAGCTTTGCCTTGTTTTGGAGGAAGAATTTAGATCATGTCGTGCTAATGGAATGCACTACCAGATCGGTAGCTGGTTGCTTATTGTATAGAGTGCTTTCCTCTGATTTATCTTTTTTTCTTGATGGCCCAAACGCTACAACTTACAAAGAAGGAACTGCCTTAGCTAGTTCATCTGGTAATTGATATGCCCGAAGGAAGCATAGTGATCCCCCCGTTTAGCATCAGCGATTCAGTTTCCTTTCTGATTGGCAGTTAATCTGAATGCAGTCTTAACACCACCTGGCCGTGCCCCAAGACAACACGCAAACATCACTTGGGTCACCTGGTTTTACCCTCTTCCATGAACAGCTGGAAATGTAAATTTTTTCCTGGTTTTTCTTAAACAATGTTATTTCTCGATGTTTTGCCCCCAGTATAAGCACCCAATATATTCTGATCCGAGCATGTTGGAAAACATCTTCGTCAAAATTAGATCGAGAAGGCCTTTTTGTCGCTGGTCCATCTCGGATTGAATGGCATGAGTTTAAAGAGTTGGTTGGCTAATTTATTTTATTTTCATCAGCACAGAGAATTACAAAGGGATTGGTAGTGCGGAGTTGGTTCTTGTTTCTATCTAGTAAATCTAATAACGTAATTTCACTCATCATGTTGTTATTGGATTGTGTTCTCAGGGCTGAAACTCAGGGTTCCAGTTCTTCAAATTCATCTACAGATTGCTGCCCAAGCTGGCTGCCTAGTGCTGCAAATCCCAGATCTCAACAGCAGTCATCCTACTCCAGGACCTTAGACTCATCAGCGTGTTGCAGTACTTACTCCAAGTTGATCACAATTGTAGTCATGTCAACTCTAGCCATCGCTACAAACTTAATTTAATGCCTGCGGCTCACAGTCTTAGTCTTACAGCCAGCCATCTATGCATCTATCTGCTGATAGTCCTATCTCTATGTACAAAAATATTACTACAAATTTAACCTCAACTAACATACTACATATTAATCGTATACATGATCGGGTCACACCTACCTTAGATTTTAGTCTGTTGGTGGGTAGTGCAAAAGGTCAACAAACAAATCTGAGGGTGACCATGTCACAGGGAAGAACAAGCTGTTTTCTATGCGTAGTCAATGAACTGCATAGAAAACAGTCTCGAGCTTGCCAATGGGATTAATTTGTGATTGCAAATTGGACAAGAATGAATGCCGATTAGTAGTGGAATTCCATCCATGTTCAAACCTATGATATGTTCAAATCCATCATAACTCAACCTTGATCAAGGCATGTGTAGATACTATGAAAAGCAATGCGAAATAAAGCTATCCAAGAGACTCTTCTAATGCATGTCATGTATGTTATTCAATGAGAAATATAAGGACTTAGTAAGGTTCTAGCGAACCCCCTACCCCACCCCTTCATCAAAGATTGAAAAGCACCTTGAATTTATTGTTCTCCTTTTGCCATCTACTAAAGCTTTGATAACATAGGTTGGGCAATAAAATTAGCTTCTTGTATGATTGGTTTTTGGCCTTTTGTAGTTATGGTCATCAAATTTTGAAGTATTGCAAAACAATTAAGTGCATGATTTTATTTGAACAAGGAGCCATTGATTGCTATAGGTTGTAATCTGACCGTTGTTATATATTCTCGTTGTTTCCATTGTAATGTGAAGAATCATTCCATTTCCATATGCCGTGAACCTCATCCTTATAAAACAGAGTAAGTAGCAAAATATGAAAAGTAGGTGTTAATTAATTAAGCAAGGCCCTATCCCCATTGACTGACCTAGGATTGGGTAAAAATCTATGAGTCAATGGCGCCCTCAATTATTTTCTCTCAAACAAAGTGATGATGTATCTCGATGTGTTTTGTTCGAGCATGTAGAATTGGGTTTCTGGCAAGATGGATACAGCTTTTGTTGTCGCAATATACAGTTGTAGCATCCACCTAGTCAGTAAGTAGTCCCAAATCAGTAAGTAGTCTTCGTAGCCTTACTACCTCTTGTGTAGCATTGCTAAGTGCACGATACTCAGCTTTCGTCGAAGATAAGGCTATTGTAGGTTGCTTCTTGCTGCTCCAAAAATAGCAGCTGTACCATTGCTAAATGTATGAGCACTAGTAGATCCTCTATCATCAATATTTCTTGCCCAATCAACATCTGTATAACCTACCAACATTAGGGTTTCAAACTAATCATACTTCAAGCCAAAATTTAACGTGCCTCGAACATATCTAAAAATACGTTTAGCAGCTTTCCGATGAGTCTGACTAGGTTCTTGCATAAATTGACTTACCACACCAACAGCATAAGCAATGTCAAGACGTGTGTGTGTCAAATAGATTAAACTACCCACTAACTGCTTGTATAAGTATGCATCAACTTTCTTGGCTTCATCAAATGCAGAAAGTTTGGTATTGGCCTCCATTGGAGTACTTAGTGACTTGCAATCATGCATATTGAACTTATACAATAGATTTCGTGCATACTTGCTTTGCGTAAGAATAACATTGTCTTGAGGTTTATTTAATTACCATTGGATGGAGTGGGGCTTGCTAAAGCATTCTCAGGTGGAAGGCTCAAGGTGCTCTTGCAGTTCCACTACTCAATGCCATGTTTGACATTTTTCTCTTCTTAGATGATGATTCTACACAACAACAATGTGCTATTTCTTGCCGAGGTAGAATTATTGTAGTATTTAAGTGTTTATTTCACTCACATGCACACATTTTGTCTCAAAGGGTGCAACGACAATACAAAGAAAAATTAAGGACTTTGTATTACATCGGGGTTGTATGTTCTTTGGTCAAGGAGTAAAGAGAATCCATTTTCTAGGTAGGGTTAATAGATTGTTTAACCATGTATCCATGACATAGAGGTTGAATGGAAGAAGCTCCAAGTGTCATTTAATTTTAGAAATTTGCTCATTGTGGATTCATCCTTGATGGCATCTACATCAACATCCAAGAGCTACTCCAATGACACATGGTGGATAGTTGATAGTGGGGCTAGCTCTCACATGACATTCCAAAAGGATTTTTTCTCAACTCTTGTACCTTTTGTAGGTTGCTATTCTAACAGCAAGTGATCAAGAATGTAGAATAGATGGAGTGGGAACTATTAATACCCTTTAGTCTTGGATCCTCTAAAAGAGTAGATCTAGATAATGTACTCTATGTTCTTACACTCATTAAGAATTTGTTAAGTGTAGGACAGTTGATGGATGAAGGTTTAGATGTCAATTTTAAGCAAGGTGTTTGTTCCATAATGATGAAGGATACTTGTATTGTAAAGGGATTTAAGAAAGGAAGGCTTTTGCTTGATGCTAATGTTTTTCTTGGAAGTGTGAACATGGCTAAGGAGGAGCTGAATCAAGTGGAGCTATGGCATAAGAGGTTGGGCCATCCCAACTTCAAATCAATGGAGATGCTATGCACCAAGGATCTTGCTCTCGGCCTTCCAAAGACACTCTCAAAGTTTGGAAACAGATATCTCCAAAGCCTCTCAAAGGCACACAAGCTACCTTTTGTCACTTCTTCCACTAGATCTACAAAAGCATTAGATCTCATTCATAGTGATGTGCACTCTTTTTCTCAAGAATCTAATGGAGTTGCATCTATGTATGTATCTTTTATTGATGATTACTCTAGATACACTTGGATTGAATTTTTGGATTCCAAAAGTAAAGTGTTTGAGGCTTTTGTTAAGTTCAAAACTCTAGTTGAGAATCAACTTGATGCTAGAATAAAAGTATTGAGGAGTGATAATGGTGGAGAGTATATCTCCACCAAGATGATAGAGTTTTGTAAATCCAATGGCATTAAAAGAGAGCTTACATGTACTTATAGTCCTCAACAAAATGGTATAGCTGAGAGAATGAATAGAACTCTTTGTGAGTGTGCAAAAGCTTTAAGCCTAGATTCATCTCTACCTAAGTCATTTTGGGGAGAGGCCATTGTTGTATTACCATTATAGCTCAAAGCATAGTGCATCGTAGCTTGAATGTATTTTAGGACTCTTTGTAGGGCCTTCCAATGGTTGTAGGCCTGGATTGGACATATACTAAGATAATGTGCTCACCGCATATGCTAGATCAGGGCGTGTGCAGATCATAGAATACATTATAGATCCTACGACAGATTGATAAGGATACCTGCACATTTCTTGTCGATCTGCTTGAGTTCTGGGGTCTTTAGACAGCTTGGATCCTAAATCCATGGGTGTGTCTATCGGTTTGCAGTCCTCCATGCCATATCTGTGAAGTACATTGGTTAGATAGGACTCTTGGCTTATAGTGATCCTTCTGCTTGCGCGATCTCTACTGATTTCCATACCAAGAAGGTAATGAATTGGGCCTAAATCAGTCATCTCAAATTCTAAAAAGATTTGGTTTTCTGCAATAACTGATTTGAATTGCTGATAATTAAGGAATCATCAACGTATAATACCATTATGACATAGCTTGACCCCTTTCGTTTGAGATACACATTAGAGTCTGCGGAGCAAGAAGTGAAATTATGCTACAACAAGAAGTGGTTGATTCTTTCATACCAGGCCCGAGGAGCTTGCTTGAGGCCATACAGTGCCTTTTGTAATTTATATACCAAATGCTCTTGGCCTTGAAGCACGTAACCTGGTTGATAAATAAATATGTCTTCTTGTATATATCCGTGAAGGAACGTTGTCTGGACATGAATGTTCAGATCCTGTGCAGCAGGTATAGCCAGCAAGGTGCGAATAGATTGATGCTTTACCACTGGACTGAAGATATTAGTGCAATGTAATCCATAAACTTGCTCTAATCCATAAACTTACTACTAATCGAGCTTTCTATTTGGATATTGGTCCATCCGGCTTAAGCTTTAGCTTGAAGATCCATTTAGAGTCAATAAGTCTTATACCTGCAGGAGGATTGACAAGACTCCAGGTCTTGTTTGTCATCAAGGAATGGTACTCAGCTTCCATGACAACTTTCCATTCGTATGCATTGGACATTGATGGTGCTTCTGCAACAGTGGCAGGTTCATCATGACTGATGAACGTCTGAGGAGTGAAACGATCAGGTTGTTGTCGTTGTCTCGCATACCTTATAACTGCAGGTGCTTGAGTGGATGTTTCTCCTAGTTAAATGATTGGGATAGCTTCTGCTTGTGGTTGAACAGTCGTG
The DNA here is from genome assembly GCA_029204225.1 of Diphasiastrum complanatum. Lineage (NCBI taxonomy): Eukaryota > Viridiplantae > Streptophyta > Lycopodiopsida > Lycopodiales > Lycopodiaceae > Diphasiastrum > Diphasiastrum complanatum. Next base: position 49,773,345 of record CM055106.1, read on the forward strand.
GGTTTAGGCCCATCGATGGTGAGTGGAGCTATTGAGACAAACTCCTGCATTGGAACATTTGAAGGTCGACGCCTGTCGATGGAGAATGGAGCTGTTGTGACTGACTCCTGCTATGGAGTGTAGCTGGCTATGAACTGATGGTGCACGCCACATGATGATAAGTAGTAGTCCACCATTTCATTTGATAGATACTCTCCCCCTGAATCAGACCGCAGGGCCTCTATTCTCTGACCAGTCTGATTCTCAATATATTGCTTGAATTCTTTGAAGCAATTGAATGCTTTTGACTTGTTCTTTATAAACATGATTATGATGAACCGGGAGTAGTCATCAATGAATGTGATAAAATATAGAACTTGACCCAAGGAGGGTACGCTTATAGGTCCACATAAATCACTATGAATCAGTGATAGAATGGACTTCGCTCTTTTGGCTTGTCTTCTTGGAAATTTTGTTCTAGGTTGTTTCCCTAGTAAACAATTTTCACAGACAATCTGATTAGCTGTAGGCACAGCATTGATATTCATATCCTTGACCAATTTGTTATGGTGCATGTACAAAATTGAACGCATGTTTAAATGACTTGGTCTTTGATCCCAAACATGAGCATCAGAGTTACTCACAGTGAGTGCATAGTCGTGACTCAAGATATACAAATTTCCTTCTCTGTGTGTAGAGAGGATTTCATTAGAATTCCCATCAAAAGTAGTACATCGACTAGCAGTAAACAAAGCTCTATAGACTTGATCAGTGATCTTGCTGATAGACAATAAGTTCTTTGTTATATTGGGTACGTAAAGTACACCATCTAACTGCCTAGTGATGCTGTCAGGGAACTGAAGTAGGACAGTGCCTTGGCCTTCGACTTTGTGGGAGCTTGAGTCGCCAAAGAAAATGTTCTTTGAGTCTGTTGCTGTGTCCACTGTGGATGTGGGTGTTGTAGGAGAAAACCTGGGCACTGGAGCCACTGGGGGAGCCACTGAAGGAGCCATTGTGGATGTGGGTGCTACAAGAGAAAACCTGGGCACAGATGGTGGCTTGCCATAGGGACCTAGTGCTGCAGAAGTGGATGGTGATGGAGGGGCTGCTAGCCTCAATGGCATCGGTGGCACTGGAGGGGCTGTGCGGCGCACGTACACCCTTTGAGGAACTGGAGGAACTGTAGGCACCTCGTGTAGCTGCTCTGGCTGAGACTCTATGTAGGGCATGCTGGCTAGAGAGGATGGGGATGCCCTGACGTTCGACATCTGCTGGGCCACTAAATCCAACTCTGCAATCAAGTCGTCCAGCTGGGCATCCAAAAATACAAATGCTCTGGGCTCTAGGACTCATCATGTGCACCATCCTCTGGATCATCCTATGCCTCATCCTGTGCACCATGCGGACCCTGCATGGCCTCCCAGTCGATACAATCAAAGTTATCTGGTGACTCCTCTGGTGTGCTGTCATAGAAATGCCTATGGCTCTGTGATGCATGCATCCAAGCAGCTGTGAAAGGTAAACCCAAATCACTCTGCCCCCTATCAAGAGCCTCCTCTATCACATCAACATAAGAAGGTATGCCACTGGCCCCCCCTGTGTGCCCTGCTCGTCTCCCGGTATAATCTGTGGCATGTGTTTCACCTCTACCACGTGATGAACCTGTGACCCCTACTCTAGGCATGTGTCCAGCACTTGTATCATATGCCTCATCCCGCTCTGATCTGGCGAACACAACCCGAATGGGCTCATCCTCATCCTGATCATCCTTTGACATTGGCTCATCTGCATCGTACAATGGAGACTCTCTGTGCTCAAGCCCAAGCTCTCTCTCTCTCTCTCTCTCTCTCTCTCTCTCTCTCTCTCTCTCTCTCTCTCTCTCTCTCTCTCTCTCTCTCTCTCTCTCTCTCTCTCTCTCTCTCTCTCTCTCTCTCTCTCTCTCTCTCTCTCTCTCTCTCTCTCTCTCTCTCTCTCTCTCTCTCTCTCTCTCTCTCTTATCTCGGCAAGCTCCCTCTCTCTCTCTGTCATCAACTGTGTGCCCAGGTCATCTACAAGCATGGGATGGGTGCTGTCCGTAGGCATGTCAACCTGGCGCTCGAAATCAGATATCTTTGTCTGCAAGGTTTAAAATTTGCATGTCAGAGAGACAATTTTATCAAGAAATGAAACCAATGTACCAGGAGTCATCCAACAACTATGGGAGAATAGCTTATCACCTGCAATGCGCTCGTAATGGTCGGAAGTCTCTTGGCAAGAAGTGCGTTGGTGCTACAGAACACCAACTGCTCCAACTGACTCACTGACAACTGGTTTCTTCTCTTCATGTGAATGAGTGCCCATGTGCTCCAATTACGCTCACACACGGAGGTAGCGCAGTCCTGTGGTACGTGCAATGAAATGCTTCAGCACATGTGCACGGGTGGAAGGTCAACGAAACACAATAATGGAGAATGAAATGAGATGCATACCTGTGAAAGGACACGCAGTGCAAGACGCTGTATGGATGGATAGGTGCTACCGAACATGGTCCACCAGGTAATGGGAAGCTGCCTCCTCTCTAGATCCTGAGCAGCCGAGTGGCCGAACGTGCCCATGCCGAAACGAAATGCAGCGAGCTCCTCCATGATCCTGATAAGATCCAAACCTATGTGTGGACCCACCCTGTGAATGCTCCCTGTCTGCGATCTGTGTCGGAGAGAGGAAGAGGGGATGCAGCATGTGTGCAACGTTGCGGATACTCCTGTGGAATTAGTTCCGCCACATCTCCCAGATGAACTTCAGCTCGGTCATCCTGCAGGTGAGAGGCATGTGGTTTAGGGCATTATGAAAAAACTTAACATTGACAGAAAAACAAACTAGCAATTACTGAAAAGATAAAGGCCAATTACATTACTATACTGCTTACCTCTCTGGCTGCAAGATGGGCAGCTGCAGGAACTGTCCAATCCGGTCCATGAGCTCATATACCAGTCCAAGTGTCGACCCCTCGCTGTCAGCCATGCGGAGCACAATGTAGAGTGGTCGAAGCAGTCCTGACAATGTCTGTGCATCCCTCCAGAACTGGTCTCCCCTCACCATGGATTGAAAGTGTTGCCCATCCTCAGTGTGCTGAAACATACTGGCATGCCAAAGATCACTGGCAACCATCTGTAGAAGCTGCGCCCTACACCTGATCAAACGGTCGATGACCACCAAGTCGAATGCATAACGTGTGGGGGCTGGCTTATGGAGGTCCAAATGGCTGAACACCCAGAACATGGCAAGAACACACCTCTTCTTGGTGAAAAAAGTCACCAGGAAGAGGGCCTCATGAACAATGGCTCTAACCCAAGGAAGTGCACCTATGTCCTCCATCAGAAGGTCTATGTTGTGCGCTGTAGAGGGGGTATGAACAATGTGAGAGAACTCGGCCTCTAGCAGTACACCCATCTGAATGCAGTTTGTGGCATTGTCCATCACCACCGTGACGACATGTTGTGCGCCTATGGACAGGATGGAAGACCTGATGACATCAAACATGAACTCTATAGATATGACTCTTCCCACCCTCCTACAATCCATGGCCCTCAAAAACTGTGTGCCCATGCAGCTGGAGACCAATATGTTGAGGATCCTGACATCAGTCCATCCATCAGACATGATGCTGCAACCATAAGTGGCCCAGTGGCGATGCAGAGGCTCCATCTCTCTAGACAGTGACTCGACCCTATCCCTCAGCATGTGTGTGCAGACAACCTCTGAACTAGAGACTCTCCAGCTAGGGTTGACAGACTATGCAAGGCGGAAGGCCCTTATGAAGGGCTCAGAGTCAGTGATGGCAAATGGAAGGTTCAGCTCATAAATCAGACTAGCCATGGCCTGTGTAGCCTCTCTATCCATGTGCGGCTGATGCACGCTGCAAATGCTCTGCTATCTAAGAACTCTCCCAGCTGGGCGATGGGTAGCGGACTTCCAGCATGGTACACCAAACGTGACGGGAATGGATGATGACGTGACAGGTTGGGCACTAGTAGATGCATCGACTATAGACATGGAATGGAGAGAGTGGGATGCACTGGCAGGGACGGGTGCAGCAGCATAAGTGGGGTGCACTAGTGGAGGGGGAACATCTGGCATGGGATACGAAAACTGCTGGCGAGGGAGGTCATCTGGATGGGAAGGGAGGGAGGAAAGGATCTCCTCAACATCCTGGAAGGCCTCGTCACTGGCATCCTGGGCCTGCTCCTGCTCGGGCTATGGAGAGTCCATGAGAAAGTCGTAAACTGGGGGAGTGCGAGCAACAGTAGGTGGTGGTGGAACCGCAGTGGCAACTGGCGGATGAGATGTGACGGGATCCACCAGAATGGGTGCAAATGGGGGTGCGTCTGGCGGAACTGTCTGAGGGGGGTGAGAGACAAAGGGACTGGATGAGGATGCACTCCCTCTTCTCGTGCGTGCCAGCCAAGCAGGCAGCAACTTGAGGTCAACCACATAAGGCGCGGTGCAAAACCGGAGAACACCCTCCGAAATGGTGTTCTCCCCCGCCACAAGATGTGGCCCGTAGGTGTCCAGAAGTCGTTGCCTAACGGGAACGGACATGCTGGCACAAGGGACAGCATTCAGTGTGCCACCATTTTTGGCGCATGCGCCGAGTAGGTGGCTTTTAAGGCGAGTGAGGGTGGCACTGAACTCAACCAGGCAATATCGACAGCGCACGATCTTTGCACCGGAGTTGTTGGACTTGTCAGAAACCCGCCTAACAGTGTCCACCTCACCCCACAGATCGGCAAAGTTGGAATGCACCATTTCTTTAAAGGGAACTGGGGCAAAAAGGTAGAGATGATGTTGAGTGCGATAGGTGGTGAAAAGCTGGAAAATCCACAACAATGGCCGAAGTAGCAGTAGCAGGGGCAGAAGCGATCTGCGCAACGCAAATATAGTGTGATGGCGAGGAGTGCGCGGACAACAGAGAGGGCGCAGACAGCAGCGCGATGGGCAGGGAGAGAGATGAAGTGAGGGGGGGATTAGGGTTAAAAAAAATATTAATATATTAAATATTAAAAAATATTAAATAGTGTGGTACCGCGGATCAGTATGGATCCGCGGTACCACACTGGATCCGCGGATCCTGGTACCACTGGATCTATGGTATACATATATATATATATATATATATATATATATATATATATATATATATATTTAAGGTGAGTGAGGAACGCAACAAATTCGACGAGGTAGTTTCGGCAATGCACGATCTTCTGACCGGTCTTGTTGCTCTTGTCGGCAACCCGCCTGACAATGTCTACCTCGTCCCACAAATCGGAAAGGTTGCATTGCACCATTGCGATGGAGAAAACTAGGGAAAAAATTCAGATGAAGCTAAAGCTGCAAGAATGGATTTTCGGGAAAAAAAACAACAGGGTTCACTGTTGGAGAGACGCTGAAAATGTTCGAAGGTAGCGAAGGCAGGGGCAATGGCAGGGAGATGCAAATCAGATGCAAGGCAGGGCGGTCTGTAGGCGAAGGGCGACGCAAATCAGAAGAGGGGTGATCGAAGGCAGAGTTGCAAAACCAGGAGCGATGGCAAGGCAGCGATGGGCTGAAAAAAATTTGCGAGAGAAGAAGCGAGGGGGGCGGGTAGTTTAGGTTAAAAAAAATCCAAAGTTTGTCATCGAGGACTGATGACTTGCCAGGGGAAGGAAAGATTGTTAAAGCTCAGTTACAGCTCTATCATGACTTCGGCACGATCGGTTACCAGAGGGCCTGAGGCCTAGTATTTCCAAGGGTCAGTGACCGAAAGGACATCTATCCCAAGCTGGGACCGGTGCGTCACAAGTAGTGACCCAGTGTGACCGCTTGACAAGTTGTTAGAGATGCGGTGTGTTTTGACCATCAGGGTCCTAGCTGTCAGTGACGAGATGCTAGCCAGCAAGTAGTCGAGGTGACCAAGCGGGTCATAGGTCTTTGGTGGGGAATGGGGGTGGTACCCTATGAGTCACTCAGTATTCATAGGTCACAGGGGTCATGCATGCCAAGTGGACTGATCACCCATAGGTGGATGCCATGTGCCAATTGATAGGAATAGCAGGTAGAAGGACTCAAAGAGGACGGGCGATAAAATTGCCTAGTTCCGCAGTAGTACCCAACCTATGGTTGGGAGGTTCATTCTACACATGTGTAATGATGACATGTACATAGATTTGGCCTAGATCAAGCATGATTTTGGCGTTTCACTCCAAAGGAGGAGGCCTTTGAGCCACCCTGTCGTCGGGCTCTGGCGCGTGGTTGTTGGACTGTCGTGTTGTTCTGCCCAACACTCAGCCTCCACATGTGAAACTCAAGAACCTTCGTTGGGACGAGACCCATTTTGCCTTGGGCTCTTCCCCTCCGGGGATCTGGCTGACTCAGATAGCTACCTGATTACTCCTGCCAGTTGTCATATGCTTGTCTCAAAGATTAAGCCATGCATGTGTAAGTATAAACTATCTTGTACCATGAAAATACAAATGGCTCATTAAATTAGTTATAGTTTCTTTAATGGTACCTTGCTACTCGGATATCCGTAGTGATTCTAGAGCTAATACGTGCACCAAATCCTGACTGTAAAGGAAGGGACATATTTATTAGATAAAAGATCGATGCGGGCTTGCTCGGTATTGCGATGAATCGTGATAACTCGTTGAATCACACGGCCTCAGCGCGACCTTGTTTCATTCAAAATTTTGCCCTATCAACTTTCGATGGTAGGATAGTGGCCTACCATGGTGATTGATGACAGAGAATTAGGGTTCGATTCTAGAGAGGGAGATTAAGAAACGGCTACCACATCCAAGGAAGTCGACAAGCGCACGCGCAAATTACCCAATCTTGACACGAGGAGGTAGTGACAATCAATAACAATACTGGGCTTTTACAAGTCTGGTAATTGGAATGAGTCCAATCTAAACCCCTTAATGAGGATCCAATGGAGGGCAAGTTTGATGCCAGCAGTCGCGGTAATTCCAATGCATATCTGAGTTGTTGCAGGTACAAAGCTCGTAGTTGGATCTTGGGATGGGGTGAACGGTCCGCCTGGTGTGCACTGGTCACTTGGTCGAATACGCGCTTATGGCCTTAATTGGCTAGGACGCGGAGTTGACGATGTTACTTTGAAAAAATTGGAGTGCTCAAAGTAGGCCTATGCTCCTATGCTCTGAATACATTAGCATGGAATAATGCAATAGGACTTTGGTCGTATTGTGTTGGTCTTTGGGACTAGAGTAATGATTAATAGGGACAATTGGGGGCATTCGTTTTCATTGTCAGAGGTGAAATTCTTGGATTTATGAAAAATGAACTACTACAAAAGCATTTGCCAAGGATGTTTTCATTGCTCAAGAATGAAAGTTGGGGGCTTGAAGACGATCAGATATCGGCGTAGTCTCAGCCATAAATGATGCCGACTAGGGATTGGTGGGTGTTAATTCGCCGACCCTGTCGGCACCTTAGTAGAAATTAAAATTTTTTGATTCCGGAAGGAGTATGGTCGCAAGGCTGAAACTTAAAGGAATTGACGAAAGGGCACCACCAGGAGTGGAGCCTGCAGCTTAATTTGACTCAACACGGGAAAACTTACCAGGTCCATACATAGTAAGGATTGACAGATTGAGAGCTCTTTCTTGATTCTATGGGTGGTGGTGCATGGCCGTTCTTAGTTGGTGGAGTAATTTGTCTGGTTAATCCTGTTAACAAATGAGACCTCAACATGCTACCTAGTTACATGAAAAATCTTCTTGGTGGCCAACTTCGAGAGGGACTATTTGCGAAGTTTGAGGCAATAACCTCTATGATGTCTTAGATGTTCTGGGCCGCACACACGCTACACTGATGAATTCAATGAGTTTATGACCTGGGCCGATAGGCCTGGGTAATCTTTTGAGATTTCATCATGTTGGAGATAGATCATTGCAATTATTGATCTTCAACGAGGAATTCCTAGTAAGCGTGAGTCATCAGCTTGCGTTGATTATGTTCTTGCCCTTTGTACACACCGCTTGTGGCTCCTACCGACTGAATGGTCCGGTGAAGTTTTCGGATTGAGGCAACACTGATGGTCCGCCATCAGTGATGTTGTGAGAAATTCATTAAACCTTATCATTTAAAAGAATGAGAAGTCATAATAAGGTTTCTGTAGGCGAACCTGTAGAAGGATCATTATTGACACACCAATTGAACAGACCCGGTGAACTGTGGATGTCCAATGAGGAGCCTCATCTAGAAGTGCAGCTGTCGGAGCGCTCCCAACCCCACTGGGCACCTCGTTGGATGCATTGCGATGGAGCGCGACCGTCCGATCAAGGGACGCTTGACCGCCCGGTTTGGCGTCGACCGAGGCCCGAGCGTTCCTCCCTCCCTCTCGCCTACCCGTGGAGTGAGATGGGATGCATGAACACCGAAACTGGGAGGAACATCAAAAGAATTAAAAAAAACTTAAAACATGTCAAACTATTCTTTATTCTTCTATAATTTTTAAGAGAATCTTTTAAATTCCTTAAACTTGATGTCTTATTTATTTGATAGTTGTCCTCTAAAATAAAAAAATTAAATATCTTGTCTCACTTTCACTTGTCCTTAAAGAATGAGACAAGACATTTAATTTTTTTTTTTTTGTAAATCAACTCTCACCCTTTTTGTTAACCACTAAAGTAATGGATTGACACTGTGTCGACTTCTGGTTTGGCTTTGATGACTTCGGGCCTTTCTTCTTCTGCTTAGTCGAGCCTTTGTTGGTGTATAAGACGTGAGAGTCGACAGTTGAGGAACTGGAGGCTTCGTTCCTTTTGCTGTCTTCTTGCAACAACATCGTGATGACTCTTGAGAGAGTCAGTTCAGGGTGTGTCGTGATGATCATCACCCAGCTGTCATATGAGCTTGGCAAGCTTGAAAGCAGTGTCATTACTACGTCTTGATCATCTATGACAGATCCAACAACGACCATTTTCTTCAGTAGGTTCTTGAACTGGTTGATGTGATTCTGCAGGGAATCACCATTTGTCATTTTGAGGGAGTAAAATTTCTTCATGAGATGTAGGTTGGAAGCTATATCTCACACTTCATACAATGTGCTCAAGATGTCCCAGACTTCCTTAGAGGTCTGAGCTTCAGACACATGGCCGATCTGCATATTTGAGATGTTGAGGATGATCAGCGCAAAAGCCTTTCGATCCTTCAGCTTCCATTGGGAGATTGCAAAGTCGGCCTCGAGTCTTGCCTCTATACCTATAACAACGTCATACAACTCCTTTTCCATAAGCACAGTTTTCATCTTAAATTTTCACAGATGGTAATTGGCTCCATCATGATAGGACTGGCTTTTCCTTGGGAATCGTGGAAGATTAGTCTAATGATAGTAGTAACTATCAGTGACTTAAGAATGACTCTCATTTGAAATCCATAGGGAATGTTTGATTTTTGTCATAGTAGCTCAGGCTTGTCTATACGCATTTTTTTTAGACTAGAAAACCATTCATACTTGTAAGAGTTGTAGTACCCTTCTTTGTACAACATAGTTGAGGTGGACACAGAACACACCATCTATTAGGCCAATATAGGCCCGCAATTAAAATTAAAATGTACAAGAAGACATAAAAAGGAGACAAAAAAATATTGGCATAGGGTGAGACAGTTGCTGAGGAAGATTCAACCAAGACCTGCCTTCCTAAAAGTGTTAACAATGACCTGTGCTTTTACACTATGGAGGAGAGAGATTATAGAGAGATCTCCAAAGCCACTCATTTCGTTGAGGGGTATAAGGATGTCAAGATAACTCCCTCTTAATGCCATTAGAACTACAAAACTCTATCAACTTATTGGAGATATATTCTCCTCCATTATCACTTCTTAATACCCCGATCTTGGTATAAGTTGAATTTCAACTAGAGTTTTCAACTTTACAAATGAATCAAACACCAAAGATTTTCAATACAAGAGGTAAATCCAAACATATCTAGAATGATCATCAATGAAGGTTACATATTCTTAGCACCACCATTAAATGTTTGAGAGAAGCTATGCACATCCGAATGTATGATTTCAAGAGGAGTGTTAGATCTTGAGATAGATCTTGAGTATGGAAGCTTATGAGCCTTTGGAAGGCTAAAAGCCTCACAATTCTTTCCACATCTTGCCAAGCTCTTGGAGAGGCCGAGTGCAAGCTCCTTTGCACACATGGATTCCATAGCTTTGAAGTTGGAGTGGCCCAACCTTTTGTGCCATAGCTCCACATTTGAGATCTCCACCTTGCCATGTTCACACTCTCCATTGCAACATTGGCATCTAATTTAAACAATCTACCTTGTTTAAATCCCTTTGCTATGCCTTCACCATTCTTAAGGATAAAACAAACTCCATGCTTAAATTGTACATCTAGGCCATTATCCATTAATTGGCCAACACTTGACAATTTCTTGGTTAACTTAGATACAAAAAGGACATTTTCAAGAATCATCCTTTTGGATGATCCAATGTACAATGGAGGAGTTCCAGTATACAATGGAATAGTTCCAATACCACTTATTCTACACTCTTGATCACTAGCTATAAAGATAGATCTTTTAACATCATTATAAGAGAGTAAAGTGGAAAAGTAGTCCTTTTGAAAAGTCATGTGGGAGCTAGCCCCACTATCAAACCACCAAGAATCGCTTGTGTTGCTCTTGGATGATGGTGATGTGTTGGATACCATCAAGGATGATTCTTCTTCATCCTCAACCTCTTGATGTGCAATGTTGCTTTGTTTGTTCTCTTGTGCCTTCTTCTTCTTGAGACATTATGATACAAAATGCCCTTTCTTGCCACAGAAAAAGCATTTGTACTTTGATTTTTCCTTCTTGCCTTTTGAGCTTGATGCTTCATCCTATTCTTTGGCCTCCTTTGGATGTTTCTTCTTAGCTCCATTGGTCTTCTTTTTGCCTTTGAATGAGAAATTGGCTTTCTCATCTCCATCCTGCAAAGATAATGAATCCATTCTTGCTTTGGTGTGGAGCATCCTACACTCTTCAGCCACTAGTACACTATGAAGTTTTTCAATAGTTGGCAAAGTGTCTTGGATGGCAAAACTTTGGACCAAGTTTGTGAAATCATCTCCTAGATCATTAAGGACCACTTGAACAAGCTCACTATTTTTATCTTCTCCCCAATAGAGGCTAACTCTTTGTTGAGAGATTTAATTCTTAGCACATAGTCTTGTGTAGTTTCCTCACTTATTCTCATGCTTTGCAATATTTAATTTCTAATCATGAGGACTCTAGAAGTGTTATCGGATTCATAGATTGATTTCAAGGAATCCCAAGACTCTTTAGCACTTTTATACTTCTTTCGATCATTACTAACATTCGTCTTTATACAATGAAGTGCTAGTCTAGATTTCTTCTTGTATCTAATCAACCCTTGTGCACCAAGAGGGCAAAGGAGTGCAATTCCAGAGAGTAACAAAAGCTTTGGAGCTGTTTAGTACTTTGTGTACAAGGAATTAGATCAAAATGGGTCTATTGGTGGATTACTCTTGGAATCTAGTGAGAGGCTATATCTAACTAACTATTCTACATGGAAAGTGAGAATTGGAGTCATTGCTAATACTCCAAGCAGAATAGTAGATTTGGGTCATGAGGTTGAATTTAATATAGAAGGATGTTCTATTTTTGATAAAGTAGGAGATTACTTGCACTTGAAAAAAGGAAAAGTTATCTTTGAGGCATTGTTATTCTTGTTATGGAATCATAAGATGGGTCATTTGAATTCCAATAGTCTTTAACATATGTTAAACAAGAAGATGGTTCAAGATCTGGATTATGATAGTAAAAGCTTGTCAAAGATGTATTATTGGCAAACATGCCAGGACTCCTTTTAAGTCTAATTTTGTTAACAAATATGAGGTCTTTTAGATCCTATTCACGCTGATATATGTGGGCCCATGCATATCCTTCTATAAAGGGAACCAAATATTTTCTTACATTTATTGATGATTTTTCTAGAAGGATGGTCGTGTATTTCTTGAAGTACAAATAAGAAAAATTCAAATTTTTAAACAGCCCAAAGAAGCTAGTACTAAACTTCAAAATTAAAAAAAGCTCAAGGCTCTACTTTTTTATGGTGCAGATATATTTATTTTTTTTGAGTTCAAAGAGTATTACAAGGTCAATGGCATCAACCAGCCTTTCAATTTTACGACATGGTATCAGAGCAGGCAATTCAGTAATCTGCATTTCTACTACGGATTATCAGTCTTGTTTCTATCAAGACATCCTTCTAGCAAGCGCGCAACCAACAATATTCCGAAATTATTGTTTTTATCAACAATCTCGCTCAACCAAAATGGATCCGGCTTCTAGTTCTTCTTTGATCGACAAACTCGATGGAGATAACTACCATCTCTGGAAGTTCAAGATGAAGGTCATACTACTAGCCAAAGAACTGTGGGACATCGTTGATGGCACAGAACTCAAACCAGAAGGTGATGCAGCCATCATCACCAAATGGAGACTGAGAGATGGCAAAGCATTTGCCATGATCACTCTCAATATCAAAGATACACAGATCAGCCATATTCGTATTGCTCAGACTGCTAAGGATGCATGAGACATCCTAGCAACTCTCTACGATATCAAGGATGTCACCTCTAAACTTCATTTGAGGAAGAAATCTTTCACCCTGAGAATGTCTAACGCAGACAGCGTTTCGAGTCATTTCAACACTTTCAAAAACCTTATGGAGCAGATGACTGCATCTAGCTCAGTCATAGAAGATTCTGATGCTATTATGACTCTATTATCAAGTCTACCTCAAGCCTACAAAAATTGGCTTATGGCAACTGCACTCTATCAAGAGTAATCTCGATGCTTCTACAAGAGGAGATCAGAAGAACTGCATCCTCCGGATCCTCAAGCTCTATATTCGAAAAATCAGAAGTTAAGATCCAAGAGATATACAAAGTCAACTTATTCTGACAAGAAGAGCAACATGTAGTCTTGGTCAAGATCGAATTCAAACTCTTCATCTTTCCAACCAATGCAAAAACTATTCTATAGATACTATAAGAGGACTGGCCACAAAATCAAGGACTGCTGAACTTGAAAGTACAACAACGAAAAAAAGAAGCAATTCCAACAGCAAGCACATGCTGCTACAACCAGTCACTCGATTTAGCAACAAGAGGAAGATCCACATTAAGGGGGAGTGTTAGATTTTAAATGCTCAGCCTTTAAAACCATTCACATAATGAGCATCCTGAACAAACTGCCGAAGTCCGACGACATTCTGTCGGACCTTCGCATTTTTTGCACCTTCGCACTTTTTACCTTAAACATTTTTGCTTCACATTTTGAAGCACCTTCGGGATTTTCGCACTTCAGGTTTTCGCTCCAATGACAAACCGACTTCATCGAATCTAAAATCAATCTGGACTTATCCGACATGCAAAATATCAAAATGGCGATTACCTACATTGTACATATAGTTATAGATACAATGCTATTGTAATAAATTTAGCAGATAGCATTTAATGCTTGTAAGATATTTTTAGCAAGTAGAAGACACTTGTCATATATATATATATATATATATATATATATATATATATATATATATATATATCTTCAAACTGATCTATAATTAAGTTTTTGATCAAACTGTAGCCAGCGTTATCATGCTCAACGTTCAAGTTGAAGTTATCACTTCAAGCCATTGTACTCACTGTTGATATTAATCAGAGTGCAATTTTCAATCCTGCCATTGTATCGTTCTGTTGCGCATTTGTTTGAATCGTTCATCTTGAATACTTCTACTGCTACCTGTGGCGCTTCCGTTCCTACAGCGCCCACTTGCTCAAGCTTCCGCTACCAGTCTTTCAATTTTACGACACTAAGAAAAATTCAGATTCTCTTGTCATAAGCTTCACATCTGTATCTCATCATCGTGAAGTGCTAAGTAAGAGATTAAAACTATGGGATATCAAAAATATACTTGGATGAAGACCTTACTTACTTTCATTCAGGTTCAAGAACGGAAAAAGACAAAACAAGAATGGAAAATGGATGATCTACAGGGATGGTATTATTCGATTTGTAGATCATAAACGTTTTGCTATTAATGAAAGTTTGATTGACATACTTACGATTGCTCAAAATTACAATCAGAGTTAGAGAATTGAAGAGATGTCCGTCTACGTACCATATAATCTCGGCCATTATTCTCTTCTTAGTTAGATCTTCTTTTTTTTTTCAATTCTATTAGTTTACAACATCGATCCGCCTAGTTTCGATCTTTTTGATGTACTGATCAATCTTATATGCCTTATGGCATGGAAAAGACATTAATTAAGCTTTTTTCTTCTTCTTCTTCTTCTTCTTCTTCTTCTCTCTCTCTCTCTCTCTCTCTCTCTCTCTCTCTCTCTCTCTCTCTCTCTCAACATTTGAAAGAAATGCTCCATATACAATCTTTCATATTGCTTTGAATTACTCGTAGAAAAATCACCATCTCACAATTTTAAGCAACGAGCTATAATGTTACATATACTACATTTCATACTTTTGCCAAGACAAGTAGGTGGAGTTGGGTAATACTATTACTACATCCATTATCATGTTGGCTCATGCTACATCTTGGAGCTATAAGCTCCATGTTTAGGGTTAGACTATTATCTAATGAATAATGTGTATACAAATACAAAATACTACAACTAACTTGTAGTTAGAACAACAAAAAGCCATACTTTTTTAAAAGCTAAAATGTCGTTGCATATTTTCTTACTCATCTCTAGATTCAACTCTAGTGCACTATAGATTCCAATTAATCCAAGGCACTAGACTCTTTATAAATTTAGGCCTCATGAATTTTCCATTGCAATCGTTGAAAAAAGTTCAATTTAAGTAAGTTACATACTTCATTTTCCATACAATTTGCTACATTTTGCATCGTATTGGTAAGGCATAAATATTGTCTCTTCTCAAGATGGTTTCACAATCAATATTGCACAATGTGCATTTTGAGCACAATAATCAGTCACACTTCCCAAGAAAGCCCTGCACAAAAGATCATCATGATAGTAGTTAGCTCATCCTATGAAAACTCACATTTGATGAGAAATGTATATGATCATAATACTCACCTTTGATTTCCTATGAAAATAAAATGCGTCATGGCCTTCTATCCAGTTTATGTGGGCATGACTTTGTCCAAAAAAACATTTGAACAAACACACACACACACACACACACACACACACAGAATCAATAGCATCTCAATAAAAAAAACCAAGTAGGAAAGGAATGCTTGTCATGTCCCTCATGTAATTAATGCCATGGTGCTAAATTAGAGTAGGATTAGTTTTATGTAGTTAATACGAGAGCATAAGCACATGCAATATCTTTGTGAATGATAGGCTTTGTAATAATAGTAGGAAGGGCCAATTTAGCCCAATAAGGCCACAAACTTATATTAGAGGCAAGAAGGCCCACTATAAATAGTTGAGGTCATGCTAAATTTAGAGGCTATTGTACATTCACTAATTTTAAACTTTCTATGATGAGATTTGGGGAGCCTCTTTTCTTGAGATCTATGGCTATTGCCTACTAGTGATTCATGTGCCGATTTCTTTCACATGAGAGCTTGACCATGCTCTTGTCTTAGGCCCCTATGTAATGAATGATCATTTAATAAATGATTCTATCCTTTTTTTTTGCCACAACTGATGAAGATTTCTACATTTGGTCTAATTTCTTAATTTCTTGAATTCTTATTTACCCTATAAATGCGATGCTAATGAATGGATTAATTCTGAGGATGCTATGATTGGCACATGACAATTTTGGTATTCCATGCTCCCTCCTCCAACCACACACACCCCTCTTGACTCCCCCCCCCCCAAGTTAGAAATCAGTTATAATCTAATTCAATAGTATAAGCTCTAAATGTGATGATGTAATTAGTGTACAATTTATTTGGTTTAATGTACATGGTTGTGATCGGGACGTGATCCGTTAGGATATATTGATCGGGCACTGATCCCGTAGCCGGCTACTTGGATTAGCCGAGTAGCCACACGTAGGAAAAATAAGCTTGTACAGAGTTATTTATAGTACTTGCTATACTTGGGGGCATGTCCCAAGTTTTTCGGTTGAATTTGGCCATACTGGGCCCGACCTTATTTGACAGGTGGTAGGCCAGTTTTAGGACACCTGCCTTTTCATGCAATTTGTGAATACTATATATGTACAGTGTTTCTTTGTAATCTAATAACTTTTGTTGTGCCATCTTTGAGAGCTTGTGAGGAGTGGCTATGGTGATTGTGTGAATACTGCACTAGATTCTATTGGAATTTCAACTTGGTATCAGAGCGAGAGGATGTTGTAGGTATGCACGATCCGGTGGAGCTATGGGTTAGTGTCTTTCACCAGGAGAAATAGCACTCAGAGCGTCTCAGGAGAGAGGACTGCATACGGGGTATCGACAGTCCGGATGGCAAGAGACAACAAAGTTCCTTCGATCGGAGCTTCGGGGAAGATCAGAACGATCGTCGTAGGTGGATTCCGGGGAGAATTCACGAAAAATTGCTCATAAACTGCTTCAAATGGTTTTTAGGGAAAGCTGAATTGCTGAACGGAGCAGATCAAAAGGTAGAGCAGGGTAGTAGCATCTCAGGGTTGAGAAGATTTTGAAATCCATTTACAGTGGGAGGAGAAAGGAGCAGTTCTGTGAATTGCCAAGATGTGGCTTAGTGGACGAAAAATGGAAAGTCACAGATCTTTCTCTATACTTGACGGAATTGGGCATTGTAAATTGCTACCCAGGAAGGTTCTCCTGAGGCCAAACAATAACCAGATTTTTGGGGTCAGCCATGAAGCACAGTAGGAGCAATTACTCCTTCTCAGACTATGGAAAATAACTTGCTAGGATTTTTGCATGGAAAATCCTGGATTTCTCTCTATTGAAGGTAGTTTTTGATGCTGTAAAAGCACAAAGTTGGGCGCCCTAAGAGCGCGATCCAGACTGTAGGTGTCGTGACTAGCCATGGAGAACTTAGTGTACTGGATCGAACTGATTGGAGGCGACCATAGCCGGTTGGAAAGAGAAGAAGCAATGGAGAAATGAGCTCACGGATCAGCCGCACGATTAGTCCAAATAGGCATGTAGCGGTTGCAGGTGTGTTGTGTATGGAGAGCGCATTATTCGATGCACAGAATCATGGACATTTGTTGATCGACCTCCACACTAGTTCGATGGTCAGGATTGGGCAACTGAGGACTAATGCGAGCCATTCGATGTAGAAGAGCCATTAGATGGCTAGTGAAGAGGCCTGAAGGGTTGTGAAGTGCAAAACAACACTTCTTTTCATTAAAAAAATTTCAAATCAAAGGGCCTGAAGGGACCCGACTTTTAAAGTCACCAATTCTTCATTAAGAAACTTCAAAATGAAGTTCTAGTTCATTTTGCAAGGGCCTATCTTTGGCTAGAGGGCACCTATTTTGGCCATCCTTGGGCCAAAATGACCCTTGAAACTAGCTGCTTAGAGCCAGCGGACAGAGCAACATCACAGAGCAGGGAGAAACGCGTTTCGGGAAGTTTTTATCACCATTCTATTGAGCGGAGTGCGGGTCACCTAATGATGGGCTACATTCGCTATTTGGGTACCGTAGGGCCAAATTTGGGGCAATTTTTGGCTCGTGAAACCTGCTACAGGGCGACGGTACAATGAGGCATTATCGCTTTGGAATGATTTTTGCTTACTTCTAATAGGGTAACAGGGTGTTTGGAAGCGGTAAATGCAGTATGAGAGCAAATGGTAGCGGAATTGTGTGGAGAAAGCTAGTACTGGCAACGAAAGTGCAGTTTGGCAACGTGACTACTCATCATTGGCGACAATTTTGAGAGGGCAAGCAATCACAAGTGAGAGGTAGGCATGGTATGCCGGTTACAGGTGAATCCCAGAAGATAATGGCAAAACTTCTGAACTGCATATACCATTGCCAAGGCTTCACGTTCGGTTCAACTTTTGGAGTTAGAACCAATCAACGTCAAGTGGCGTTTTGGAGGAACGCTCTCACAGATATGATCCGCAGTGGCATTGTCGAGTCGAGTGATAGCTGCATTGACACACGCATCTTTAGCTTGGAAATTTCTCATTCGGAGGAAAATATGGGCTAGCTTGGAGGTACATACATTTTGGAGGTCACAAGTGATGGAAGTGCGAGGTGGTGCCAGTTCAAAGCCATTGGGCTGGATAGCGAGCTTGCATTGGACGAGCTGTGTGTGGGACATATGGAGGATGAAGAACGGGTCAATAATCACACTTTGGATGCTCGTGGAGAGTGGTAAGTGTGAGGATTTTGCGGTTTTGCAGTTGGTAAGTCAATTTTGATCAAGCCATAGTAGCTATGGAGCAATGTATTAGGTTTATCATCGAGGAGATACACTTCAACTGCCTATTCTGGGTAAGTCAAGTCAATTTGTCGTATCAGTATTGCATCAGGGATGCAGATTCCAGTGATAGCAGGGTGCAGATCGTTTGGTTTGGGCCATAGAAGATCTCACAGGTTCACTTGGAGGGATATTGGCATGCACAATTATGTGAGGGACTTGATTGTGGCTTTGGAATTCACATCTCAGTGTATTCTCAGGGAGTGGTTTGGAACCATTCACAGGAGCAGCTTGGAGCTATCTTGGGGAAATACAGGTGGGCACTACAGGGTAGATGCTCAGATCTTTGTGATCAGGGATGGCATTGGGATACCTGGTAGGGATAGCACTGCAAGATGACATGGGATGATCATCAGGGGGCAGCTATTTCATATTGGACTTGAGTCATTGGCATGGACAGGACTTAGAGGTGGAATTCATGATGGAATCAGGATGCTGCAAACGCAAATGGGCAAAGCTTGAAGCTTTGAGAGCCAGCTCTAGCTTGGAGAGCTGATGGCAATCGCACACTTGGGTGTGATCGGAGGGCAAGCACCATGATGGGTGTTTTTGCTAGCGAGCAGGGGACACTAATGGCGAGGACTTCATGGTGTGCTCATTAAGGAGTACATGTTGGCATTATAGCAGGGGGCCAGTTTTGGACATTGGCATCGATGGGGAGGCATCTACCATCACAGGCGTGGATAAGCTATCTATAGCTTTCATGTAGTTGGTTGTATTTGCAGGAGTCTAGGCTTGGCACAAGTGTTGGAATTTCAATGGTGCATATTCTCAGGTGGTGAGATCATGGGGAAGCCTAGAGGGAGTCGCTCAGAGCCATATACCAGCAGTACGATCAGGGAGACAACAGTCTCGGGATCCCATGAGCGGCGACTCAGGGATATGCTTGCGTTGGCATGGTGTCGGGTGGCACATAGCCAGGGAGAACGAGCAAATGCTAGGAGCCAGGTGGAGCAGGTGATGCTTTGAAGTTCGGCTTGTCTAGCAGGATGGTGACCAGGATCGGAGACATCAGGTGAACATAGTATGTGGATGACGAGTCCATTGGGGTGGCACTCAGGGAGATGCTACAGTTGCTCATGTATGATATGTCATTTAATGTATGGATGATGATCTTTAGCTGGTGCACCATGTGGTGACTTAGGGACGGGTCAAGCCTACTTGGAGGTAGGTGGCATGGAGTGTACCTGGGGTGATACATATCTTGAGGGCATGGAGTGCATTACGGGGTGATGTGGATCCAGCATGCCCATGGTTGTGAGCCAGCAGGGATGGAGATGGTTGCTCAGGGAGTAACAACTGATACTTTGGCGAGTGACCAAATGAGCTGCATGGTTATATGCACAGTAGTCTCTAGGTTGGCATCACATGTTGTTTCTATCCATCATTATTTGGTAAACAAAATGCAGTTATTTGGTTAGATCCTGTTGGAGTCTAGTTGCATAGATTTTTGGGGAGCTATCAGCGGGTAATGGATACTTGGTAATCAGATGGTACATGGTATATGGTTCTGGAGCTATCCTACCTAATATGCTATGGATCGTGGGTGAGTTGTTCATCACGATAGTGGATCTAGTTTGCATTTGCTTAGCTTTGGATTGACATGATGGATGTGTTGGTGAGATAGGCTCCTTGGTGGGAGGCCTATGTACTGGTCAAATCAGAGTTGGCAACGTCAAGTATGGTAAATTGAGCCTACATGGGATGTAGGAGAGACAAATCATCATCAGTATCTCTGGGAGATAGGCGAGCTACTCAGGTATAGCCTATGGTGAGGTTTGTGCACATTCATTCATTGAGTCCTTGGTAGACTCTTGTGCTTGGAGCATGGGAAATGGATAGGATCAACTTTCAGGACTTATTCGACAGTTGGATATGCTTGGAAGTGAGGGCATCTTATTACAGGTGCGTGCCATGGTTGGAGACCTGATTTGATGACCAATGGTGTAGCAGCAGATCTACAGGTGACAGGTGTTGGTACGACAATATACCACTTATGGGCGCCTTGGTCATGTTTTTGACGCTTTATCATTTATGTTGGTTTGCATGAGTGTGTGTGGGCTTGCATGTTGCCTTGTCATGGGAGTCTAGATCTGAGTCGGAGTTTTATGTGGTTGTGCATTTGCTACGTTTGAAACCAAGTAGTCATTTTATGCTCATTGACTTGTCATTGTCTACTAGCTGTCTATCTGGTGAGGGTGCAACTTATGGTGGCAGTAAGATTTCCTCAGGTTGAGCCTCAGTCGCTCATGTATGTCAGCTTTACATGTCTGTGCTTGTAAGTGTCTGATAGGTTGGCAGCCTAGCTAGATGGAGGATGTAATTCTCATGGTGGCAGTGGGATTTCCTCAGTTGAGCCATGTTGCTCATGTGGTCCACTTGTGTTTCAAGTTGGATGGGGACGAGTCAGTTGGTTGAGAGTATGGTAGACTCTCTGTATGAGCATTGTGTTTACATGATACTTTGTGAGTCAAACCTGGTGGTTTGTTGGTGTGCTTGAGAGTGAGTCAAGTACAGGGTAGCAAGGAATTTCTACCATGTTGATGGAAGCTTGAACTCCAGCTGCTACTTAGTTGGCATGTTTGTATCTATGATCAGTGTTGCAAGCCGATTAGATTTGGCTGATTCATCTCGGTTCATCCTAGTTTGAACCGGCTAGTTGTATTCAAATAGGTAAACAGTTTGAACTGTTTTTTTTTTTTTTTTTGGGTTTGGGGCAAAAATGGTTCAAACCAGGTTCCAAACAGTTCGATGGTTCAAACCATGGTTTGATGCAACTATGCTTGTGATATACAAACTATGCTTGTAAGTTGTAAGTGCTCAAAGAAGAAAAAGATACAGTTCTTTCTTCTTTCAATTAAATGTTTAATTATTGGATATTGATTGGGACTTGAAATTTAAAAGACCCCTCTATTTTATATGAATGGTGGATTCTTTCCTTAAATCTTAACTTGATATCCTAGTTCGCTTTTTACTCTTCTTGCATAGCACAACATATCTGAGGGCAATCTGAACAAAAAAAATCAAAATAATGACTTGGAACTTAAGTGTAATCCTCTCATTCATCTTCCTAACATGAAAGCTAATATATAAGAAGGGTCTTCAAATGACACTTCAGTAAATATCTTTTTGAGGTAGAGAGGTACTTGAAGGGCATTGAGACTTGCAAGTTACAAGCTAGGGTGCAGTATTTGAAGTGTAGATGTGTCAAATTCACTTTAGAAGGATAGAATATCATATATAACAAACCTTTGAGGTGAGATGGCTTGTTTTGTGTAGATGGGGAAAATGCTTAGAAAGCAATTTACTCATTAGTGTACAATACAGGCTAAGAGCTTCTGTGTGTGATGAGCTCATTCATCTATTGACTTTAAGGTTAAGCTAGTAGACTCACATTTAAGGAGCATTGCCATACATTAGGGGAAGTCCAACCATCAAAAGGGCTTTTGTATCGATCTCTTTTTTATTTTTCAACCATTCAATGTCCACGTGGCCTACTAGAAATTTTCTACAACCACCAAATTATAATGGTCACCAAACTCCTATAATGTAATTATATACTCTAGTTGCCCGTCGCCATGTCTAAAATTGCTCGAAACTGCCATGCACAAACTCCCACAGTGTGTACATAGACTCTAGCTCTTCAAAATTAGACTCAAGCAGCCTTGAGCATTTCTCTTTTTAGATGCTCTCTCTCCTAGTTGGTACTTCTTAAAAGGCCCTCTTGGTTATGTCAATTTGAGCTTCAAAATTGACTTGCTCATTGATCTCTTATACTCTTATTTGCTTTCTGCAGCATGTCTTTCCAAAAATTTATATAGATTTTGGGCCATTTGCAAAGTCAAGATGTTCATATAACACATCTTTGGATACGACCGGGCCATTTGCAAAGTCAAGATGTTCATATAACACATCTTTGGATACGACCTCGCCCATGATGGCACGGGGCTGGGGCAGCAAATGCCCACAAAAGATTTAAATTTTTCAAATTTCTGGTGGGCCTCCAAATCCCCCACGAACCTTGGCACCCATGCGACCCCCAAATGCCCCTTTCACATGCACCTATGTGCGCGAAGATTTGGTGTAATTTTCAATATATATGTACCAGTTGGACTAACTTAAAAAAACTTGTGAGATAAGAAAATTAGTGTCAATCAGAGAAACCTGGCCAGAGTCTGCTTTGGGCAATTTTATGTGAATAAAAAAATAATTTTTTAAATTAAAAAACGTGTGGCTGTGATTAAGCTGGGGGCCAAAATGGCCAGTGACTCCAAGATGCAGGCCCCCTTCTTTCTCAATCTCTCTCTCTCTCTCTCTCTCTCTCTCCTTCTCCTTCTCCTTCTCCTTCTTGGAAGCTCACAATTAGAACTACATAGTATCTCACTCCAATGTTAAAAACTATACCATGGCAATAATTAAGGATCGGGAAAAATATATTAGTGTTAATGTCTTTAGTTTCATCGCTGATTAGTTGATGATCTCAAGCTAAGAAACTGTGAATGTGCATACCTTTTAATGGATCTGTGGGCGCTATGGCTCCCCATCACCAATACATCTGCATTCAGTTCGTTCACACTCTCGCAGATCTTATCCCTCGGATCTCCATGCACAACCACTGTTGTTGGTTCTACCTGTTATACAATTTTCTCAACTCAGAATTATTGAGCATTGGCTCGAGGTTCTTTCACTTTAGTAGTCATCTTCTCGTCTGTGATTTCACTCCTAAAGCTAAAACCTTGGAGAATCTGTTTCAATCATGTGGGTTACAGGCTTGGAATTGGCTGACCAGCCGCCGACCGATGAACAGGGTTGAGATCAGTTTCAGTTCTGAATTTGAGGCAAGAAGATATTGAGGGCTTATAATGCGTTACCTGATGCTCAGCGCATAGCTTCTTAGCCTGCTCTAAAATTGCTTCGGTGGCCTTCTCTTGATAGTTCCTCAGCTTTTGCACCAAATCCGAAGCTATTTTGGGTCCTGTAAAGATGTATCCGTACAAGCAACTTCACAAAAATGAGAACCTCTCACGCGTTACATGCACGGAAAGCAGGAAGATCCAAGCCCTTTCCGAAACCAGGTAACTAGGTAGACTCCCAGTAATAATGCCCACAAACAAGTAGTACTCTAGTATCTCTCACAACATACATTATGCTTAGAATATTGGTTAAAGTGGAATTGAAGGAATATGGTGCAAGAAAGATCGGCGGCCTGATACTAAGAGAAAATGGGATGAATTGAAAGAGAGAGAAAAAGAGAGAGAGAGAGAGAGAGAGAGAGAGAGAGACGACCATGAATAGGAGCCTCGTTTTGCATGAAGAGATGAGGCGGCGGTTGTGAATGCAGAAGAACAAAACTATCACCATATTGGGGTTCGACGATATTGTCCAGTGCCCATTGAACGGCTTGCAAGCTCTCCTGGCTGTGATCCACGCCCACCACCACCTTCTTCCCCTCTCTCTCCATCTCTCTCTCTCTCTCTCTCCCCTCTCCCCCGGCTTTTCGTTGCAATTGTATCAGACTCAAATGATCACAGCAGCGATATAAGAAGAGTTTGTTTCTTTGATTTTGTTTTTTAATTCAATTTTTGAAGGTAAGGGAAGGTTGCGTGTGAAGGAAGGATATTGACTAGTATGAGCACACCCTCTTTCACGAGGAACATGTCAAGAATCAAGAGGCCTTCAATATTCCACTCCTTTCTGCTTACGATTTTGTGCTAATTTTATTATATCATTATATCCACCCATTAAGTCATGCCCCCAAGGACTTACACGGGTTCACCTAATGTAAAGGTTTGCCTCTAAACTTTCTAAGTTAAATTGAAAGTTTGTTCCCTTTGAAAAAGTCCCCCCTCCTTTGTATTTTGGGACCACCTCCAAGAGCATAATGTTCATCCAATTTTCACTCTCCTATGAATCTGTCATTCTCTCTCTACGGAATGCACATTCTCTCTCCTCTCTCCGGTGGAATGCGCACTCTCTCTCTACGGAATGCACGTTCTCTCTTCTCTCTCCGGTGGAATGTGCATGTTTCATGTGGCAGCCCGTCATTGGTTGTCCACATCCACATTCCATCACAAATGTAAAAAAATTTGCCCCCAAAAAAAAAACTTGTCCACGCGTGCGGCCGTAAGGCCATCCGGCCCGAAAAAACCAAAAAAAAAAAAAAAAAACTAGCACGCATACGGCCGTACCGTACGACCAGAAAAAAAAATTAAATTAAAAAAAAAAAAAAAAAAACCTTCGCACAATGGCATTACGCAGGGGAAGGCCCGAAGTCCTCGGGCCTTCCTTGTTGGTCGGGGCCTGCCCTCGGGCGAGGGCCCTCCCAGCAAGGAAGGCCCTCAGACAGGGCCTTCCCCCCCACAAAAATCAATTTACCCACTAGAATGTAAAAGTCCATCATGACAAATTTATATGACCATAAGGGTCCATAACGTTTTTCTTTATCATAGATAAAAATTTGGACCAATTTGATAACTATATTAATTGAAGATTTTTTAAGCAACTCGTCTGGCATGGCGCCAGGTTGGATCTCAATGCTGGTTTTCGGAACTTCGAGTTGGTTAAGTCTGATCGTTGTTGGCGAGTTGGCTGCTTGTATGTCAAGTGGGTTTGGATGGCAAGAGTTGAAGGCTG
The DNA here is from genome assembly GCA_029204225.1 of Diphasiastrum complanatum. Lineage (NCBI taxonomy): Eukaryota > Viridiplantae > Streptophyta > Lycopodiopsida > Lycopodiales > Lycopodiaceae > Diphasiastrum > Diphasiastrum complanatum. Next base: position 49,798,389 of record CM055106.1, read on the forward strand.
GGAAGCTAAGTCGTGGTTCCCGGCTATGGTGATAATTTAAGCTACATCTTGCCCTAACAAGTTTTTTTTATAACTTCTCAACGGACCCTTCCATCCACAATGGTTACTAATTGAAAGACCGTCCCACTTTACGTTAAGTTCTTAAACTCATAAAATCATGCATGAAGGACTAAATTATGGGTTTGATTGAAAATTGTTGTGCATTATCGTAGCATAAAGTTCTCAAACCCATAAAACAATGTCCAAAGGACTTTATGGGTTCCATGATTGTGCATCATTGTAGCATAAAATTTTCACACTTGTAAATTATGCTCGAAGGACTTTATCAATTTGACAATCCCCATAAAAAAATAGAATCTTATACGGGTCATTTAGTTACAAAAGCAATAAATAACCAGTTCTTTTATGGCTTCTCTCTCTCTTTAAGCTACTAGATGGTTGGGCTAATCTTCTTCAAGCCCTTATGTTGTAAAGCTACCTTTACAAGCTTTACTTTCGGCGCCAGCTATGTCCCCGGCGCCAGCAGCGCCCCTGCTGCTCCCGGCGCCACTGTGACCAGAAAACAGCCAGCGCCAAGTTCCTATGGCTGAAAATCTTTGATCGGTTCTAGCGGAGTCCAGAGAGCTCAGATCGATGTGCAATCACCTCACACGATCTAAGCATGATTAAAGGAAGCCTGGGGATCAATAGAATCTAGAGAGAGAAAATGACTTTCTAGAAAGAGAAAATCCTAGAGAGAGAAAAACGTGCTTTACCAGCTTGGGTAGAGTGCTTGGTATGAGGGGGGGTGCCGAATCACACCAATACTATAGGGGAGTGCGGGTTGCGACTCAGGGCGAGCTCCAACCAAGTCTCAGCCTCCCTTGCTGGAATGTTGTCATGGCTCTCGCCTTGGCATGCTAGCGCCCCGGAGACTAGGGTCGGTCACACACTTGAAATGTAACCTTCTCGGATTTATCAATAAAGTGGGATTTTCCTCAAACTGACTTTGATTACCTTCTGGGTTTCAGTGTTCGGTAAAAGCGCCAGTTGTAAGGCCGCTTTCAAAATTTTTAACTTGGCACATAGTTGAGGGTCGTATCCCGGGACGCCAGCGGTATGCCGTCGGGACCATTCGGTCCGTGGCGCCAGCGGTATGCTGTCGGGACCATTTGGTCCAGGAACTGGTTGTTTCCATATCTGTCGCGGCTTGTGGTTCTGAGTGTTCCTTGCATGAACGTGAATGGGTTAAGCTCTTGGGGAACGGGCTCTAAGTCGGCTGAGTTGGATGGCTTGCTTGGGTGGATGTTACCTGTTTATGGTTGTGCAGTCTGGCGTAGCGCCAGGTTGGCTTCCAGCGCTCGTGACGAAGCTTTCAGTTGGTTAAGTCTGATGTAAGTCAGACCGCTTGCTTGGAATGGATGTTACTCGTTTGTAACGAAGCTTCGAGTTGGTTAAGTTTGATGTATGTCGGGCGGCTTGCTTGGGGGGAAGTCACCCACGTCGGGACCCCCGATCTGGCATGGCGCCAGGTTGGATCTCAATGTTGGTTTTCGGAACTTCAAGTTGGTTAAGTCTGATCGTTGTTGGTGAGTTGGCTGCTTGTATGTCAAGTGGGTTTGAATGGCAAGAGTTGAAGGCTGGGAAGCTAAGTCGTGGTTCCCGGCTCCCTTTGGGATGCCTGCGCTACATGTGGTATCAGAGCCGACTGGCCGGTCAGCTATGCGGATCTCACGGAAATGGCCATGGTTTGGGGTTCATCAAGACAACTGTTGTGCAAGGTGCTGCCCACAGTGTAAGCACGGGTGCATCCACGGTCGGGGTGGTCGGCAGAACGGGGGACATGATGAGTCAAAGTGCTGCCCTTGAGGTGTAAGCACGGTCAGTTCTCGCGGTTCGGGCCTGGCGCTGTCTGCACGTAGGATAGATGAGACAGTGTGCTGCCATTAGGTTGGTGTAAGCACGGTCTGTGCCTTGTGGGGTGCGGGGCGACATATTCGAACTGTACGGGTTAACTATTGATACAGAGATGCTGCTCGAATTCGGGTGTAAAGCACGGGTGGTTAGCTGCCGGTGCGGGATAGCTGCCGATCGTTTAGCTATAAGGGCTATCGACCAAAAAGTGGTGGGGCGTGACTGAGGCAATGTGCTGCTTGATGGGGAAAGCACGGATAGTTGGAGGGGTGTCCTATGTGGGCTGATTCCGTGATCGATTTGTATGGGCGCGGCCAGGCAAAGGTCCGTTGGCAGGACCATCTCAAAGGGGGACCTTGTCTTTGTTACTTGTTAGTAAACCTGCCTGAGTGTCTTACTTGTACGTATTCATGGTGAGTCTTAGTACTCGTGCTTTGCCTGGTTTGCATGATTGCTTGTGATACAAGGAGCTGATGGCTCGAGGAGGAACCTTTTCTTTTGAAGGTTGATACCATCAAACAAAGAGGACTACAGAATCTGTGGGGCGGATTTGCAGTTCAAGTACTCACACGTGAACGACAACAAAACGACTCAATGTTTGCAAAGGATGGATGGCTAGCCTGTTTCTTGGGTTAGTTTCATTTGCGACAACGCCCACCAGACGCAAGTAGGAAGTCAAAAGTTGGAAAGGGCCATTTCAGGGGAGATCTTCTATGGAGCAGTTGGTCTTCATTTTGGGACGGCCACCTTCGGAATTGAAACTCACTGAGCATGGGCGATATCCAGAATCTGTGTGGCGGATTTGCAGTTCAAGTACTCGCACGTGAATGACAACGAAACGACTCAATGTTTGCAAAGGATGGATGGCTAGCCTGTTTCTTGGGTTAGTTTCATTTGCGACAACGCCCACCAGACGCAAGCAGGAAGTCAAAAGTTGGAAAGGGCAATTTCAGGGGAGATCTTCTATAGCAGTTGGTCTTCATTTTGGGACGGCCACCTTCGGAACTGAAATTCACTGAGCATGGGTGATATCCAGTATCAGTTGGGTTTTTCCTCAAAAGGGGAAAAGACTAGGATCCTCTTCAGAGATTGGCAACAAGTTGGATCGAGCCATAATCCTAGCAGATGGGAAGCAAAGTGTTGGAAAGGCTTTTTGTCCGAAGAACTCTACTCTAAGTCTGATCAGCTGATTTTATAAGTGGAGGGGAACTATCACACACACCTCTCTCTTGGGGCAAATTTTGAATGAAAGTTGATCAAAATGGGGGCAAATTCAAGGTGACCTAACCATACTCACACGAGGACACTGGCGAACTTTGGACCTAATAAGTTGACAAGTTTTTGTTATGGAAAGGAAAGTTTGTTATAGGCTTTCTCTGGACCAGCAATGATGAGAAAACATATGAGTACGTTGGCTTGTGTTACGTGTAAGACAGCTGATCAATGAAGGAACTGTGAAAGTTGAGTCTTGCATGAGAGACTTGGTATTTCGAACGGACGCTAAGGGACAGTTCGCGTTGAGATCGGACTAGTGCAAACTCTGGGTGCATGTGTCTGATTCAAAGAGAGCTACTTGAAGCCAAGCTCGATGTACACTTCTTGTTTTGACTGTGAGGCAACTGACCAGAGATGGAATTGTGAAAGTCAAGTTTTGCGCGACGGACATAGTGCTTCAAACAAACGCGAAGAGATAGTTCGAATGCGGATCAAACTGGTGCGACCCTTTGGCTTTCCAGGAGGTCAATGGTTACATTTGGGCTGATTCAAAGAGCTACTTCAAGCTAAGTGAGAGGTGCATTGCGGAGTACTCAATCTTTGCCTACCTTAAAGAGCCAAGATGGAAAAGTATCAAGATCAGGCTGGGACAAGGAGAGAAATCAAGGTGCAGAAGCAACAAGGCACGGAGTGGACCATAAAGTGGGCAATCAAACGATAAATCCTTCGGCTCCGGGAGCCTTGATACCTGTGCGGAACTGAACAAATTTGGAGCTCAGGGAGCTCAACACAAAGTGCATCAAGGACAAATCAGGAGCGCAAAGGAGTTCCAAAGTCGAAAGTCAGAAGCGACAGGGGTGAACATTTCAAAGAAAGGCCTCTGTCACCAGTTAATAAGGTTCTCGGGTTTTACGAAAGCGATATCAAATCTACGCTTTTCCTAGACAAAGAGATATTTTCAAGTTATGTAATTTTTCTGTACAAAGAGCTGAGCCTCCGACTTGTGGTGTGCCAGCTTCAATGTTAATAAAAAGTGACCAGTAAATTGAGTACTGTGCCAAGTAGCTTAAATGTATAGTTATTTTAATTGGGAGACACCTTTACTTTAATCTGACATCTGATGAGGACATCAGATTTTATAAAGGTGGGGTGGATGTTGTAAAGCTACCTTTACAAGCTTTACTTCCGGCGCCAGCTATGTCCCCGGCGCCAGCAGCGCCCCTGCTGCTCCCGGCGCCAATGTGACCAGAATCCAGCCGGCGCCAAGTTCCTATGGCTGAAAATCTTTGATCGGTTCTAGCGGAGTCCAGAGAGCTCAGATCGATGTGCAATCACCTCACACGATCTAGGCATGATTAAAGGAAGCCTGGGGATCAGTAAAATCTAGAGAGAGAAAATGACTTTCTAGAAAGAGAAAATTTTAGAGAGAGAAAAATGTGCTTTACCAGCTTGGGTAGAGTGCTTGGTATGAGGGGGGGGTGCCGAATCACACCAATACTATAGGGGAGTGCGGGTTGCGACTCAGGGCGAGCTCCAACCAAGTCTCAGCCTCCCTTGCTGGAATGTTGTCATGGCTCTCGCCTTGGCATGCTAGCGCCCCGGAGACTAGGGTTTCATCTTGGTACCCCTGAATACCAAGATTTAAGTTACTTACCATAGTTTCCCAGATTTTTTTATCTTCACCCTTACCTGAAACTATGTACCTATGCTGACTAGGTACTTCTAGAAGTTTAAGCTTTTTAACCAGGGTGTAATTGATGAGATTATGGGTTGCCCCATCATCAACCATAACTCTTATTGACTGGTTACCAACTTTCCCATGCATACGTACTAGGTCATGCGGCCCAAAGCTGAAGGGTCTCGCTAGCATTGCAGACGTCAGCTGGCAACAGTGTTCATGATCTTCATGATACACTTTGATCTCGGAAGCTGCCGAAAGTAATTGGGAGAATCTCTAAATTCAAATGTGTGTCATAATAGTAATACATTTGGTTTGTTGGAAAGAGGTGATAATGCAATAACGACAAATCGAAGCTTGTGAACGACTTATCGAGCGCAGCGAAAAGGAGCCTGCTTTCCTAATGCATGACTACGCCTATCAATATTGAACAAAACATAATGAAAGAAGTCATGTTCAATCTTATAGTAACTAGCTTTGAAATCGTCAGTACTACATGTTTGATTTCTATGCAGGACAAATCTTATGACAGCAAATTACTTCACGAAAGCACTATCAAAGGAGCACCATCTCAGATCTAACGACATGCTAAATCTGAAGATCAAAATTTTTCAAGATCCACATTAAGGGAGAGTGTTGGATTTCTATGCTGAAGACCAAATCCGTTCGGTAATGAGCATCCTGAAAAATTCACTCAAACGATAACTCTAAGGAAGCCGACAAATCTTACTCAACCGACGAATCTGACTCGGCTGACAAATCTATGTCAACCGACGAATCTGAATCGGCCGACAAATCTGAGGCAACCAACAAATTTGAATATGAGGCAGCCAACAAATCTGAGGCAGCCGACAATTTGGACTAGGCTGACAGACTAGGTAGGCCGACAAATCGGACCAGGCCGACAAATCAAACCAAGCCAAACTATCTGACTAGGCCAAACTATCTGATGAGTCCGAACTATCTGACTTCATCATCAGGGAAAAGTCAATCCAAGACTTTATGGCAGTTCACCTACTTGTACATAGTCTTTATTACCTGAAGGTGGTTACCAACTACAAGGCGGTTGTAATTAATTAAGTAGGTAGAAAAGCGCTGACCTGAAAGACTTGAAAATATCTTGTAAATAAATATATTTCAGTTAGTTATCTATAAAAGACGGAAGCGCCTCACAAAATTGCGCTATTCAGCTTCACGCCCAACTACTCACCTTCTGATTTTTATCATGAGTATAATTTTACACTACCATTTTTTGTTCTATTGAACATTACTATTGTTTATTCATCTTGATTATTGTTGGTAACTGTTGCACTTCCGATCTACAACTGTCCGTTGTTCTACTTTTGCTACTTGAGACGAAGTCTATTAAGATCCAGAAGGTTGCTTATTTTTCGCATGATATGCAAGAAATGTTGCATCCTTGGAGACACTGCAAGGTGTTCTCATTGCTGAAGAAAGCAGGCAAGAGAACAAGATGCTGAGGATCAACAAACTATCCCACTGATTTACGACATGGTATCAGAACAGGTGGTTTAGTATTCTGCATTTCTATTGCAGGTTATCAGTCTTGTTTCTACCAAGACATCGTTCAGCAAGTGCACAGCCAACAGTATTATGATATCGTTGTTTCTACCAATGATCTCTCACTCTATACTAGAATGGATCCATCTTCTAGTTCATCTCTGATCGACAAACTCGATGGAGATAACTACCATCTCTAGAAGTTCAAGATGAAAGTAGTTCTACTTGCCAAAGAACCATGGGACGTAGTTGATAGAACAGAGGTCAAGCCAGAAGGTGATGCAGCCATCATCACCAAATGGAGATTGAGAGATGGCAAGGCATTTGCCATGATTACTCTCAATATCAAAGACTCTCAAATCAGCCACCACATACATGTTGCTCAGACTGCTAAGGATGCATGAGACATCTCTCTACAATATCAGGGATGTGACTTCCAAGTTACACTTGAAGAAATAATTCTTCACCCTGAGAATGTCCAATGCAGATAGTGTTTCGAGTCATCTCAACACTTTCAAAAATCTTATGGAGCAGATGATTGCTACTGGCTCAGTCATTGAAGATTCTGATGCTGTTATGACTCTATTATTGAGTCTACTTGATGCCTATGAAAATTGGGTCATGGCAATTTCGACCCAGGAGCATCTTGCTCTATCAAGAGTAATTTTGATGCTACTACAAGAGGAGATCAGAAGAACTGCATCTTCCTCAGGTTCATGATCAGATTCTCAAGATCTATATTCCAAAGAAATTAGAAGTTCAAATCCAAGAGGTCTACACTATCAGATTATCCTGACAGAAAGAACAACATGCAGCAGCCTGTACCAAATGAAGCATCAACTTCAGAACTTTCATCATTTTAGCAAAGACAAAAGCTATTCTGTAAATACTGTAAGAGAACTGGTCATCTCATCAAGGATTGCTGAACTTTAAAGTACAACAATGAGAAGAAGAAGCAGTTCCAAAAACAAGCCAATACTGTTACAACCAGTCACTCGATCCAACAACAAGAGGAAGATGAAGCTGCCTTTATGACCAAGGTTGGTGAACATCAGGATATTGACTCCTGGTACTTAGACTCCGGAACAACTCAACATATGACTCACCATTGAGACTGGTTCCAATGCTACAAGCCATTCACCCATTCAAGAGTTGTACAACTAAGAGACAACTCATTTTATTCTATCGAAGGTGAAGGAACAATCAAATTCAAGTTTCAGAAAGGTGATGAAAAGTTGTTGTCCAACGTTCTTCATGTTCTTAACCTTACCAAGAATATGCTTTCGATAAGCAGAATCACTGATTCTGGTTGAAGGGTCAAATTCGATACAGAAGGCTGCACAATTCTTGACAAATCCTGGAAGGTTCTAGCCTACGGAAGAAGAAGTGGCTATCTTTACAAACCTAGCCACTGCTACTTTTCTAACAGTCAAGCTCTTCACACAGCCACTTCTGAATCAACTAACATGCTGTGGCATTTCAGACTTGGCCATCTTAACTTCAACAGTATTCAGCAAATGTCTGTTCAGAGTCTAGTACAAGATCTACCTTCTATCAACAAGCCAACTTCTCCATGTGAAGCTGTATTATTAGCAAGCATGCTAGAAGTCCCTTCATTTCAGATTCAGTTCATACTTCCAAAGGCTTGCTTGACCTTGTACATAACGACATTTGTGGCCCGATGCAGACTGCTTTGACAGGGGGAGCTCTCTATTTCCTAACCTTCATCGATGATTTCTCTCGAAGGACTGTTACTTACTTTATGAAGAACAAATCTGAAGCATTTAAGTTCTTCAAGCAGTTGAAGGCATCTGCAAAAAACTAGGGCCAGAGGAAGATAAAGTCTCTATGCACAGATGGAGGGGGAGAGTACATCTCCACAGAATTCAAGGAGTTCTGCAAGGACAATGGAATACATCAGCAATTTACAACCAGCTACTCACCTCAGTCCATTGGTATAGCTGAAAGGAAGAATCAGACACTCATCGAAAGTGCCAAGAGCATGTTGACCCATGCCTCTCTTCCAAAGAAATTATGGGCATAAGTTATTACTACAGCTACCTATTTGTAGAATCTATCCATCACCAAAGCCTTGAATGGCAAGACACCTTATGAGGTGTGAATAGAATTGAACCCATCACTCAAAAATATTTGAGTGTTTGGATGCATCGCTTTCGCTCAGATCCCTGAAGATCTAAGAAGAAAGCTAGATGACAAGAGCAGGAAAATGATTCTCATCGGCTATTCCCCATACCACAAGGCATACAAGCTCTACAATCTGGATACCGAGAAGATATTCACTCGTAGAGACGTCATTTTTTTGGAAGACCGATTCATCGACCATAAGGGAAAATCTCTATCAACTTCCTATCCCAAAGCTGACAATTCGGAACTCAACATTAATCAACAACTCGCCTCCAACTCCGACAAAGAAACAGACCCTTGACAAGTCGAACCACATCAGAGGATTGAAATTCAACCCAGAAGATCGAACCAATCTAGATAGCCTCCATCTCAGATGATCTAGTCTGTTACTTTGTGCAGGAACCAAACACTGTTTCAGAGGCAATGTCGACACCTGATGTTGACTAGTGGAAAGCTGCAATGGACACTGAATTTGATTCTCTCATCAAGAATCAAACATGCACTATTACTGAGCTACCAAAGGATTGAAATCCGATTCCATGCAAATGGATCTTCAAAGCGAAGTATGATGCTGAAGAAAGATTAAATCAATACAAGGCCACGCTTGTTGTCAAAGGGTTCTCCTAGATTCCAGATCTGGATTATTCAGAGACCTTCAGCCCTGTCGTTAGGCATGCTTTGATTCGTCTACTACTCTCCTTTGTAGCTACAACCGATCTCGAAGTCCTACCTTCCTCAACGGGACTATCGAAGAGGAGATCTATATGTTACAGCCCTGGATACGAGCTCAGGGGCAAGGAGCACCTAGCATGCAAAATCCACAAGGCTCTACATGGTCTGAAACAGTCACCAAGAGCCTGGTTTCAGAAAATCAATGCATTTCTAATCGAGAATGGTTCTATTCCAAACTCGGCAGACTCAAATGTTTACTTCAAGTCTGTTTTTCCTTCTTTCATAATCATCACTCTTTATGTGGATGATACGTTACTTTTTAGTAACAATCTAAATTTATTGAAGGATACGAAATGCATGCTAGCACATGAGTACAAGATGACTGATACGGGTCTAGCCCATTACTGCCTTGGAATCCAGATTCATCGAAATCGATCCAGCAGACAAATTTATATCAGTCAACAACGATATCTCACTAATGTGCTGGAAAAATATGGAATGACCAACTGCAAATCAAGCTACTTTCCACTCAACTCTGGTCTAACATTATTGAAGAAACAATGCCCTCAAACCGAGGCAGAAAAAGAGGAAATGAAGCTATATTCATTTCACTCCATTATCGGACCACTAATTATGCAATGCTCTACACTCGACCAAATCTTGCATACTCAATCAGTTCACTTAGCCAGTTCCTATCGAATCCAAGTTCAACCCATTGAAAAGCACTCATAAAGCTCATGAAGTATGTCCAAGCAACAAAACATCTTAGCATCTGTTATGGAGGTAGCCAACCTGCCAATATTCTCAAAGGATACACAGATGCAGATTGGGCAGGAGATATCGACACCAGAAGATCGGCTTTTGGATTTGTATTCTTATACAATCAAGGCCCAATCTCATGGAACAGCCGAAAACAGACCTCAATAGCATTATCATCAATCAAATCAGAATACATAGCTGTCACAAATGCTACCAAGGAGGCAATTTGACTAAGAAACCTGCTTGTAGATATCGACCTTGCTCAACCACATCCAACGACAATCTATTGTGACAATCAAAGCACAATTGCACTATCTTTAAATTCAAGATTTCACTCTCGAAGCAAACATATCAAAATCAAGTATCACTACCTTAGAGATAGTGTCATTGGTTTACTACAAGACATATCTTATGGCAGCAGATTACTTCACGAAAGCACTATCAAAGGAGACATATGACACATGGCATCAATCTATTGATTGCATGAGCCACATCCTTTGGTTAGGTGTCACATCCCATGTGTAGAGGACAGCTCACATGTGTAGAATAAGTTGAAATAGATGAATCTTGACTTCTAGAAGATTTTCAAGTAGATCTCCATATAGAAGGAAAATGGACCAAAAGTGCTCAAAATAGAAGGTTTTGTCCAAGTGTCAGTTTTGCATGATGAATCATCATATGACAAAGGACCTTCACACATGTGGGAGCAAAGGGATGATCAGTACCACGAGCTCCCACTTATTGTATATATAGAGCCACATATGGCCATAATCATTGTGAGACACCAATCTTGATTTTGGAAGCAATTTTGAGTGATTCTCTCCATTTGTCTACATTCGTTTTGATTGTTTTGAGGTGCTATCAATGTGTACTTGATTTTTAGGTTGGAGTCCGTACTCAGACAGGGTTTCACACGTGGGAAACAAGAAAGTACACCTACCTTCAATTAATGATTGTTCTTGTTAGGATTTTGTGTCTAGAATTGATCTAGATTGATCTTAATCTCAAGTAGATTGATAGACCAAGTAATCTAACAACCAATCCCTCTTGAGGATCAGATTAGGATCCACTCTTGGTCCTTTTTGTACTTTTTCTATAGGACAAATCAGACCAGGCCGAACTATCTGAACTATTTGATGAGTCCGAACTATCTGACTTCGTCATCAGGGAAAAGTCAATCCAAGACTTTATGGCAATTCACCTACTTGTACATTGTCTTTATTATCTAAAGGCGGTTATCAACTATAAGGCGGTTGTAATTAATTAAGTAGGTAGAAAAGCACTGACCTGAAAGACTTGAAATATCTTGTAAATAAATATCTTTCAGTTAGTTATCTATAAAAGAAGAAAGCTCTAAAAAGGAAAGCGCCTCACAAAATTGCGCTAACTAGCTTCACGCCCAAGTAGTCACCTTCTGATTTTTATCACGAGTATAATTTTACACTATCATTTTTGGTTCTATTGAACATTACTACTATTTATTCATCTTGATTATTGCTGGTAACTATTGCACTTCCAATCTACAACCGTCCGTTGTTCTACTTCCGCTGCTATCCCACTAATTTATGATACTATAGTGATTACGTAGCCAAACAATAAAGTATCAAATTATCAGACAAAAACAATATGAGATTTATCAGCTACAAAAGAATCACATAGATGCATACATTCTGACATAATACTGAACGCAATAAAGGATAGATTGATTCAACATGAAACAAATGATGATGAGTACAAGACAATTGCAGATAGAAATCGCATACTCTAAGCTATCTCTGAGTAACTGAAGATCTCTGTCTGAATTTTCACTTTCGTTGAATCAACAGTAAGCGCTGATAGCAAAACTCTAAATGAACTCTAAGGAACTAAGCTAGAATGCTCAAGAGTGTTCAAGCTTGAAAGCTTGAGAGAGCTGCTACGTATTTCTAAAATAATAGAAGTATGATCAACTATTTATACTAAGCAAATAAATGTAGCTAGTCCAATAGGACAACTAATTAGGTCGTAGATCTTAATGACCAGTTGGCCATAGTGAGTTGGCATCCATCCAATTAGTACTTTTTGGAAATTTACTTGTGGAATCCACCTGTGAGCGACTTTCGTGTACTTCTGCAGAATGTTTAGAAACATGCATAAAACTGCAGAGCTGGGTAATGTAGTGGATGAAGATTAAAAACGATTAATCGATCATCAGGAGAATAATTCAACACTCCCCCTTAATCTGAATCCATGAATGCTTTGAGCTTCAAACTTAGTTCTGCACAAAATTTCTTGTGTGCATCCAAGCTTAATGCTTTAGTAAAAATATCAGTTGTCATATCTTGCGTTTGACAATACTGCAAGTCAACTTCTTTGTCAAGAACCTTGCTTCTGACATAGTGATACTTAATCTCAATGTGCTTACTCCTAGAATGAAATTTAGGATTGGCTGATAAAGCAATGGCACTTTGAATAGAATTGTTGGAGCATATTGATTCAGACTGATATCTGAAAGTAAGTTTCTCAACTATATTGCTTCCTTTGTAGCTTGAAAGGCTGTGAAAGATTCAGTGGAAGATAGAGCTATCGAAGTTTTCTTGCGACCATTCCATGAAATAGCACCATTGTTGAGGAAGAATGTAAATCCTGAAGTGGATTTACGAGTGTCTACATCTCCTGCCCCCAACTTGCATTTGAAAAACCACTGAGAATATTGAATTTGTCATTGTCGACTCCTCTATAACAAATGCAAAAGTCCATAGTAGCTCAAAGATATCTCATGACTCTGATAAGAGCCTTCCAATGTGTTATACTAGGATTGGTCATATACTGACTCAAGGAACTGATTGCAAAAGCTATGTTTGATCTGGCACAAATCATTGCGTACATAAGAGATCCTATTATCGAATGATAAGGATACTCACGCATCTGTTCCTTCTCTTTGATTATTTGGGGACACTGGTCCTTCGACATCTTGAATCCTGGATCCATTGGTGAGAGAGCTAATTTGCAATTCATCAGATTATATCTGATTAAGACATTGTGAATGTATCTTTGTTGAGAAATATAGATCAACTTCTATTTTCAGTATCTTTGAATTTGAATACCTAGACAGTAATGAGCTTCGCCTAGATCAGTCATGTCAAATTCAAAAGATAAAATTATTTTAGCTTCCTTTATCAAAGCAAACTATTGCTGAAAAGTAATGTGTCATCCACATACAAAGTGATTATAATAAAGAAATGTTGCACTAAATTGAAGTAGACATTTGAATCTGAATAGGTTGGTGTGTAGCTATGATCAATAAGAAAAATATTGATCCTCTAAAACCATGCTCGAGCAAATTGCTTCAAGCCATAAAGTGCTTTATGGAGTTTACACACATGATTGTGTTTACCTTTGATATTGTAACCTTCAGGTTGCACCTGTCGTAAATCGAGAGGACAGGCAGTGGAAGCTTGAGCATAGGCGTGTAGGAACAAAAACGCAACAGTTAGCAGCAGAAATATTCAACATAAATTATTTATACAAAATTGCACAAATGAACAATACAGTAGTGAGACAAAAATTGCAGCTGGTTGTAAATTGTTGATGTATCTCGTTGGCCTTGCAGAACTCCTTGAATTCTGTGGAGATACACTCTCCCCCTCCATCTATGCATAGAGCCTTGATCTTCTCACCCGACAGGTTAGAGCCCATTCCCCAAGAGCTTAACCCATTCACGTTTACGCAAGAAACACTCAGAACCACAAGTCGTGACAGATATGAAAACAACCAGTTCTTGGACCGAATGGTCCTGACGGCATACCGCTGGCGTCCCGGGATACGACCTCAACTATGTGCCAGATCAAAAAGTTTGAAGCGGCCTTACAACTGGCGCTTTTACCAAACACTGAAACCCAGAAGGTAACCAGAGTCAGTTTGAGAAAAATCCCACTTTATTGATAAATCTGAGAAGGTTACATTTCAAGTGTGTGACCGACCCTAGTCTCTGGGGCGCTGGTATGCCAAGGCGGGTGCCAAGACAACATTCCTGAAAAATATTACAGTTTTTAGGACAATAATGATTGTACTTTACAATCATAGAGAATTATTGGTTGCTTAATCAATATATCTATCAAGTTCTACACATTAGATCTTGATCTAGATTCACTACACTTGGATTTAAGCAAGAGCAATGGATCAACACATCATTTTTTAGTGAGAGCGGCCTCACACGTGTGGAGTACTGTCCACTGTACGGCCTGCACCTGAAACAACAAGTACAATGATACTAGATAGCAATCATACATAAAAATCACAAGACAAATGACTAGAAATCTCACAAAAGCGTAGAGTGCAAAAGTCTCATCAATCTTCTTAGCAAAACGATGATCCTCTTATGGATCAAGTACATCCATGAGTCTGGTACAGTCCAGCAGGCCTTCACACACGTGTAAAGAGTGCCACATCACTCAGATCTATCCATTTGATCCATCCTTGATCCTTATCCAATAGTTGACCTTCTAGAATATGACTAAAATCCAAAAAGCTAGTCTCCTAGAATATAGGAATATTCCCTACAAAATAGGATCTAAGAAAAATGGTCAACTCTTATCTTCTAGTACTCTATACACACGTGTGAACATCCACTTGCCATGTGGGAGCATTTACTCATGCACATGCAAGGAAAAGCTAATTTGTAGGTGACTAGTCAACTTGACTAAAAACTAGTCATTTCATGTTCACACTAACTAGAATGATACAAAATCAATTTGGATATATACAAAGATGAAAAGTACATCCTTTCACACGTGGGAACAGGCTCCACACATATGAAATCAGATCATCAACATATTCCAATGTTTGATCAATATTTACATGAACCAATGTCAAGTGAGAAGTGACAATTTTCAACACTCCTCCTCACTTCTAACTTGGCAAATCTAGTGTACGTCTATCTACAATTCCAAGAGCATATCTTAACTTAAAAAATGGATCTTTGGACAATGGTTTGGTTAAGATATCAGCTATGCATTCGGATGATGGTACATGATGTAGTTGCACTTCCTTGGATTGTACCTTCTCCCTCACAAAGTGGTGAGCTATCTCAATATGCTTTGTTCTAGCATGGAAGATAGGATTTGAAGCAATTTGTTGAGAAGCTTGATTGTCACAAAATATGTAAGGGATCTTCTCGGCCTCTAGAACATGTAGTTCCATCAAGAGTATTTTTAGCCATAGGAGCTCTTTGGTTGTTGAAGTCAATGCCTCGGCTTCACAAGAAGATAGTGAGATTGTATCTTGCTTTTTGGAAAGCCAAGATATCACTCCTCCACAAAGAAATGTTGCAAATGCACTAATGGACTTCCTATCCATCTTGTCACCTGCAAAATCTGAATCCGAGTAGGCTCTCAAGTGCAAGTTAGATCCTTCATAAAGTATGCCAAAAAATCTAGTACTAGAAACATATCTAAGTACTCTCTTGGCACTTTTCCAATGATGAACTAAAGGAGCTTGCATACTTTGACTCAACTTGCTTACACAAAAACTTAAGTCAGTTCTAGTGATGGTTAAATAGATTAGAGAGCCTGTAAGCTTCCTAAAGAGGGTGATGTCCTCAAAGGATGCTTCATGACCTTCATTAGTTGCTTTCACAACATGCTCCATAGGGGTGTCAATCCCCTTATAATCTTTCATACCAAATCTTTCAAAAATGGAAGTAGCATACTTAGATTGACTTATGAAAGTACAATTGCTACTTCTAGCCACTTCTATCCCAAGTATAAACTTTAGGAGGCCTAGATCTACCATCTTGAACTCACTAGATAAGTCAACTTTTACTTTGCCTATGCCATCATCATCATTTCCTATCATAATGATGTCATCAACATAAAGAACCAAAATGATGATCTTTTCTTCATTACATTTGAAATATAAAGAAGCTTCATAAGCACTTAGTACAAAGCCAAGGGAATAGAGAAAATCACGCAACCTAGAGTACCAAGTTCTAGGTGCTTGCTTCAAGCCATATAGGCTCTTACTTAAGTAGCACACCTTTTGCTCCTCACCAACCTTGATGAAGCCCTCAGGTTGCATCATGTAGATTTCCTCTTCTAAGAAGCCATTCAAGAAGGCATTTGTCACATCCATTTGGTAGAGATCCCATTTGAACAAAGTAGCAATGCAAATGATTAATCTAATAGTTACAAGCTTAGCTACAGGTGCAAATGTTTCTTTATAATCCAATCCTTTTATTTGGAGAAATCCCTTAGCAACAAGCCTAGTTTCGTACTTACTAATAGATCCATATTGATTGTACTTAATTCTATAGATCCACTTACATGCAGGTGGTTTCTTTCCTCTTGGAAGATTTACAAGATTCCAAGTATGATTCTCTTCTAATGCATCATACTCTACTTGCATTGCATCTCTCCAAACTTTAGATTTATATGCTTCTTCAAAAGATGATGGTTCTTCAAGCAATGTAGCTAAAAAATAGTAAGAGGTAGAAGATGTAGAGCCTTCCTTTTGCTTTCCCTTGTCCACATAGGTAGGCCTTGAGAGCTCAAACTTGCTCCTTGATGATCTTCTCGGCCCCTTTTGACTCGGATCCAAATCTCCATCCTCGGGTTTGTCATGATCCTCCTCGGGTTTGTCAAGATCCTCCTTGGATTTGTCAAGATCTTCAATGCACAATGGGTTAGATCCATTTGACAAGCTCTTAGCAAATTGTGACTCATCAAAAAGTACATCCTTGCTTACCTTTACTTTCTTGGATGTAGGATCATATATCCTATATCCCTTGCTATTTTCTCCATAGCCAACAAAGATTCCTTTGAAGGAGGTAGCATCTTCTTTCCTTCTAGTCTCCAAAGGAATGTTTACATAACAAGTACATCCAAAGATCTTAAAATCTTTTACACTGGGTTTCTTATCAAACAAGGCTTGATAAGGTGAGATCCCTCTATAGCACTACTAGGAAGTCTATTACACAATAATTAGCACATGTTATGGCTTCTCCCCAAAATGAGATGGGAAGTGATGCATCAAGCCTCAAGGACTTTGCACACTCACATAGACTCCTATTTTTCCTCTCTGCCACCCCATTTTGTTGAGGGGTGTAGGAACAAGTGTATTGTAACTTAATACCATTGATCTCACAAAAGTCTTTCATTTTATTGGAGGTGTACTCTCCTTCATTATCACGTCTTAGTGCTTTGATAGAAGTACTAAGTTGTTTCTCTACTAGAGACTTGAACTTAATGAAAGCTTCATAAACAAGACTTTTCTTTGATAGTAACTCAATCCATGTGAATCTAGTACAATCATCTATAAAAGCTACATACATCAAGGCACCTCCATTACTTGCATGTGAAAAACTATGTACATCAGAATGTATGAGATCCAAGGGAGAGAGAGATCTTGATGAAGATCTCTTATAAGAAGACTTGTGTGACTTTGCAAGGCCACATCTTTCCACACTTCTCGAAAGCTCTTGGTAGGCCGAGAGCTAGTTCCTTGCTTGCCATTGACTCCATAGATTGAAGATTAGGATGGCCTAATCTCTTATGTCAAAGCTCCACTTGAGTTAGCTCCTCCCTAGCCAAGTTCACACTTTCACTTGCA
The DNA here is from genome assembly GCA_029204225.1 of Diphasiastrum complanatum. Classification (NCBI taxonomy): domain Eukaryota; kingdom Viridiplantae; phylum Streptophyta; class Lycopodiopsida; order Lycopodiales; family Lycopodiaceae; genus Diphasiastrum; species Diphasiastrum complanatum. Next base: position 49,815,859 of record CM055106.1, read on the forward strand.
GCATTAGCATCCAACTTGAAAAGTCTACCTTGCTTAATGCCACTAGCTATGCACTTATCATTTTTCAAGATGGAACAAACTCCATTCTTGAAATGTACATCTAGTCCATTGTCCATTAATTGTCCTACACTAAGCAAATTTCTTGAAATGGTAGGAACATACAAAACATTATCTAGATCTATCCTTTTAGATGTGCCTAGGCAAAGAGGTATAGATCCTATGCCATCTATCTTGCATGCTTGATTACTAGCAGTGTACATTGACTTCTTAGAGTCATTACAAGATATAAGAGTAGAAAAATAATGCTTGTTAAAGGACATGTGAAAACTAGCCCCACTATCTATCCACCATGTGTCTTGACTTGAAGTTGGTGTAGATGCAACCATTAAGGATGTGTTGAATCCATCCTCATCTTCTTCCTCTTGAGCAATGTTCCCTTGATCTCCTTTGGCTTGTTGATTCTTCTTCAAGTAGCATTCTGAGGCAAAGTGTCATTTCTTTCCACAAAAGAAACACTTTAGTTTTGCCTTGTTCTTCACTTTGCCTTTGGAGGTAGATCCTCCATTCTTCATCTCGGCATCCTTGCCTTGATTTTTCTTGAATGGATTTTGCTTCTTCTTGCCTTTAGATGTAAAGTTAGCTTTCTCCTCTCCTCCATTAAGTGACATGCTATCCATTCTTGTCTTGAGGTGTAGAAGCCTACTCTCCTCGGCCACAAGAACATTGTGCAACTTTTCAATGGATGGAAGAGAGTCTTGAATGGCAAATGATTGGACTAAGTTGGTAAACTCATCACCTAGACCATTCAAGATGATTTGTACTAGTTCTTGATCTTGGATCTTCTCTCCTATTGCACTTAACTCCTTGTTAAGAGATTTGATCCTAAGGACATACTCTTGTCCACTCTCTCCACTTCCTTTCATGCTTTGGAAAACTTGATTTCTTAGCATCAGGATTCTTGAAGTATTGTTGGATTCATAAATGCTCTTTAATGAATCCCAAGCCTCTTTGGATGAGGTACAAGAAGACACCTCTTTCATGAGGTCATTGCATACATTTAACTTTATGCAATGTGGAGCTAATCTTGCTCTCTTCTTGTATTTGGCTTGTTCTTGGGGAGTTTGGGGCTCTTCCTCTATTCCTTGAACTATGTCATATAGATCATGGATCACTAGGAGTGATTCCATTCTCACTTTCCAAATGGAATAATTTGTGGAAGTGAGTCTCAAACTTGATTCCATCAAATATCCACCCATGGATGACATTTTAGAATGGATGCTCTTTTAAAAATCACAAAGATTTTTGAATTTTAAAAGATCTATGAAAAGGCCTAAAGCTTACTAGAATGCCTATAGGCTTGTCTCTATCAAACTAGCACACAAGCTTGAATGATACTCAAAGATCTTACCAAAAATTCCTAGCTTTCACTCTCACAAAAAAAATTGCTTTACACTTTTCTTAGAGATTTCACTTCAACTAAGGATCTGAACAAATCAGCCTCTAAGATCTGATCTTAGACTCTAAAAAAAAAATGCTTCAATGATCCAAAACACTATTTGGTCATAGGCATTAGCTAGAATGAATCTAGATCAATACTATGCTTCAAAAAGCACCAAAAATGAGCTAGTATTGTGATTTTGGGACCAACAAACACAAAGTAACTTGAATTGAAAGTTGTTGTACGGTTTCACACATGTGAAAAGTACATACACAGTCTCCAAGTCGTTTTGATCCAAATGATTACAAGCTATCACTCTAGAAGAACTCGCCCTCACTAGTATTGGCCAAAAACAAATTTTGCCAATGATCTTTACAAGATTTATGATTCAATGATCACTCTCTTACTTAGCTCTGATACCATGAAAAATTTTACAGTTTTTAGGACAATAATGATTGTACTTTACAATCATAGAGAGTTATTGGTTGCTTAATCAATGAATCTATCAAGTTCTACACATTAGATCTTGATCTAGATTCACTACACTTGGATTTAAGCAAGAGCAATGGATCAACACATCATTTTTTAGTGAGAGCGGCCTCACACGTGTGGAGTACTGTCCACTGTACGGACTGCACCTGAAACAACAAGTACAATGATACTAGATAGCAATCATACATAAAAATCACAAGACAAATGACTAGAAATCTCACAAAAGCGTAGAGTGCAAAAGTCTCATCAATCTTCTTAGCAAAACGATGATCCTCTTATGGATCAAGTACATCCATGAGTCTGGTACAGTCCAGCAGGCCTTCACACGTGTAAAGAGTGCCACATAACTCAGATCTATCCATTTGATCCATCCTTGATCCTTATCCAATAGTTGACCTAGAATATGACTAAAATCCAGAAAGCTAGTCTCCTAGAATACAAGAATATTCCCTACAAAATAGGATCTAAGAAAAATGGTCAAATCTTATCTTCTAGTACTCTATACACACGTGTGAACATCCACTTGCCATGTGGGAGCATTTACTCATGCACATGCAAGGAAAAGCTAATTTGTAGGTGACTAGTCAACTTGACTAAAAACTAGTCATTTCATGTTCCGACTAACTAGAATGATACAAAATCGATTTGGATATATACAAAGATGAAAAGTACATCCTTTCACACGTGGGAACAGGTTCCACACGTGTGAAATCAGATCATCAACATATTCTAATGTTTGATCAATATTTACATGAACCAATGTCAAGTGAGAAGTGACAATTTTCAACACTCCTCACTTCTAACTTGGCAAATCTAGTGTACATCTATCTACAATTCCAAGAGCATACCTTAACTTAAAAAATGGATCTTTGGACAATGGTTTAATTAAGATATCAGCTATGCATTCGGATCATGGTACATGACGTAGTTGCACTTCCTTGGATTGTACCTTCTCCCTCACAAAGTGGTGAGCTATCTCAATATGCTATTTTCAACAATTCCAACCAGGGAGGCTGAGACTTGGTTGGAGCTCGCCCTGAGTCGCAACCCACACTCCCCTATAGTATTTGTGGGATTCACCACCTCCCCTCATACCAAGTACTCTACCCAGGCTGGTAAAGCATGTTTTCTCTCTCTAGAATTTATTGATCCCCAGGCTTCCTTTAATCATGCCTAGATCGTGTGAGGTGATTGCACATCGATCTGAGCTCTCTGGACTTCGCTAGAACCGATCAAAGATTTTCAGCCATAGGAACTTGGCGCCGGCTGGATTTTGGTCACAATGGTGCTGGGAGCGGCACCGGCGCTGGTGGCGCCGGGAGAGCAGGGGCGCTGCAAGCGCCGGGGACAATACTGGCGCCGATGCCGCCGGAAGTAAGGCTTGGAAAGGTAACTTTACATCATCCACCCCGCCTTTATAAAATCTGATGTCCTCATCAGATGTCAGATTAAAGTAAAGGTGCCTCCCAATCAAAAGTAACTATACATTTGATCTACTTGGCACAATACTCAATTTATTAGCCACTTTTTATAAACATTGAAGCTAGCACACCACAAGTCGGAGGCTCAGGTCTTTGTACTGAAAAATTACTTAACTTGAAAATATCACTTTGTCTGGGAAAAGCGTAGGTTCTATATCGCTTTCGTAAAACCCAAGAACCTTATTAACTGGTGACAGAGGTCTTTTTGTGAAATGTTCGCCCCTGTCGCTTCTGACTTTTGACTTTGGAACTCCTTTGAGCTCCTGATTTGTCCTTGATGCACTTTGTGTTGAGCTCCTTGAGCTCAAGATTTGATCAATTACGCGTAGGTATCAGGGCTCCATGAGCCAAAGGATTTATCATTTGATTGCCCACTTTATGGTCCACTCCGTGCCTTGTTGCTTCTGCACCTTGATTTCTCTCCTTGTCCCAGCCTGATCTTGATACTTTTCATTTTTGGCTCTTTGAGGTCGGCAAAGATTGAGTACTCCGCAATGCACCTCTCACTTAGCTTGAAGTAGCTGTCTTTGAATCAATCCAAATGTAACCATTGACTTCGTGGAGAGCCAAGGGGTCGCACCAGTCTGATCCGCATACGAACTATCTCTTCGCGTTCGTTTGAAGTGCCATGTCCGTCGCGCAAAACTTGACTTTCACAATTCCATCACTGGTCAGTTGCCTCACAGTCAAAACAAGAAGTGTACATCTAGCTTGGCTTCAAGTAGCTCTCTTTGAATCAGACACATGCACCCAGAGTTTGCATTAGTCCGATCTCAACACGAACTGTCTCTTAGCGTCCGTTCGAAGTACCAAGTCTCTCGTGCAAGACTCAACTTTCATAGTTCCTTCATTGATCAGCTGCCTTACACGTAACACGAGTCAGCGTACTCCTTATGTCTCCTCATCATTGCTGGTCCAGAGAAAGCCTATAACAAGCTTTCCCTTCCACAACAAAAACTTGACAACTTATTAGGTCCAAAGTTCGCCAGTCTCCTCGTCTAAGTATGGCTAGGTCACCTTGAATTTGCCCCCGTTTTGATCAACTTTCATTCAAACTTTGCCCCAAGAGCTATAGAGGTGTGTGTGATAGTTCTCCTCCACTTATAAAAATAGTTGATCGAACTTAGAGTAGAGTTCTCAGACAAAAAGCCTTTCCAACACTTTGCTTCCCATCTGCTAGGATTATGGCTTGATCCAACTTATTGCCAATCTCTGAAGAGGATCCTAGTCTTTTTCCCCTTTGAGGAAAAACCCAACTGATATTGGATATCACCCATGCTCAGTGAGTTTCAGTTCCGAAGGTAGCCATCCCAAATGAAGACCAACTGCTCCATAGAAGATCTCCCTTGAAATTGCTCTTTCCAACTTTTTGACTTCCTGCTTGCATTTGGTGGGCGTCGTCGCAAATGGGACTAACCCAAGAAATAGGCTAGCCATCCATCCTTTGCAAACATCCAATCATTTTGTTGCCGTTCACGTGCGAGTACTTGAACTGTGAATCCGCCCCACAGATTTTGTAGTTCTCTTTGTTTGATGGTGTCAGCCTTCAAAAGAAAGGTTCCTTCTCGAGCCATCAGCTCCTTGTATCACAAGCAATCATGCAAACCAGGCAAAGCACGAGTACTAAGACTCACCATGAATACGTACAAGCAAGACACTCAGGCAGGTTTACTAACAGGTAACAAAGACAAGGTCCTCCTTTGAGATAGTCCTGCCAAAGGACCTTTGCCTGGCCACGCCCATACAGATCGATCACGGAATCAGCCCACAGAGAACACCCCTCCAACTATCCGTGCTATCACCATTAAGCAGCACATTGCCTCAGTCACGCCCCACCACTTTTTGGTCGATAGCCCTTATAGCTAAACAATCGGTAGTTATCCTGCACCGACAGCTAACCACCCATGCTTTACACCCGAATTCGAGCAGCATATCTCTATATCAATGGTTACCCGTACAGTTCGAATATGTCACCTCGCACCCCACAAGGCACAGACCGTGCTTACACCAAGCTAATGGTAGCACACTGCCTCATCTGTCCTACGTGCAGACAATGCCAGGCCCGAACCGCAAGAACTGACCGTGCTTACACCTCAAGGGCAACACCTTGACTCATCAAGTCCCCCGTTTTGTCAACCACCCCAACCGTGGACGCACCTTGCACAACAGTTGTCTTGATGAACCCCAAACAATGGCCATTTCCGTGAGATCTGCATAGCTGACTGGCCACTCGGCTTTGATACCACATGTAGCGCAGGCATCCCAAAGGGAGCCGGGAACCACGACTTAGCTTCCCAGCCTTCAACTCTTGCCGTCCAAACCCACTTGACATACAAGTAGCCAAGTCGCCAACAACGATAAGACTTAACCAACTTGAAGTTCCGAAATCAACATTGAGATCCAACCTGGCGCCATGCTAGATCGGGGGTCCCGATGAGGGTGACTTCCCTCCAAGCAAGCCGCCCAACATACATCAAATTTAACCAACTCGGAGCTTCGTTACAGACGAGTAACATCCATTCCAAGCAAGGGATCTGACTTACATCAGACTTAACCAACTGAAAGCTTTGTCACGAGCGCTGGAAGCCAACCTGGCGCCACGCCAGACTGGACAGCCATAAACAAGTAACTTCCACCCAAGCAAGCCATCCAATTCAGCCGATAGGTTAGGGCCCGTTCCCCAAAAGCTTAACCCATTCACGTTCATGCAAGGTACACTCAGAACCACAAGCCACGATAGATATGAAAACAACCAGTTCCTGGACCAAATGGTCCCGACAGCATACCGCTGGCGCCACGGACCGAATGGTCCCAACGGCATACTGCTGGCATCCCGGGATACGACCCTCAGCTATGTGCCAGGTCAAAAAGTTTGAAGCGGCCTTACAACTAGCGCTTTTACCGAACACTGAAACCCAGAAGGTAATCAGAGTCAGTTTGAGAAAAATCTCACTTTATTGATAAATCTGAGAAGGTTACATTTCAAGTGTGTGACCGACCCTAGTCTCCGGGGCGCTGGCATGCCAAGGCGGGTGCCAGGACAACATTCCAGCCAGGGAGGCTGAGACTTGGTTGGAGCTCGCCCTGAGTCGCAACCCACACTCCCCTATAGTATTGGTGGGATTCGCCACCTCTCCTCATACCAAGTACTCTGCCCAGTGTTATAAAGCTATCTTCATAAGCTTTACTTCCGGCGCCAGCATTGTCCCCGATGCCAACAGTGCCCCTACTGCTCCCGGCGCCAATGGCGCCACTGTGACCAGAATCCAGCCGGCGCCAAGTTCTTATGGCTGAAAATCTTTGATCGGTTCTAGCGAAGTCCAGAGAGCTCATATCGATGTGCAATCACCTCACACGATCTAGGCATGATTAAAGGATGCCTGGGGATCAATAAAATCTAGACAGAGAAAATGACTTTCTAGAAAGAGAAAATAACTTTCTAGAGAGAGAGAAATGTGCTTTACCAGCCTGGGTAAAGTGCTTGGTATGAGGGGGGGGGTGCCGAATCCCACCAATACTACAAGGGAGTGCGGGTTGCGACTCAGGGCGAGCTCCAACCAAGTCTCAGCCTCCCTTGCTGGAATGTTGTCATGGCTCTCGCCTTGGCATGCTAGCGCCCCGGAGACTAGGGTCGGTCACACACTTGAAATTTTTAAGCTGGCACATAGCTGAGGGTCATATCCCGGGATGCTAGCGGTATGTCGTCGGGACCATTCGGTCAGTGGCGCCAGTGGTATGCTGTCGGGACCATTTGGTCCCAGAACTGGTTGTCTCCAAATCTGTCGCGGCTTGTGGTTCTGAGTGTTCCTTGCATGAACGTGAATGGGTTAAGCTCTTGGGGAACGGGCTCTAACCTGTCGGCTAAGTTGCATGGCTTGCTTGCGTGGAAGATACCTGTTTATGGCTGTCCAGTCTGGTGTGGCGCCAGGTTGGCTTCTAGCGCTCGTGACGAAGCTTTCAGTTGGTTAAGTCTGATGTAAGTCAGACCGCTTGCTTGGAATGGATGTTGCTCGTTTGTAACGAAGCTTCGAGTTGGTCAAGTTTGATGTATGTCGGGCAGCTTGCTTGGAGAGAAGTCACCCACATCGGGACCCCCAATCTGGCATGGCGCCAGGTTGGATCTTAATGTTGGTTTTCGGAACTTTAAGTTGGTTAAGTCTGATTGTTGTTGCCGAGTTGGCTGCTTGTATGTCAAGTGGGTTTGGATGGCAAGGGTTGAAGGCTGGGAATCTAAGTCGTGGTTCCCGGCTCCCTTTGGGATGCCTGCGTTACACCCATGCTGGTAAAGCACATTTTCTCTCTCTAGGATTTTCTCCCTAGAAAGTCATTTTCTCTCTCTAGAATTTATTGATCCCCAGGCTTCCTTTAATCATGCCTAGATCGTGTGAGGTGATTGCACATCGATCTGAGCTCTCTGGACTTCGCTAGAACCGATCAAAGATTTTCAGCCATAGGAACTTGGCACCGGCTGGATTCTGGTCACAGTGGCGTCGAGAGCAGTAGGGGTGCTGCTGGTGCTGGAACAATGCTGGCGCCGGTGGCGCCGGAAGTAAGGCTTGTAAAGGTAACTTTACAACATCCACCCTTATTACATTTGTGGTTTATACCATTGCACTTGGCGAAGTCAAAAAACAAGCCTATAACGGGGGGTTTTTATAGTAACATGGAGTCCATGGGAGAGAGAGAGAGAGAGAGAGAGAGAGAGAGAGAGAGAGAGAGAGAGAGAGAGAGAGAGAGAGAGAGAGAGAGAGAGAGAGAGAGGAGAGAGAGAGAGAGAGAGAGAGAGAGAGAGAGAGAGAGAGAGAGAGAGAGAGAGAGAGAGAGAGAGAGAGAGAGAGAGAGAGAGAGAGAGAGAGAGAGAGAGAGAGAGAGAGAGAGAGAGAGAGAGAGAGAACCCACCAACCATCTCGCAGTTAGCATAAGATCTCAGGGGTCAGTTTGCACCCTTGAGAGAGGATGCTAATTGCCTGCCAAAAATAACCTATCACCGTAAGGTAATATATATTTAAGCCCAAGAAATTGTTTGCTCTTAACGATATTGGTGACAATTTTAGATAATTTGTCTTTATGAAACCATTCCTTTTAAAAGCGTTATCAGTTTTTCCATCTCATTAATCAGGGTATTTTGGTCATTACAACAGTACATAGCACCTATAACATGTGAAACGATCACTTTGTATGAATTAAAGATAGGCCTGTTTGATGCTAGCTGGATGAATTGACCGAGAGAGAAGGGGAGAGCTCTCCTTTAATAAAACATACATCATTAATGTATCGGAAGGTGTACTTAAAATTTCTCATATATTTGAGAGCTCCAAGCTTGCCGAGTCTTTTGATAAAATGCATCTCATAATAAAATTATACCAGTTACACCATACCGGAGAGTATGAGAAACCCATAGGTATACCACAAATTTGTCTCCATGTTTTGTCGCCTAGTCTGACAATACATTTATCTATCAGGAAGTCATGTCATTCACATAATTTACCCTTATTAATAGTTTTCCATTCACTAGACTTCTTTAATTTCCATGTCCATTTGAACACCATCTCTAGGTTTTTATTTATAGGCAATAGCTTTACGTTTAGTATGCTTGAAGGCAAATTCTACAAGTTTACTTATAACTATTTTTAGCCCATCGGATCCATTCAATGGAATGTTCTCATAGCATTTAGCTATGTCAGTAGTCCACATACTATTAATTTTTGTTGGAACATTGAGGTAGAACTCAGAAGATGAATTGCACTACCAGAAAATATTAGTGTCCACATTAAGGATACTCTGGTAAGTATTTGCTTTAAGGCTTGCTCCCTCCATGAGGAGAGGATCAGCATACCAAGAGCTCCAGTCAAGAACATGGCTAATTTAGAGAAATAGCAGTCATGTGCATTTGTAATCCATCTGAATGTATTTTTGTGGGCTTTGAATGTACATAATATACATGGGAGAATTTATTTGCCATGTAAGTCATTTGGTATAGTCTTGTCAAAAGAAGCCTTTAATGCATTCATGGAGATTTCAATTGAATTACCAATATTATCAGGGAACGGGGCAAAGTCCGGGCTAGATAGCCTTTGTAAGCCAAGACTTCTGACAAAATGAATACACATAAAGTAAGGGTTGTGTTGCGCTTTATCTATATACCATTGATATAAAAATGGGAGGTAATCCAATCAATCTCACTCATAGCAGTTTTAAGACGATTTCCAACTAAGGAATTACAATGTAGCCATCTAGTAAAGCCATTCCTTTGCATAGTTGTGCGTGTTCCTTTTGAGTATCCATATCAATGTTTTTGTAGAAAGATACTAGTGTTGCTAATCTTAGCCAGCCATAATATAGCTTTTTAGCTACTTCATTAATGTTGGAATGTCGTAAAGCAATATGAACCTTTAGATAAGTTCTTCCTTCATAGTTTATTGTAAACGATATTGCAATCCGTTGAAATAACATGCATAAATTCATTCGAAACAAACTCTTTTAAACATTTACTTGTAAGACAGCAGCAAGTAGTCACATACGTAAAGGAAAAGTTGCAAAAAACATAATGAGGTTAATACCAAAGTGATTTAATGTGAGGCAAATAAGTCCAACCAAAGACAATGTCATCATAGGATTCATCAATAGAGCCAAAAAAATAAAGTAAGAAAATTGCTTGACATTGATATTCTCAAAACTTTTATTACAGTACCGTAAATGCAAAAATGCCTTTCCTTTTTCACTTTGATTGCTGAGTTGGATCTGCTTTACTGCATTGACACAAGGATCAATCCCTTTAGAAGTTAAGTCTTTTTATTGGTAGATCTTCCTTTCCACTGTTGCCTTATCCACCTTTGCCTCTGAATGGTAAATATTTATTTTTCTTTTTGCCACTTCCGGAGACCACTGAGTTTGAATTTTTGAGATTAAAAGTTTATGTCCTCTTCTTAGAATCCAGAAAGTATTTGTCTTGAAGAGTCGATAAACTTCATTTTTTAAGTAGCCTTTCAATCTCCCGTATAAAACAAGATATGCTAAGTTTCAATATCGTACAACATGCTCCTTCTACGAATATGCTGGAACCAAAACCTTCGATTGGCAATGACCAATGGAATTACAATACAGATCAAGATATTGGTTCTTCATAGCAATATGCTTCCTATGTTGCTGCACAACAACAATAGTCTAGATAGTGGGCTAGATCACCACTCGGATGTTTTGGATGTGGAGAAAATCACAGGATTGTTGAATGTCTGAATAAAGGAAAGTTTACTCTCTTTTTCCAAGAATGCAAGTATGGACATTGTTACAAGGACTGTCTAGCGAGACCAAAACCACCGCCTGTAAATGCTCCTTTGAATATGATTACAATTAAGCAAAGACCAGCAGTCCAACCTATTGAACCAAGTGCACAAGTGATGGTTGTCACACGAGCTCAGAAGCAAAAAGGAGTTGTCGTTGATCTAACATCTACAGAATTGATGGCAGCTACAGATCTACCTACCGCATCCGGGGTGTATCCAAATCTCAACTCTGAGAAGAAGAAATACCACAGTGGATCAAAGACCTAAAGGAAGAAGAAGCCTTGGAAGCCGCTAGAGCTACAGGCTAAAAGCATGGTTTGGTGGTACAACATGGACTGTCAAGGACACTACCTTTTTTAGGTAGAAATGCATTTATGTTTTCTATTGGAGGAGAGAGAGTAGGCCCACCACTTACCCCCCAATACTCTAAGAGGATAGGCCCTTCATTGCATTAACTCATGGGTAGCATCTATCAAGTTCCCTTCCAAATCCCCAAAAAGTGAAATGTACTACCAAAAGTTACAATGAAAAATGGGTTCTTTTTTTGTACCAGCAAAACATGCTTTTAGCCTGCAGTAGAGATTCATTCTACACTTGTGCCACCATCAAATTTACATGTTTTTTTTGCAAAGTACAAATCAACGTATGAATGTTAACACTCAGTTGCATCATCGTGAAGAAGTGTTAATATTGATCTTGGCTAACTGAGTGTTGATCAATAGTAAGATCAATATTATATTGGGAGAATTTCCAAAGTTGGTGTCTCAAGTTAAAGAAGTGTTAGCCGAGAGATTGACCAAGATAAAACCAAAAGTCTACAGGAACCACTATTTTGTGTCGGTTTTGAAGATCCAAATGAAGTACTCAATGTTGAGGTAGCCTGGGAGAGTGAGCAGAGGAATAACACTTTGCCAATACAGTATAAAAAATTTGATCGAGAGGCAGCCGTGATAGATGCAGGTCCAGGAGTCAATCTCATTTCCACAAAGCTGTGCGTTAAATGGGGCCTTACAAGGATGAAACTTGCAAATTTTGCAATTAAATTAGCTGATCAGACTACAGTTCTTCCTAAAGACATAGTGGAAGACATCTTAGTGAAAATTGCGAGAATCCAGCTTGCCATTACTTTTGTAGTAATGGACTTACCGGAAGCACCATCAGTTTATCGCATTCTGTTGGGACGTCCATGGTTACGAGTTGTACAAGTAATTCATAACTGGGGAACAAGAAAGATTACATTTGAGAATTGCGAATGAGTCAGTTGAATGCTTACCAAATGTGAACAAACAACTTCAAATTCCGATTGGAGAGAGTGTGCTCCAGCGCTCCAGCGTGGGCTTGGACCTTACCAGTTTGTGGAAGAAAAAAACCTCTTCAAGGAGGCAGAAGCAACGTAGCATTTGATGAGAGGAGGAATAAAAAGAAAGAAGGTGGAGGTCCCTCGCTGGTCCTCCTTCCTTATATACTTTTATTCTTACTCATAAAAGCACAAAATAATGTAAGTGCTCACCATTAGATTAAGATCCCTAAGATCAAGTGAATCCTAGCCGTGGAACTAGGAAACTTTAGGTGCTTTAATGCAAGTTAGGTAATGTCTCCAAAAAATGAATTAACACATAGTCCTCACAGGCTTATCATACTACAAAAGGGGTTTATACCGGTGTACTTGGTGGAGTCGAAAAAAGAGCTTATAACGAGGGTTTTTTTATAGTAACATGGAGTCCATGAGAGAGAGAGAGAGAGAGAGAGAGAGAGAGAGAGAGAGAGAGAGAGAGAGAGAGAGAGAGAGAGAGAGAGAGAGAGAGAGAGAGAGAGAGAGAGAGAGAGAGAGAGAGAGAGAGAGAGAGAGAGAGAGAGAGAGAGAGAGAGAGAGAGAGAGAGAGAGAGAGAGAGAGAGAGAGAGAGAACCCACCAACCATCCCGCAGTTAGCATAAGATCTCAGGGGTCAGTTTGCACCCCTGAGAGGGGATGCGTAACCTATCACCATAAGGTAATATATATTTAAGCCAAAGAAATTGTTTGCTCTTAACGATATTGGTGACAATTATAATTTGTCTTTCATGAAACCATTCCTTTGAAAAGCATTTATCAGTTTTTCCACCTCATTAATCAGGGTATTTTGGTCAGTACATAGCACCTATGACATGTGAAACGATCACTTTGTATGAGTAAAGATAGGCTTATTTGATGCTAGGTGGATGAATTGACAGAGAGAGAAGGGGAGAGCCCTCCTCTTATCATATTTAGACATATGGAAAGCACCAATAATTGGATCAAATCTGGTAGTGATGTTTAAGAATTTGACAATATAATTTTCAACATCCACGAATTTAATCTCTACGTATTCCAGAGGATAAATCCAAAATAGATTACTCTCTAATTGGGTTTGTTTTTTATCCAAAAACTGTAGGACCACATGATTATTAATAAAACATACATCATCAATGTATCGGAAGGCGTACTTAAAATTTTTCATATATTCAAGAGCTCCAAGCTTGGCGAGTCTTTTGATAAAATGCATCTCATAATAAAATTATACCAGTTACACCATACCGGAGAGTACAAGAAACCCATAGGTATACCACAAATTTGTCTCCATGTTTTGTCGCCTAGTCTGACAATATAGTTATCTACCAGGAAGTCATGCCATTCACATAATTTAGCCTTATTAATAGTTTTCCATTCACTAGACTTCTTTAATTTCCATGTCCATTTGAACAACCCATCTCTAGGTTTCCATTTATAGGCAATACCTTTACGTTTAGTATGCTTGAAGGCAAATCCTACAAGTTTACTTATAACTCTTTTTAGTCCATCATTGGATCCATTCAATGGAATGGTCTCATAGCATTTAGCTTGTCAGTAGTCCACATACTATTAATTTTTGTTGGAACATTGAGGTAGAACTCAGAAGATGACTCGTACTACCAGAAAAGATTAGTGTCCACATTAAGGATACTCTGGTAAGTATTTGCCTTAAGGCTTGCTCCCTCCATGGGGAGAGGAGTCAGCATACCAAGAGCTCCAGTCAAGAAGGTGGCTAATTTAGAGAAATAGCAGTCATGTGCATTTGTAATCCATATGAACGTATTTTTGTGGGCTTTGAATGTACATAATATATATGGGAGAATTTATTTGCCGTGTAAGTCATTTGGTATAGTCTTGTCAAAAGAAGCCTTTAATGCATTCATGGAGATTTCAATTGAATTATCAATATTATCAGGAAACGGGGCAAAGTCCGGGCTAGATAGCCTTTGTGAGGCAAGAATTCTGACAAAATGAATGCACATAAAGCAAGAGTTTTGTTGTGCTTATCTATACCATTGATATAATAATGGGAGGTAATCCAATCAATCTCACTCGTAGCAATTTTAAGACGATTTCTAGCTAAGGAATTGCAGTGTAGCCATCTAGTGTTTTTTAAGTGACAAGGAAATATCACTTTCCATACTCTTTTACGAAAAGCATTTTAGATCACCTAGCTGAAACGGAAGCATATAGTTTTTTGGATGGATTCAGTGAATTTAAGTTAAAATCACACCTGCGGATTCACATAAAATAGCTTTTGCAACAGAATGGAGAACTTATGTTTATAAAGTCATGTCGTTTGGACTATGTAATGCACCAAGTTTATTTTACTAGGTTCTGCAATTTGCTTTCAAGAAATGTTTGCAAAAATTTGTTGAAATTTATTTGGATGATCTTGGAGTCCACAGTTTGGAAACAGACCATCTAGAACATTTGGAAAAAATGCTTGAACGATGTTGTAAGTACCATATTTTCTTGAATGTAGAAAAATATCAGATTTGGATTACTCATGGAGTTGTTCTTGGACATGTAATATCAAGACATGGAGTGGGCATTCAGAACAACTTATAAAGTTAGTACAAATCAGACACCATTTCAACTTGTCTATGGTCAAGATGCAGTTATGCCGATCAAATTTTGAATACCATCTTTACACATAGCAATAACGGAACAGTTGGATAATGCTAAATCTTTACAACTATCTCATGAGGCTTTGCATAAACTTTGTGAAACCAGATCGATGGCAGTTCATGCACTAGCAACAGAGAAAGCTCATCGCAAGGCATGGCATGATCGTCGTTTACATAAGAAAGATCTAAAGGATAGAGATTTGGCTTTGATGTACAAGACATAATTGATCAAGGGAAAATTGAAATTCACAAGTGGAGGACCATACAGAATTAAAGAGATAATATCGTATGGAGCAATGATCTTGGAACACTTGGATGGAAGAAGATTTAATACCCCTGTAAATGATAGTCGATTACGCAAGTTTTGGCAGCCAGATTTACCAGCCTGATCAACGATTTGTACAATTTTTACTGTATTTGTTTTTCAATTTTGTTGTTTTTTTATTAATTGTTGAATCTTTTTTTTGGAAAAGACATTGAAAAGAACAAAACAAGAAGAATGATGAGCAAAAGTCAAGAAAGTCATCAAATCAAAAAAAAAAAAAAAATGCAAGAAAGTATTTTCAGAACTCAATTTTTGATGAAAAATGACTAAAAAAATCACTATTTTAGTCAGATCTTCATTTAAACAGTCATATGAACCTTTGTCGAGTTGCCGGTTGATACATCCAATTCAGATTTACCTACATTGAGTTGGGAGAAGGTTGGTTTGCAGAGGAAGTACATGTTTTGAAGCTAGGTGAGAGTTCAGAATTATGCTACTTTGAAAACCTTCGCTGGAGCATGTTTCACTCAGTATGAACCTTTGTCGAGCATCTTTCACTCAGAATACCAAAATTAGGTCAGATGAAGGTTGAAACCCTGAAAATGTCATTAAATGCAATAGGCGCGGGTTGAAACCTTAACTACAGGACCTTTTTCCCTTCTACTCTCAGTGTTTACCAGTTCCTACATGTCATCATGTCTTCTATTGAGCCTGATACTTCTATTTCACCCCACTCTATTGTTCTATGTGATGTTCCGACCTCAACGGACATCATGGCGCTCCCTAGCACGGAAAAAGTGGCTGAATGGATGAATCTCATCGAAGGCAATAGGAACATGCCATAGTCTTTCAAACAAAATCAGTATGGAATTTATCAGCATGGCCTTCGGTACCCAGAATGAGGCCAAAGCTAAATTTAACGTGACCTTCCAAGGAGCAGTGCACAAGGTGCGGGTCTCTGATGTCGGAAATCGTTGTTGGGATAGCAGCGGAAGTAGAACAACGTGCAACAGTTACCAACAATAATCAAGACAAATAAACAATAGTAATATTCAATAGAACCAACCAATGGTGTGGGAAAAATGTACTCGTGATAAAAATCAAAAGGTGAGTACATGGGCATGAAGCTGAGCGAAATTTTGTGTGTATAAGATATTTTAGGGCTTCCATCTATATAGATAACTACCTGAAAAGATATTTATTTAGAAGATATTTTTCAAGTCTTTTAGGTCAGTTCTTTTCTACCTACTTAATTAATTACAGTCACCTTGTAGTTGGTAACCACCTATTAAGTAATAAAGACTATGTACAAGTAGGTGAACTGCCACAAAGTCTTGGATCGGGTTTTCACTTATGACAAAGTCAGATTTGTCTGTGTCGTCAAATTTGTCAGCTTCGTCAGATTTGTTGGCTTTGTCAGATTTGTCGATATCGAGGGTATGACGGATCCATAGCGTACTAAGGTAAATTCAAATTTTTTTAAAGATGTTTATTACCGAATGGATTTGGTCCTGAGCATAGAAATCCAACACTCCCTCTTAATGTGGATTCTGAAAAACTTTGACTTGTAACTTGTAAGTTGTGCATAAGACATGGAGGTAAAACATTTATGTACATAGTACACCCCACTTGTGCTAATTAGGCAAGTATTAACAAGTAGTTCAGGACCCATGTGGGTTCTAGACTTGAATTAGCAAGACACCACCTCTATTCATTCATTACATGCTAAATGTAGCCCAAAGTTTGAATGGGTTTCCACGCCCTACTACTCTTTGAGTAATCATTCAAGTTGTGTGAGCTTTGAAGTCCTCTCTCTCTTGCTTTTATGTTCTACTCCATAGCTGGTTTTTTCAAGCTTTCATAGTGTGCTTACTATGCTGTTATGATACTCCATATAGCTAGGCCTTGGAATTTGTCATGGTATCAGAGCAGGTTATGTTGCCTGTGGTGTGGTGAAAGCTTGGACCTATTTTGATCGTATTCCTGCCATTCCTAGAGAGGAGCTTACCTTTGAGGAAGGAGCAATTTTTGTAGGGGCATCTGATCTCTGTGCTATCTGCATGGATGGAGTACTGTTGGCAAGGGGAGTACAGAGAGCCAAAAAGTTTCTAATTTGGGACAATTTTTTGAGTCTTTTTGGACAGCTAGGACTATAGGAGGGTGCTTTCTATAGTGGGGACTTCAGTGAAAGTTCTGAGTGGATCTTGGACAAGGGCTAGGATAGCTATACAGGGGGATAATCTCAAATCCAGAAGCTGAGGGTTATTGAGCAAGTGGTTGCATACCCTAGTTGGGTGAAAACCCCAGTTTGCCTTTTGTGTTTTATTTCTATCCAACGATGTCTAGTCTTGCAGAGAGCATGCTGAGTGAAGTCAGCCGGCTTGATGGCACTAACTTTAGCATATGGAAATTCAAGATCAAGAACATTCTTGAAGACAAAGAATGTTGGAAGCTTGTGACAGGTGAGGTGCCTATTCCAACATCTGAACTTGAACTCAAGGACTATATCAAGAGAGGGGAAAAGGTACACGAGATCATCAACATGTCAGTGAGGGATAATGTGATTCCTCTAATCAGGTCAGCCAAAGGTCCTGTGGATGCATGGCACAGTCTTTGTGCATTGTACGAGACAGCAAGTACAACAAGGTTTCTCTACTTGAAGAACAAGTTGTATACTCTCAGAATGGAGACAAGATTCAGTATATTAGATATCAGCTTTCTGTACTTGGAGAGTCTATTGTTGACAAAGACTTGGTGCCAATAGTTTTGATTAGCTTGTCATATGCTTATCAAAACTTTGTGATGATGATATCTGTGAGAGAAAAGATCCCTATCTATGAAGAAGTCTATGGTCTCTTGTTACAGGAGGAGATGAGGAGAGTTAATCCCTCCAAGAGGGAAGATTTCCAGGAGCATGCCTTTCTAGCCAAGGATAAGAAAAAAGGTAAAGGCAAGAACAAAGGAGTACCACAGACACTTGAGCAAGGAATGGAGAACTTGCAGATGTCAGACGCACAATCCTCCTCGAATACTTCTTCCACACCTCGAACTATTGTGGAGTGTGCAAGGTGCATGCTCAAGGCAAAGGGGTTGCCCAACTCTTTTTGGGGTGAGGCAATGCACATAGCAGTGTTTTTGTTGAATAGAATTTCAACAAAAGCTATGGAAGGCATGACTCCAGAAGAGGCATTTAGCGGCATCAAGTCCAAGGTGGGCGCTTTGCGAGTGTTTGGTTTTACGGCCTATGCCCATATTCCCAAGGATATCAGGAAGAAGCTGGATGCAAAATCAGCAAAGTTTATTTTCTTGGGATACAGTGAAGAAAGCAAAGCTTACCGACTTTACAATCTTACTAGCAAGAAGAGGATCATAAGTCAAGATATGATATTTGAAGAAGATCAAAGGCCTCCTATAGAGGAACTTGAGTTGGAGGATGGTACAAGTGAATTTGTGCCAATACTTGATGATGGACATCCATATATTGGGGAGCCTCAGGATGATCATATGAGTGATCAAGAGGAAGAATCCAAGGAGGCTAGGAAGTGGAAGGAAAGGGACAAATATGTTGAGTCCTATTCACCATCTTCATCACCAATTGCAAGGAAGAAGTTTCCCAAATGGTATTGGCAAACTGTGCAGGATGGTTTGATATTGGATGAGGGAGAGAGCAGCAATCTATGGGCTAGGAGGTCTCAAAGGCAAGCCCAGTAGCATGAACAGCAGGAGACAAACTATGCACTTATGACTACTATTTTGGATTCACAAGATCCACATACATTCGTTGAGGCATCAGATGAGAAGGTATGGCAACATGCTATGCAAGAGGAGTACGACTCCATTCTCAAGAATGATACATGGGATTTGGTGAAGCTACCAAAAGGGAAGCATCCTATCGGTTGTAAGTGGGTCTACATGACCGAATACAAATCGGATGGGAGCATCGAAAAGCATAAGGCAAGGCTGGTTGCTAAAGGCTATGCACAGAAGGAGGGCTTGGACTTTGCACCAATAGCTAAGATGATGTCTATCAGTTTGGTTTTAGCATTGGCTGCATTTTTTGGTTGGGAGGTCCATGAAATGGACGTGAAGAGTGCTTTTCTCAATGGACAGTTGGCTGAAGAAGTCTGCATGGAACAACCACAAGGTTTTGAGGCTAAGGGCAAGGAAACTATGGTATGCAGACTTAAGAAGGCCTTATATGGTTTGAAGCAGACACCTAGAGCCTGGTATAGTCGTATTGATGGCTATTTTGCCAAGGAGCAATTCATAAAGAGTCAGTCGGATTGCAACATGTTCGTGAAGGAGGAAGATGAGAACATTGTTTTGATAGTTCTCTATGTGGATGACTTGGTCATCACGGGTAACAATGGGCAGCTTATTGAAAAGTGAAGGCTCATTTATCAAATGAGTTCGAGATGAAGGATTTGGGTTTAATCCACAATTGTCTTGGCTTGGAGGTTTGGAAAAAGAAAAATTGTGTGTTTATTTCCCAAGCTAACTATGCATGTGAAGTCTTGAACAGGTTCAACATGCAGGATTGCAAACCTGTTTCTACGCCCATTGATACCAGCAGTAAGCCATCTAGAGATGATGGCACTCCTTTTGTGGACGAGACTCTTTATATGCAGCTTGTGGGTAGCCTGATTTATCTCACCACTACGAGACTAGACATTTTCAATGCGGTTGGTGTAGCAAGCCAGTTCATGAGTTCTCCAACTGAAGCACATTGGAAAGCGGCCAAGAGGGTTTTGAGGTATGTCAAAGGGACAACCTGCTATGGGATTGAGTACACAGATGATGGAAAGCTTCAGCTTGGATCCAGGATTTACCAATTCAGAGTGGGCAGTTGATAGGGAGAATCAAAAGTCGACCACAGGTTACACTTTCAACCTTGGTTCAGGGGCCATTTCTTGTTGCAGCAAGAAACAGCCCACAGTTACCTTATCATTGACAGAGGCTAAGTACAGAGCAGTAGCAAAAGCTACATGCGGGGCAATATGGCTCAGGAGACTTCTTGAGGAGGTGTAGATTCCACAAGATGGTCCTACTATTCTTCAATGTGACAGCCAGAGTTGCATCCAGCTTGCCAAAAATCCTGTGTACCATGCTCGTACGAAGCATATTGAAGTGGATCAGCACTTCTTATGAGAGAAGATAAAAAGTGGAGAAATTTAGCTCGAATATTGTGATACCAACGATCAAGCAGCAGATATCTTTACTAAGGCACTTACTAGAAAAAAATTTGAACAAAATAGCCATTGAGGGGGGGTGCGGGGTGTTGAAATAAATGCCTATTTTGCCCCTTAAGGCTTGTATACTTGTAACTTGTAAGTTGTGCATAAGACATGAGGGCAAAACATGTACGTACATAGTACACCCCACTTGTGCTAATTAGGCAAGTAATAACAAGTAGGTTGAGGATCCATGTGGGTTCTAGAGCTAGAATTAGCAAGACACCACCTCTATACATTACATGCTAAATGTAGCCCAAAGTTTGGAGGGGTTTTCATGCCCTACTACTCTTTGAATAATCATTCAAGTTGTGTGAGCTTTGAAGTCCTCTCTCTCTCTTGCTTTTGTGTTCTACTCCATAGCTAGTTTTTTCAAGCTTTCATAGTGTGCTTACTATGTTGTTATGATACTCCATAGCTAGGCC
Organism: Diphasiastrum complanatum; assembly: GCA_029204225.1. Lineage (NCBI taxonomy): Eukaryota > Viridiplantae > Streptophyta > Lycopodiopsida > Lycopodiales > Lycopodiaceae > Diphasiastrum > Diphasiastrum complanatum. Next base: position 49,836,413 of record CM055106.1, read on the forward strand.
TCGGAATTTGTCAGGAATAGCCGATGAAAATAGACTTTCCGTTGGTGTCGTCCAGCTTCTTTCTTAGATCAGCAGGGATCTGAGCGTAGGTTATGAATCCAAACAGTCGAATATGCTTGAGTGATGGTTTTGATCTTGTCCACACTTCAGAAATGTAGGAAATAGAAACCAAAGGATCCAGGATCTTAACTAATTAATCACACAAAGCATTCTCAAAAGAAAGAAAGAGATGGCTAAAGACCCTCTTGTAGAATCTCGTGGACAGCCAAGGAGAATAGTCAGTATTGCCTACAAAAGTGTCTCATACAAATGGGATGCACACACATATATAGTCCAAGATGACTATCTAACTTCATGACTATTGGTTATCCAACTACTTGACTATTGGCTATCCAACTTTCTATAAGTTACATAGAAAGAATAAGGTACCTCTCAAGTTGGGGCACTTAATGTCACAATTAGGCCTAGTGGACCCATGAGTCTCTACCAAGTTAATTTCATACTAACCTAGCTAACTATAAGTTTAGTAGGCCTAATATAATAAAGGACCATGGTTACACAACTCTCGACCTTTTGGGTCAAAGTAACCTATGGTAATGTAAGCAATTCCATTTACATTCCAACACCCTCTGTTGTAAAGCTACATTTACAAGCTTTACTTCCGGCGCCAGCAGCGCCCCTGTTGCTCCTGGCGCCACTGTGACCAGAATCCAGTCGGCGCCAAGTTCCTATGGCTGAAAATCTTTCATCGGTTCTAGCGAAGTCCAGAGAGCTCAGATCGATGTGCAATCACCTCACACGATCTAGGCATGATTAAAGGAAGCCTGGGGATCAATAAATTCTAGAGAGAGAAAATGACTTTCTAGAGAGAAAAAATCCCAGAGAGAGAAAACGTGCTTTACCAGCTTGGGTAGAGTACTTGGTGTGAGGGGAGGTGGCGAATCCCACCAGTACTATAGGGGGGTGCGGGTTGCGACTCAGGGTGAGCTCCAACCAAGTCTCAGCCTCCCTTGCTGGAATGTTGTCCTGGTGCCCGCCTTGGCATGCCAGCGCCACGGAGACTAGGGTCGGTCACACAATCGAAATGTAACCTTCTCAGATTTATTAATAAAGTGGGATTTTTCTTAAACTGACTTTGATTACCTTCTGGGTTTCAGTGTTCGGTAAAAGCGCCAGTTGTAAGGCCGCTTCAAACTTTTTTGATCTGGCACATAGCTAAGGGTCGTATCCCGGGATGCCAGCGGTATGCTATCGGGACCATTCGGTCCATGGTGCCAGCGGTTTGCTGTCGGGACCATTCGGTCCAGGAACAGGTTGTCTCCATAACTGTCGTGGCTTGTGGTTCTGAGTGTTCCTTGCATGCACGTGAATGGGTTAAGCTCTTGGGGAACGGGCTCTAACCTGTCGGCTGAGTTGGATGGCTTGCTTGGGTGGAAGTTACCTGTTTATGGCTGTCAAGTCTGGCGTGGCACCAGGTTGGCTTCCAGCGCTCATGACGAAGATTTCAGTTGGTTAACTCTGATGTAAGTTAGACTGCTTCCTTGGATTGGATGTTACTCGTTTGTAACGAAGCTTCGAGTTGGTTAAGTTTGATGTATGTTGGGCGGCTTGCTTGGAGGGAAGTCACCTACATCGGGACCCCCGATCTGGCATGGCACCAGGTTGGATCTCAATGTTGGTTTCGGAACTTCAAGTTGGTTAAGTCTGATCATTGTTGGCGAGTTGGCTGTGTGTATGTCAAGTCAGTTTGGACGACAAGAGTTGAAGTCTGGAAAGCTAAGTCGTGGTTCTCGACTCCCTTTGGGATGCGTGCGCTACATGTGGTATCAGAGCCGACTAGCCGGTCAGCTATGCGGATCTCACGGAAATGGCCATTGTTTGGGGTTCATCAGGACAACTGTTGTGCAAGGTGTTGCTCATAGTGTAAGCACGGGTGCGTCCACGGTCGGGGTGATCGGCAGAACGGGGGACTTGATGAGTCAAAGTGCTGCCCTCGAGGTGTAAGCACGGTCGGTTCCCGCAGTTCGGGCCTCGTGCTGTGTGCACGTAGGACAGATGAGACAGAGTGCTGCCTAGGTAGGTGAAAGCACGGTCTGTGCCTTGTGGGGTGCAGGGCGACATATTCGAACTGTATGGGTTAACCATTGATACAGAGATGCTGCTCGAATTCGAGTGTAAAGCACAGGTGGTTAGCTGCCGATGCAGGATAGCTGCCGATTATTTAGTTATAAGGGCTATCGGCCAGATTTGGTGGGGCGTGACTGAGGCAATGTGCTGCTTAATGGTGAAAGCATAGTTAGTTGGAGGGGTGTTCTATGTGGGCTGATTATGTGATTGATTTGTATGGGCACGGCCAGGCAAAGGTCCTTTGGCACCGATGGCATTCTCCCTACATAAATATAAACAATTTGGCACCAATCAACAATACATATTTGGGAGGATGAGGATGATGAGTCCTCCTTCTCGGATACACAGCCCATGTCAGTTCCAAACAG